>OZ012738.1:421698233-422898233 GCA_963859935.3 Lathyrus sativus
AAATTACACACTTTCTATAACATCGTACGTTACTTTGGCACCCTAACTGATAACATTGAATCATACTATGTATTTGACTCGGATTGCACATGTTTTTTAGGATTTTATTGATATTTTCTTGTGTTACGCTTTTGTTTTCAAGATTTTGTATTCCTAGAGCACCTCGCGAGGAAATGAAAAAAAAAGGGCAAGAAAAACCAGTTTTTGAGGAAATTGTACACATGGCAACCACCATGGCGGGTGCCATATTGTTGGCCATGACTTGGATAAGAGTCAACTGCTGTCAACTGCCACGATCTCCACTTCTTTCTCCATTGGTTCACATGGCGGGCCCCACCTTTGTAGTTTGTTTTCCCTCCCAAAAGAAGTTGGGGGCCACTTTGGTCTTTCAATAGATTTTCCTAGGCTATAAATAGATGAGTTCTTGATCCTTTTTCATCATCCAAGCTTAGTTACAGAACTCAAGTCATATATTTTCAGTATTGTAAAGTGATAAACTTCCCACATCGGCGAGTTATCACACTGTTCGATCGAATCTGTAATCGAGTTTGGAGCACTCTAGTAGAAGTTAATCTTGCCGCTATTTTTATTTCCAGTCATTCATTTCCAGTTGTACCAGATTTAAAACCTCCCATTTGGAGCAGGTTTCCATTTACTTTCTCGCAGTATTTACTTTTCCGCACCATTTACTTTCTCGCAATATTTACTTTTCCGCAACATTTACTTTCTCGCAATATTTAACATGTCTATTTACATTTCCATGTCAGGCTAAATTTTAAAGGTTAGAATGTAAGGATCATAGTTAAAGTAGTATTCCATACAAGCTGTCAATAGAAATACTTAGGGGTTATTCTGATTTTTAACATGAGTTTTCTGCACTTCATTTCTGTTGGGTAAGATCGAAAGCCGTCCAACCTTTGGTTAAACTAGGTTAGTCTTAACTGTTCAAAGGAAGCGAAATCGCTTTGTCCAGTTAAGTAGGAGTTTTTAATACTTTACAAAAACGATTTACAACTATTTTCGGGCGCGTTTATGGGTTTAAAGTCTAGTTCGCATGAACCTCTTTTTGTTAAAAGTTCCAAGTCAAAATACTTTTCAACTAAGTCAAGAATCTATATTTCTTAAAAATAGGTTTATTACTTTAACGCAATGCACGCCTTTTTATAAGTGACAATAAGAGGGTTCGATTAAGGGATAAACTCGGTTCTGAATACGCGAAAGCGACAATTCTTGTTAAATTAGTTCTTTTCATAAGTAGAAAACATTACCCCATTAGAAGTTCTATTTACAAGCATTTGGAATACTACCCGGCTGTGTGAATTACATTAAAGCTTATTGTTTTAAATTGAATTTTATATCTTCGTACTTTACTTTTATTGTGCACTCACGAACTCTCGATTGATTTGCGTTAGATAAACATCATAACAATAGAAATCGATAGATTGGCGTTTGGTCTCTGTGGGATCAATAATCTTTTATATTACTCTGACGCGATTCGTATACTTGCGAAAATACAGCATCAAGTTTTTGGCGCTGTTGCCGGGGACCAATTACGTCAAAATTTCAAATCCTATTGTTACACCATCTAGACTAAGGTTTTACCTACTGGTCAATGTGAAGAACTCGCAACACCGGTAGTCTTATAGATCCTTTAGAGGAACCTGAATGTTACGCTCACACACGTCTCTTACTTCGTAGAACTAAGGAAACTATGGCCGAAGACCGTAACCAAAGACCTCTTAAGGATTTTGCTCAACCATCCGATGACGAACCCAATTCTAGTATTTTAAACCCTAATATTACTGCTCACAATTTCGAATTGCAACCCTTCCTATTACAATTAATACAACAAAACCAATTCGTGGGTCTCCCTTCTAAGAATCCGAATCAACATCTAAAACTCTTCATCCAATTAGCTAACACTTTTAAAACCAATGGTGCTACTCCTGAGACGATTCGTCTAAGACTATTTCCTTTCTCCCTCAGAGACAACACCCTTACATGGTTAGATTTTCTTCCAGCCATTTCTATAACAACTTGGGAAGACCTTAGGAGATTATCTCTTGCTAGATATTTTCCCCCAAGTAAAACAGCTATTCTTCGAAACCAGATAACCAGATTCACTCAAAACCAAGGTGAATTACTCTTTGAGGCTTGGGAGAGATGTAAAGACCTATTGAGAATATGTCCACACCATGGCCTGAAATCATGGCTAATCATTCATACCTTCTATAATGGACTTCATTATAACACTAAGATGACCATCGACGCTGCCATTAGTGGCGCTCTGATGAATAAACCTTACCCTGAAGCTTGCACTCTCATCGAGGATATGACTCAAAACCATTGTCAATGGGGGACAGAAGGAGCAACGGTGGAGAAGAAAGAAGCCCAAAGAGGAATACATGAGATAAGTTCCATAGACATGATGTAAGCCAAAATGGACGCTTTGGCCCTTAATGTCGAAGATATGTACGCAAACCCAGTTACTGCAGCAGCAGTCTCGACGAAATGTGAATTATGTGGAACCAAAGGACACCAATCAGTGGAATGCAATATGTTGAAAGAAACACATTCAAACCAGGTCAACTATGCCCAAGGGAACCCATTTACAAACACCTATAACCCTTGATGGAGGAATCATCCAAACTTTTCCTACAAAAACAATAACCCTATTCAAAACCCTGGGCCTCCGAGACCACCCAGTTTTCAAGCCCAGAGACAAAACCCACCTATACAAGTTGTGCCGCCCAAGCTGAACCTTGAGAAGATCATGGAAAACTTCATTTCGGCTCAAACCCAGGAAAACAAAGATTTCCTAAACCAGAACATTCATGTAAACGAAATGATTACCCAGTTAGGAACCAAGGTAGACCAAATAGTCACCCACAATAAGATGCTTGAAACCCAGATCTCTCAAGTAGATCTCAAACAAGCTCCCGAAACCACACCCGGAGGACAATTTCCTGGACAACCTCAACAAAACCCCCGAGGGCAAGCCAATGCAATTACTTTACGAAGTGGGACCGCTTATGATGAACCGGTTAACCGGGCATTGAGGTGACCAAAAAATTCTAAGAAAAGCATTGTACCCACAAACGAAGTAGAGGAACCATTAGAATCTGAAAAACAGAAAAACCAAGATAAGGGAGAAACTATAGAAAAAACTAATGAACCCCCCCCCCCCCCCCCCCCCCCCCCCCCCCGCCATACAAACATCCTATACCCTATCCACAAAGACTAAAACAAACCAAGATCAATAACCAATATCACAAATTCATTAAACTTATAGAGAAACTTCATGTGGAGATCCCTTTCACAGAAGCCATCACCCAGATGCCATCCTATGCAAAGTTCCTCAAAGACATCCTTACCAATAAACATAGACTTGACGATTCAAAACCTTTGGAATGCAATTCCATTTCCGAAAATAAACTTGCCAAAAAGGAGAAAGATCCTGGAAATTTCTCCATACCTTGTATTTTGGGGAGTCATGTCATCAATAAAGCTTTCCTGGACTTAGGAGTTAGTGTGAGCCTAATGCCTCTGGCAGTTTTTGAAGGGTTAAAACTAGGAGAACTGCAGCCTACTAAGATGTCTCTTCAATTAGCCGATAGATCCGTCAAGTATCCGGTTGGCATATTGGAAGACGTCCCAGTCAGGATCGGTCAGTTATTCATCCCTACTGATTTCATTGTCATGGACATTAAAGAAGATGATGACATCCCAATCCTCCTAGTTAGGCCATTCTTATCAACCGAAGGAGCCATAATAGATGTCAAGAAAGGAAAGTTGACTTCTGAGGTAGATGATGAAAAGATAGAATTCATTTTGTCGAAATTTCTTATGGCATCAGTATTAGGAGACGCATGTTATGCCATAGACATCATTGATGAATGAGTTAGGGAACTAGATCAGGAAGAAACAATCACACTACCTTCAACCTTCATAAGGGAAGATGATGGATTTATGGAATCCTACATTGATGATAATTGTTGCAGTGAGAATAGGATATCAAATTATTGATTAATTTGAATCACAATCTTGATTCACAACCGGTCTTTAATTTATCCAAAGGAAAGGTTAAAGAAAGGAAAAACCTATTTTTGCATCGTAAACACAATGCGAGGAGAGATCTAAGATTCGGTGGTTGGTTAAGCTTAGGGAAGGTATTAGCATCCTAAACTTCTGTAGTACTATACAGGAACCTCTTGCTTTAAAATGTGCTATTTACTAATGGTTATCTGCTTAAAGGTAATGCTAAGGGTTAAAGGTAAAGAGAAGGACCTAAAGGAGTTAGTCCTAAGTTTACTCGTCAAGATTTGCATCTTGTGCCTACGTATCCGAGATAGGGGATGGAATCAGAGTAATCATAGTTCCCCTTGAAAGGGAGGAAGAGGAACTTCTTGACTGTGGTCAAGGTTCCAGGGGGAAGTAAACGTCCATAGGGAAGCGCTTACATAGGAGTCGGAGACTCCGATTTCTACGTTGTAAAGTTAAATTAAAAAGGGTGTAAGTAAGTATTCCACGGCGGGAACCTACATGGAGTGCGGCGACTCCTGATCCTAAGGCTAGGATAAAAGGGGTGGATGTCCACGGCAGGATTCCTAAGCATGAGTATGGCGACTCAAAGTCTTAAGGTTTGGATGGGCGAGAGAAAAGGATGTTGACACGACGGTCAAACAAAGTGTAACCTTTCCTTCGGAGGGGAATTATAAACGATAAGCGAAAAATGACTGAAGATGTAAATGACGTGAATATATACAGCGTAATGAAATAGTTGAGTTGATGTGATTGAAAACAATTAGCCATGGATTAGAGATTGAATTAAAATTGAACCATAAATTGAGGAATAGTTATGAATTGTGAAGAGATTTGATTAACTGGTGAACTTGTTTAAGATATTAGAAGTTGGTGAGTTTGTATAAAAGGCTAAAGGAATTTATTTTCATAAAAAAGTTATTTTGATTAGAAAAATTAATTGATTATGTTTAAATAAAAATGTTGAAATTAAATAAGTTAAAAAGTTAATTTTTGTTTAAAAGGTTTCATTTATTATATTTTTTTCTATGAGAAACAGATTGATTAAAAAAAAAGATAAATTAGTTATTTAACATAAATTCTAAAAGAATTAAATTAGTTGAATTAGAAATAACTTAGATAAAATTTGAAATGTATTTTTGGTTTTTTTATATTTATTACGAAAAGTGATATTGAATTAAAATCAAATTAAACATTCTTAAAATTTTTAAAATATACTGAAATGGAACCAAATCAACACTTAAATTAAATCTAACCACATTTTTTTCTTTTTTCTTTTTTATTACAAAAACTTTGAATTAAAATTATAAATATTATTTTTATTATTTTTTATAAAAAAACATTTTATTTTATTTTATTAAATTAAATTCAGAGTTTTAATTTTAATTAAGTTAGTGGTGGTTAGTTGTTAGTTTAATACATTAATTAATTAATAGTTACAGAATAACCAAAATAAATAAAAAAGTAAAAATAAAGAAAAAAACTGATGGGTTGGGCTGGGTGATGAAGCCCCAAACCCAACACGGGTCGACCTGCCCCATCACATAAAGAGGGGAGGAGATGGATTTAACAAAACCCTAACTCCTCAAACGCCTTCAGACGGCTCTTATGTCTTATCTTCTTGTTCTGGCGAAAAAGACTCTTCCTCTCCTCTTTCTACATGCTTTGCTCTTCGCTTCCCCTTCTTCTTTCCGCCCGATTGTTGAAAAACTGAGAAAAATAGAAAACCTTAGTAACTTACGGCGTATCTGTATTTTGTTCCTGGAAGTTGAGACGATGAGGATGGCGAGGATCTTCCTCGCTTCTGAGTCTCATGGATGTCTCTACGGTTTGTTGATGCGAAACGAGTTTGCGTTGGTTTTTACGGATTTTCTGATGCCATTGTTGATGGGTTTTGATGTTTGGTTGTTAATGGCGATGATGAAGGGGAAGATCCTTTCGTTTCTGAGCCTATTGCGATTTCGGTGATGGATATGGGTTTGCGCCAGTTTGAAGGCTCGTGATGGTTGCTTGCGGTGGTTTTCGGAAATGATTTCTTCAGACTGTGGTTTTGCGATTTTAGGCTATGAAGAACGCAGTTCTGAGCCTTTGTGGAGTTGTGTAACTTTTTGGATTTGTGATTTTCGGATGGCTGTTTATGGTTTTCGGATCGATGGATTTCGTCCCCTTGTTGATAATTTCCCGTCCGTTTGGGATGATGGATTTCGTCTTTCTTGGAGGATGAACTCGTGACGATGATGAGAAGTTTCACTTCTCCGAGTCCGGTTATGGGTGTCGATTTGGTTTGTTGTTCTTGGTGGTGACGAATCTCCAGATTTACGATTTGTGGGTGGTGATTTTTCGGTTGTCTCTTCCCCTTTTCTTTCGCCAGTGACTTTCGGTTTTTATAGCCTTTTCGATTTACAACCAAAATGAAAGAGTTTTATGAACCTTCCTTTTGGATCAGAACCTCTTTTTAACATGTTTGGTAGTTTGCTATTTGGATTTAATTCTCATTATCTCTTTTCCTCTTTCAGGTTCGCGTTAATGATTGTAATCTTCTATTTTGATGGTGATAATATTTGCTGTCGGATTTCGTTAATGGTGATGGCACATGTTGCCATTTTCGTTTTGGCCTTTACTGTTGGAAGCTTTAATGGTTTTTCGGATTCTTCATAGATCCGTTGATGCCATTTGATTCCTGATGATTTTTTTGGATGTGTTGTCAGTTGGATTTCTGGATATTCTTAAGGCCATGTTTGGATAAAAAACGTTTTTTAAAACTTTTTTTCTCTCTCGAACAGAAATGATACTATTGGTCTTGGGCCTGAGGCTTACGAAAATAAAACGGGGGGATTTGGTAGCATTGACTTGTTCTCCCTCCCGGACCCAATAATGATAATTTTCTAAGGGTCCGAAAATTAAATTAAAAAACAAAATCATTTTCCGTAAAAAATATATTTTCTAACCAATTTTTCAACACTTTTTGCAGGTTCTGGAAGTTTCTGAAGTGAAGAAAACTCGGAATTTGAAGATAGGACTTAGCAAATTAGGACTTGATTTAGGATTTTAATTTTGTAAATTCCTGAATAGTGTTGTAATTGGAACTTGTACGGAAATTGAATAAATTCCATCTTTAATAAAAAGCTTTAATTTTGCGACTAAATCCAATCCGCATTTCATTTCGAATAAACTCGACATTTCCCAATCCGAGGTCGACAACTGACAGCTTGCACATACTTGAAATTAATTGAAATCCAACGCAAATTCTGAACTTAATTGAACCTTTGAAAATCAACTCGTACTTGATAACAAGAATCGATGAATATGGCCTCGAATAAATAAATAAATAAATCCAATTTCTTAGCAAACTGAATTTTATTCCGCGTTTAAATTCTAAGCCGTATCTCGAGTAAATCTGACCTTTATAACCTGAATTTGAACCAATCTGATACTTGCGATAAAATCAAACCGATATTTATTATAAACTCGATACAAACCAAAATTTTACCGCGCCTTTAACGTAACTCGTAACCAGTAGAGAAAGAGAAAAAGCATGAATACGTGCACCCGTTTGAATAACCTCTTCGAAATAAATCTTGCACCGATTCAAATCCAATCCGTCATACCTTAAAATCCTCGGATTAAACAAATCAAATCAATTAAACAACCCACATCTCATATGATGGCTAGCAATCTAATTCTTGACTCTGGATGAACTGCATCGAGGAATCTGACATCCATATTGTCATAGAAATCCACCCGTTTTGAAACCAATGTCGTGTAATCGAGAGACAGGAGACCCTAGCTCTTATGCATCCTCTGATAATGATTCGGCTCTGTAATAATCAAAATGGCCATAATCTAGTGATACGTCTTCCTCCACATGAATTAAAGGGCTCAGGGTATTATTCTCTAATTTTTCAACACACCTGCAAAACGAGCAAACTAGGCAAACCGGTTAGCGGTTAGTTAAAACAAAATACGGAACAAAATGAATTGCGAAAATGATCACTAATCTAAGGGTAAAATTTGGGGTATGACAATAATCTTCACGAATGTTTATCCCTTACCCCCAATCCAATACCATTCCCCAAGAAACCAACTTTAAAACTTAAAGAACTACCCAATAATATAAGATATGAGTTCTTGGACGAGGAAATGAACCATCCAGTTATAGTCAGTGCTACCTTAAACCAAGAAGAAACATACCAGCTCTTATATGTCTTACGGAAATATCCCTTAGCCTTAGGATATAATATCTCTGATCTAAAAGGTATAAGTCCATCCGTGTGTATGCACCGAATTTTACTTGAGGAAGACTCAAAACCCTCTAGAGAACATCAGAGAAGGATAAACCCCATAATGAGTGATGTTGTAAAAAGAGAAGTTCTTAAGTTATTGGAAGCAGATATAATTTATCAAATCTCAGATAGTAGGTGGGTGAGCCCTGTGCATGTAGTACCTAAAAAAGGAGGCATCACAGTCGTGCAGAACGAGAAAGGGGAACATGTAGCAAAACGGATAGAAGGAGGATGGCGTATGTGCATAGATTACATAAAATTAAACAAAGCAACTAGGAAGGACCATTTCCCTTTACCATTTATAGACCAAATGCTGGAACATTTAGCCAGACACTCCTATTTTTGTTATCTTGATGGGATATACGGGATTTTTCCAAATTCCTATCCACCCAGAAGAAAAACTACCTGTACATACCTTTATGGAACCTATGCCTATAGACGAATGCCTTTCGACCTCTGTAATGCACTAGCCACCTTCCAATGTTGCATGATGGCAATCTTCGCTGACTATCTTGATGGGATTATGGAAGTATTCATGGATGATTTCTCGGTATGCGGATTTGATTTCAAAAACTGTCTCATTAACCTTGAGAAAATCCTGAAAAGATGTGTTGATGTAAACCTGGTGCTTAATGTTGAAGCGTTAAAGCAGCAAGCAAAAATGTTAAGTACCCAGTTTTGTCATCTCCACAGGGATTAGTGCGATGAAAGAACCCCATTCAACGGCCTCTACATTTCTAAGCTTGTTGTTCAAAAGGTTTGGTTTAAAAGGTTCAAGGAACCATGAATAAAAGCAGAAAATATAAAGACGAAAAATATAAAGTAAAGACTGAAATATAACCGGAGCCTTATTGGGATTGGATCTCATCAATTGATAACACATGCATTCTTCTGATCATGTTAAACACAACTCAATTATTTGTTTAATATCCTCACGTATCACCCACGACAGAGGTCATCTCTAACGCAACATCGAGAGAACAATTGTGCTGTCTCATTGGTGATGTCTCACGCAACAAAAATACAACACAGGGCATTAAGAACTGATACTCATGCAAATGTTAAGCCTAGATCTATGTCTAGAGTTTAGGACCTAATAGGTAGTTATCATATTTCCAGATCTGAAGAGTACATGTCTATAGCAGTTCAAATCAAAGATAAACAGGTAAACTAAGACGACACCCATATCGAATAAACGATTATTTCATATAAAACACAATGATCAGAATACGTACATACGCATAATCCTTTTTACATGTATTCATCTAATCTGCCAAATATATGTGAACATTTTTCTTCATCACTATCATCACACACCCGCACAATATCGTATTGATCTTACTATTGTTACCCATGCTACTTAATCAACACAATACAATAGAAGATACAATAAGATCAACTTACAAAACCATGTCAAAAGTTTGTTCATTGATAGATGAAAATCTTAGATCCAAGATGTGAAAAGGTTTTGTCAAGACCCACAAAAGAAATCAAAGAAAATTAATCAATAGAGAATCAAAACTAGTTCACAAACATATATTAGCTGAAGTACATAAGGTATCAAAAGATTACATCCAAACCCCAACAAGAGATCAAAGATCTTACCTCCTCCCTCTTAGGGTTTTTTATTTCTCTCTCTAAAATAAACTTGAAATGAAGAGAGATATGTTTTGATGTAAAAAAATATTACATCCTCCTCCTAAAAAGTAAGAAAAGTACTTATATAGTACATTTAAGATCTGCCTTGTTTGCACTGCGAACAGATCCTTCACCTAGCGAACATCAAATTAGGCACCTGAGGTGCCTCTGAACAGTTAAACCACCCTTGAGACTTTTCCACATATTCGCTGTGCAAGAAATCCTTCGAACTGCGAAGGCTTCGCTGCAGACTTCGCACAACGAATTCTCCTCCAAATAGATATTGCCTCAAGTCTGGGGCTATCCGCTAGGACTTCGCTTCTCCTTCGCTCCAGCAATCCATTCGTTAGCTCCTTCGCACAACGAGTTTCAGTCTCTTTTCTCTCTGGATGAACAGTACCATGCTCTCCAAGGCCTTCGTTGACAAGTTCGTTGTGTGAACTTGTTGATGTTTTTTCCGGGGAAGTTCGCTGGGAGCTTCGCACGACGAGTTTTATGATGTTTTTCTGCTGCCTTGATTTCCTTGCCCAATTTCTTGTGTCTTACTATTCACTTGTTTTGTGCCTAATTCCTGCACAATAACACACAAATCAAAGCAACCAAGGCATTTTTCAACAATGAAGCATATCATCAAAAACAAGAGTGATTCTAATTACTTTCACCTACAAAAAGAATGAAAGATGCCAACATTTGATAGATCAAATAAGCAAAGTTTGGCATCTAACAACTCTCCCCAACTATATTTTTGCTTGTCCTCAAGCAAAATATGCCTCTCATTTCAAACAAGAGGATTTGCTCAAGATTAAGTTTCACCCAAGAATGGATAAAATGGCTCAAACAAAAAGAATGCGAACAAGCAATGGTTTCAAATGTTGAGAATCAAACAATGCACAAGAACTAAAGTCTTAAAGCAATACAAAACATATATCAATCAACAACAATGTTATCTTGAATGAATCACCCTATCTCTCCTCTTCGAATAAGGATTGAAGAAATTACGCATTTGTAACCGCGGGGAAAATTTCACTCACCTAACAAACAATGCCAATATCAATTCAATTCATACAATATCTAACAATCAAAAGCGAAAATATGGAAGCAAGAAGATCACTAAGGTCTTTGAGGTTGTAGCTTGGTCGGGTTTACAAACAAGGGACATTTCTAAGGCCATTGAAACAAAATTGTCGATGCAAAACAGACATTCACTGTACATGTTATTTACACATCCCAACTTCATTCCCTTTGTTTCTCAATTGCAAACCTTCACAAACCTTATTTCACAATTAATCTTTCACTATTTTTATTTTCCAAGCAAGCATTCTTTTTCTCTTTTTTTATACATTCATATTCACACAATTTTTTTTTCAATGCTTGCTTGAATTTTTCAAAAGTTGTAGCAACCTACCGTTCTTCTTTTTTATTCTTTCCAACTTGACTTTTACTCAACCCTCAAGTGAATGCTCTTGGCTTTTTATGGCAAAGAGGATAATTAAAACAAAGTTCACGGTTTTTTAAGAAAAAATTTTAGAATCTCAAAAAATTCAGAATGAGATTCACATTGTTTAGGCTCAGAGGGGGTTAACGAATGCTCTCTACTCACAGGTAAGTTACATTTGGACGTGGTTGTGCTCAATATAAACAAGTGCCTTGATCATTTCTAATGCTTCCACAAATTCACAATAATAACAAGATAAAGCATGAATCAAACGAATCAACAAAGTTTATTAGTAATCCAGCATTTAGTGAACAATGGAAGCTTTCTCACAAATTATGGTTTTGGTCCTAAGTGAAACAATCATTCAAACAAGTTGCTAAAAGAACAAATTTCATTTGCACAAAGACTTAAGTTCTTAAGCATTCTAAAATTCTAAACAAAGGTAACCATATACCTTGACAACATTCACTTGTTGCATACTATCATCGCCATCCAAACTCGGCCGAAGCTTCATTAAATGCTTTTATACAGATAGCAACCACTCTAGAAGGAGTTTTCGTCATTCCTAATCACACTAGAGAAAACGTAAAAGGAAACAAATATATACATTATAAACAAATATACAAAGCTTAAAAATATAGAAGCAGTTGCAATGCACTTCAATATCTCAACACCAATCCCCGGCAACGATGCCATTTTGTTGAATCGTTAAAGCAGCAAGAAAAAATATTAAGTACCCAGTTTTGTCATCTCCACAGGGATCGGTGCGATGAAAGAACGCCGTCCAATGGCCTCTACATTTTTAAGCTTTTTGTTCAAAAGTTTCAAGGATCCATGAATAAAAGTAGAAAATATAAAGATGGAAAATATAAATTAAAGACTGAAATATAAATGGAGCCTTGTTGGGATTGGATCTCGTCAATTGATAACACATGCATTCTTCTGATCATATTAAATACAACTCAATTATTCGTCTAATATCCTCACGTATCACCCACGACAGAGGTCATCTCTAACGCAATATCGAGAGAACAACGGTGTTGTCTCATTGGTGATGTCTCATGCATCAAAAACACAACACAGAGCATTAAGAACTGATACTCATGCAAATGCTAAGCCTAGATCTATGTCTAGAGTTTAGGACCTAACAGGTAGTTATCCTAGTTCCAGATCTGAAGAGTACATGTCTATAGCAGTTCAAATCAAAGATAAATAGGTAAACAAAGACAACACCCATATCAGATAAACAATTGTTTCATATAAAACACAATGATCAGAATACGTGCATATGCATAACCCTTTTTACATGTATTCATATAATCTGCCAAATGTATGTGAACATCGTTCTTCATCACTATCATCACGCACCCGCACAATATCGTATTGATCCTACTCATGCTACCCATGCTACTTAATCAACATAATACAATAGAAGATACAATGAATATCAACTTACAAAACCATGTCAAAAGTTTGTTCATTGATAGATGAAAATCTTAGATCCAAGATGTGAAAAGGTTTTGTCAAGACCCACAAAAGAAATCAAAGAAAATTAATCAATAGAGAATCAAAACTAGTTCACAAACATATATTAGATGAAATACATAAGGTATCAAAAGATTACATTCAAACCCCAACAAGAGATCAAAGATCTTACCTCCTCCCTCTTAGGGTTTTGTATTTCTCTCTCTAAAATAAACTTAAAATGAAAAGAGATAAGTTATGATGTAAAAAAACATTACATACTCCCCCTAAAAAGTAAGAAAAGTACTTATATAGTACATTTAGGATCTGTCTTGTTTGCACTGCGAACAGATCCTTCGCCTAGCGAACATCAAATTAGGCACCCGAGGTGCCTCTGAACAGTTAAACCGCCATTGAGACTTTTCCACATATTTGCTATGCGAGAAATCCTTCGCACTGTGAAGGCTTCGCTGCAGACTTCGCACAACGAATTCTCCTCCAAATAGTTACTGCCTCAAGTCTGGGGCTATTCGCTAGGACTTTGCTCCAGCGAACCATTCGCTAGCTCCTTCGCACAACGAGTTTCAGTCTCTTTTCTCTCTGGATGAATAGTACCATGCTCTCCAAGGACTTCGCTGGTAAGTTCGCTGTGCGAACTTGTTGATGTTTTTTCTGAGGAAGTTCGCTGGGAGCTTCGCACGACGAGTTTTATGATGTTTTTCTGCTGTCTTAGTTTCCTTGCCCAATTTCTTGTGTCTTACTATTCCCTTGTTTTGTGCCTAATTCCTGCACAATAGCACACAAATCAAAGCAACCAAGACATTTTTCAACAATGAAGCATATCATCAAAAACAAGAGTGATTCTAATCACTTTCACCTACAAAAATAATGAAAGATGCCAACATGTGATAGATAAAATAATCAAAGTTTGGCATCTAACAACTCTCCCCAACTATATTTTTGCTTGTCCTCAAGCAAAGTATGCCTCACATTTTAAACAAGAGGATTTGCTCTAGATTAAGTTTCACCTAAGAATGGATAAAATGGCTCAAACATAAAGAATGCAAACAAGAAATGGTTTCAAATGTTGAGGATCAAACAACGCACAAGAACTAAAGTCTTAAAGCAATGCAAAACATATATCAATCAACACAAATGTTATCTTGAATGAATCACCCTATCTCTCCTCTTTGTGTCAAGGATTTTTGATAAAATTTTAAGCAAATATGGAGTTAAGCATAGAATAGCAACACCTTACCATCCACAGACTAGCGGCCAAGTAGAGGTATCTAATAGAGAGATTAAACAAATCTTAAAGAAAACGATTTCAATAACAAGAAAAGATTGGACTGCTGGAGAAAAGCGCATCCTTGACATTCATAAACTGGAAGAACTCCGCCAATTTGTCTACGAAAATTCCATAATATATAAAGAAAGAACCAAAGCCTGGCATGACAAAAGAATTATTAAGAAAGATTTCAAGATAGGAGATCCTGTTCTCCTCTTTAATTCCAGGTTGCGACTTTTTCCTGGCAAGCTTCGTTCAAGATGGGCAGGTATGTTTAGAGTTTCTAAAGTCCTAAAATCCGGAGTAGTTGAGATAAAGAACCATTCCTATAGCTCATTCATTGTAAACAGGCAGAGGTTAAAACTACGAAGGAGGTGACATTCCTAATGACTACTCCAGCCACACTCTGATTGATCCACCACTACCTACTTCAGCTACATAAGTTCTACTCGTCAAGCTAACGACGTTAAACAAGCGCTGCATGGGAGGCAACCCATGGTTTTCCTTATTTTTTTTCCTTTTTTTGTTATTTACCTTTTTTTATGTTGTTATTAGTTTGTTTTATATAAACTGACCCTTTTATAATGCTAGTTTTTAGGTCCTGTCCTCTAATCTTTCATTTCAGGATGCAGACCTTCGACGGCATGCACGTCACTTTCAGAGATTGACGCTCAGAGACAGTGATATTTAGTCCTTTATCAGCGCCCCATGGCCCCTACCTGTTACCCTGACCAGGCTTGCATGGATGCCTTAGGCATTGAGCCCAGTATAAGGTTTCTATGTAACCAGCTCTAGTGGGATGAGTATGCTGATGACTTGCATTCGACTTACAGACATCTCACCCTAAAGTTCCTTAGTTCATTAAGCCATGAGCTGTATGTTGGTCAGGACAGCAGCGACACGTTCAAAATGTTTGGGACAAAGTACGCTTTTACCCATAAAGGGTTTAGTGATTTGCTAGGTTTCCAGACCTCCCCTGATGCCATTCCTGATTTACCTATGTGATACTTTATGAGTCGAGATATCGACAAGTTCTAGAGCGACATTACAGGTGGAGGAAGCCCTGATCCGTCCACCCAGCTATCTCACGGATCCATAACCCGCCCATCCGTGTTTTTCGTTATATGTTAGCTTGTACTATTTTTGGCTGGGAGAATCCAAACAAGGTAAATGCAAAAGAACTTCTGTTTTTGCAAGGGTGCCTCACAAATAGGAAATTTAATTTGGTTCCTTTTATGATTACTCACATGACTGCTGCAATAAAGAGTACCAGAACCATTGCTTTCGGAGGTTTGATTACGTCTATTGCAAGGGCTCTATACCTCGACACTGAGATAGCCACCTTGACATTGCTTCTCCCTGCACGATTAATTTAAAATTTCTTAAAGACATGAAATTGTGTAAGGTAAGGAAGGAATGGGGCTTTGAACTCATGGTGCACGGGAAGGCTGTCCCATTTGTTGTTTTGCCATGCACTAGACGTACTGATGTACGTATAGTGAGGAACTAGACCTATGATTTATATGCCCCACCTGTTACGAGTCCACTGCCTCCTAATGTTCCTATTGGGGACAGCAGCGTGACTGATGACGAGTATGACCAACGAGAGCAGTCTCCCGATCATCCTATGTTACCCCACCATGTATCACCTGCACCCACTGCACCGTCTTCTTCTCACCCTTCTGCAGGTACAACTCCTGGTTTCTATATTACTGAGCAGATGTGGCACGACCAGCTGGCCAGGGAAGAAAAGCGTGATGGCTTGCTTTCTGCCATCCAGCAGCAACTGACTGACAACATGAGATTCATGCAAGAGTCACAGCAGTAGACAGACCACTCCATTCAAAGTAAAATGCAATCTCAGGTTGCTTTGACCACCAGACTCGACGAGTTCGTAGCTTCTCAGAGCGATCGTCGCTGCAACAGATCTCGTCACCCTAGGCATTCACTGCACGTTGGCGAGAATACCGGTAGCATGCCATAGGACTCCCAGGTTACTCTTTCCCTGTCTTGTTTCGAAGCATTGGGGGTCAATGTTCGGTTTAAGTGTGGGAGGAGATTTTATTTGTTTTACTCGCATTTTCTTTCCTTTTATTTTGTTTTATTGCTTTCTAGTTTATTTCTCTTATTTTTTGTTTGTTTTTAGAATATGCATGTGCTTGACGAGTCATCTGTGAAGTGTATCCTTATTTCCCCATTTCCTTAGCCTTACCAAAAAAAATATTGAAAAAAGAAAGTGTATTGTTCTGAAAATTTGGGCTTTGAGGCAGGTTCGAGTTAGGATACGGATGACTTAGAAAAACTTTTTTTTGAAACATTTGTATCATTTTAACACGTTAGGCTTCGTGAATATAGAAATTGACCCCGATACCCCATATACCATGGCCTTAATTATTTTTTTTAGTAAGTCTTTAGTAGTTTATCCTAGCAGTCAGCTCCGGCCTAAGCATGCTCTACGTAAGGGACCGATGAATATAAGTGAATGATCTGTATGTTGTGCTTCATAAAAAAATGCAACTTGGGTATAGGTAACCCTCACAAGGTCATTTAACCCAAAAAGTTGTAAAAATTTCAATATATATATATATATATATATATATATATATATATATATATATATATAATATATATATATATATATATATATATATATATATATATATATATATATATATATATATATATATATATATATATATATATATATATATATATATATATATATATATATATATATAAAATAAAATTTCTCATTGTTGGTTGGTTCAGAGGTATCTAGTGCTAAACTTGGTAGGGCGGGTTACGATTCGATCCCCCATAACTACAATTGGTTCAATAAAGGGGTTACACCAGTTTGTGTATCAGAGCCCCGTGCTTGAGATCAGAATCACTAACCGGTCAATTTACTATGAGTACGTGCGGATAACGGGCTTAATGTGACTGCGCCGTAATAAAAAGGACCCAAAAAGAGATGCAAAAAGTAGGCCTAGGTACAGTGGGGTAGTATGGATTGGTTTGTATAGGAATGAAGTTTATGTCTGTGTCTGCGGAAAAGTGTCATTGCGATATCCTTGGTTCACTTAGTTAGTACCTATCACTTCATCCTAGTTTAAACTTTGAAGCCCTTTTAGCCCAAATTATTCATTGATACCACCTTTTTCTGTCATGAGCTATAAAGTGTTTAGCTTGAGGACAAGCAAAGGTCTAAGTGTGGAAGAATTTGATAACACTGAATCATACTATGTATTTGACTCGGATTCCATATATTTTTTAGGATTTTATTTCTATTTTCTTGTGTTATGCTTTTGTTTTGTTTTGTTTTCAGAATTTTGTATTCCCAGAGCTCCTCGCGAGGAAATGAAGAAAAATGGGCAAGAAAAACCAGTGTTTGAGGAAATTGTACACATGACATCCACCATGGCGGGCACCATAGGGTAGGCCATGACTTGGATAAGAGCCAACTGCTGTCAACTGCCATGATCTCCACTTCTTTCTCCATTGATTCACATGGCGGGCCCCATGAGAGTGTGACGGGCGCCACCTTTGTAGTTTGTTTTCCCTCCCAAAAGAAGTTGGGGGGCACTTTGGTCTTTCCATAGATTTTTCTAGGCTATAAATAGATGAGTTCTTGATCCTTTTTCATCATCCTTACAGAACTCAAGCCATATATTTTCAGTATTGTAAAGTGATAAACTTCCCACATCGGGGAGTTATCACACTGTTCGATCGAGTCTGTAATCGAGTTTGGAGCACTCTGATAGAAGTTAATCTTGCCGCTATTTTTATTTCCAGTCATTTATTTCCAGTTGTACCAGATTTAAAACCTCCCGTTTGGAGCAGGTTTTCGTTTACTTTCTCGCAGTATTTACTTTTCCGCACCATTTACTTTCTCGCAATATTTACTTTTCCGCACCATTTACTTTCTCGCAATATTTAACATGTCTATTTACATTTCCATGTCCGGCTAAATTTTAAAGGTTAGAATGTAAGGATCATAGTTAAAGTAGTATTCCATACAAGCTTTCAATAGAAATACTTAGGGGTTATTCTGATTTTTAACACGAGTTTTCTGCACTTTATTTCTGTTGGGTAAGATCGAAAGCCGTCCAACCTTTGGTTAAACTAGGTTAGTCTTAACTGTTCAAAGGAAGCGAAAGCGTTTTGTCCAGTTAAGTAGGAGTTTTTAATACTTTAGAAAAATGATTTTAAAACTATTTTCGGGCGTGTTTATGGGTTTAAAGTCCGGTTCGCATGAACCTCTTTTTGTTAAAAGTTTCAAGTCAAAATACTTTTCAACTGAGTCAAGAAACTATATTTCTTAAAAATAGGTTTATTACTTTAACACAATGCGTGCCTTTTTATAAGTGACAATAAGAGGGTTCGATTAAGGGATAAACTCGGTTCTGAATACGCGAAAGCGACAGTTCCCGTTAAATTAGTTCTTTTCATAAGTAAAAAACATTAACCCATTAGAAGTTCTATTTACAAGCATTTGGAATACTACCCGGTTGTGTGAACTACATTCAAGCCTGTTGTTTTAAATTGAATTTTATATCTTTGTACTTTATTTTTACTGTGCACTCACGAACTCCCGATTGATTTGCCTTAGATAAACATCGTAACAATAGAAATCGATAGATTGACGTTTGGTCTCTGTGGGATCGATAATCTTTTATATTACTCTGACGCGATTCGTATACTTACGAAAATACAGCATCACCAACTGAGATAAAATCTCTATCCCTACCGAGGTAAGTGATTTTTTGTAGTATTGATAACTCCAATTTAGGTTGGACGCCTCTGGGCAAATGGACTAATTCGAGTTAGACGATCTCATATTTTGTTATGTCACTCGCCACTCGACTTATCATATGACCCTTACATTGCTCTTTGGCCAATTGAGGTATGGGTTAGGCTCTTCCAAAACTCCATTAAAGTCATCTCAATCTAACATGCAAGTTGAAATTATCAACTAGTTATATATGTATTGTGTCTTCCATAGATTTGAGACCTTGAAGCAATGACTAGTTGAAATAAAAACGATATTCAATGATTTTAAGTTGATCGATACAAATGTTCAATGGACAACAAATATGTAGCTTTATGGTAATGGATTATGTATTATAAAAAAACTTCATTCTCAAGTTACGTTTAATTTATATTTAAAAGTGTAATGTGATTAGACAATGTGTGAATCAATTACTCAAATTCAATATTATAAAAGAACAGGTTACTTTGGTATTAATTCTCCCAAATTTTGATTCTTTTTTTGAGATTGATAAACGCAATAGAAAATTATTACTATAAAAAAAAAAACTAGTATTACATTAGAAAAAAAAATCTTAAGTGCCTAGCCAGCAAGAATTAAACTTAAAAATGATGTATGATATGAGAAAATATGCACTATGTAGTGACTAATTACTGTTTAATCCAAATATTAGGCATTGATTAAAGAGAGCAACTAAAGCTTCAAAAGTTAAAAAAAAAAAAATGATATCACAAATGTATTTAGACATGATATCCAAACAATGCACTCCCAATAAGTTTGGTTACTCCATGATGAAAATGCTCCACTTGTAATTGATGGGGGCAATAACACAATCTTACATATTATAATACATTACATTCCTTTATTTTAATTTGAATTCTGACATGTGATCATTTTAACAGCAATTCAATGGCCTAAGACATAGTAAGGTGTTGGGTGTACCTGTGTTTTTTTCTCCAAATATATACGTCAAAGTGATATGAAGGGTGTGAAAAATTCATCCTATACTAAGTGATTAATTGACTTGACTAAGTTGTGACAACAAAGTAATTGTAAACTTCAATTCCAAGAGTCTATTATGTCTAGTCATTTAATCAACTACCAATATTTGCTTCAATACATAACTTTCATATAAGTAATATACTTCCTTGGTCTCAAAATGAACATAATAATTTGATAAAATTGAAGTTATTGAGTGAGTTTACACGTGTTGTTATCTGATGTGTATTAGACATGAATCATATCTTTAATTTGATATATCATGTTACATAAGTCATTATAAAAAATTAATAAAATGTTACGCAACTTATAAGTACAAAACCCAACCTATCTTTACATAATCAGAGATTCCTTAAACATGTCATTCTCTTTCATGGACTATATGGCTATTGCAAATGAGACTTCAACTTAAATAAAGATAAAAGATAGCATGATGTTTTGGTCGAGGCTTATAAATTTTAATTTATTAAAGTGGCTGGAGTTTGTTTGAAGTTTCACTTATATTTTTGAACAATTAAATATGTTAATATGTGAAGGAAAATGTATCTTTTAAATTAATTTTTAGGGACGAGATTCAAATATATTAAAAAAATTTACATTATTATTGTCCCACTTCGAAAAATACGATCTTCACGCAAAAGGCGCAAAAAAATGGTTCAAACAGGGTCGCCACCGAATTTTATTCATTTCAATGAAGGAATAGGAAAATATCGGGAAAAAAAACCTTAAAGAGATAAGAACATGGTAATCACAACCAAGTTCTAGGTTTAGGAGTCGATTATGCAAAGGAAATGTATTAACATCCCTCACGTCTGTTGTACTCAACGGGAACCTCTTAGCTCGATTTGTGATTAATGTTAGCTAAGTTTGTTTGTTTTCTTCTAAGCGAGTTATGTGAAAAGTAAGAGAAAAGGATTCGATTGCTAAGGGAGAATGGGTGGTTTTTGATTAAGGTGTTCGCCAAGGATTGGGGGCCTTGTGCCTATGTATTTTCATTTGGACGAGAATGAAGAATCAGAACGTTGGTAGTTCGGATTATGGGAAAAAGTTTGGATAGGAAAAGGTGGAAAAAAACAAAAGGTAGATGGGTAAAAAAGGAAAAGGTAGAAAAAATAGAAGGTGGGAAACGACAGAAAAAGAAAAAGGTAGCTCGCCAAGGATTGGGACCCTTGTGCCTACGTATCTTCATTTGGACGAGAATGAAGAATCAGAGTGTTTGTAGTTCGTGGAACTACGGTTGGTTGTTAGTTTGTGCTTTAGAAACGAAAGATTGAAAGACAAACAACCTAATGGGCATGCCTCGAGAGCAGTCATTCATGGATTCAAGGAATGCGAGACTCCAAGAATACATCTCCTTCGTGATTTGATTGTGAAAAGGTTTTGAGAAATGACTGGATTGGTTTTGAAAATGTTACTTGGTATTGGATCAAGAGTTTGCGAAAGAGGTGAGGATCGATCCTAATCCCTAGGGGTGCTCCTAGTAATGAAACCATAACCATAGAAAGGTGCAAGTGTGTGTGTTAGGTTGATGGCAATGCTTAAAAGCAATCGACTTACAAGGGTGTTTTGAAAAGTGGCTAGACATGGAATCGATAATTAGTTTGAAAATGGTTTAGCTTATCCTAGTCCCTAAGGGTGCTCCTAGTAATCAAAACAATGATCAAAGAAGCAAGTAAAGAGCATACATCGAAAGCGGAGCAGGGTACATGTAAAGTACACGAGATTATGAGAAATAAATTGGGTCATTGTCAGGTAGCCCAAGAGGAAGCCATGTGTGTGCAAGGTGTCCTAAACTAAGCAAGAGTATAGACAAAATCTCCTTTGTTTGGGTTTCGGTACAAGGTCCAAACTCTAATGCTCGGGATAGTAACCATAGTCCACCAATTGAAAGTTTTTTAGGGTTTCGATAATTTTATCATATTTTTGTGTTTTTGAATAACATGAACAAGATAAGAATGAGATGACAAGATGAATATGAAAAATGATAATATGAATAATAATAGTAATATGATCAAGGATATATAGACAGTGATATATTGACAGAAAGATAAAGCAAGATAACATTGAACATAGATTAAAGTTAGTTGTTAGTCGTTAATTGTTAATTATCGTTGATCGGATGATCACTTCTGAATTGGGCCCACTTTAGAGCTAAGAAATCATAGCAAGGTCTATGAGGAAGATCATGTTATGGGAGGTCAGTCAAATAACAATGTTTGTGCTAAAACACGATAGAGAAATGATATGTAGATCATTCTCGAAGAATCATGACACACGAAAAGAAAAAGAAAATGGTCTCGTCTTAATCACAAACTTTTGTCGATTAATCGTAGGTAACCTATCACGATCCCAAAGTATAGAAAATGATCCAAAAGATTATTCCCTACAAATTTGAAATAATGAAGGTTAAAAAACCTCAACAACCGACATTCATGATTTTAAAGACTTCACAGACCAAAATCAAAAATAAAATCGAAATAAAGAGCAAAATGGATAAACAAGGTGATAATGATAGATCATTAAATAAATAAACAAGGTGAATTAGAGTATGAATCAAACAAGCTTTAGAAAAATAATTACTAAAATATATTGACAACTAAAATAAAATAGTTGGAAAAAATTAGAAATAACATTTGAAATAAACAAGATGAGAGGGGGCAGATGAAGTAGCACGGGTGGTGTAGAATCATATGTGCTTGTCCCATCATCCACAAAAACAAGAAAGCACGGCTGGAAAAAAAATGAAAGGGTGTGGCCAAAAGTAAACTATGGACCGAGCCCTAGGTCAAACGGGTCACTACAAATAATTTAGAATAAAAACAAAAGGGATTGTCAACACCAATATCATCCTCATCAGATTATTTCCAAAAATGAATTAAGGTAAGAAAATTAAATGTGCTCAGTATCATTAATCATAATCGTACAAACAAAGCAATACATATCAGAGCAAGATGGAAAGGGGAAAATAGAACACGGTTTAAGGAACGAGTTTCTATTAGAACAAAAAATTGAAAACGATCTTGCAGCAAAGTCCAAATACAACGACACGGTCAAGCGCGAAACTCTCACCTTCTCTCTGATTTCGTCTTAATCACCTTCATCTCAAGTTCGTTTTAGGTTCGTCTCAGTTGGGTCGTGTTTGTTTCGTTTCAGGTTTGGTTCACCTCTCTCAATCTCTTATTTCGGTTTTTCAATTCATCTCGTTATCTCTTTCTTTGATTTGGGATGATTTTGGTTTTGGGTATGGTTGTTGTTTTGGTTGAAGTGTGTTGTTCGAAGGGATTGAAGAAGAATAAGGTTTAGGGGAATTTTGGCAGAGCCTTTGTGGTTCCTAGAACTTGGAATTAGAGGCGAATCTTTGGTCTTTATTTATAGAAAGAGATGAGGGTGAAATGGGAAAGAATTGAGAGGAATTGGAGTGGTGACGTAGTTGCTGCGTGTTTTTGTTTTGGTGTTTTGAAAAAGGCTTGGTCATGTGCCGTTTTATGCGTATCGTGCAGGTCATTTTGGATTTGCATATGTGAAGTATTTGTTGTTTACGTTGCGTTGTATTTGCGTTTTGTTGGCTGTGTGGAAAGTTTGTGGGGCCAGTTTTGTGGATAGTGGTGGTTGTGAAGGTCATTGCGTAATTTTTGCTTTTTGTGTAATTGTTATGGAATGATTTGTGTGCATATTGTGCGTGTTTTGGCTGCAGGTTGTTATTAAAGTGGTGTTGTGGAGGATTATGTGGAAAGTGGTTGTTGTGAAATGGTTTGATTTTGTGTGTAATTGTTATGGTTTATGAAGGAGCTTCATGGGCCTGAAGATTGTGTGTATCATGGCCTTGTCCTGCGTGGTATGATGTGTGGTATGCGTGATAGTTTGATAATTATTTTGTGCAGGATTTTCTTTCCTTGGTCACGTGAAAAAATTGAGTGATATGGCTTGTATGAGTCTTGACAAAAGGGTGGTTGGGTTGTTGTATTTCTTGGTGAAGGCTACGACTTGAGGCTGGCCTACGTTGGATTGTAACCTGCACTTGGTGGGTTATTGAAACTCAAATGTTTGGATTGTTAGGCTTTTGTGATATTTTGTTTAAAATGGCTTTTTGGATTTGCGATTGGTTTTTTTTTTTGTAAATTGAACTTGGGCTTTAAGGTTAATGGGCTCGTAATATTATTCATGATTTTTGGTGTAAATGAATATATTGGAATAAATATGATGGGTTTTTACATGGTGATTTGAACTTTGATTTTGGCACCCTTCATTTGACTTTTTGCTTGAACTACCTTAAACTTTATCTTTAACATGAATAATGCTTGCTCATGGAAATTTGATAACTGTTTTGATGATATAACCATGACTTGTAAAATATTATTAGAAAGAAACTAGAACAATCGAAACCTGAGCTTTTTTAAGTTGATCCATAAATCTCATTAGAATAAAATTCCAACCTCTTGAAGCATCACTTGTGATGACAAAAGTTGTGAATCATGTTTTTGAGAAATAAAGCCCACTATGAATCAATCTTTTGAGGAATAAGGCTAAACATGAATAGACTAGAGTCTTGAATCACAAATAAATAATGAATCAATCCTAAACTTGCCCTTTTGAATCATGATAAACCAAAAAAAAATGTCACTATGAACCTTCTTGACCAAGAATCATGCCTTGAAATCAGAGGGATTATGAAATCAAATATGAGCTTAAAATGTTACATAAAACCCTAATGGAATCCTGATGATCCTTAATCATGAAGTATCTGAACTTAGCACAACCTGATTCACACACTGATGACTTGCATCGACATAGAAACCCTAACTGAAAATTCTGGCACACATCACTCAAATCATGCATACCCTGGCCTTAATGCCTTTGAATGATACCCAAACTTAGGCAAAATGAAAGCAACATATTTTTGGTTTTTTTTTGGAATGATGGTTAATAGACGGATATACAAGTGAAAGTAATATACAAGTAGGACAAATTTGGGGTATGAAAATTATTTAATGAGTGTTTGAAATTAAACTTACTAACGTAAATCAAAATATTGATAATCATCTTGATAGTGTAAACTAATATCTGATCCAACTAAGATTTAGGAAGCTAAAATCCTGCAATGAAGAATATATATTTTTTAGAAAACGGAGTACACTGTTAAAAGGAAGAGAAAAAAAAGTGAATTGAAAGGTATTGTGACTCACTAATGAACTTGATATTTCTCTTCCATATGGCGACAATACAAAAATACTATTTCTTCCACCACTCAATGTATGTTTGATTCTGCAATTAGGAGAATTGATTCTAAGTAAATTGATTTTGGATCAGTTTGTTTTAGCTTTAAAAAATGGATTTTTTTGTATTTTCGAAATGGATTCTACAAAAATGTTTTTTAAAATATTACAAGTTTTTCTAAATTTGTTTTTTTTTAAATTAAAAGATTAATTTTGACATTTTATAAAATAAACATTGTGAGATTATTGGATCGAACTTTAATGTGTTGTCGACAGGGATAACTTTCAGGTTTTGACAGCAGACAAGCATGAAGTCGAAGTTGGTTCACATGTTGATGTCTAAGTTTTACATGTTATAGTCGAAGTTAGTTCTAGTATTTAATGTCAAAATGTAATGTCAAATTGGGCCTTGTTGTTTGGATTCAATTGTTTAGTTTAGCTTGTTGTTTAAGCTAACTTAGTAGCCTATAAATAGGATAGATCTCTCAGGTTGTTGAGAGAGGCAAATTCTGTTATTCACTTGTAATCATTTATACCCTAATTGAGAAAGTGAATAGAAAACAGTTTGCCCAAATTCGTATTTGCCTTCTTTCTTCTTTATTCATTCTTCCCCCCCCCCCTCTCTCTCTCTCTCTCTCTCTCTCTCTCTCTCTCTCTCTCTCTCTCTCTCTCTCTCTCTCTCTCTCTCTCTCTCTCTCTCTCTCTCTCTCTATTCTAACTATTTCATTTTTCACCTAAGAAAATCTGTTTCTTAATCAATAATTTGTTAATTGGTATCATTTGTTACAATAGATTGGTGCGGTGAGCGTGGATGAGATGCCGTCAACAAAGTTCAAAATTGACAAGTTCACTGGAGTTAATGATTTCGGTTTATGGCACTTGAGGATGCGAGCCCTTCTTGCTCAACAGGTTTTACTAGAAGCGTTAAAGGGAGAAGATGCCATGGATGCTGCATTGACTGAGAAGGATAAGATAACGATGATCGAGAAAGCCCACGGTGCCATTGTTCTAAGTCTTGGTGATAAGGTTCTTAGGCAGATTTTGAAGGAGACGACAGAAGTTGGTGTTTGGCTAAAACTCAAAGGATTGTATATGAAAAATTCCTTGGTGAATCGTTTGTACTTGAAGCAAGCTTTATATTCATTCAAGATTAATGAAGACAAAGCATTGACGGAGCAGCTAGATACATTCAACAAGCTGATTCTTGATCTTGAAAATATTGATGTTACTATCACTGAAGAAGATTAAGTGTTGTTATTTTTATGCTTTTTACCTAAGTCGCATGCTCACTTCAAAGAAACCTTCTTGTATGGAAGAGAGTCCCTGACCTTTGAAGAAGTTTAAGAAGCCTTGTATTCTAAGGATTTGAACAAAAGAAAGGAGTAGAAACCATCATCAGTTAGAAAAGGATTGTCCGTTAAAGGAAAATTCTCGAAAAGAGATGGTAGGTTCGAGAAGAAGAAAAGTAAAACTCAGCAGAAGTCTTATGGTAGCGATATTTCTGGTATTAAGTGTTATCATTGTAAGAAGGAGGGTCACATAAGTAAGATGTGTCCTGAGCGCTTGAATAATCACGGAGGTAAGGACAATGGCAATGCAACTATTGTGCAAGATGATTATGAATCATCTAATGTCCTTGTGGTGTCGAGCAGCAAATCTTGCAAAGAGTGGATTACAAATTTAGGATGTACTTGACATATGCCTCCAAACAAGAATGTGTTTGAAGAAGTATGTGATCAAGATGGTGGATCAATGTTGTTGGGAAATAATAAAGCTTGCAAAATTACAGGTATTGGATCTGTGAGATTTAAGCTTCATGATGAGCCAATAAGGCTATTGACTGGTGTTAGGTATGTACCCAATCTTAAGAGAAATTTGATTTCTCTTGGTGAATTCAACAAGAAAGGATATGTCTTCAAAAGAGAGTAAGGTATCCTAAAATTCATGAAGGGGTTGAAGGAAGTCTTGAGAGGCGTGAAGAAACAAGGCTTATATACCCTTGAGGATGAGGTTGTAAGCGGTTCAGCAGATTTTGCATCCATAAAACCGGTGTTGAAGATAGAATTATGGAACATGAGATTGGGCCACGTCAGTGAAAGAGGCCTGGTCGAATTGGGAAAACAGAACCTGCTAGGTGGTAATAAAGTCGAGAAGTTGGAGTTTTGTGAACCTTGTGTATTTGGTAAGTTCTGTAGGGTGAAGTTTAACAAAGGTAAATAAAGAACACATGGATCCCTTGATTACATTCATGATGATCTTTGGGGCTTGCAATTAATCCTTCATATTCAGGTGCAAGGTATTTTTTATCCATAATTGATGACTATTCCATAAAGTTATGCGTATTCATTAAGAAGACTAAGGATGAAACTTTTAAGAATTTCAGAAGCTGGAAGGTTCTGGTCAAAACTCAAACTGGAGGAAAGGTCAAGAGGTTGAAAATCGACAATGGCCTTGAGTTCTGCAATGAAGCTTTCGGCAGTTACTGTGTCGAGTCTAGGATTGCAAGGCATAAGGCTGTAGTTGGTACTCCTTAAAAAATGGCTTAGCTGAGAGATTCAATCGAACAATCCTTGAAAGGTTAGATGCATGTTGGTTAGTGCTAAATTGAAGAATGTGTTTTAGGCAGAGGTTGTTTCGGCAACAACTTATTTGATAAATAGATGTCCCTCGACTGCCTTGGGGTTGAAGACAGATGAAGAAATTTGGTCGGGTTAACCATCAAATCTCGACAAACTGAGAGTATTTGGCTATTTTGCCTATGCTCACATTAGGCAAGACAGGATCGAACCTAGAGCTCTGAGATGCATGTTCCTTGGATATCATGAGGGAGTCAAAGGCTATTGGATGTGGTGCCTAGAACCAGGTCACAAGATGTATCACAAGTCGTGATGTAGTTTTCAATGAAGTCGAGATGGCGTTCAAGAAAACTGGTGATGCTGGTTGAAGTGCATAAATCTTTGAAGAGAAGCTAGAACAGGTAGAGATTCTTGTTGAGGTGGATCATAGTAATGTTGAAGTGCATAACCCAGATGAAATCGAAGAAGAAGAGCAAGATGTTGAAGAGACTAAGGAAATTGTCGATGAATACCTACTGGCAAATGATAGGTCGAGAAGAGTCATCAAGCCACCTTAGAGACTTGCTTATGCAGATCTTATAGCTTTTGCCTTAATCTCTGCAAGTGAGGTACTTGAGGAAGAACCTAGAGACTACAAGGAAACTATGAGGAGTCGAAACAAGGCTGAATGGCGAAAAGCCATGGATGACGAGATAAAATCTCTTCATGATAATAACACTTGGGAGCTGATTGAGAAACCTGCAGAAGCCAGGTTAGTCAGTTGTAAGTGGATTTTCAAGGTCAAGGAAGGAATTGAATGAGTGATGTCGAAGTGCTTTAAGGTAAGGTTGGTTTCTAGAGGGTTCAGTCAGAAAGAACGTGTCGACTTTAATGATGTGTTTTCATTTGTTGTAAAGCATAGATCCATTAGAATATTGTTAGCCGTGGTGGCAAAGTTCGACCTAGAACTTGAACAAATGGATGTGAAGACATCATTCATGTATGATGATCTAGATGAAACGATCCTGATGCGGAAACCTGAAGGGTATGTAGAAAAGGATAAGGAAAATCATGTGTGCAAGCTGAATAGGCATTTTTATGGCCTAAAATAATCTCCTCGATAGTGGAACAAAAGATTCGACAAGTTCATGGCACGAATTGGTTTCACTAGGAGCCTGTTCAGTCACTGTGCTTATTTTAGATTTTGACCTGGAAACTCACTTGTTATTTTGTTGCTTTATGTGGATGATATCCTCATAGGTAGCAACAGTTTCGAAGATGTAGTGGAGGTGAAGGATAGACTCGGTAAGGAGTTCGAAATAAAGGGTTTGGGAGCTGCGACCAGGATTTTTGGGATTGACATTCGGAGAGATAGAAAGCAGTTGAAGTTACACTTATCTCAAGAGACATACCTACAGAAGTTTCTCGACAATTTGGTATGTCGAATTCAAAGAATGTTGTGACTCTAACAAATCCTCAATTTAAGCTTAGTACTACTCAAAGTCCGAGTACTGAAGCTGAAAGGATCTACATGAGTAGCATTCCATATGCTAGTATATTAGGTTCTTTGATGTATGTTATGGCCTGTACGAGGCCAGACATAGTGTATGGAGTGAGCCTTGTAAGAAGGTATATGGCCAATATTGGAAAGGTGCACTGGCAAGCTTTGAAGTAGATTCTTAGGTACATAAGTGGGTCTCTGAGTCGAGTTCTGGTTTATGGTAGGGCCTGTGATGATGATAGCAAATTCGAAATTGAAGGATTTGTCGACTATGATTATGCAGGTTGTATGGATTCTAGAAAATCTATTTCTGGATATGTGTTCACTATGTTCGGCACAACAATCAGTTGGAAAGCAACATTGAAGCAGAATATATTGCCCTCATTGAAGTTGTAAAAGAAGCATTGTGTCTTGAAGGTTTTGCAAAGGAACTGAAACTTCAAGGTCGAGTTATCATGGTTAAATGTGATAGTCAAAGTGCAATACGCCTGTCGAAGAAATTAGCCTATCATGAGTTAACCAAGCATATCAATGTAAGGCTGCACTTTGTCAGAGAGATAATCAAGCGTGGGGAAGTCCAAGTGCTGAAGGTTTTGATTGATGACAATGTTGCTGATATGATCACCAAGACATTGTCGAGTTGCAAGTTTTTCCACTATATGCAGTTGATAAGTTTGCATGATGAAAGCTAGATTATTCCCTATTATTGTAGAGTTTATTTGAAGGTGGAGATTTGTGAAATTATTGGACCAAACTCTAATGTGTTATCAACAGGGATAACTTTCAAGTCTCGACAGAAGACAAGTATAAAGTCGAAGCTGGTTCACATGTTGATGTCTAAGTTTTACATGCAGTAGTCGAAGTTAGTTCTAGTATGTAATGTCGAATTGGGCCTTGTTGTTTTGATCCAATTGTTTAGGTTAGTTTGTTGTTTAAGTTAACTTAGTAGCCTATAAATAGGCTAGATCTCTCAGGTTGTTGAGAGAAGCCAATTGTGTTATTCACTTGTAATCATTTTTACCCTAATTGAGAAAGTGAATATAGAACAGTTTGCCCAAAATCCTATTCTTCTTCTTTTTTCTTTATTCATTCTTCTCTTTCTCTTTGTTCTAACCATTTTATTGTCCACCCAAGAAACTCCATTTCTCAATCAAGAATTTGTTAATTGGTATCATTTGTTACAACTAACATATATTATTGAAGATTAAAACATAGTCAAAATCACAATTTTTTTTAAAAGGTGTATTTCAAAATGATTTTTATAAAAAGCTATTTGAAATAGCTTCAAAATTAAGTGATTTTTTTGAAATTTTGATATACAAAAAATGTTTCGATAAAATGATGAAACCCCCTCAAATAACATTTTAAGAATAACTATTCAAATCAAATTTTCATTTGAAGCTTTTATGAAAAGTTTCTTTGTAATTTTTTTTACACCAAGATATATAACACTATAAAAATCATTTTAAAAAAAGCCAAAACAAACGGGCTCTTTGTAGAATTGATTCTGCTTAAAAGTGAGTTGCATGTAAAGTGATCTATATTTTGATACATTTATATAAAAGTGAGTTAAACAACAAATTTCAATGTAAAAATTATATTTAAATTCAAAAGTTACAATTTGTAGCTTCATGTAGAATCAATTTTAGAGACAAAATCAATTATACATTAGAAGAACCAAACACCTCCAAATCATTTAAAAATCAATTTTACACCTCTAGAATTGTTTTTGGCTCTTCTAAAAGGAAAACTAAACATACACAGTGTATGCTTGGTTTAGCTTTTGAATGAGCCAAAAGCAATTCTAAAGGTAAAAAAATTAATTATGTAATGATTTTGAGATGTTTGGTTCTTCGAAAGTAGAATTGACTATGTCTCTATAATTGATATTGTTCTCTTTGATTGGCTACATTAGACAAAACAACATGGGTAATACAAGATGTTTGGATGTTCTACTGCAACATGTGGGACAAGATATAACAACATGTGTGCAACATCTAACCCCGTTTGCAGACCATGATTTGTGTGTGATCAGTGCATATTTCTGTTGTTTTCTGAGCAAGATTCTTGTTGTTTTAAAAATATTTTTTAGCAAGTTATTAGTGATATTTTTCCGAAAGATTTAATAAGATCAAATCTAAAAATATTTTTATTTGTGGGTATCTAAAAAAAAAGTTAACCCTCATATTTTTGATATCCAAAGAAGATGAGACTAGGACATGGCATCAAAAATTTGGTCATCTCAACCTCAAGAGTATTAAAAAGATTATATCTGAAGATGTTATTAAGGGATTACTAAAACTCAAGATTAAAGAAGGTAAAGTCTGTGGAGAATGCTAGATAGGCAAGCAGACTAAGATGCCCCACAAGAAGCTCCAGCATCTTACCACCTCAAAAGTTTTAGAGTTACTTCATATGGATCAGATGGGGCCTATGCAAGTAGAAAGTATGTGTAGGAAAAGATATGTCTTTGTATGTATGGATGATTTCTCAAGGTATACTTGGGTCAAACTTATTGAATAAAAATCTGACACTTTTGATGTCTTCAAAGAGATATATCAACGTCTCCAAAGAGAAAATGGGAGTGGGATAATGAGGATGAGAAGTGACCATGGCAAAGAGTTTGAAAACTCTAAATTCTTTGAGTTTTTTTCCTATGAAGTTATTGGTCATGAATTCACAACACCTATCACACCTCATCAGAATGAAGTGGTTGAGAGGAAAAATATAACATTGTAAGAGTCAGCTAGAGTTATGTTGCATGTCAAGAATCTACCTTACTACTTCTAGGCTGAAGCTATGAACACAACTTGTCACATTCACAGTCATGTGACCATAAGATCTAGAACTAAAGAAACTCAATATGAGATTTGGAAAGGAAGAGAACCTAATGTTAAATACTTTCATGTCTTGGGTAGCGAGTGTTATATCTTGGAAGATTATGGGTAAAAAAGAAATATGGATCTAAAAAGTGATAAAGGGATATTCCTAGGTTATTCCACCAATAGCAGAGCATACAAGGTATATAACTAACAAACCAAGACAATGATGGAGTCAATAAATATTTTCATTTATAATACTCCTAAAGATAATCAAGAAGATGAAGATGAATATGATGTATCTCCTAAATAGACTGGTGTCCCAGTAGATGTCTCGCACAAGGGGTCTGACATTGAGTCTGAAAGTAAAAATTCTAAAGATCCTTAAATCAAAAAGGGACCATCAATCAAAATTTAGAAGGATCATCCCATTGAAAACTTCATAGAAAATCTAAGTGAATGAGTTGTCACCAAATTCAGACAGATGATTTCCAACACATGTTTTATTTCAAAGATTGAACCTAAGAACTTCAAGAAAGCTCTGACTGATAAATTTTGGATTAATGTTATGCGAGAAGAACTGTGTCAGTTCAAAAGGAACAATGTATGGGAATTAGTTCCTAGATCTGAAGATATGAATGTCATCAGTACCAAATGGATTTTCAAGAATAAATCTGATGAAAGTGGTAATGTAACAAGGAACAAGGCACATTTAGTTACTCAAGAGTACACTCAAATAGAAGTAGTAGATTTTGATGAGAATTGCTCCAGTTACTAGAATTGATTCCATTAGATTATTACTAGGAATTTCATGCATTATGAAATTTAGATTGTACCAAATGGATGTTAAAAGTTCTTTTTGAGTAGGCATCTTAATGAAGAAGTTTATGTAGAACAACCAAAAGGATCCATTGATTCTAATTTTCCAAATCATGTGTACAAGTTGAAGAAAACACTTTATGGATTAAAGTAAGCTCCTAGAGCTTGGTATGAAGTATTAATTGATTTCCTGATCAACAATGGATACAATAGAGATGAAATAGATAAAACTATATTTATGAAGAATGATGGAGGAAAGCTTATGATAGCCCATATTTATGTTGATGACATAGTATTTTGTGGGATGTCTAACAAGATGGTGAAGCATTTTGTTCAAAAAATGAAATTTGAATTTGAGATGAGTCTTGTAGGAGAACTCACTTACCTTCTTGATCTTCAACTAAAGCAAATGGGAGACAACATTTTTGTATCTCAAAGCAAGTATAGAAAGAGTATAGTGAAGAAATTTGGTCTTGACAAGGCTAACCATAAAAGAACTTCAGCTGCAACTCATGTGAAGTTATCAAAAGATGAGAATGGATTTGGTGCAGATCAAAGTCTCTACAGAAGTATGATAGGAAGTCTTTTATACCTCATAGCAAGCAGGCGTGACATCACTTTTTTTGTAGGAGTATATGCAAGATACCAAGCTAAACACAATGATAAACATATGAATTAAGTAAAGAGAATCATGAAGTACATAAATGGAACATGTGACTATGGTATTCTTTATTCTCATGATACCAATTTAATATTGGTAGGATATTATGATGGTAATAGGGTTGAAAGTGATGATGATAGAAAGAGTACTTCTGGTGAATGTTTTTTTCTTAGTAAATATTTAATCTCATGGTTCAGTAAGAAGCAAAATTGTGTCTTATTATCTATTACATAAGTTGAGTATATTGTTGCAGGGAGAAATTATACTCAATTACTCTAGATGAAACAGATGTTGGAGGAGTACAATGTCAAACAAGATGTCATGAAATTATTATGTGACAACTTGAGTGCTACTAATATTTTAAATAATCCTATCCAACACACTAGAATCAAGCACTTTAACATTCATCATCATTTCATCAAGAAACTTGTGGAAGGTAAAATTGTCAATCTTGAGCATATAACAACTAAAAAACAGTTACTTGACATGTTCATTAAGGCTTTAAATAAAATTCAGTTTGAAAAACTAAGGAGTTCTCTTAGTATTTTCATATCTGAGAATTTGTAGCAATCAATACACAGGAGGCGTGCAAGAATAGAAAGACTTTTTTCACTCTAGCAACTACTGTTTCACGTGAAATATGGTTGATTATTCCCATTTTAAAGTTGTTTGATAACTGGTCCTTAGTTACAAGAAAGAACAATCTACATTTATCTTTATCTTTCTCTCATAAAACTGTTCCTTCTCTTTTTTTCTCAAGTTCTTCAATTTCCCTTCATTATGAGTAAAAACTCTGAAGAAGCTAAAACAACTACTAGGAAGGATATGGCTCATGAGTCAAAGAAGGCTGGTCTGAAGAAGAATGAAACTAAGGTGGAGACACATGTTGGACCATCTGTTGGAACATTTGTGACTGGGAAAAACTCTGTGACAAAAATCAAATCCTTGAAAAGGAAGTATGTTAAAGCAAGTGATTCTGACTCAGATGTTGATGAAGATTGTGTCTCTTTTCTCTCATCAGGTGGAAGGTTTGGGCAGTGAAGTTGGAGGTTTTCTCTACTTTCATTTATTTCAGTTTGGTTATGTTCCTTTGGCCCTTATATATGGGTTTTTTATTTTATTTTCTGTATTACTGGGTTTATAATGGCTCTTGAACAATGACTTAGTTCTGCATTTGACAACATCTTCTCAGCTTTTGTGTTGTGGTTTTCTGCAATGAAGCCTTCTGGTTTTTATGTACATCCCTTTGCTAAATTGTGAAAAAAGGGGGGAGTAATGGTGTGTGCATACATGTCTATCTTATTAGCTCATGTTGATTTGTTCTCTTGAGATGTATCAACCACCTTATAACTTATCTAAGTTGTGTTCTACTTCTGCTGATGTGTATATTCTGATGTGGAGGGAAACTTTATGCTCATATTATTTAGTTATATGCTCACATATTAGAGCATCTGGCTTGACATCTGGCCTTCAACTATGAGCATGTATGTTTGTGAGCATGTGTGAGCTAACCTCTATGTGTATGTGATCTTTGATGTTTGATTTGATCTCTGGATAGCTAGCAACCATTTTTCTTTGATCTTTGATTCTGTGTTACTAATTCTTATGTTGTTTGTGTCGCTTCCGCGAAAATAATGTGCCGGCAAAACAGAAGAGTCGCCACCTTTCGTTATTTATCCCTCAGAACGGGAAAGGAAACGATCGGAAAAACCTGACGAATACGTATAAGACAAGGTCATTGCAACCATTGTCTGGGTTCGGGAGTCGGTTACGCAAGGGGAAGGTATTAGCACCCCTCACGTCCGTCGTACTCGACGGGATCCACGCTTGTTGTGTTTACTGGACGAGTTGGTTTATCTATCTACCTATCAAGGCTGGCTTAAACAGAAAAGAAAAATGACTCGGCAAAGCGTCGCGCTTTATGCCTACGTATTCTCATCAGAGAATGAGAAATCAGAGTCAACGTAGTTCGACCTACGAGGGGTTACGGGGAAGGTGACTCGCCAATACATCAGTATTGTGCCTACGTACTCTCAACAGGCATGAGAGATCAGAGCTTACGTAGTTCGGGATACTACGGTCTACGGGAATTCAGATTCATCTGTTTTATCGAGTAGGGTTAAACAGCAGTTCCAGCAGTTAGGGGCAAAGCCTGTTTGCGTTGGCGCTGAAGTTTAACGACACTCTTTTCTTCAGAAAAGTTTCCTTTAACTTATGGGCCCACGGGGCAAAAAGGTTTGAAGTTTGTTTTCTGTCTTTTACGAAAGAAGTGTCTTTTATTGTGTTTGCAATTTCAATCGCACTAAAGACTATGACCTGAGAATGAATGTGTCACATGTCACCCAAAGGGTGCCATACTAAACATCCAGACTGTTGAAAAGAAGCTCTCCAACAATCCTTTCTCAGATAGCTTAAGGCTCGTAACGCATGAAAGAAATCATTCATGATTATTGTATCTTAAGCTGTTTTGAGATGAGAAGAGAAAGGGCTCAACTACGGGGAGACTATCAAGTCCTACTGTTGTCATGCCCAGGATTCATCCTATAGTTGAAGTTTGAAACAAGGAACTCCTAGAAGTTATCATGCATAGGTTTCAACCTAAAGTTCTATCATCACTTCCTTATCAAAGGAAGTGAGAGTCCTAAGGGATCATGTCAATGATACACAGAAACAGATAAAGCATCAGCTTACACAGTAAATAGTAAACAACTGTAAAATGCTTGTAATGCAAGTGAGGGAGGAAATGTGTGTGGGGCATCAGCCTCCACAAGCTCATCTCAACCTCAAGCTAGAATGAATAACAGTAATCATACAGAAGGAATAACATCATGCTATCAAGCAAAATACAAAATACTGTAATCATACAGAAGAAAATAAAATGCTATCAAGCAAAATAAACCACATGGGCAAGGGAGCAGGGCTCTACCGAATACCCGCAAGCAAAGCCATACAGTAACAATACAAGCAGAGGGAGGAACTCAACCTCTAGTGCAATCATGCCCCTAGATTAAAGTTAGTCTAATCATGGACTTATTCTAATGCATCAAGCAAGTCAAACAAGGCACATCAGCAATACAGAAAAGAGAACAGACAAGAAAGCAGATCAACAACTCTCTCCACTCCAGGCTTCAGCTTCTCTTACAGCAATCCAATCTTCAAACTTTCATCACCCTTCAAGGCTATCACCTTTCATGACAAATGTCAATTTGCTTATCCAGGTTTCAACCCTTCAACATAAGTTTCAACTTAATCTTCTGCTTCCAGCTTCAGCTTTCCAGTCAACTCCACCCTCAGGCTTCACTCTGAACTACAAGTATCCACTTGACTCCTTCAGGCTCTCAATGCAGTGTAAGTATCAACTTATCTTTTATTCCTCAAGCCTCAGCTCCACACTCAATCCCAATTGAATCCTCTTTATAAGTATCAACTTAGTCTTCAAGCTTCAGCTCTCTTTGCTAGTCTCAACTTGGTCTTCTCCTCTACAAGCTTCAGCTTCTCAGAGTAGTCTTTAATCACATGGAAGTGTCAACTTCATCCTTCAATCTTTTTCCAGCCTCAGCTCTTCACTCAACCTCAATTGGGTCTTTAAGTATCAACTTGTTCTTCTTGCTTTTCAAGCTTCAGCTGCAAAGGCAATGCTCAAGGAATCATCCTCTACCACACTCTTCAATGAAGTCCTAATCTTCACACCCAAGTCCAACATCTTTCAAGATACTCAAACTAGCAGATAATTGATTTAACAGGATGAGAAGAAATGATAAACAGCTTACTGACAACCAAGGGGAGTCTGTAAGGGTTCATCATTATGAAAGACTGGTTCCCTCAAAGTTCTACTTCCCAGATAAAGCCACTCATCCTTCTAAAGGAGGGATGTGAATATCTGAGAAGGACTTTTAGTCATTGGGAGGAATGGGAGCACAAGATGCTTTCCATGTTTTGAGAAAGAAATCATTCTAACTACAAGGCTCTCTCTATGTCCTATCTCCTAATCTTCATCAGACACCTTCAGGCACCAACAAATCCAAAGCTCCAAGAAACTTCAAGCAACTTCAAGCATCCTCCTCTTGTCTTCAACTTGTCTTCAACCTCAACCAAAGGCAAACCAAGCACAAACCCTAATCTAAGGGAACTAGGGAAGTTAAACTAGTCGAATTAGTAAGTTAGGGTCACCTAAAACCTAGTACTAAAGTTAGTCCTAGCTAAAATACTAAAATCAATTGTAAAATCCTACAAAATTTACTATGGGAACCTAGGTCAATCATGACTCTATCACATTAGTTTCAAAGATCAAATCATCAAATTGGACTTAGAACTAAATTCTACATTCTAAGGTATCAAACCTAAAACCCTAAAAGGAGGCACCTAAATATCAATCTAGAAAGAACACCTATTTTCATCACAAAAATGTGAGAAAAATTATATGGGAGCATACATGTCTAACCTAATCACACACAAAAAATTAGGCTTAAAATCATCACCATGAGATCAAACAAAATTCTACAAAAATATGCATCAAACATGAACATTTTAATATCAATTAAAATGCAAAATTCCAATTAAATCAGAAATTACATGAAATGAAAATATCTTTTCTCTAAAAAATAATAGACTCAAACATGAGAAATATGCAAAAAGAATGGGTTTGATTGGATTAGTATTCAATTAGTTATGATTTTTACAAGAATCATGAATTAAATGGAAAATTAAATGAAAATCCAATTAAAATAACCAAACACACGGTGCAGGAAGTAATCATTTTCAGTTAAAAACATGGATTGGGCTCGCTGGGGTGTGTGGATAACATTCAGATTATTAATCCCAAACGCCTAAATAAATGAAACGCATCGTTTCATCAGAAATCTTTCACAAATCATAATTAAAATGTGGCCCTTGGATCTTCTCCCAGTCAATGGTCAATCCATCATCCAATGGTGTAAACTTAATCTCCTACCTTTCAAACCTCTGAGCTTCGCGCCCAGCTCCGGCCACCGCCGATGGAGCTCCGATCACCCCCTTCAACCCTAACTCTTCCTAGAGGCCTCCAATCCAAGAGGTCAAAATATGAAACTCATTCCAAATCTTGCCACGAACTCAACCATACCATTAGTTTCTTCTGAAACCCCAAGAATCATCACCTCCCAATCTCAACCGAAAATGGTGATCTTCCTATTTTGTCTCTAATTGATCAATTAACCATCTGAAATCCATCCTAGGCCATTCTACAATCCATCTAGCACCTTAATTCAACCTAATTCTACCTAAATCATGTTATAGGAAGAATATTACCAACCTGGAAATTCTTGAATAACAGATGCACGAAATCTTCACTTCAAGCCCTCAAATCTTCTGGACACGATCACTGAACCTCCTCCTTGCTTTTGTATGCAAAAGATTCAATGGAAAGTGCTTCAATCTTGAAACACGATGATGAGTTGCAGGTGCTGAAAACCACTTGCTTCCACACGATCTAGCCACCAATTCTTCTTGGAAATGATCTGGAATCAATCCTTGATACTCATGGAAGAAGAATCAATCAAGAAAATGGAAGGAAATGGAGGAATTTGATGAAACCGATTGCACTTGCAAGCTATGAAAACTCAATTCCAAACTATGCTCAATCCTTCAATGATCACCAACCTCTGCCATGGATTCATTCTACTCAATATATAGATGGAGTTTGGATGATCTAGAACCCTCTAGATCCTTCCAATGAGATTTTACACTTCTCATGTCATGAGATTTTGAATCATTTATCATGACATGTACAACCCTTGCAATCAGCTTGGAATTCATCCCATTCACTCTTAGTTTCTCCCCTAGTGAGATATTAGAGGTGTTTAGCTTGCCAAGTTCCTTGTTCATGCCTTAATTTTGAGTTATGCATATGTTACTTAATATGCAAGCAAGTGTTTTTCAAAGCAAGCCCATGAATTGAATCTCAAATCAAAAATGTGGCTAAACCATTGTTTTTAAAATGTCTTCTAGAGTCAAAATGATATATTACATGCCATGGTTTGGATGTGTAGGTTGAAAATATCAATTTCCAACTTTGGTTTATTTAACTTATGCCCTTATTTTAGGTCATTTTTGCAACTTTGAGCTAGAAGCCTTTTCAACATCTCATGACCTCCTTACTAGCCTTAAAACATCATTTTAAGCAAGTTTGATGTTGAAGATTTTTCCATTTGAAGCTTGGAAATAGGAGTTATGGTCTTATGCTTGAAATGACCTGTAATCTCCAAATGACCAAAATGCCCTTGACTTGTCAAAGCCATAACTTGAGTTCTACAAATCCTATCAAGGACTTCTAGTACTCTATATAAAGCTAAGAAGATAAGGAACAACATTCATGTTGACCAAAAGTTCATAGGAATCATCCTTCTTGGGCAAACGTTGGATGCAAGTTGGGTGACTTTCAAGGCCCCAGATTCACATACCTCAGATGACCTGTAACTTGCCAAAGTCATAACTTGAGCTCTACAAATTCTATCAAGGACTTCTAGTACTCAAATTAAAGCTAAGAACAAGCTCTAAAACATTCATGTTGGGGGTAAGATGAGATGACAATCACATCTTGAGCTAAACTGCCTTGAAGATAGGGGTCAAACTAGGGTATTTTACACTGTCAAGCCTTAGAAACCCTAGCTCGAAACTTCTCAAACTCTTCAATCATGATGAGTTGACCTTGGAATCATCCTTATAACATCTCAATGTATCAATCCATGGTCACATGGCCCTTGAATTAGGTCTCAACCCTCTCCAAATCATCAGTTGACCTAGGATTGACCCAATCAAACCCTAACTGCACCACTCATGGCTGGGTCTCCTTAATCTTGCACAATGACCTATCTAGGCCTCATGATGGCTTTCAAGACATCTCATGAGCTCTCTCAAGGCTTCAAGTCCTTCCTCATGGCTTCAGAATCATCTGAGGTCTTCCCACAACTCTCAAGTTGGGAGGCACACACTCTTGGTTTCAACCATTCTCTCTGAGGATCTTCTGACTTCTCTGACAAGGATATCTACCCTTGAACACTTGAATAACCTTCTTGGCTAGCTTCATAGTCTTGTGTAAATCTTGATTGGTACTCACACCTCTTGATCTCCTGTACACATGTTAATGAAATGCAAATGATAATGCTAATGTGAGTGAAATGAAACATAAGCTAAGTAAAGAAATGTTGGTCAAATTTTGGGGTGCAACAACTGCCCCTATTCAAACGGCTTGAACCTGACTAGGTGAGAAGCGAACGACTCTCAACCAATCAAGGTGCGAGATGGTTGAATACCGACAAACCCGGAAATTTGCCAACTGCACAAGTACACAGTACTCAGATGGGAACAAATCTTCGAAAACTGAAATATTAGCTGCACGGCAACTAGCTGGAGAATTGGTCACGCAGTAACCGGTAATACATGGTCGATCACGCTGTCAGGCATCGATTCTCCCCGGGACTTATCAGGTCAACAATCAGGTTAATCATGTTGTCGAGCATTCGAAGAAATCTTTGGGCGTCAGCCGGACTTCATCAGTAAGTCGGGAATAGAATTCTCAGTCAATCATGGACCAATTGGGGATATCCAAACTTTTGCCATCAGGCACTCCGCATCAGCTGGGAGAACCACTTCGTCAATACGGTTGGACTTCGATCATCAAGTCTTCGAGGGAAGTTTCAACTTCGCTGTTCAGCAACCTGCTGGGGATGACACATCTCCGCTGGGGATTCTGGAGAACTATCAAGTAACTCTGCTTCGGGGATCCAGAAATCATTTTGGGTGAATCAATTCCGCTGAGGAAACTAAGAATCATCTTGAACGAATAACTCCGTGGGGATTTCAAGAATCATCCTGGACCCATAACTATGCTGGAGATTTCCGGAATCATCCTGAGCAAACGCCATGTCGAGGACTCTAAGCATCAACTTGAGCAACCAACTCTGGCGAATGCACTGGGGATTTTAAGAATCATCTTAAGCAAACGACTTTGCTGGGGAGAATTCAAGAATCATCTCGAGCAAGCGACTCCGTTGGGGAGAATTCAAGATTCACCTTGAGCCACCGACCTGCGGAGGAACACCTGCAAAACAAGAACGGTAACGACCTAGCTCATGTTTAGTATGCATATGCTTCGGCAATGGCGCAATGTTCCACATGGTGGCAATGCTACGCATTTATGGTAAATGCTATGCAATCATGCAAAATGTTGTGACCCCATCAGCAAAATAAATGCTGAAGGGAGAATCCTCTTGTCAAGGAGAAAGAAACACTCTGGTGGAGGAAGGAATCCTCCTGCCACGGAGAAAAGGTCATTCCAATCTCAATCGGACTCCGCACGGGGAAGCAACTTCAGTTGACTACTACAGGGGAACGAAGCTCTATGGGAACCTGGACCTGCTGAGGAAAGCGATGTCAATCGCGGAAATAAACTGCACTGCCTTCACGGCCAACCTTCCTGGAGATAACGACTCCGGCGGGGAAATACGGCATAAGCTATTCAACATTCTACTGGGGGAACCCAATCATGGTCCCAACTGCCTCCAAGGACTCGGCTCTCTTGGGGATCCGCAAACTCGGTTGGGGAAGAAGGAATCATCCTGCTTACAGGGGAGAGTACGACTCTGCGGGGAATCTCAATTCCGCTGGGGACTTCAGTCTGGCAGTATCAATTGCTACACACTTCAGTGAACGACTCAGCTGGGGAGACGATATTCTTTCAGGATACATCTGATTGGGGAGAGAACCCTCTCTGCCTGGGGGAACATACCAATGCTTACGATCTCACGTTCGGACTCTGCGGGGAGAGACTGTTGAACCTTGCTGGAGAAGGAGGAATCATCCTGCTTGGGGACGCGTACGGCGGACTGTCTGGTACATGCTACACCTGCACCTACACAAACAAACAGACAAGATACCCTTCTCAAAGGGACCTATCAAGGTTATCATCTTGTGACAATGTTTAAGTAATTCATTGTTTCAACAATTAGTGGCCTAGGCCAGTAAGTTTATGTATGCGCATTTTGTCAAAAACATCGGCGTTCTTTTTCGTAAACAAAACAGATAAATGCTAATCAAACAAACAGAATTGCTGAATAGTATATATTTTATTGATGACGAACCCCTGAATGGGTAAAAATGTTTTACAACAGATGCAAGCTCCTGGAATGAGGAAGCTGCGCAAAAATAAAAAAAAATATACATCAGTATATACAAATGTCGGCAACGGGGCATAGACGAACACCATGAGTTGATCCCTCTATGACCCACTCGACTTCGATACTTCTTCGATGCTTCAGCTTCAGAAGAGATTGGTTCAGATAAACGGCCCTCAGGTCCTCCAAACCACTAAACAATGAAAGTCCATACGTGGAACGCAGTGATTTGCTTTTTCAAATCCCTAACTTTTGCCTGAATCGCCCTTCCGGGTTTTCGATTCACCGGGATACCCTTTTTTGCCAAAGTCGCCCCTCCGGGTTTTCGACTTTGCGGGTGTACATTTTTTCTTTTATATCCCTAATTTTTGCCCAAACCTTTTTCCTTTTTTATGGTTCGTCGGGATGCCCCATATTTGCCTGGATATTCTTTTTCTTTCCAGTGGGTCATTTTTAAGCAAAGTATTTTTTAACTGCGTCCGCGTTCACCGGGGATGCAAAATCTTCACCATCCATCGTGGATAACAACAAAGCTCCTCCCGAGAAGACCTTTCTAACGACGTACGGACCTTCGTAATTGGGAGTCCACTTGCCCCGGTGATCGGAGTGTGGGGGAAGAATCTTCTTCAGGACGAGATCACCCGTCTGAAAGCTTCTAGGACGCACCTTCTTATCATAAGCTTTCTTCATTAGGCTTTGGTACAGACGACCATGCGCAATCGATGCTAACCTCTTCTCATCCATTAGGCTGAGCTGGTTCAGTCAGTTCTTAATCCATTCTGCCTCGTCGAGTTTCACATCAACCAAAACTCGTAAAGAAGGGATCTCCACTTCTAACGGTAGGACAGCTTCCATACCGTACACCAAGGAGAAAGGAGTTGCCCCGGTCGACGTACGTACCGTTGTACGATAACCGTGCAGTGCAAATGGCAGCATCTCGTGCCAATCTTTGTAGGTCACAACCATCTTCTGAACAATCTTCTTTATGTTCTTGTTGGCCGCTTCAACGACGCCATTCATCTTCGGCCGGTAAGGAGATGAGTTGTGGTGTTCAATCTTGAAACCCTGGCACAGCTCCTTCATCATCTAGTTATTCAAATTCGAACCATTATCAGTAATGATCCGCTCGGGAACCCCGTAACGACAGATGATGTCCCTCTTTATGAATTTAGCCACCACCTGCTTGGTCACATTAGCATATGAGGCTGCCTCCACCCACTTGGTGAAGTAGTCGATAGCTACAAGAATGAAGCGATGATCGTTAGATGCAGTGGGCTCGATCTTGCCTATCATGTCGATGCCCCACATGGAGAACGGCCACGGGGAGGACATGACATTTAACGGGCACGGCGACACATGAACTTTATCAGCATAAATCTGGCATTTATGACATCTCTTCGTGAATTTAAAGCAATCCGATTCCATCGTCAGCCAGTAGTATCCTGCTCTCAGGATCTTTCTTGTCATAGCATGCCCGCCGGCGTGCGTACCAAATGTGCCCTCATGGACTTCTTCCATGAGCATACTCGCCTCTTTCTCATCTACACATCTGAGTAGCACGAGATCGTGATTTCTCTTATACAAAACTCCATCAGGATTGAGATAAAAATTTCCAGACAGCCTCCTCAGAGTCTTCTTATCCTGGGTCGACGATCCCGCCGGATACTCCTTATTCATAAGGAAGGTCTGGATGTCATGGAACCATGGCTTGCCGTCGGCGGCTTCCTCGGTCGCAAAGACGAATGCAGGTCTATCAAGATGAGAAAGGATAATTCTTGGAGCTTCATTCCAAAAATTGACTTTATACATTGAAGCCAACGTGGCTAAGGAATCAGCCATCTGATTCTCTGCTCTGGGCACATGATGGAGTTCCACTCGATCAAAGAACGGAAGTAGCCTTCTGGCATAGTTCATGTACGGCACCAAATTCGATTGACGAGTCTCCCACTCCCCTTTAATCTGGTTAATCATGAGCGCCGAGTCACCATATACGTCTAGGTTCTTGATTCTCAAATCAATTGCCTCTTCTAGACCCATGATGCATGCTTCGTACTCCGCTTCGTTATTGGTGACCAGAAACGTCAGTCTCGCAGTGAACAAGATGTGGGATCCGTGGGGAGTCGTGATGATCGCCCCAATGCCACTTCCATAGGAATTAACCGCCCCGTCAAATATCAATTTCCACTGGGATTTCCTGTCTGGGCCCTCGTCGGGCAACGGCTCATCGCAATCCTTCGCTTTGAGAAACATAATATCCTCATCAGGGAATTCAAATTTCATCGGCTGGTAATCTTCGATCGACTGTTCGGCAAGGTAATCAGACAATACGCTTCCCTTGATGGCCTTCTGGGAAACGTACTGAATGTCATATTCCGTCAACACCATTTGCCATCTGGCAATCCTGCCCGAAAGCGCTTGCTTCTCGAAGACGTACTTGATCGGATCCATCTTCGAAATTAGCATAGTGGTGTGATTGAGCATGTACTGTCGTAAATGTTTGGCAGCCCAGGCTAATGCACAACATGTTTTCTCCAGCATCGAGTAGCGAGATTCACAGTCTGTGAATTTTTTACTCAAATAGTAAATGGCATGCTCCTTTCTGCCTGTCTCGTCGTGCTGACCGAGAACACACCCCATACTATTCTCCAGAACTGTCAAGTACATGATTAATGGTCGTCCAGCCACTGGGGGTATCAAGATCGGAGGTTCCTGTAGATACTGCTTTATCTTATCGAATGCCTTCTGGCAATCCTCATTCCAGATAATCGCCTGATCTTTCTTTAGCAGTTTGAACATCGGTTCACATGTGGCCGTGAGCTGAGAAATAAACCTTGCAATGTAGTTTATTCTGCCCAGGAAACCATGAACTTCTTTTTCTGTTTTTGGCACTGGCATTTCTTGTATCACTTTAATCTTCGCAGGATCAACCTCGATGCCTCTTTCGCTCACGATAAACCCCAGTAACTTTCCGGACCGTACTCCGAAAGTACATTTGTTAGGATTCAGCCTCAACCTGAACTTCCTAAGCCTCTCAAAAAGCTTCAGCAAATTGACTAGATGTCCCTCCTCCGTTTGGGACTTCGCAATCATGTCATCAACATAGACCTCAATCTCATGATGAATCATGTCATGAAACAATGTAACCATTGCTCGTTGGTAAGTGGCCCCTGCGTTCTTCAGACCGAAAGGCATTACCTTATAGCAAAATGTTCCCCAGGGAGTGATAAACGTAGTTTTCTCCATGTCCTTCGGCGTCATCTTGATCTGATTGTAACCGGAGAAGCCATCCATGAATGAAAACACGGAGAACTGAGCTGTATTGTCGACCAATACATCGATATGAGGCAGCGGGAAATCATCTTTAGGGCTCGCCATATTCAAATCCCGATAATCGACGCACATTCGTACCTTACCGTCCTTCTTCGGTACAGGCACTATGTTGGCAACCCACGGAGGGTAAGTAGTGACCGCTAAGAAGCCAGCATCAAGTTGCTTTTGCACTTCTTCTTTGATCTTAACGGCCATATCTGGTCGTGTCCTCCTAAGCTTCTGCTTAACGGGAGGAAAATCTTCTCGCAGTGGCAAGTGGTGGACCACGATATCAGTATCAAGTCCGGGCATATCCTCGTATGACCAAGCAAAGACGTCACTATACTCTCTCAGCATCTCGACCGGTCTCTGCTTGACGTCACTCTGCAATGCAGCCCCTATCCTGACGTTTCTGAAGAGTTCTTCAGAACCCAAGTTCATAATCTCAATCTCCTCTTCATGAGGCAGAATAACTTTCTCCTCTTGTTTCAACAAGCGGGCCAACTCTTCAGGAAGGTCTTCGTCTTCATCAATCTCTTCTTCGGCTTGATAGATCGGGCAATCGAAGTCGAAGTGAGTCGTAGAAGGTCCAGAGTCGATGTCATCTGTTATGTGGATCCTGCAATAACAAGGGTTAAGTTTAAAACAAGGATGTGCAGGTTGGCATAAACCCCATTGCCATTTTATTGTTTTTCAAAACAAATATAAAACAGGAATAACAGAGATCACAATATTTGAATACGGAGAAAAACGCCTTTTGATTTATTGATAAAATGCATGTACATAATCCAACAAAGCCCTGACAATAAAACCTCTATGCCCCGGGTAGGATATAGGGTTGTACAATGATTGGAAAAAGTAAATCATTACTCTTCGCTTGTCGTCTGGATGATATCCTTGACGGACCAGTTGGTAAGGCCCTCGCCTGGCTTGCTTGGCTGGATCCAAGAGTCGAGGTCACAGTCGCTATCTCCGCTGTCTTCAGACACCGTGTTGACGCTTTCAAATATCACCCTGCCGCTGGTAAACTGGATCGGCCCTTTACCTCGCGACGCACTGCTAGAAGAGGCGGCTTCAGCTCCAGGAGAATATCCCAACCCAAACTTGTCTTGCTTGTTAGGTATCTCCAAAATTCGCCCCCAGCCTAGGGTAGATCCAGCTTGGACAATGGCCCGGGCCTCCTTGAATGAGGAGAGAGTCATCTCTGGCTTTTCAATGACTACAGGAGCTACGTCCTTCACTTTGACAGCTTCGAACGCTTGGCATAGAGTTTCATGGATTTCCCCATCCATCTCGACATACTTGAAGGACGACAAATGGCTCACCATTATGTCTTCCTCGCCACATACAGTCACGATGCTACCTCCGACAACATACTTGAGTTTCTGGTGCAACGTGTAACACCCCCTTTCTATACCCCCAAATAATACAATTAATCATTTAAGCATAATTCAAATTTTTATCAGAGTACATATAAGTCATGGCATAAAAGGGGTATGTCACATTATCACAAAAGAATTCAACGCATACAACACCTGCTCAATCAGATATGCAACAACGGGTCAACACCCACAAGAAAATATTTAGAACAAGGCGGAAACATCTAAATATTCCATATTTCCAAGACATGTATTCACATATACAATTGTCATCCAACATGTTAACAAAACATAACATCAGCAGATACATACACAGATGTATCACAAAAGAATCAAAATAACTCCTATCTACCCGGTGCTACATATCAGAGCCGACCGACCAAAAAGAATGAAGTCACGCTTCACAAAAATGTCTCCAGCCATCTAATCTGCAATGCCTCATAGAGCATTATCAAACAGCAGAAGGGTGAGAAACAATATCATAATAAATAATGCATAAAGGCATGAATATATATATATATATATATATATATATATATATATATATATATATATATATATATATATCGTATCAAGAATTATGCATCTTACGCATTCTCACCACAACTCACCTCGTTTATTGCAATGTATCTATATACAAATAGGACCCAAGCGTGCTCAATATGTATCATCAATGTGTATATCATTTCATAAACATACACACACACATATGTATATATTGTCCAACATCTACATTGTGCCAAATCATACATTTCACATTAATTCAACAAACGTACATAACATATTTATTTCACCATACATCATGCACAGAAGGTAAATGCAAATCATAGAGGCCAACTCGCTACTCTATGCAAATGCAACACAATATCGACCTAATCGTCCATCAGATTCTCCTAAGAATCAATTTACTCTCACCCCTCACGGGTATCCTATAACTCATTAGATCTTCCTAGAAATCACATCACTCATCAGATTCTCCTAGGAATCACACCATTCGTCAGATTCTCCTAGGAATCACATCGTTCGTCAGATTCTCCGAGGAATCACATCTCTCATCAGATTCTCCTAGGAATCAGGTCACTCAGCAGATTCTCCGAGGAATCACATCTCTCATCAGACCCTCCTAGGAATCAATTCACCCTTCAGACTCTCCTAAAAGTCATATCACTCATCAGACTCTCCTAAGAGTCAATCAGCACAAGAATGTACTTCCTACACTTCTTGAAGTGCATACATGCTTACAAACATACTCATGCATTCTTCACATTCATCGCATATATATTATATGTATCAAAAAGAAAACATATATATATTCATCATCCATTCAAACCAATCACACATGGTTCACATTCACAAACAATTCCTTCATGCATTTCTAATTAATTTAAGCAAATGCACAAAATTGCCAAACGGCTACACCTCGCACCTCACAAATCGTAAACTAGGATTCACGCCATACGGCTATCCACAACACATATGACAACACATAATCAGTCATTTCTGACAAGGAATGATCGCAACCAAACCACACAGCCAATCCTCCATTGGAAAGCACAGGAAGATAAAATATGTTGCTGCATTCGCCAACCTTCGCCTGGCGAAGCCACGCAGCGAATGCTCGCTGGCCTTCGCCTGGCGAACTTCCCAGCGAAGTCCACTGGGAGTAATTCTGGAATTACTCGCTGAGGCTCGCTACACACTCGCCTGGCGAACCTTTGCCAACTCACCTCGCCTGGCGAACTTGCCAGCGAATACAGGGTGTTAGCTTCTGACTTGCTTCGCTACAGCTCGCTGGGCTTCGCCTGGCGAAGCTTCGCTGCCATTCGCCTGGCGAGCCTGCGAAGACAGAACTTCCTTGGCTGTCTCAAAGCCCAAACTCCACACAACCAACCGATTAAATCCAAACCAGTCACAGTGGCACAACCCAATCATCACCCGACTAAACTACATCGTCTAATCTGAGTTCTAACCGATTAAAACCTCATTCTACTCACAAAACCAACTTCTAACCTAAGTGGAAAAAGAGTAGAAACTCTACAAAATCCACACACATACACATACAATCATACACATTAAAGAGATGATGGAGTTTCACACCCTTACCTGATTAATCGCAAGCTTTGGTTGATCTTGGTGAATCTAGGTTTTCTCCTCTTCCTCTTCTCTTTCTCCTCTTCTCCTTTCTTTCTCTTTTCTTTCTTTCTTCCTACTCCCTTTTTCTTTCCCTTCTATTTCCTCTTTAATATCTTTTCCCTTATTTTTCCAAAAACATCCACTAATTCAATATCTCATAAATATCTCACTTATTATTAAATAGGAAATGTCCAAAATACCCTCCAAACTTATTTCCTCCGAAACCTCTCAAAACCGGTTAAAATAGGATAATATGTAAATATAACATATTTCCACACAATTTCTACATTCAAATAATATTCTCCCAATTAAATTAATTAGGGACCCAATAAAAGGGGATAATCGAAATCGGGGCGTTACACAACGTGGAGGTCACGGCTCCCGCAGCATGGATCCATGGCCAGCCCAAGAGACAGCTGTAGGCGGGCATGATGTCCATAATGTAAAAGATCGCGTCGAACGTTTCCGGTCCGACTTGAATTGGCAGGGTCACCTCCCCGAAAACATGGCGTTTGGTTCCATCGAACGCCTTCACAACTAGATCACTGGGTGTGCAAATCACTCCACGAGTATCTAACTTCATTAATGCCTTCTTCGGAAGGACATTGAGTGACGACCTCGTGTCCACCAACACGTGAGACATAATTGTTCCCCTACACTCTATCGAGATGTGCAGGGCGCTATTGTGATTCCTCCCTTTCGGCGTCAGCTCTAAATTAGTGAAACCTAGCCCATTTCCGGCATTCACGTGGGCTACGACCTCTTCTAGCTGGTTTACCGATATTTCATGCGGTACATATGCGGCGTTCAACACCTTCAGCAGCGCGTTGTGGTGTGCTTCAGAACACAGCAACAGATTCAGGATGGAAATCTTCGAGGGCGTCTGATGGAGATGATCCACAATCTTGTAGTCACTCTTTTTAATCAATCGCATAAACTCCTCGGCGTCTTTAACAAGTAAGTCTTTTTCTGCCCCACGCGGGATCTCTTCAACGACTTTACTTTTACCTTTGTCAGTTGCATCAGCTCTGACCGCTTTATCCGCCAGGACCTCAGGTGGTGCAAACACTCTTCCGCTGCGAGTAATACCACTGATTCCCGCAAGGTTTTCCACAGACGACCCAAACGGTTCTAGCTCCAACTTCTGTCCGTTGCAGTAGACTTCAGCCCCATAATGCCATGGGACAGCATTAGTGCTTTCGAAGGGTATCGGCCCAGCTTTGGTGATAGTAATTATGGGCGGTCTGGGCGCAGAAATAGTTATCGTCTGGCGAGGGATGGTGATGGTGGCGACCTCATCATCTTGCTTCAGCACTACCTCTCCTGATCCACTTTCGGCCCTCCGGCTAAACTGTAAAATCCCTTCAGTCATCAGACTTTGAATTCCTTCTACCAACTGTTCACATCCATCAGAACGTGTCGCACAGCCCATACACAGCTCTCCGCAACCTGGAAAGAAACCTCTTTTCATCATCTTAGCTTTAACGAAGCTAAGCGGCGTCTTCAGATCTCTGACGTCAGTCAACAAATCCAAACTCTCATCTTCGATAATGGCGTTCACTCCACCTATCCTATGATTCGGCATAGGATTCTTCATGACATTTGGCACATTATCTGAGAAGTTGATGATCTTAGCGTCTACCATGTCCTGCACCTTGTGCTTAAAGGCTTTGCAGTTCTCTATTGCGTGGCCTGGTGCCCCTGAGTGAAACTCACAAGTTGCACTCGCATCATAACCTGGCGGAGGTGCCCCTGTCAAGGGAGCCAAGGTTCTCTTCTGGATCAACTGTAGATGGAGCAGAGTCTGCTATAGTTGAGCGTACGACATGGGCGGTGTCTCGAGGTGACGGCTCGACAGAGGTGCCCGATTCTGGTACTTTCTGTACCCTTGTTGATTCGGTTGCTGCTGCTGCTGCGGTTGTTGAACTGCCAGGATAGTTATGCTGACCACCTGCTGGTGAGGGCCTTTACCCTTCCTTCGAGCGTTGGTCACAGCGCTCGCTTCTCCTTCCCGTCTTTTGCCACCATAAGGTTTCTTGCCTCCTCCAGCCGAGGACGAATCACCTTGAATTTTCTCGAGTTTGATCCCATTTTCAATGTGCTCACCCATGATAATGAGATCTGAGAAGGTTCCAGACATGTTGCTGACCAATTTCTCATAGTAAACCCCTAGGAGGGTGGCCACGAACATCTGCACAAGCTCACGTTCAACCATCGGCGGCTGAACCCTGGCTGCCAATTCACGCCACCGCTGGGCGTATTCCTTAAACCCTTCGTTGCTCCTCTACGACAGATTCTGCAGTTGGACTCGGTTCGGGGCCAAGTTGTTGTTGTATTGGTAGTGGTGCACGAATGCTTCAGCAAGATCCTTCCACGTGCGCACACTGGTAGGTTCCAGACTCATGTACCATTCGAGGGAGGGCTCGGACAGACTGTCTTGAAAGAAGTGCATCAGCAACTTCTCGTCCTCAGAATGAGCCGGCATTTTCCTGTAATACGATCTCAGGTGGACGCGAGGGCAAGTGGTGCCCTTATACTTTTCAAAGTCAGGTACCTTGAACTTGGGAGGCACCTTGAAATCAGCAATCAGTCCCAACTTGGACATATCAACGCCCAGGGTATTCTGGTTCTCGATATTTCTCATCTTATCCTCGAGTGCCTTGAACCTTAGCCGTGCTTCAGCAGTCAGCTCCCTTTCGGCACCTCTCTGAGAGAACACATCGTCTTGACGGTCTTCTAACCATGGCTAGGGCCCAAACAGATTTCCAACACCCGCATTGCCGTTGCCCAGCCCAACATTGACATTAGCTTCCAGACTCCCATTACCGACGCCCGTCGTATTACCGTTGAGTCCCATGTTAGCTATCACATTGCCGTTGGCACTGCCATTCCCCCCGGTCATGGGGAAGCCATTCTGCGGAGTTTCAACTAGCGGAGGGGCAGGCACAGTCCCATCATGGAGTACGCCATTGCTATCGACCCTTGAAATCAGAGGCTGAACCAAAGTTCTGAGCTGATCCTGGCCATTGGTGACCGCTTGCATGAGCTCCATGAAACGGTCCATTCTTTCGCGGAGTTCCTGAACATCAGTTTGCACTTGCTCCATGATTCTGGTTTAATTTGCTCTGGTCGGATAGCGGTGAATAGGTCTCTGATCAATCCTGGAACAACCTGAAACAACCTGAAAACACAAAAGGGTTAGGAAAAAACGACAAAGTGCTCGTTATGCAAATGCTCCATGCAAATGCAAACGTGTGTCTGTGTGTTAGGGAGATCTCCCCCGATCCTAGTGCCTGAGTGTCAGTGCTGATAATAAGAAGTCCGAGTCCAGTCATGGAAACAACAATCTCATGTATATAAAGAAAGCCCATCAAGGCAGTACACGACATCAGTCAGTACAAAACGAATCAATAGCATGACCTCGACCAACAAGCCTGGTGATGGTCAGCCTACAACAATGATCAACACAAAAGGAATACAAATAGTCAAGTACGGCTACGAGCGTGATACTCTTCTAACAACTCCTTCGTTTCTGGGTGATCAGGCAGAGTGAGTAACCCTTCGACGAGTAATTCCCTCCGCACAATGGTGTACTGAAGACCTTCGACCGAATCTTCCCATGCTTCTTCGCCGAAACAATCTTCTAACTTCTGTTTCTTGGATTCAAACGTCAGTTTGCGCTCCTTCAGGTTAGCGAGAGCTCTGTTGAGCTGGCCTTCGGCGGCGTATCTGCGAGCGGTTTCTTCATCAAACCTTTTCTCACTAGCCTTCACCTGGGCTTTCAGCTTGGAAATCTGTAGCATCAGCTTATCCTCCCGCTCTTTCCTGTTGGCTAGGGAGGCCTTCCAGTGCTGTTGAACTTGGATATCCTCCGATACGCTTCGTCCAAGTGCTGCTTCTTCGTGGCCAGCACATCGTTGACAGCTTTGAAGTCTCGACCCATGCGTTCACGCTCGGCTATCTGCTTAGTCAAATATGTCCCTAACTGGTTCACCAGTTCTGTTTGCCTTTTGAAGGAATGAACAGCTTCGTTTCTCTCGCTTCGGAGCTGAGCCAATTCTTTCTCCAGTTCTTCATTTGCCCGCTTCAATTCATCTCGCCCAGCTAACACCTGATTATGCTGCTGAATGGGCACAGTAGTAGGCTCTTCAATCATTGGAGGGCTTTCTGGCTTGGCATGAGGAAACGGCATCCCTATAGCATCGGCTCTAGCTCTGATCCAAGTCACATACGGAGGGTAGGCTTGATTATTGCTTCTCCCCAGCAATGGTTTTCCCCTGTTGCTGATACTATTCCAAGCGCGTTGAAGCTTAGATAACAGATCCCCCTCTAGAAGACCAGTGAGGTACAGAGATTCCTGTACCTCTTCATCCTTCGGCGGAGCTCTCAAAGCGTAAGCAAATTGTCGGACCAGCAAAGACGGATTATAGTTTATACAGCCTTTCCTGCCTATCAAAGGCACGTTTGGAAACCCTCTGCAGCTGAAGATAATCTCGGTACCCAACCTATCTCTGTCAAACCAGTCAATATCCTCTGCAGATAGACTCATCAAATGCTCGGACCACTCAGCTGTGGCTGCAGACGAAACAAAGGGACCCCTCTTGGGTAGATGACTATCAAGCCATTTATAAAGCAAGGGAACACAGCACGAGACATTCTTGCCCCTTCTGTTCTCGTTTTTGTAGTGGATAGAATGGTAGACATCTCCTATCAAGGTAGGGACTGGATTCCCTGACGCAAAGATGCGAAAGGCGTCGAAGTCTACAAAATCGGGCATATTGAGGAATAGAATGAGGCCATATATGCACAGGGCGAGAATGACGTTGAACACGACCCACCATCCGTCTTTGGCGCACTGCTGAGCCTTTCCCACTAAGAACTGCAAGCAGAAACCGGGAACCCTGTTCTAACTAGACAATACCAACTCGGAGGCATCCAGATGAAGTGAAAGAGCTAGACTAGCCAGATCAGGCTCAGCATCCATATGAACAAAAGGCATCTGCCTCTTGATAGGCACACCTAACAAATCAGCCTATTCTTCTAGCGTGGGTGCGAGAACAAAATCCTGGAAAGTAAAGCATTTCAACGGAGGGTCGTAGAACTGCAGCAGAGCGTGCAACCCATTCAACTCGAAAGCAAAAGGTTTACGAACCAAACCGAGCAATTTGCCGTAAGACTTTCTGAACTCATCTCTCACAGAATCATCTGCTAAAGCAATCAAACCAGTTAGCTGAACCACGTCAGGGGCAGGGAGCTTGTAAGCGACGATCTTCCTCAGAGAACCCATAACAATACAATAGGAGGCAAGAAATCCTGGATCGGGGTAAACGGTACCTGCAACACAGACACACGTTAATGAAATGCAAATGGGTATACAAAGCAATGTAAAATGCAATCATGCAGCAGGAGATCAAGGCAACTGTGCTGTGGAGATTTTGCATCAACAAAACCATAATCCTGCTCTATCAAGAACAACCACTATATCTGATAATAAGGAAAACCCTGGTGTCGGACCACAAATCTGCTCTGTCAAGAACACACATATATAAGACCATAAACCTGCTCTATCAAGAACAACCATCTGATAATAAGGACCTCTGATACAGGATCCTAACTCTGCTTTGTCAAGAACAAACATCTGATAAGACTCTGCTCTGTCAAGAACAACCATACATATGCTGATGAGATCCTCAGACCCTAATCATAAGCCTGCTCTATCAAGAACAAATACTCCTCTGAATAAAAGGTCCTCTGATACAGGACCAAAGCTCTGCTCTGTCAAGAACAATCATATCTGATGATGAGAACCTCTGGTACCAACAAAACTGATTCACTATCAAGAAAACCAGGTAGTCTGAAGGTCAAAGTTTCCTGCAATAAACCCAACCCGGCTCACAGGTATGGACCTAAACTGACTCAAGTTCGGCATCCTATGCGTTCATCAGCGTCACAGACATTCAAGAGGGGTGATACGATACCCAGAAGGTGTGGCATCACCAGCTCATGAAGCGGCCTCACTCGGCTGAATCACAAATGATCGGTCCCCAGAGTCGACAATCCTCCAAACCAACAACCCCCTCAACCCAAAGGGTTGAAAAAGAAGTCAACCGGGAGAACCTCGTCTGAGCGTGGATTTCATGAGACACTAATGCCTGCCAAGCAAGCACGCGCCCACTAATTTCCACAACTAATGCTATGTTCACTCAAGCCTGGGTCTGGCTTCTCACTCATCAGAATGCCCATCCCACAACAACACAGATAATCATATCATACTGAAAATAACGTGCGGGAAATAAAGATGCGATAAATAAACACAACCCAACAAGTAATCATACAAGCGCTAGGATTGACTCTCGCAGGGGACGTCGGATCCCCAAACTGACTCGCATTCGGGACGTTGGATCCCAGGAAACTATCAAGTCCCCAGCAGAGTCACCAGCTGTCGCTTCCACGAAAATAAGGTGTCGGCAAAACAGAAGAGTCGCCACCTTTCGTTATTTATCCCTCGGAACGGGAAAGGAAACGATCGGAAAAACCTGACGAATAGGTATAAGACAAGGTCATCGCAACCATTGTCTGGGTTCGGGATTCGGTTACGCAAGGGGAAGGTATTAGCACCCCTCACGTCCGTCGTACTCGACGGGATCCACGCTTGTTGTGTTTACTGGACGAGTTGGTTTATCTATCTACCTATCAAGGCTGGCTTAAACAGAAAAGAAAAATGACTCGACAAAGCGTCGTGCTTTATGCCTACGTATTCTCATCAGAGAATGAGAAATCAGAGTCAACGTAGTTCGACCTACGAGGGGTTACGGGGAAGGTGGCTCGCCAATACATCAGTATTGTGCCTACATACTCTCAACAGGCATGAGAGATCAGAGCTTACGTAGTTCGGGATACTACGGTCTACGGGAATTCAGATTCATCTGTTTTATCGAGTAGGGTTAAACAGCAGTTCCAGCAGTTAGGGGCAAAGCCTGTTTGCGTTGGCGCTGAAGTTTAACAACACTCTTTTCTTCAGAAAAGTTTCCTTTGACTTATGGGCCCACGGGGCAAAAAGGTTTGAAGTTTGTTTTCTGTCTTTTACGAAAGAAGTGTCTTTTATTGTGTTTGCAATTTCAATCGCACTAAAGACTATGACCTGAGAATGAATGTGTCACATGTCACCCAAAGGGTGCCATACTAAACATCCAGATTGTTGAAAAGAAGCTCTCTAACAATCCTTTCTCAGATAGCTTAAGGCTCGTAACGTACGAAAGAAATCATTCATGATTATTGTATCTTAAGCTGTTTTAAGATGAGAAGAGAAAGGGCTCAACTACGGGGAGACTATCAAGTCCTACTGTTGTCATGCCCAGGATTCATCCTATAGTTGAAGTTTGAAACAGGGAACTCCTAGAAGTTATCATGCATAGGTTTCAACCTAAAGTTCTATCTTCACTTCCTTATCAAAGGAAGTGAGAGTCCTAAGGGATCATGTCAATGATACACAGAAACAGATAAAGCATCAGCTTACACAGTAAACAGTAAACAACTGTAAAATGCATGCAATGCAAGTGAAGGAGGAAATGTGTGTGGGGCATCAGCCTCCATAAGCTCATCTCAACCTCAAGCCAGAATTAATAACAGTAATCATACAGAAGGAATAACATCATGCTATCAAGGAAAATACAAAAGACTGTAATCATACAGAAGAAAATAAAATGCTATCAAGCAAAATAAACCACATGGGCAAGGGAGCATGGCTCTACCGAATACCCGCAAGCAAAGACATACAGTAACAATACAAGCAGAGGGAGGAACTCAACCTCTAGTGCAATCATGCCCCTAGATTAAAGTTAGTCTAATCATGGACTTATTCGTATGCACCAAGCAAGTCAAACAAGGCACATCAGCAATACAAAAAAGAGAACAGACAAGAAAGCAGATCAACAGCTCTCTCCACTCCAGGCTTCAGCTTCTCTTACAGCAATCCAATCTTCAAACTTCCATCACCCTTCAAGGCTATCACCTTTCATGACAAATGTCAATTTGCTTATCCAGGTTTCAACCCTTCAACATAAGTTTCAACTTAATCTTCTGCTTCCAGCTTCAACTTTCCAGTCAACTCCACCCTCAGGCTTCACTATGAACTACAAGTATCCACTTGACTCCTTCAGGCTCTCAATGCAGTGTAAGTATCAACTTATCTTTTATTCCTCAAGCCTCAACTCCACACTCAATCCCAATTGAATCCTCTTTATAAGTATCAACTTAGTCTTCAAGCTTCAGCTCTCTTTACTAGTCTCAACTTGGTCTTCTCCACTACAAGCTTCAGCTTCTCAGAGTAGTCTTTAATCACATGGAAGTGTCAACTTCATCCTTCAATCTTTTTCCAGCCTCAGCTCTTCACTCAACCTCAATTGGGTCTTCAAGTATCAACTTGTTCTTCTTGCTTTTCAAGCTTCAGCTGCAAAGGCAATTCTCAAGGAATCATCCTCTACCACACTCTTCAATGAAGTCCTCATCTTCACACCCAAGTCCAACATCTTTCAAGATACTCAAACTAGCAGATAATTGATTTAACAGGATGAGAAGAAATGATAAACAGCTTACTGACAACCAAGGGGAGTCTGTAAGGGTTCATCATTATGAAAGACTGGTTCCCTCAAAGTTCTACTTCCCAGATAAAGCCACTCATCCTTCCAAAGGAGGGATGTGAATATCTGAGAAGGACTTTTAGTCATTGGGGAGAATGGGAGCACAAGATGCTTTCCATGTTTTGAGAAAGAAATCATTCTAACTACAAGGCTCTCCCTATGTCCTATCTCCTAATCTTCATCAGACACCTTCAGGCACCAACAAATCCAAAGCTCCAAGCAACTTCAAGCATCCTCCTCTTGTCTTCAACTTGTCTTCAACCTCAACCAAAGGCAAACCAAGCACAAACCCTAATCTAAGGGAACTAGGGAAGTTAAACTAGTCGAATTAGTAAGTTAGGGTCACCTAAAACCTAGTACTAAAGTTAGTCCTAGCTAAAATACTAAAATCAATTGTAAAATCCTACAAAAATTACTATGGGAACCTAGGTCAATCATGACTCTATCACATTAGTTTCAAAGATCAAATCATCAAATTGGACTTAGAACTAAATTCTACATTCTAAGGTATCAAACCTAAAACCCTAAAAGGAGGCACCTAAATATCAATCTAGAAAGCACACCTATTTTCATCACAAAAATGTGAGAAAAATTCTATGGGAGCATACATGTCTAACCTAATCACACACAAAAAAATTAGGCTTAAAATCATCACCATGAGATCAAACAAAATTCTACAAAAATGTGCATCAAACATGAACATTTTAATATCAATTAAAATGCAAAATTCCAATTAAATCAGAAATTACATGAAATGAAAATATCTTTTCTCTAACAAATAATAGACTCAAACATGAGAAATATGCAAAATGAATGGGTTTGATTGGATTAATATTCAATTAGTTATGATTTTTACAAGAATCATGAATTAAATGGAAAATTAAATGAAAATCCAATTAAAATAACCAAACACACGGTGCAGGAAGTAATCATTTTCAGTTAAAAACATGGATTGGGCTCACTGGGGGGTGTGGATAACATTCAGATTATTAAGCCCAAACGCCTGAATAAATGAAACGCATCGTTTCATCAGAAATCCTTCACAAATCAGAATTAAAACGTGGCCCTTAGATCTTCTCCCAGTCAATGGTCAATCCATCATCCAATGGTGTAAACTTCATCTCCTACCTTTCAAACCTCTGAGCTTCGCGCCCAGCTCCGGCCACCGCCGATGGAGCTCCGATCACCCCCTTCAACCCTAGCTCTTCCTAGAGGCCTCCAATCCAAGAGGTCAAAACATGAAACTCATTCCAAATCTTGCCACGAACTCAACCATACCATTAGTTTCTTCTGAAACCCCAAGAATCATCATCTCCCAATCTCAACCAAAAATGGTGATCTTTCTATTTTGTCTCTAATTGATCAATTAACCATCTGAAATCCATCCTAGGCCATTCTACAATCAAACTAGCACCTTAATTCAACCTAATTCTACCTAAATCATGCTATAGGAAGAAGATTACCAACCTGGAAATTCTTGAATAACAGATGCACGAAATCTTCACTTCAAGCCCTCAAATCTTCTGGACACGATCACTGAACCTCCTCATTGCTTCTGTATGCAAAAGATTCAATGGAAAGTGCTTCAATCTTGAAACACGATGATGAGTTGCAGGTGCTGAAAACAACTTGCTTCCACACGATCTAGCCACCAATTCTTCTTGGAAATGATCTGGAATTAATCCTTGATACTCATGGAAGAAGAATCAATCAAGAAAATGGAAGGAAATGGAGGAATTTGATGAAACCGATTGCACTTGCAAGCTATGAAAACTCAATTCCAAACTATGCTCAATCCTTCAATGATCACCAACCTCTGCCATGGATTCATTCTACTCAATATATAGATGGAGTTTGGATGATCTAGAACCCTCTAGATCCTTCCAATGAGATTTTACACTTCTCATGTCATGAGATTTTGAATCACTTATCATGACATGTACAACCCTTGCAATCAGCTTGGAATTCATCCCATTCACTCTTAATTTCTCCCCTAGTGAGATATTAGAGGTGTTTAGCTTTCCAAGTTCCTTGTTCATGCCTTAATTTTGAGTTATGCATATGTTACTTAATATGCAAGCAAATGTTTTTCAAAGCAAGCCCATGAATTGAATCTTAACTCAAAAATCTGGCTAAACCATTGTTTTTAAAATGTCTTCTAGAGTCAAAATGATATATTACATGCCATGGTTTGGATGTGTAGGTTGAAAATATCAATTTCCAACTTTGGTTTATTTAACTTATGCCCTTATTTTAGGTCATTTTTGCAACTTTGAGCTACAAGCCTTTTCAACATCTCATGACCTCCTTAATAGCCTTAAAACATCATTTTAAGCAAGTTTTATGTTGAAGATTTTTCCATTTGAAGCTTGGAAATAGGAGTTATGGCCTTATGCTTGAAATGACCTGTAATCTCCAAATGACCAAAATGCCCTTGACTTGTCAAAGCCATAACTTGAGTTCTACAAATCCTATCAAGGACTTCTAGTACTCTCTAGAAAGCTAGGAAGATAAGGAACTACATTCATGTTTACCAAAAGTTCATAGGAATCATCCTTCTTGGGCAAAGGTTGGATGCAAGTTGGGTGACTTTCAAGGCCCCAGATTCACATACCTCAGATGACTTGTAACTTGCCAAAGTCATAACTTGAGCTCTACAAATTCTATCAAGGACTTATAGTACTAAAATTAAAGCTAAGAACAAGCTCTACAACATTCATGTTAGGGGTAAGATGAGATGACAATCACATCTTGAGCTAAACTGCCTTGAAGATAGGGGTCAAACTAGGGGATTTTACACTGTCAAGCCTTAGAAACCCTAGCTTGAAACTTCTCAAACTCTTCAATCATGATGAGTTGACCTTTTAATCATCCTTATAACATCTCAATGTATCAATCCATGGTCAAATGGCCCTTGAATTAGGTCTCAACCCTCTCCAAATCATCAGTTGACCTAGGATTGACCCAGTCAAACCCTAACTGCACCACTCATGGATGGGTCTCCTTAATCTTGCACAATGACCTATCTAGGCCTCATGATGGCTTTCAAGACATCTCATGAGCTCTCTCAAGGCTTCAAGTCCTTCCTCATGGCTTCAGAATCATCTGAGGTCTTCCCACAACTCTCAAGTTGGGAGGCACACACTCTTGGTTTCAACCATTCTCTCTGAGGATCTTCTGACTTCTCTGACAAGGATATCTACCCTTGAACACTTGAATAACCTTCTTGGCTAGCTTCATAGTCTTGTGTAAATCTTGATTGGTACTCACACCTCTTGATCTCCTGCACACATGTCTATGAAATGCAAATGATAATGCTAATGTGAGTGAAATGAAACATAAGCTAAGTAAAGAAATGTTGGTCAAATTTTGGGGTGCAACAGTTTGCTCTTGTGTGGTATGCTACTTGTGTATGTACTTTTTGAATATTTACTCATGCACATCTTATAAGTTTGTAAGAATTGTTTGTGTCAAAATTTGCTAAAGGGGAAGATTGTTGTTCCCTTTGATTGGCTGCATTAGGAAAAACGACATGGGTAATACAAGATGTTTGGATGTTCTGGTGCAATATGTGGGGCAAGATGTTCTAGTTGTGTGCAACATCTGGATTCGTCTGCAGACCATGATTTGTGCATGATCAGTGCACATTTCTATTATTTTCTTTGTTAGCAAGTTATTAGTGAGATTTGTTTAAAATATTTAATAATATCAAATCTAATTATATGGAGATTTAAATTCAAATTAAATCTTTTTGGTGGAGGCTTTTGAAAAATGAATCTTAATTAAATCTCATTCAAATTTGTTGATTTCAAATCAAATGGCCATTGAAGAAAAGCCCAGTAGTCCTTGAATCTCATTTAAGAAGAGTCAAACCTAACGTTTAAAGGTGTGTGTAAGAGTTGAAGATCTTTGTGTTAGGGTTTCTATTTTAAGTCTTTGTTTGTTTTTTTATTTGTGCATCTCTCTAGTGCCTAAGTTACATATCTAAAGACATAGAGGTTGGTTTGTTAGTTGAGTTATAATTCGACAATTCTTAATTTGATTTTTGTATTGATCACTAGGGTTAGTGGTTGAGAGAAAGTGTGAGGAGTTCTCATATTTAGGGGGAGTCCTAAATATAAGACATATGTAGTATTAAGAAGAGGGGCATTTAACAAGAGTTGTTTATCTAAGACACTTCGTACTAATACTATTGAGAATGGATTTCCTTTATTTAGTTGGAAGCCCCTTAGACGTAGGCGATGTTGCACTGATCTGAGTTACCAATTATCTTGTGTTCTCTTATTTTCTTTATGATTTATTATCTATTTTCTATTATATGCCAAACCTGGTGTAAGATGATGAACACATTGACTTATACATCTGGTCCAACATTTGTCCCTACATATAACAAAATTTAAATTGGCACTAGAGCAGACAACCTCTGTTTGGGTGAGCTCCAGGAAAAGTATTTTCTGTTCAAATGGATAACACTAAAGATAGAGGATCATTCAATAGACCACCTGTCTTGAATGACCCCAATTATGATTATTGAAAAGCCAAAATGGTTGATTTCCTTAAGTCCATGGACAACAAAACATAGAAGAATGTTATTAAAGGTTAGAAACACCTTATGACTACCTCTGAAGATGGAACATCAATATTAAAGCCTGAAGCTGATTGACAAATGTTAAGGATGATGAAGCTCTTGGATAATCAAAGTTCTTGAAATCGTTTTTCAATGGTGTGGATAAGAACATGTTTAGATAGATCAACACATATAATGAACCCAAAGAGGCATGAAATATTCTCAAAACTGCACATGAAGGTACATCCAATGTATGTAAGTCAAGGTTGCAGCTCCTCATAACAAATTTTGAAAATTTGAGAATGAAGGACGAGGAATCCATATCTAACTTCAACATTAAGCTGTGTGACATTACCAACAAGTACTTTGCTTTAGGAGCGAAGATGTCTTAAGAAAAACTGGCTAGAATGATATTAAGATTCATACCTAAAAGGTTCGATATGAAGGTCACAACTACTGAAGAAGCCTAAGATTTAAACAACATCAAAGTGGATGAACTCATTGGATCATTATAAAGGGGCGAGAAACACAAGAAAGTGGGTTTGAATTGGGTTTCACCAAATGCGAATTTTTCTTGAACTTCAAACTTCAATGCTAACAAGAGAATAAAAATAAATAGACACAATTATTTTTCTCCTGGTTCAATATTAACAAAGTTACTCCAGTCCATCCACCAAGGTGATTTTTCCTTAGAAAATGACTTAATCCAATAATCTTGAAAGATTACATCATGTCGCACCTCGAAAAATCGCATAGACATTTCGGAGAAACGACCCTCGCACTAAAGGCGCGGGAACACGGTTCGACAGAGTCGCCATTGAACTTTATTTATCCTGAATGAACAAGAGAGGAAAATATCGAGAAAACCTCTTAAAAACGAAAGGAACATGGTCGTCGCAACCTGATGTTCCGGGTTCAGGAGTCGGTTACGTGAGGGGAAGGTATTAGCACCCCTCACATCTGTTGTACTCAATACTAAATGTGATGAGCATTAGCTAAGCTTAGTTGTTCTCTTCTCAATACTAAATGCGAAAACGATATTATAAAGGGATAAAGACGCTAGGGGAAATGGGTGGTTATAGGATAGGGTGTTCGCCAAGGATTGAGGCCCTTGTGCCTACATATGCTCAATCAGATGAGAATGAGAACTCAAAGCTTCGTAGTTCGACTACGGGAAAGGTTAGGGGGAAACGGAAGATGGAAAGAAATGTGGACGGAATAATGGAGAAAGGTAAAAGTGTGGAAATGTGGAGAAATATAGAGGTGTGGGATAGTGCAGAAAGGTAGAGGTGTGGAATAGCGGAGAGAAATAGAAATATGCTCGCCAAGATCATCGCAATCTTGTGCCTACGTATCTTACATTCAGACGAGAATGATGAATCAGAGCGTTCGTAGTTCATGGTAACGACCACGAAAAGACAAGGAAAACAGGAAGTTGGAGGGGAGGTAGCTCGCCAAGATCATCGCAATCTTGTGCCTACGTATCTTATATTTAAACGAGAATGAAGAATCAGAGCGTCTGTAGTTCGTGGTAATGACTACGAAAGGGGACAAGGTTGAATTGGTTTGAAGTTGGTTACGGATGACGATTACTCGTAGCTTAAGAAAGGATCCTTGGGCCCAAGTAATCGAGGGAAAGAGTCAAAGACTTGGCTCTCTCTCTTTTTCATCTTGAAAAGAACTTGTGTCTAAAAGGTGAGGTTGGGATCGGATGACGATTACTTAAAGCGTAAGAAAGGCTCCTCGGGCCCAAGTAATCGGGAGAAAGAGTCAAAGATTTGGCTATCTCTCTTTTTCATCACGAAAAGAAGTTGTGTTTGAATGGTATTTGAATAATGAGTGGTTAGAAGACGATTGAACGTTGTTGAGTTGAAAATGTTATTTAGAGGCGTCAATTGCTCACACACGAGTAAGATAACTCGCATCCAAACAACTGAAAGAGAGATCAAAGGCTTAATCCCCCTCTTTACAACTTGAAAATGAGTTAGATAGTTGTTAATTGATTAATGTTGATTATGAAAAATCCGCTTGACGTTGGATCAAGGGTTTGACTTATATTCGCGTGCAAAATGTGTTGGAATGGAAATGGTTTTGAAAAATGGCTCGACGACGAATCGAGGATTTGGATTAAAAACAGAACCGGATTGATGACAAATCAAAGGTTAGGGTGTGAGAAACGATACTAGTCCCTGAGGGTGCTCCCAATGTCGAAACCATGATGAAGTGTCTGAAATAGGTTGATGGCGAATGCGGACGAGCACTCGACTTACGAGGGGTGTTTGAAAATGGCTCGATGATGAATCGAGAATTAGTTTGAAAATATTTTGATCTACGCTAGTCCCTATGGGTGCTCCTAGAATATAAACCACAATCAAAGAAATACGAAACATACATTGGAATGGGAGAAGGGTACATGTAAATTACACGGGATTGCACGAAATAAAGGGTTTCATTGTCAGGTAGCCCAAGAGAAAGTCGTGTGTGTGCAATGAGTCCTAAACTAATCCTTGATCAAAGTCGGGCACAACTCCATTCTAGGGTTCTTTAAAATGAACAATGATCCAACAGTCCACCAATTTAAGCTTTTAGCATTTTGATAGTTTATTAAGTATTTTTGGATATGGGTGAATAAGAATGAAGAATGAGTATGAATATGAATAATATGATAAGATAATGTCATACCCCAAATTTTGACCCCTTAGATCTTCATCATCATACTAGGATCATATTCATTTGATTATCTAGCCTTAACCCGTTTCAAGTCTGTCTTTGGTAAGATACAGGAATCAGGGTTCCGTACAGCCGAAATCGAGGTTTCGAGGGTTAATCAGTCAACGTTTTGGATTGGTTCTCCTTGAGATAGGTCTCCACATCATCAAATATATTCCATTGGATCAAGTATGAATTCAATTTGAGGTTGTCACCCAGGAATCAAGAACAGTGCAGTTCAGGATACCCGATTAGGGTTTTCGATCAGGAAAAGTCAATTGTGGTTTGACTTTTGATTTAAAAGGTGTTAAAATGGTGGGATCATGGTCCAAAAAGTTCATATGGCTTAGTAAAGTCGACTCAAAGAGTTTCAAGGACTCAAAAGACCCGGAGCATCAACAGTCAACTCGGTAGTCACCGATCGATCATTCGGTTGACCGGAAAGTCAACTCTTTACTCATAAGGAATTTGACCTCAAGATATGAATCAAAAATGTTCCTAATGACATATTGCACCTACCCATAAAATTTCATGACCATTGGATCAAGGATTGAGGAGTAATCGCAAAAGTCGGGAATTAGGGTTTTGAAAGGGGCAAGACCATAACTCCTTAACCACACATCCAATTGAGTTGGTTCAAAGCTCATTGAAAATCTCTTGAAAATTCCTACAAAAGTCCCAAAGTGGTCCATGATCAGAAAATGCATAGATTTGGAGTTATGACCAAATTCATTACAAGAGGGAAAAGTAACTTAGAAAAACTCTAAGTTATTTCACTTTTAGGCTTGTTTTTTAGCAACTTTGAGAGGTTTTTTGGCCAAGTTCCTTTGGTAATCTGAAACTCATGAAAACACAAAAGTTGTAAAGCTACATGAGGGCTTTCCAAAATGTAGTAGAACTCCTCGATAGCCCTTATGAGCTGAGAGTTATGAATTTAACAAGATGAGGTTTTAACACTTGAGTCCCACATTGTCAATTTTTCACAAACTCATCCTTTGACCACTTGAGCTATTCTCAGCCCTTGGATCTTATTTTTATCTGATATTTAGAGGATTTGAAGAGGAGAAATGCAGCAAATGAAGAAGTTTAGCAAGTCTTGCAACTTGGAGGCAAGTGGGAGTATTTTAATCATATAATAGGAAGAAAGAGAAACTTTTGGCACACTTGCAGCAAACAGCCCCCTATTGCCTAGCCACTCTAATCACCATCATCGCATCCATACCACTTGAGCAATGCATTAGTTGAGCCAAAGATTTGAATTTTGCAGCTGCACCAAACCCTCAAGCAAAGTTATCTTTTCAAAATCCCTCCAAAAGTGCCAAGTTACAAATCTGCCCTCACCCTTCATTTTTCCTATAAATAGAGGCTCCCTCTATGTAATTTGCACACCATAACACTCTTAGAACCAAGAGAAAACCACAACTCTCATTCCTTTCTTGCTTGCCTCATTTTCAAAATTCCAAGTTTTCTTCAAAAATCTGTCTTGGGCAGTTGGCTTTCCAAATCCATTTCCACACATCCCAATCCTTTAAAAACCATCTTCACAATCCATAAATGATGTGTAGAAGGTGTTCATACTCTTAAACCACTCAAAAACACCATTCTCCCAAAAGTCAACTTCCAAACCAAGCAAGTTTGACCTCACACACAAAATCAAGCAAATCTCTGTCCAGACCTGTTTTCATAATTCTAACCATCCACACACCTTTGATATATGATGCCTCAACTGTCCATAACATAAAGCAACCTCATCCTCATTTATTTTGAGATTTGTCACAAGGTCTTCACATTTCCTTCAAGTGCAAGAAAGTTGTTTTTATCAAAGTATTGGTTGGACAATAGTTGGAGTGTTTTCAAGGTTTTCTTTACTACAATAAACTTGCTTGGAGGTCAAAAACAGGTTAGTGGTCACTATCCCTTTTATTTATGTCATAAACATACTTGATATGTTGGTGTTTGAATGCAAAATATGTCTTATGTACAAATTTGCCCGCTTTTTGTATCTACTTTGCTCATATCATGTTTAAGTGTTTCGTTGGGCATTTCATGATGTATCTTTGCACCTAAGTCATGTGTGAACTATAGGAGATCTTTAATTCATAACTGTTGCTTAAAGTTGGATTTGGATATTAAGTTGTCCTCATGAACATATGGGAAACTGTTTTGAAGCCAGTGTTGTTTGATTCTGTTGTGTGAATATTAACCTAATGTTGCAGCATTGCCACTTTCATGTCATGATCATGATTAGTTCATTTGTTGGTTTAGACACCCTCATGTAAGTATTTATGTGATGTTTGCACTATTGAAACTGGTTTTGGTTTTGATCCTGCAACAATCTTGTCTTGCATTTTCAGCCCATATGCATTTTTTCCACCAACAAGTCATTTTTGATCTACCATCTTTTGAGAGCATGTGTGTGTTGAAACTTGGTCTTTAATGTATTTTGAGCTTGCTTGTGAATGGTTCTGCTTCATTAAACTTGCCAAGGTTATTGGGATGACTCATTGGAATAATGAGGACCAAAACCTATTTTTTTGATATCTTGATGATTGCAACTGTCTTGACATGTATTTTAAGTTTGATACTTGCCATCTGATATGTTAAGGTGTCCTCATATTACTTTGATTTTTGTTTGGTGTTTGCTAACATAAAAGCATTGTTGCCTTGAAATTATGATTTGTGATTGGCACTATGTTTTTGCATCAGTTGGTGTTTCTCATTGGGTTATGTGATATGACTGTCTCAACTTGATATGTTCATATGTCATTAAAGGTTGTTGCCTATCATTTGTCTTGTTGCATATTGATTGATAACATGAAAACTAATACCCTTTGAATCATGGCATTATTTCACCCTTGCATCACCATTGTCACTTAGGCACTAGGATAAGGTTTTGGTTGTAACCATATTCTGTTCACATCTTGTTTACATTACCAATTGTGCTAACTTGTATGTTGTTCTGATACTTTGCAAGCTTTTTGGTATGAATCTGCTTGAACCTGCTAGACAATCCATTTGGATTATTTTTTGAGCACTTGCATCCTTGTAGCATGTATTTTTCTGTTAAAAAACCAACTGTCATGATACCTTTGATTTTTGCAAACTGTTGTGTGTATTAGACATTAGAACCATTTGCTGATGTGTGCCAGCCTTGCTTTTTTTTGAAGATCCATACATGCTGCCAACTGCCTAGGTCCATTTGGAAGTGCCATAATACTATTTTGCTGTAGGTTGACATTTGACATATGTTTTGCAAATTGATATGTGCATATAGAACTAGGACTTACCATTGATCATTGATATTGCCATATTTGTTGTCATGTGCCTTGTTGTCATGTTTATGTTTTTCTGTCTCAATTCATGTGCTAAATTCTTACATCTTGTTGAGATCTTTGATTCAATATGCATAATTCATTTTGTATGATAAAGGCATAGGCTGCATCATGAACTATCTTCAAATTGTCAAATAGAATTTTAAGCATTCATGTACAACCATGACAGTCACACACCAATTTCTGTTTAGAGGCATCTTTGCATAAATTTTGCATCCAAATTCCATGAACAATATATTTTTGGTTTGAGCATACCATTACATATCATCAATTCCTTCTGTCATGAGCTGGAGTTAGCAATTTGCATATCAAGCATTTTTTGCAACTTACATGACAACTTTTGGTGTGGAACTGTTTCTGTTTGATCTAGGCATCTAGGATCATTAGACAACATGTTTATAAGATGTGCACACTTTCATTTGATCATGATCCCTCTTATTTTGAACTATGGCCATCATCATGCATTTTCAAACCAATTTGTGCAGCTTGCATGTCATTTTTTTGATTGGACTTGATTTGGTATGACTTTTTGCATCAAGAATCATTGGTTCATGTATTTTGAAGTTGTGCATACCCTTACCTGTTCATATGTCTTGCTGTTTTGAGTTGTGACATTCAAATTGCAATTTCAAGCTTCACACTACCATTTGCACACCATTTCCTTGTTTAAAGCTGTTTCTGTTTAGCCTTGGCATCTAGAGTCATTAATTAATATATTTGAAAGCTGCTTGGACCCTTACATGAGTTTAAAAGCATTTGGTTTGATCCTTGGTTTTCAAAATGCATTCCTAAACTTCAACTTGCATTTACATTCGAATTTTGAAATATGTGCATCATCTTGGAAAACTGAAATCACCGTTGAATTCCTCATGAAATTTCACTCAAGATAGACTAAAACTTTGTTCAATTTGGTTGAGTATTGATTAAGTTATAGTGTTGTCGTATTTCATGTTCTTTCTTGCTTCCCATGTTTTGCCTTGCCCAAATTTCTTGCACTTGGTTAAGTACTTAAATTTTAGGGGTGGCAAAATACATGGATGTATCGTCACTCCAGTGGTTAAACCCTCATATTCTCATGCGCCTCTCACATGCTTGTCCTGGGTTCGATCCACGGAGATAAACCTTTTTTGTTATTTTTCATATTTGCCTTGTTTTCTTTATTTTGTGTATTTCTTTCCTTTCATTCTCAAATGCGCGCCTTGGCCCAGTTGGTGTAGTTTTAAGCTGTTATTCAAAGGGTGGTGGGTTCAACACCCACCAAGCGCCTCCCTCTCCTTTTTTATCACTAATTTCTTTGTTTCTATTTTAATTGTTATTAATTTTAGAAAAATCATAACTCCTTCATTTTTTATTATTTTTGATCGGTTCTTTTTGCAAATATCTCGTATTTGTATATATTTTCATGTGATGCATTAACATTCTAGAAATTTCATTTGTGAAAACAATTTTTGCATTGAAAACGCTCATGTATTTTTTAGGGTTTTTTACTCTCCTAATCATCTCAAAGCTTGTGATTCATTATTCTCTTGTTTGTTGTTGTGCTTAATGTGAGTTCTATGTTTGTCAAACCCATGATGTAATTGTAATTACTTGTTACTTGTAAGCATCATGTTGTTTCATTTGATTTCCATGTAATATCCCCATGATGTTTGTCTTATTTGCATTGGTCGTTACCTTCATCTTTGTCAAGATATGCTTAAGTCTGTGTCTTTCATTGAATCTCGTAAGAACTCATCTTTGCTTGCCTATTGTAATACGCTTGCATGCTTTGGTTGTAACCATTCCTCCTATTTGACGTACTTGTTTATTGTAATATGCTTGTATATGCTTGGTCGTAACCATGTTTTTTTGTATTTATCCTATTTGATGTTGATGCTTTATTAAGTTTAGTTTCCCCAAGTGATGGAACTCTTTAGTTCTCATCCAAGTTGCCTCCCCTTCTATCCTTCCAAAGGAAAGTCTCTCTATTGACCTTTGGGTCATAGATAGCTCATCACTCTCCCTTGACTTTGTCAAGTCATCTACACTTAGTTAAGTTAGAACCTGTCCTTTAGACTTTGCTTAAGTCTAAGAAGCCTACCCCTTGTTAGGAGTGCTCTTTCAATTAGAACTTAGGATAGAGTTCGTTAACTCTATGTAAGAATCATGGAGATGATTACTTACTTCCCTTTCTTGAGTGTTCAACTTAGATCTAGAGAGTTTCCTTAAACTCTACACAAGCATTGTAATGTTTGTTTCCCCTTTGAACCTTGATCGTAATCAAGTGTTCTTCAACCCTAGTGAGGTGAACTACGATTGCTCTGATTCTATCCTAGCTAGGATACGTAGGCAGAGGACGCGATGTCTTTGTGAGCAAACTTAGAAACTATCTTTAGGTCTTAACCTACACCTTTTACCCAATCCCAATCCTTAGCAAACATTTAGCAAAACTTAGCATACAAACAAACAAAAGGTTCATGTAGAGTACTACAGATGTTTAGGATGTGAAATACATACCCTATGCATAACCAACCCCCGATTGCTGAATCTCTTAGCGTTGTTGTTACATCGCGCAAAAGGTTCTTTCTCTCTTTAGACCTTTCCTTTGGATAGATTAAAGTCCGGTTGTGAATTCAATGAATTAAAGATTCAAGTTAATTCAATAGCTTGGTATCACGATTCTCACCGCAACAGATAATATAACAATAATATCCATAATAATATACAAGATATAATGACGGAATTTAAAGTAGTTGATATTTGACAGAAAGTAAAAGTTAGTCGTTATTTGTTATGAATTGAATCGGGGCGAGATGTAACGCAAAACCGTCGTAGCTCAACTTATAATGAAAGTCGAACTATAGGAGGTTGCGTGAGTTAATATCCGTGCTAAAAACAAGATAGAGAAATGATATTGAGAATCATTCTCCAATTTAATCGTGTCGCACGGACAAAAGAAAAGATGGGATCTCGTCTTAATCATAAATATCATGTAAATTAATCGAATGTAGCCTATCACGATTCCAAAGTAAAGAAAATATTTTCCATAGATTTGAAATTGAGAAGGTTATCGACTTCGATAAATCGACGTTTACGAATCGAAAGACTTCATAGATCGAGGAAAAATAAATAAAATCGAAAATGAAGAAGAAATCGAAAGAGAAAAGAAGGTGGCCTCGGATAAATTGTTATCTATCAATACTTTGACCGATAACAACTTATAAAATTTCGTCATTGACCCAAAAATGATAAAAATGAATAAAAATCGGAAAAAAATCGAAAATGAAAGTTTGGTCTCGGATTTGTTGTTATTCATCAATAATTTGACGAACAACAACTTTGAGGTCTCTTCATCCACCCTTAACAAAATTAAAGTGAATAAAATCAAAACAAAAAGATAATTAAAAAAACAAAAAAAAAACTAACATAGAACACTAATAAAACTAATTGAGAACCCCTTAACAAATTAATTAATTATTATATTAGTAATGATTGTATACTAAAATAATTAGAAACCAAGAAAGGGGAGTATGCAAACCGAGGGGGTGTAAATATAATGGGATCATGTGGGTTCAAGGGCCCATCATCCATCCCAAAAAAAACATGGTACAAAAAAAGAGGGGTGTGAGTCATAAAACACAGGCCTAAAGCCCACCCCAATGGAAACTCAGTCCATACTCAAACAAAACCACATCGTCAGCCTCTTAACACACACAGGAAAAGCTGAATAGGATCACCATAACACTAAAACGCTTTTCAGAAACAAGTTTGTGAAACACAAACGCCCAAATTTTGCGTAGCAAGAAGTAGGCAATGAATTGGGAACGAGGTGATATTCAACCTTCTTCGGTTCGGTGCAATCTAGCCCATTTCCTTCATCTTTTGTCTGATTTGGGTTTGCTTCGGTTTGGGTTAACTTCCTCTCTTCATCCCTCAAATTCTATTTTTACTTTAGATTCGTTTTTGAAAGAGAAAATCTACGGGTTTATTTTCTGTTTTGGGGTGCGGTTCGTATCCGACGGAAAGTGGGTTAAGGAGTTGAGGAAGGTTTCGAGGAATGTTATTGTTGGACTGAAGGTTTTGGTGTTGAAGGCATATTGAAGAAGAAGATGAAGGTTATAGGGTTTGGGTGTTGAGGAATGTTTAAGGGAAAGGGTTAATATTTGTGATTTAGAAGTAAAGAAGGAGGGTTCGGTTGGAGTGATGTGGTGAGGATGAATGAAAGAGAGATTATCATGAGAAGGTTATGTGGTCATTAGGGGCACGAAAAATTTGAGGTTTTTCATTATGTTGTTGTGATTGATGCTGCCAAAAAAGATAAGCAAGGGAGCCAGAAAAATGAGGCTTCTTTTTAATCCAGGTTCTCCCTCCCTCAGGTTCATAAGGTTTCCCCAAGATATGTTGTAACCAACAGCTTTTGTGGTGCGTTGGTTTTGAAGGACATGGTGTACGAAAAATGCCAAAACGGTTTTATGGGGATGTTCGTACACATTGGTGTGTTGTTGTCTGTCATTTGGCATCTATTTTCTAGTATGCAGGGTTCGTTGTGGCTTAACGTGGTTTAGTGGCAGTGTGTGTGATGGTCACGGCTTGTGAGTGGTCCGTTCATTATGGGACCGTAGGTGCTTTCGCAGCAGGCAGGTATATCAGCGACTTGGTTTGGTGCCTTTGTGGCAAGCCTAAGAAATGAAAATAGCTTGGAGTATTGCAAGGTTTGCGAACCTTGGGACATTCTCACATGGTTATGGTGTTAAGTCTTGCTTGGAGTATTGGTTGTTCATGATTTTTTTGCCCTTTTTTACAGGTTATATTGTATTGGTCCAAAAAATGTTACAGTGGCGGGTAGTGTGTCTCTGTGTATTTGTTTTTAGAGTAGATTTTCTATGAATAAAATGGATTTGTAGAATTGTAATGGACTCTTTATTTTTGAATGGGCCTTGCCAATAATATTTTCTTGTATATTGAATTAATGTTGAATTTCCTTTGTGGCAAGTTTGGACCTTAAAATGGTTCTATGGTTTTGAAATTCCAATAATTTGAAATATGGCCATTCTTGAAGCAAGATGAAATCCCTTAGACCTTAAACGAAGCCCAAATGCAAAACTTGATGTTAAAGACCGATTCTTTCCCTTTATGCCACAATACTCCCAACTTGATTCAATACACTCTTTTGGTTTACCTTGCTTTTTGAATTTAGAGTCATGGTCTCCCTTGTCATAATACTTTGCAAACTCACATTTGAAACTTTGAAATGAACTTGAATAGATTGAAATTTGGGAATTTGATGTGAGATTGAATTTGAACTAAGATGGATATTAGACGGAATCACTTCAAAAGTGAGAAAGATGGATTGTGGACATGGACAACTTTTGCCATTTGAATACTAAGAAATCCACATAACCAAATGGTTCTCTAACTCCAATCTCAAATCCATATTAACTTGTATTACAAGCATCGAGCAATAAGAAAATAAAAGAACAACAATGCCTCGACCCCAATATGCGTCCACAACTTGATCTCATGCATCACGGTCTAATGTTTCATCAATCCACAAGATATCCTGCCTTTGTGAAAAATGATTTAAGCCAAAACCACATAAACCTCAACCGATACAACACCTCACTATCTTGATAGCCTCAGGTGCACTTGGACTTAGGCGAGAGAGAATAAAAGTAGAAGCAACATAATTTTTTTTTTTTTAATTTTCTTCATACACACACACATACTCTCATGTTTTCTTCAGCTATTTCTATTTTTCTTCTTGTTCTTCTCTGCCGATCATCTACTCTGTTTTTCGTCTCTTCTGTTCTTCAAGCATTCAGATCTTCAATATATAAAGCTTTAGAATAGATCCGTTAGAGAGTATAAATGGAAACGTATTCCAACAGTAAGTTCCCAGCGATCGTTAGAATGAATGGTCTACATCATAGTACAAAAAGTTGTCCTTGCGCCACCTTATCGAGGTAGAGGTTACAATGTACTTAGTACTTTTATATTCAGCATATTGTCCAACCATTCTTGATCTTCTGTCTTCTAGTTTATTAGAGGCTTCAGATGTATATTTAATGAAGCATGTGGTAGAAGCATTAATACTTGTAATCTTCATAACCAAAGTCTGTAGAGTCTCAGATCTTCGTTCAACAGAACCTTGTTTTAAGAGTCTTCAGCACTTGGTCTTTTAGAAATGATGTCTTCAGAAACTTCAGAACTTCGTTCAACATAACCTTGTTTCAGAATCTTTAGAACTTGTTCAACACATACTTGTCTTCAGAGTCTTCAGAACTTCATTCAACAGAACCTTGTCTTCAGAATCTTCATAACTTTGTTGCAATAGAAATAATGTCTTCAAAATCTTCAGAACTCGTTCAGCAGAACCTCTTCTTCAGAAACTTCAGAACTTAAAGTGATAGAATCACATCTCTTAGAAACCCTTCAAGGCTTTACACACAAAGTCATGATTAGAAACTTTAGTACGACGTTCTTCAGAACCATTGTATTAGAGGCATTCTTTAAACTTGACTTTAACAAGGAACACCATATGTTTTATTTCATAGTGTTTAGATCAGAGTCTGATGATGTCACACACCTTTCTATCAGAGTAAGATCTTGTTTAACAAAAGCTACAGATCAGACAGAAACCATAGAGTATCAAATTATTCTCTAAGATAACATGTGCAGTTATCATCAAAACTTAAGGCCAGATGCATAACCAATCTTGTTCTTACAATCTCCCCCTTTTTGATGATGAAAACCATGTATTTTGATAGAGCAATTCGTACAAGGTAATAACCATAAACCACATAATTATAGTTAAGCTAACCAGCTCCCCCTGAATTTGTTACTCTCAAAATTCTTGTATGCTTGTTCATAGTTTCCACCTGATCCCAAGACTCACAAAATAATTTTGAAGTACAGAGCATAAGAATAGAGAAGGAATACTTCTCAGTGAAGTCTCATCAGAGTCTGACTAGAACTGCCTGGTCTTCATATCAGAACCTGACTTGCTATCAGAACATGATGACGTATCAAAACTTGATTAGTAACTTGCATGATATATACATCATTTATCAGAACTTAGTTCTTCCAATATCTTAGACATATCACTAAAAGGTGCAAAAATTAACATGTCATTAGAAGGTTCAAAACTTGAACAATTTCTGAATGACCATGTCTTGATTGGATATCCATAAGGTCTACAATGTGGAGGCAAATCACCACACATCACACGAGTCTGCAAGACATTGTTCAATACAGGCTTCGATGATGACAAATTACAACCTTGGATGGATTGGAAATTATAAACTCCAGATCTACTAAACAAATGCAACGTATCACCTACCATATCCTTTTATACTTGTCTTAAAACTGTTGTAATAAATATACTATGTGTAGATAAAATGCAATCATGACCAGAGGCATGAAAAACCACAAAAAGATCAATTTTTGCAGGTTTGCAGGGCATGAGTCGACCATAGGGTCGACGCATACATCAGAGCATTTTTCCACTGGTCAGCGCATAAAGGCAATGAGTCGACCATAGGGTCGGCGCATGAAGGAAATATTTTCCAACGGGTCAGCGCATAAAGGCATGAGTCGACCATAGGGTCGGCGCATGAAGGAAATATTTTTCAACGGGTCAGCGCACGCCGACTGTATGGTCGACGCATACTGATACATTTTCCAGATTTCCAAAAACGCAGGCCATGTGTCGACGCACAGACCTGCTGCGGTCGACCGTTCGCGCGGAAATCCAGTTTTTAAATGATTCCCTCTACTATTTGAAATATTGTTATGTCTTTAGTTGGTTTGGTACTATATATACAAGTTTAACCACTTATGTCATATTAACATTTGATAAAATTGATTCATGTGTTCAAGAAAAAGAAAGAGTGAAATAGGTGTCCAAGATTCATCATCTTCATCTTCAACATCTCACAACATATCAATTACATACAACCATTTTTGAAGTGCATTGTGAGTGATTAAAGGTGATAAGGTTCGAAGCTTAGATTGGGTAATCTAGTTCGGGTTGAAGCTTGTGACAGGTTCTTTCTTGAATAAAACCGTTAGGGTTTTATCCTCCAAGATTGGTTTGAATTTTGGGGTTTTTGGACGAGATTCTTCATCAAGGGTCAACTGAGCGAAGGTGATTGTGAAGAGGTGTTCTTCAACAGTCTAGTAGCGGATTCAGAGACATTGAAGGGAAGATCTCAGGTTCGATTTGTTGCTGTTGAGATCAGTCGGAGCCGAAGGTTTGAACAACAACAGGTTATTCAATAAGGTGGCTGGAATCGGAGGTCCATCAACAACAATCGGAGGACTTGATTCATCTAGAATCAAGGGGCAAGGAGTGAAAGCAATATTCAACATATTGAGATTTGTGTTGTATATTTGCTACTCAATCCTTGTATGAACTGTTACATTCAACAGGTGATATCTATAAAATCTATCTCAATTCTAGTTTTAGAATTGAGGGCAGACGTACCCCGAAGCAAGGACGATGGGGGAACTACCTCACCAAATACTTGTCTTCTCTATTTTTCAACATTTACGTTATAGCTCAAAAATAAGTGATTTTTGTATAAGCACTATTGTCAAATTGTGATATCAATTGAGTAAGAGGTTAAAACTCTGTTTTTGACTCCAAAGTACAATAAGACATTGTACTAGGCTAGTTGGAATCACTTACTCAACATAAATATCACTTGGAGTGTTTTGCACACCAAGTGTTTGACAAATTGCCTAAACCAAAATCATCTTACTTGTGTATCTAGTTTTGGTTTGCTCCTTAAATCGTTGGAACTAGAAATCCTAACAACTGAATTAGATCATTGATAAGTGCGATTAGTGTTGTGATTCTAGTTTCCATATTGTCATTAATCCAAAGGCTTACGCATATCCGGTTTTCCAATAACCGTTCGTTTTAGACTATATTTTCCTCGACCGCTTCCGCACTTAAAACAAATTTTCAAAACCAATTTTTAATTGGTAGCGCCGACTCAAATTTTAATTGGGATCTATTCACCCCCCCTTCTAGATCTGTGCCATAGTCTAACAAGTGGTATCTAGAGCTCCGGTTACTCGGTGCTTCAAATACAACGTTGATAGAAAATGGCTAACGAACCAAAAGGGGCGTACAATAGAGCTCCCGTTTTCAACAGTGAAAATTATAGTTATTGGAAAGACTGTATGCGGGTGCACATAAACTCCGTAGACAGAAAAATATGGAACGTTATCCTCAATGGTCCAATAGAAATTATTATGACCAATGCGGATAACGTAGTTGTGCCAAAGCCCGAAGCATAATGGACCGATGACGATGAGAAAAAATACAATTATGATTGGAAAGCCAAAAATATCTTAATCTCATCATTAGGTGTAGATGAATACTATTGTGTATCCCATTGTCCTACTGCTAAGGCCATGTGGGATTCACTACAAATCGCCCATGAGGGGACGAACAATGTTAAGTTGGCTAGAATCAACACATTAACACAAGAGTTTGATCTCTTTTTCATGGAGCAAGGGGAAACCATTGCTGACATGCAAAAGAGATTCACTCATCTCATCAATCGTTTACATTCACTAGGAAGGCCTGTTTCCAATGATGTTGCTACTAATAAGATCTTAAGATGTCTTAACAGGAATGGCAACCTAAAGTGACCGCCATCAAAGAAGCACATGATCTTACCTTATTAGACTTGACAACATTGTTTGGCAAACTACAAGAACATGAGCAGGTACTCTTGAGCCTAGACCAACGCGAAAAGATGGAAAAGAAAGACAAAACGAAGGTGAGGGAAAAGAAATCGATAGCTCTCAAGACTTCCTCCTCGAAGTCTCAAGAAAAAGAGCAAAGTGATTATTCCTCAAGCGACGATGAAGAAGAGGACAAGAGCGAAGATATGGGGTTGTTCATTAAACGGTATAACCGTTACGTGAGAAAAAACGACATCCAACATTCCGAGAAGAACTTGGTAAACTTCCAGAAACAATCGAGGTACTCCAAAGATGATGACTCCAAAGGTAAAAAGACTACAGGGACGTGTTACATGTGTGGAAAGCCCGGTCACTACAAACCAGACTGTCCGATGAACAAAAAGGGAAAGGAAAAGGAATCATCAAAGTCACACAAGAAATCATCAAAGCCTAGGAGAGCGTACATAGCTTGGGAAAGCGACAACGACTCTTCCTCCTCTGATGAAAGCTCTAGTGATGAAGAAGAGTCTGTGAATCTATGTCTCTCCGCTCATCAGAAAAATAAGAAAAAGCATGTATGTCACTCTAAATATGATAAGTCCTCAAATATGTCGCATTCAGAATTACAAACCGCATTTAATGCTTTACACAATGAAGCAACTGAAGCCTTCAAGAAACTTGCCTCTAATAAAAGAATTTTTACGTACTTAGAGCACAAAGTTAAAGAGTCCGAAAAGAAACTAGAGGACCTTAAGGCTTCCATTGTGGAAGGTAATAAATCGGATTGTAAGGACAATAGAAATCCTTTCGACTTTGGGTGTGATACTTGTCATATTTGGCAAGGTGAGGTTAGAAACCTTAAGGCCAAATTAAACAAGGCACTTGAGCCTAAAATTACATTTGCCATTGATAAAAGGGATTTTAGAAAAAGTATGATAAACCCATATCAAAAATATGCATATGTAATTAGGGATCAAGCAAGTAAAAGTTATTCTAAAGTCGATTTTGCATGCTTATATTGTTGCAAGAAAGGCCACTCCATTGGTAAATGCCGATTTAGGAGATTTCTTGTTCCTAAAGCCATATACCAATGGTTGCCCAAACGCAACCATTTTGTCGCTAACCTATTAGGACCCAATATGCCATTGGGTACCTCCTTTTGCTAATTATGTTTTGATAGGTGAAATGTGTCGAGATCACCGAGAGAAGATGGGTTCTCGACAGTGGATTCTCAAGACACATGTCAGGAGACATATCCTTATTCATAGACTTTGTGGCTAAGAAGAAAGGGTATGTAACTTATGGTGATAACAACCGCGGAGCAATACTAGGTAAAGGTAGTGTAGGTAATCCCTCCTCTACTACGATTTCCGACGTGTTGCTTGTCGAAAACCTTAAACATAATCTGCTTAGAATTAGCCAATTATGCGACAAAGGATACAATGTATCTTTTTCAAAAGATTGTTGCAAAATTATGCATGAAAATGATAAGAAGAATATGTTCAATGGTTTTAGAGTAAACAACGTATATATGCTTGACTTAAATGAAGTATCGTTAACAAGCGAAAAATGCCTCATAACTATGAGTGAAGACTCATGGCTATGGCATAGGCGTTTAGCGCATGTTAACTTTGACTTACTCAATAAGGTAGTCTCAAAAGACCTAGTCTTAGGACTTCCCAAAATAAAGTTCACCAAGGATCACCTTTGTGATGCTTGTCAAAAAGGGAAGCAAACGAGGATCTCATTTAAATCCAAAAAGATAGTTTCAACAACGAGACCTCTTGAACTTCTTCATATGGACTTGTTTGGGCCGTCTAGGAGGAAACTATTACAGGTTCGTAATAGTGTACGACTTTTCTAGGTTTTGTTGGACCATCTTTTTAGTAAGTAAGAGTGATACATTTGCCGCTTTTGAAAATTTTGCTAAGCTTTCCCAAAATAAGTTAAATACAAACATAGTGTCAATTAGAAGCGACCATGGAGGTGAGTTTGAAAATCACTTATTTGAAGAATATTGCGGTAACCATGGTATATATCATAACTTCTCCGCTCCACGCACACCTCAACAAAATGGGGTTGTGGAGCGTAAAAACCGAATTATAGAAGAATTGGGAAGAACAATGATTAACGAAAGTGGTTTACCGAAATATTTTTGGGCCGACGCCATTAGTACGGCGTGTTACGTTTTGAATTGGGTGCTTATTCGCCCCATTCTAAATAAAACACCGTATGAGCTTTTAAAAGGGCGAAAGCCAAATGTTTCTCACTTGCATGTGTTTGGCTGCAAATGTTTTGTATTAAACAATGGAAAGGAAAACTTGGGCAAATTCGATTCCAAAGACGATGAAGGTATCTTCCTCGGATACTCTCAATCGAGTAAAGCATATAGAATATATAATAAATGATTGCTTGCTGTAGAAGAGTCTGTGCATGTTACTTTTGATGAGTCCTATCCGAGAAATGTCAGAAAGGATAGTGTTGTTCATGATGCAGGTACATCTACAGAAGACATACTCAAAGGTGGCGAGACGGGGATTGATCAACCTGACGAAGCCAAAGTTGAGGAGGATAAAGATGTACACCATGATGTAACTGAGGAAGTTCATCCGCCTTCAAACGATGATCTCCCTCAAGCTTGGAAGTCTTCCAAAGACCATCCAATTGAAAACATTCTTGGAGACATCACAAAGGGTGTAACAACTTGATCGAAGCTAAGTAATTTCTGTTATCACTTGGCATTCGTTTCACAAATGGAACCTAAAAACCCTAAGGAAGCCCTACTCGATGAACACTGGTTCTTGCCAATGCAGGAGGAACTGAATCAGTTCACTAGAAATGAGGTTTGGGACCTTGTCCCTCCTCCGCGAGGTCATCGAGTAATCGGCACCCGATGGGTGTTTAGAAATAAATTGGACGAAAATGGAGTAATAACTCGCAACAAGGCGCAGTTAGTCGCGCAAGGGTATAACTAAGAGGAAGGCATCGACTATGAGGAAACTTATGCGCCGGTTGCCCGACTCGAGGATATACGCCTTTTACTTGCTTTCGCTTGTGCGAAGGATTTTAAGTTATTTCAAATGGACGTCAAGAGTGCGTTCCTTAACGGGTTCATAAATGAAGAAGTCTATGTTGCTCAACCTCCAGGTTTTAAGTCTCATGAGTATCCTGATCATGTCTACAAACTGAAAAGATCTTTATACGGTCTCAAACAAGCTCCTAGAGCTTGGTATGAGAGACTAAGAAAATTTTTACTTGATCAAGGCTACTCAAGAGGAAAGGTTGACACTACTCTCTTCATTAAACGTCAAGGAAAGCAATTAATTCTTGTACAAATTTATGTTGACGATATCATATTTGGATCCACTAACATGAGTCTCGTAAGAGAGTTTTCTGAGCTTATGCAGGGTGAATTCGAGATGAGTATGATGGCTGAACTCACATACTTTCTCGGTTTGCAAATCAAGCAACTGAAAGAAGGAACATTCGTGAGCCAAACAAAATATTGCTTGGAGCTTCTCAAGAGATTTGACATGGCAAATTCAAAAGCCATAGACACTCATATGCCAACATGTGTAAAGATGAAAGTGGTAAGGACGTTGAGGTAAAAAGGTATAGAGGTATGATTGTCTCTCTTCTCTATCTTACTGCTTCTCATCCCGACATTATGTTTAGCGTGTGTATGTGCGCCAGATACCAATCATGTCCTAAGGAATCCCACCTAAAATCTGTCAAACGCATACTTCGATACCTATCTGGTACTCCGAAATATGGACTGTGGTATTCCAAAGGTAATGATTGTTCATTGGTAGGCTTCTCCGATTCCGATTTTTCCGGTTGCAAATCGGATAGGAAAAGCACCAGCGATACGTGTCACTTATTTTCAAATTCCTTGGTCAGTTGGCACAGCAAGAAACAAGTGTGCGTTGCTCTGTCAACCGCCGAAGCGGAATACGTAGCCGCCGATAGTTGTTGTGTGCAAGTCATATGGCTTAAACAACAACTATTGGACTTCAATTTAAAGCTAGAACATGTTCCAATATTTTGTGACAACACCAGTGCTATAAATCTTACCAAAAATCCGGTGTTACATTCGCGTACCAAACACATAGAAATTCGACACCATTTTCTGAGGGATCGTGTAGAGAAGGGTGACGTTGTCTTTGAACACGTTGACACCAAAAATCAACTAGCGGACATTTTCACAAAGCCGCTAGCCACTGAGCCCTTCTTTCATATCCGTCGAGAACTTGGGATTCTCGACATTTCTGATCGGGTTTAATAATTACTAGTTTCATAATTAATCTATTTACAACTATGCTTTTGTACTTCTAACAAGTTTAGCTTTTGTTGCAAGTACAAATATGTTGTTAACAAGTGTGGTCAATATAAAGGTGATATTGCTCCTTCTCTCTCTCTTTATCTCTCTCTCTCTCTAAACATTCATGACTTAAAACTAAGTATATCGTTTGACAATCATGGTACTTATATATGTCTATGACTTTTGCTGCAAATACTATGTGTGTTGGATGCAAATTATATTGTGAAAGGGTGAATAGGCATGATAAATAGGCAAGTGTGGCATTCTACATGACATAAAACTGAAAAATTGGGTTTTTGAAGGTTATGAGTCGACCAAAACAGGACAACGGTCGACGCATGCTGTAGACTTTCAAAATTATCAAAAAAAACACAGTATGCGTCGACGCATGCAGGGGTTATGGTCGACGGCTCGCGCAAAAACCCAGAATTTTTTTGAAAACCGTTCCATCTTCTCTCCTTCTCCATTTAATGTGCAGTCAACTTTCATTATGATTAGATAGTGCATTTTTCTTGTAAATTGCATCTAGGCATCTATTGTGTCCCCTTGTCTCCTCCCTCTTACCAAAACCCTAAACCTCTCTCTATTAAAGGGAATAGTCTTTATCTTCTCCAAAATCATCCTCAACTACTCTATCCAAAGCCATTAAAGTTCTCCTCTACAAAATCTCCAAAAATCATCATCAATGGCTTCTCTATTTCGCAAAAATACGGGTAAGAGATCAAGGGCCTCATCATCATCCGCTTCAGTCTCCATTATGGCTGTCTCTCTAGTTCATCCACCTGCGGTTGAAAACTTCAACAAGAATCTCAGCAAAAGAGCAATTGTTCCACAGCATGCCTTCTACAAGGCAACGACGGAGCGCTTGCATCTCACCAATATTCTGTCTCTGCTGGAGTTTCAAGGGTTCTTCAACTTTCTGGAGTGCAACACAAAATACAGTGAGGATTTGGTCCGGGTGTTCTACACAAGTTTGCGTGATAACTTTCAAGGTCAATATTTCCACACTTCTGTCGGCAATAAACTGGTAAACATAAATTCTGAAGTCTGGAACAAGTATTTTGATTTGACTGTAGATGCTGATGCACCACCTCTTCATGAGGTAATGGACTCTCGTACGGTGCCAGGATATGAGTTTAAGAGTGCTCTAAATGACATGCTCAAAAGACCCTATTCAGATGCTATTGTCAACAGTGATGCCTTTCCTAGAACGGTTATAGCAGGGAAACTCCAAACAGGGGAGTGCATCCTTCAGTGGATTGTCGCTCGCATCCTGCGACCGGAAAAAGGTGGCCTATCCCGTGTCGAACAAGCTGAGGTACATCTCATCTATATATTGAAACATAAGATCAAAATAAACTAGCCATACTATATTGCAAGCAGGATTTTTGCTCTGAGAGACTCAGGTAGAGGCACTGCTCTAGCCTATGGGTCGTTTATTCAGGAAATTCTTGCCGCAACAAATGTTGTATACCCAACATTTCCTTGTGTTTTAGTCCCCTCTGACAAAGAATTTAGCACCAAAACCCTTGCCATGATGGGATATTTTTGGTGTGATGAACGACAATCATACAGGTTTGTCCGTCGAGCCAATATTCCTCGGGTGACTCATGACAGTTCCGATGACAGCTCTGAAGAGGAAAGTGAAGAACAAGGTGAACAGGATGATGATGAAGAAAATACAGCTGCAGAAGTACAAGAACATGTATGCGAGACGCAAGACTATCATCAATCGCCGGTTCAACATGAGATTCCAAATACCGATTGGCTCCAACATTCAGCTCCATGTGAAGAACAAGAAGAAGGTTACACAAATTAGGGATGGGGTGAATGGCAATACACAGGCTGGACCACCCTGGGTAGATTCTACGATCCATATCACGGCTACCCTCAAAACCATCAACCTTCCTAGCACTCATCACCTCCTCCATCATCGGACAACTCTAAAGTAATTAATATGCTGCAGTCCATGCAGTTAGATCAACAGACCTTCATGAGGAGTCAAGATACGCAAATGGAGCAAATCAGAGCTGAGCTTCGTACTCAAAATGAAAGGTTAAATTCATTTTCGACTCGGATGGACGCCCGTCTTGAAGCTCTTGTTGCATCACATGAAAGGCAAGGCCTAGAAATCACCGACTGTCTCCATCACCTCAACATGTCCGTAGAAGCGTTTGTGGACTTCTCGGATCCTTACCGCAATCCCAATACTGCATACCGGGGGAGTGTCCGAGGTCGGGGTCGGGGATATTAGTTACATAGTTGAATATTTGTTTCTTCTGTGTACTTTCCATTTTTCCGTGTTATGTTTGCCTGAATATTCACCTATTTGCATGTTTTCTTAATTATCTATTAATTCCAGTTACTTTTGTTCATTATCACTCTTATGTGTGAAGTTTGGTAATTAACTATCACCTATTGTATGTTTTCTGTTAATTGATGCGTTCTCCTTCTCTTTTTGATATTGTCAAAGGGGGAGAAGAACATGTAGCAAGCACCAAAGCCATGCCAGGATGTTCACAACAGTTGATGGTTGTTTGTTCTGCAGCCTCATATTACAAAAGAAAAGGGGAGCTTGTGTATACATTGCATTTGTTGTATTGGTTGTTTTGGTTGTATACAGGTTGTCATCATCAAAAAGGGGGAGAATGTGGAGGCAAATCGCCACACATCACACGAGTCTGCAAGACATTGTTCAATACAGGTTTCGATGATGACAAATTACAACCTTGGATGGATTGGAAATTATAAACTCCAGATCTACTAAACAAATGCAACGTATCACCTACCATATCCTTTTATACTTGTCTTAAAACTGTTGTAATAAATATACTATGTGTAGATAAAATGCAATCATGACCAGAGGCATGAAAAACCACAAAAAGATCAATTTTTGCAGGTTTGCAGGGCATGAGTCGACCATAGGGTCGGCGCATGCATCAGAGCATTTTTCCACTGGTCAGCGCATAAAGGCAATGAGTCGACCATAGGGTCGGCACATGAAGGAAATATTTTCCAACGGGTCAGCGCATAAAGGCATGAGTCGACCATAGGGTCGGCGCATGAAGGAAATATTTTTCAACGGGTCAGCGCACGCCTACTGTATGGTCGATGCATACTGATACATTTTCCAGATTTCCAAAAACGCAGGCCATGCGTCGACGCACAGACCTGTTGCGGTCGACCGTTCACGCGGAAATCCAGTTTTTAAATGATTCCCTCTACTATTTGAAATACTGTTATGTCTTTAGTTGGTTTGGTACTATATATACAAGTTTAACCACTTATGTCATATTAACATTTGATAAAATTGATTCATGTGTTCAAGAAAAAGAAAGAGTGAAATAGGTGTCCAAGATTCATCATCTTCATCTTCAACATCTCACAACACATCAATTACACATAGCCATTTTTGAAGTGCATTGTGAGTGATTAAAGGTGATAAAGTTCGAAGCTTAGATTGGGTAATCTAGTTCGGGTTGAACCTTGTGACAGGTTCTTTCTTGAATAAAACCGTTAGGGTTTTATCCTCCAAGATTGGTTTGAATTTTGGGGTTTTTGGACGAGATTCTTCATCAAGGGTCAACTGAGCGAAGGTGATTGTGAAGAGGTGTTCTTCAACAGTCTAGTAGAGGATTCAGAGACATTGAAGGGAAGATCTCGGGTTCGATTTGTTGCTGTTGAGATCAGCCGGAGCCGAAGGCTTGAACAACAACAGGTTATTCAATAAGGTGGCTGGAATCGGAGGTCCATCAACAACAATCGGAGGACTTGATTCATCTTGAATCAAGGGGCAAGGAGTGAAAGCAATATTCAACATATTGAGATTTGTGTTGTATATTTGCTGCTCAATCCTTGTATAAACTGTTACATTCAACAGGTGATATCTATAAAATCTATCTCAATTCTAGTTTTAGAATTGAGGGCAGACGTACCCCGAAGCGAGGACGACGGGGGAACTACCTCACCAAATACTTGTCTTCTCTATTTTTCAGCATTTACATTATAGCTCAAAAATAAGTGATTTTTGTATAAGCACTATTGTCAAACTGTGATATCAATTGAGTAAGAGGTTAAAACTCTGTTTTTGACTCCAAAGTACAATAAGACATTGTACTAGGTTAGTTGGAATCACTTATTCAACATAAATATCACTTGGAGTGTTTTGCACACCAAGTGTTTGACAAATTGCCTAAACCAAAATTATCTTACTTGTGTATCTAGTTTTGGTTTGCTCCTTAAATCATTGGAACTAGGAATCCTAACAACTGAATTAGATCATTGATAAGTGCGATTAGTGTTGTGATTCTATTTTCCATATTGTCATTAATCCAAAGGCTTACGCATATCCGGTTTTCCAATAACCGATCGTTTTAGACTATATTTTCCTCGACCGCTTCTGCACTTAAAACAAATTTTTAAAACCAATTTTTAATTGGTAGCGCCGACTCAAATTTTAATTGGGATCTATTCAACCCCCCCCCCTTCTAGATCCGTGCCATAGTCTAACAAGTGGTATCTAAAGCTCCGGTTACTCGGTGCTTCAAATACAACGTTGATAGAAAATGGCTAACGAACCAAAAGGGGCGTACAATAGAGCTCCCGTTTTCAACGGTAAAAATTATAGTTATTGGAAAGACTGTATGCGGGTACACATAAACTCCATAGACAGAAAAATATGGAACGTTATCCTCAATGACGAGACCTCTGTTCCTTCTTAATTCTGACTTTATCCCACTTTCATCTGTTTAGGTCGATGACGAGACCTCTATTGTTTTTCTGTCAAATTATTGATGAGAAACGATGAATATGAGACCGACTTTTTCTCTTCTTTCTCATTTTTTTGACTTTATTTCGACTTTGTTTCATTTCATCTGTATAGGTCGATGACGACGTTTCCGCAATTCATTACCAGTAAAATTATTGATGAATAATGTTGGATCTGAGACCACTTCTTTCTCTCCTCATTTCTCTTCATCTTACGATTTTATTTTGACTTTTGGTGATCGATGAAGTCTTGTATCCGCAAGACGAGATCCTACTGCTTTTGGTCCGTGCGACACGATTCAATTGGAAAACGATCCTCAATATCGTTTCTCTATCTTGTCCATAGCACGGAAATTAATACGCGACCTCTTAAAGTTTGACTTCCCTTATAAGTTGAGCTATGACGGTTTAGCATCACATTGGTCCCGATTCGAAGCATCATCAAGGATCAAAAGAGGAGAAGATTGGAATGGAGCTTGCGCACAAAGTCAAGGGTCAACGGAACCACTTCGTTCGGTAACATCTTTCTAATTCAAGTCTTTTAATCAACCGTCGAGCGTTGTGAGTTCTAAGCAATAGGTACATGGAAAATGATGAGTGGGGGGCCTTCTCTCATTCGCCTAGAGTGTTTAGTATATACCCTTTGGGAAATATGCGACGCATTCGCTCCTACGCCTTAGGTTCTAGCGTGTGTGTCCCGAGTGCCTTCCCGTTTAGGCGTGTCTTGGCCTAGTTCCTCTTTTCTCTCGCCCCCGTATGATCGAAAACTCTTTTCTCTCACCCCAGTGCGATCGAGGCTCCTTTCTCTCGCATCCTGGCGATTGAGATTCCTTCTCTTGCCCCCGTGCAATCGAGACCCCCTTTTCTCTCTCGCCTCCATGCGATCGAGACTGTTTTCCATAGTTAGCTGAACTACGACTCCTCTGATCTCTCATATCTATTGAGAGTACGTAGGCATAGGATTGCGATAATCCTAGCGAGCACTTTTCCCTCTTCCCTTTAGGTAACCCGTACCTCTAAACCAATGACATACTACATCCGTTCTACCACAAACAGGTAACGCCTAAGTCTCCAATGGTCGAGCAACAATACACCTAACTGCTAGAATGCGTGTGCTAGTATCGTCTACCTTTTCTCTCACCCTCGTGTGATCGAGAACACCCCGTTTACCTGTAGTTAGCCTGAACTACGTTTTGCTCTGATTTCTCATGCCAGATGAAAATACGTAGGCACAAGACGCGATGTCTTGGCGAACAATCCCCCCCATAGTTTCCCGAACTACGTTGACTCTGACTTTCCCATTGAATGAGGGAATACGTAGGCATAGGGCGGCGATGTTCTATCGAGTCAGTTCCTTCCGTTCTTTTTCAGTTCTTTCTGTTTAGCATTAGCAGCCGTAGATAGTTTGTTTTCACCCATAGACTAGACAACAAGCGTGGATCCCGTCGAGTACGACGGACGTGAGGGATGTTAATACCTTCCCCTTGCGTAACCGACTCCCGAACCCAAGATTTGGTTGCGATGACCTGTCTTTTTCCCTTTTCGTAGGTTTTCTCTGATTGTTTCCTTTCCCTCTCTTTGGGATAAGTAACAAACGGTGGCGACTCTTCTATCATTATCGACCTCTCTTCGTAGCGATGCGACAGCTAGCGACTCTGCTGGGGAGAATTCCCATCCCCTATGCGAGTCAATCCTAGCGTTTGTTTGCTTGTCTTTGGGTGTATATATTTGTGTGTTATATTTTGTTTATTGTTGTATTTACATTTTCTGCACCTTATTATTATCTGTTGTTGCTGTGCTGTTGGGTGGTTATTCCTTTGAGTGATAAGCCAAAACCCATGCTTGAGGATACATATAGTGTTAGAAGTGGAAAGTAGTGATTGACCTGTATGGCAGCATGCACTAGTCCCCATGAAATCTGCGTTCAGACGAGGTTTTCTTTGAAGACATCTCATCCTGCTGGTCAGGACGGGGATGTTGGATCTGAAAGCTATCGACTCTGGAGACCAATCACTTGGGAGTCAGCTAAGTGAGGCCGCTTCGTGAGACAATGATGCCAAACTAAAAATGGTGAACGTATCATCGTTTCTCGAAAGTATGTGATGCTGACGACTGCATAGGATGCCGAACCTTATCAGAGATTAGGTCCATACCTGTGAGAGGGATTGGGTTATGCAGGAAACTTCACCTCCAGACTTTTGAGCTTACTCAGTCAGCAACGCAGCAGTATTCAGAGCTTTGTGGGGGTTGTGATCCCGTGTTTGCTGCATCTTGCATTGCATTTGCATAAGCATCTTTGCATCATTTTGCATGACATTCTTCAGCTGGCCAGAGCTCTTATCCAGCCTTTGTTTTGATTCAAAAGTTGATTCTCCGGTAACCGTTCTGAGCAAGTGGTGATTGTTGGAAGACGACCAAGTGGTTTGAAGCAGAATCAAGCAGTGTCAAGCAGTAAAGTCAGTTGAAAGTTGTTGGTAGCTATGTTAGAGAACGACTTCCATATTGTTGGCGCCTTGTCAGGTTTTACTGTAATGACTAATCCTCTGTAAGGTTCTCTGCCCGATAAAGATTCTCCGCAACTGAACAACCTAACTGAAGCTCAACATTTGGTGATGTTCTGCAGAAGAATGACTTCGTTTGTACACAACGACAAGTTGATGATTCACTGTTTTCAGAACAGTCTGATTGGAGCATCTCTAAGTTGGTATATGCAGTTAGAGAGTAGCCGGATTCGATCATGGATGGACTTAGCCAAAAAAATTCTAAAGCAGTATGAATATAATCTTGACATGGCTCCCAGTCGCATGCAGTTGCAAAGATTATCTCAGGAGAACAATGAACCCTTCAGGAAGTATGCTTAGAGATGGAGAGAATTTGCTTCCAAAGTGCAATCGCTGCTTCTAGACCAAGAGTTAGCAGACATGTTCATAAACTCCTTGCAGAGCCCATATTTTGAAAGAATGATTGGGATTGCACCGAACTTCTCTGAATTGGTAATGGCAGGAGAACGTATTGAGAATGGCGTAAAGACTGGGAAAATTCAGAATGTCTTAAATAGTCAGGCCAGTGGAACTGAATCTCTCTGTAATTCCCAAGAAGAGGAAGGGGATTTGATCAATGCAGTCATGACAAATGTTAGTTATTCTCAAGGTGAATCGGTGAAATCTTTTGGTTCTTCATCTTCTCAACAGTCTTTATTTTCTGTGCCTAGGGCACCACATCAGAAACCTTGGGCCACTCCTCATGTAAATCAACGAGCCCGTGGTCGAGGTTATCCGAATCAGCGCCAGAATCAGAATAGGCCTCGCAACAACTTGGAAAGAAGGAATGCTCCTCTTCATCCAGTTCCTGTGTCGTATAGTCAGCTTCTGCCACATTTGGTTCAGAACTCATTGGTGGAGCCTAAGACTCTTAAGCCTATGCCAAAACCTTACCCTCCTGGGTACAATCTGTAACACCCATTTTATTTATTTAGTCATTTTGGTGTTAATTTAATTATTTTATGTTGGTGTGCCCTTAGGTGGGGTGGGTTTGTATATGATTGGTGAGTATCCTTGATATATAAGGATTATTTGTGGAGATGTGGTGTTGAGATAATAATATAATAGTTAATAGTAATATTGGTGGTATTATTATTATTATTATTATTATTATTATTATTATTATTATTATTATTATTATTATTATTATTATTACTATTAGTATTAATATTATTATTGGTGGAATATTATTACTATTATTATGGATATTATTATTAGTGGGAGAATAATATTTGTAGTATTATTATTATTGGATTTAAATAACAAAATAAGAAATAAGGGATTAAAGGAAATAGAGAAGTTTTTGGGAAAGAGAGGAGGACACGATAAACTGTCAGAGAAAGGATTTTGGGAGAAGAGAAAGAAAGTTACGATAAACAGTTGTGGAAGAAAGAGCAAAATAACGATAAGCTGCTCAGAAAACCAAAATTGAGGAAAAAGGTTGAGGAGAAGGAAAAAGGAACGTGACTGTGGAGAAAGCAAGAAGAAGAATTTTCCATCGGTGAAATTGGAAGAAAGTTGCAGGAGAAAGTTGCAGGAGAGTTACCGTAGAACGGAACCAGAACCAGAAAGCTTGGAATTGGCCTCTATTCAAGGTAAGGGTGGGGTTCAATTCTATAATCGTGGGTATGATCAATTTCATGTAGTGAATTGATTCATATGTATAATTTCTGTTAATTGATAAATGTTAGGGACGAGGTTTTTCTATGTAAGAATGAATGTGTTATATATGATGCTCTAAGGTTTCCCTAATGGGGCAAATACATATAATGTCCCCGTAGTAACGTTACCGTAGTAATGTTCCCGTAGTGATGTCCCCGTAGTAACGTTACCGTAGTAATGTTCCCGTAAGTTGAAGAAATATTAAGGATTAATGTTCTTGTAGATCGATAAATATTAAGGATTAATATTCTGGTAGATCGATAAATATTAAGGGTTAATGTTCCCGCAGTAACGTTCTCGTAGTAACGTTCCCGTAGTAACGTTACCGTAGTAATGTTCCCGTAATGATGTTGTTATTATGTCCCTATTTAAGTAAATTAGAAGTTGTAGTTATATTACCCGTATGAAAGTATATGAAAATATGTTGAGTTCTTATTTGTAGTAACGATGTTGTCAGTTGTTCTCTGACATGAAAATGCTGTTGAGTTCTCAATTATAGAGACGAGGTTGTTTTTAACTGTTCTCTGCGAAAATGTGTTAGAGTCTTATTCGTAGGAATGATATTGTTGGTAGTTCTCTAATATGAACAGATTGAAGTGGTGAGTACATGATGTATGCGAAATGTGATGTTTCTGTTATGGATAATTGGTTGTAGGCGTGATGCCTTGTTGCACGGTTGTTGCACAGTTGTTGTTGTTGTTATGTTATAGTCCATAATAGTTGCATCTCATAGCATATCATTTGGCTTGGATTGGCGATGGTTGTGTCTTTAATGACAAAATAAAATGATTGTGGAGAGTTGTCTCTCGATTTATTGTGGAGTGTTGTCTCCCGAATTATTGTGGAGAGTTGTCTCCCGAATTATTGTGGAGAGTTGTCTCCCGAATTATTGTTGAGTGTTGTCTCCCAAAATGGTACCACATGCATATGCACAGTTGAGTCGCATTGTTGATTTGCATTATTGAGTTGTTTTGATGAGTTGCTGAGATATGATGATAATTGTTGTGGTTATGAATAAAGAGTGGTTGTACTTTATTATTACTAATATTTATGCGAACTGCTGGAATTATAATGCTGTGATAATATTTTGACATGACTTTTATCATGCCTTATGTTATATTGTTGATATCTCACCCTTTACGTTGTATGTTACCTCCGTTGGTGGTAATTTGCAGGTAACTCGAAAGAAAGTGTCGCTTTATGTTTAAGGTCGTTGGTCGCTCTGATACGTAGCACTCTGGGGGGGGGGGATGAACGATTAATGTTATTGTTTTAATTGAATTCCTTGTTGCTGAATTTTATTAAGTATTATGGCGAGTAGATTGGTTGTTTCTGATAATGCCAAATGTTGCTTGGATGCATAGTTGTTTTAGTGAGTCGATGCAAGATAATGACTTGCTGAATTTTAATGGAATTTAATTATTACAAATCGTTGGAAGTGTATTATAGCATGTCGTTTTATGATTAAAATGTTAAACAAATTATCGTTGTTTGTTCATCCGAATTTCGTGCTACGTATGTTAGTAAATGATCCGTTGCAGGTGTATGTGTTGTGGTGAAGTGTAAAATGTGACACCTCTGATGCGTATGAGGATTTGAGAGTGTGACGGTCGTCACAGCTCCATGACGGTCGTCAGGAGATTTTAATTGCTGCACTCTGAATTGTTTCTGTTGTTTATCTTATTTTTCCGCGATAGTTTAGAGTGGGGTGTTACAATTGGTATCAGAGCAGGTCGGTCCGTCCAACCAAGTTGTTTAATGTTGTGTATTCCCTAGTATGCGACATGTGTGTGAAAACACTGTCGGTACATGTTTTGTTGTGGAACCTTTGTCTGCAGGAGTGAGAATGATTCAAGTGGGGGAGAAGTTGTGCTTCTCCAGGATGCTGCAAGTGTAGAGTTGTAGCTCAGTGTGTGGTTGAACGCTCTTATAGTTGGTAAAGATGGTTTATACCCCATCATGATTTTCGGCTGTCTATTGACAAATTAAGGAACTGATCAGCCTTAATCTCTTGTTGATAATAGTTGGGATTGTGTTGGCTGGGATAGACGTATCTTGCAAGCTTAGACGGCGTGAGTAGTGAAGTGTTTTGAGTTAAGCTAAGTGCTTAAGAGTAATTTTGATGACGTGGCGCAGGACGACGTTGAATTGTCTAATTTTGATGGAACTCCGAGTGTTAAGGAATGTGTGGAAGTTGGTGGTTTACCAGTTAATTGTGATTTCCCAGAAACTTTCCTGGCGAGATAGTGATATACAGCCAAGAAGTAAAGTGGAGTTGTGATCGACTTAGTTACAGAAACTAGTCTAATATTGAGAGCTCTAGATTATATGTCGGTTTGGATGGTCAAAGAACTAAATTGATTGAGTAGCTTTGAGACTTGTGTCTGGTGTGTGTATTAAGGCAGCAGATTGTGAGGTCAAGTAGATTAAAGGTGGGCAGTGACTTCTGATGATTATTAAAGAAAGTAAGATGTGGAATGCAATATTGGTATAACTAGACCTTTAAATATTCCAAGAGTTGAAGATGTGTCGAATGACCTTCTGAGTGTGAAATTGTTTTCGTACGTCGAGTTTCGAGATCGCAACTTTTTACAGAATCGATGTTTTACGGACGAAAGTTGGAATAGATTATGCTGTTGTGTCGAGTAATGTTAGGTTGTGATCGAGTATGCTTGTTTTATCGAATTTGATGGATTTTTGTAAGTTTTTTGCATTTTTGGAGATTTGAGGATTTAAGATTCGGATTGAAATGGAAAGTCGTAGATTTCACGTTTGATGGTTCTAAATTACTAATATATGTTTGGTATGAATGAGTATGTGGTTGTTTCGAAGAAAATAATTGAATCGGTCGGATTTTCGGGAGAAAATGCTCAAACCCGTAGCAGCCTTTATGCAGAAAAATTCTGTTTTGGAGAAACTTCGAAAATTCATATCTCTTGATCCGTAAGTCGGTTTTAGTCCCCGTTCGAAGCGTTGGAAAGCTAACAAGATGCTCTTTCTAGGAAAAATTGTTTTGAGGCCTGTACCTAGTTCAATTATAGAAGAAAATTGGAAACGTATCGTGTGCTGATTTTTGCCGAACCCGACAGGACCATTTGTTGCGTTTTGTGATGCCTTGTTGATATGATTGGGAGATATGCTAAGTGAAACTTCAGCGAATTTTGGTTATGCTTTAAGGCAACTTGAAGTACATAAGAGGAATCACCTGACGAGTGATTTAGAGTTGGGTGTTATTGTGTTTGTGCCGGAGTTGGAGGCTTAAATTGGTTAGTTTGAGATTTGATATGTTTGGTGACCTCAAGAGCTTAAGGTATTTATTTGATTTGGAAGAGTTGAATATGAGGCAGAGAAAATAATTGGGACTCCGAAAGAATTATGGTTTGGATTGAATTTCCATTCGGGAAAGCAAAAATGTGGTAGCCTATGCAGTGATTTGGAAATCTTTGCATATGCCGATGATGGTGGTGAAAAGAGTTAGGACTGATTGAGCAATTTTGTGGTATGAGTTGGTTTGTGAAGAGACTTCTCATGAAGTTTAGCTTAGTATGTTGGACCTTACTAGTGGTATTCTTGACGAGGTCCAAGAAGGTCATAAATCTGAATTGAGTTGGCAGATTGGTTGAATCTGAGGAATTAAAGTCGAAGGGATGATTTTCAGATTAATGGAAATAGTATCACGAGATGTCGTGATAGAGTTGTGTCCCAGATATTATTAAGTGGAATAAGAGTATTGAGGTAGATGGAGTATCCATCCCGGTGCTATGGGGATGTAACCGGATTTGAGGAAATTATTTAGAGGGCCATAGTTGAAGAGATAAGTGGTTGAGTTTGTATGTGCTGATTAGACTTGTTGGAAGTCGAAGAATAAACGTCAGAGACCGTTGGGTCCGATGCAACCGTTGAATATTCCAGAGTGGAGATCGGATAGTATTCCCATGGATTTTGTGTTGGGTTTTCCGGAGAATTTGAGGGATATGATTTTACTTGGGTGATTTTGGATAGAATGACTAAATTGGCTCTTTTCCTAACAAGGAAAAGTAATCATTCTATGTAGAAGCTAGCTGAGATTGTGCAAGAGACGACTGGAAAAAAAAATCCAAAGGATCCAATAATGGATGTGTTTTGAGAGTTACGCTGGTAACTGGTGGTGGTCGAGCTTTGAAATCTCGGAAGCTCGCGCCGTGTTTTGTAGTCTGTGGGAGAGTGGCATGGTGAGGTGCTGCAGGAGGCAGTGTGACCTGAGAATTGGAGAGCCGAATGCGGGGAGCGTATCCGGAATTGTTTCCATCAGGTAATTTTCGAGGACGAAAATAATTAAAGTGGGGGAGAGTTGTAACACCCATTTTATTTATTTAGTCATTTTGGTGTTAATTTAATTATTTTATGTTGGTATGCCCTTAGGTGGGGTGAGTTTGTATATGATTGGTGAGTATCCTTGATATATAAGGATTATTTGTGGAGATGTGGTGTTGAGATAATAATATAATAGTTAATAGTAATATTGGTGGTATTATTATTATTATTATTATTATTATTATTATTATTATTATTATTATTATTATTATTATTACTATTAGTATTAATATTATTATTGGTGGAATATTATTACTATTATTATGAATATTATTATTAGTGGGAGAATAATATTTGTAGTATTATTATTATTGGATTTAAATAATAAAATAAGAAATAAGGGATTAAAGGAAATAGATAAGTTTTTGGGAAAGAGAGGAGGACACGATAAACTGTCAGAGAAAGGATTTTGGGAGAAGAGAAAGGAAGTTACGATAAACAGTTGTGGGAGAAAGAGAAAAATAACGATAAACTGCTCAGAAAATCAAAATTGAGGAAAAAGGTTGAGGAGAAGGAAAAAGGAACGTGACTGTGGAGAAAGTAAGAAGAAGAATTTTCCATCGGTGAAATTGGAAGAAAGTTGCAGGAGCAAGTTGCAGGAGAGTTACCGTAGAACGGAACCAGAACCAGAAAGCTTGGAATTGGCCTCTATTCAAGGTAAGGGTGGGGTTCAATTCTATAACCGTGGGCATGATCAATTTCATGTAGCGAATTGATTCATAAGTATAATTTTCGTTAATTGATAAATGTTAGGGACGAGGTTTTTCTATGTAAGAATGAATGTGTTATATACGATGCTCTAAGGTTTCCATAATGGGGCAAATACGTATAATGTCCCCGTAGTAACGTTACCGTAGTAATGTTCCTGTAATGATGTCCCCGTAGTAACGTTACTGTAGTAATGTTCCCGTAAGTTGAAGAAATATTAAGGATTAATGTTCTTGTAGATCGATAAATATTAAGGATTAATGTTCTGGTAGATCGATAAATATTAAGGGTTAATGTTCCCCTAGTAACGTTCCCGTAGTAACGTTCCCGTAATAACGTTACCGTAGTAATGTTCCCGTAATGATGTTGTTATTATGTCCCTATTTAAGTAAATTAGAAGTTGTAGTTATATTACCCGTATGAAAGTATATGAAAATGTGTTGAGTTCTTATTTGTAGTAACGATGTTGTCAGTTGTTCTCTGACATGAAAATGCTGTTGAGTTCTCAATTGTAGAGACGAGGTTGTTTTTAATTGTTTTCTGCGAAAATGTGTTAGAGTCTTATTCGTAGGAACGATACTGTTGGTAGTTCTCTGATATGAACAGATTGAAGTGGTGAGTACATGATGTATGCGAAATGTGATGTTTCTGTTATGGATAATTGGTTGTAGGCGTGATGCCTTGTTGCACGGTTGTTGCACAGTTGTTGTTGTTGTTGTGTTATAGTCCATAATAGTTGCATCTCATAGCATATCATTTGGCTTGGATTGGCGACGGTTGTATCTTTAATAACAAAATAAAATGATTGTGGAGAGTTGTCTCCCGATTTATTGTGGAGTGTTGTCTCCCGAATTATTGTGGAGAGTTGTCTCCCGAATTATTGGGGAGAGTTGTCTCCCGAATTATTGTGGAGTGTTGTCTCCCAAAATGGTACCACATGCATATGCACAGTTGAGTCACATTGTTGATTTGCGTTGTTGAGTTGTTTTGATGAGTTGCTGAGATATGATGATAATTGTTGTGGTTATGAATAAAGAGTGGTTGTAGTTTATTATTACTAATATTTATGCGAACTGCTGGAATTATAATGCTGTGATAATATTTTGACATGACTTTTATCATGCCTTATGTTATATTGTTGATATCTCACCCTTTACGTTGTATGTTACCTCCGTTGGTGGTAATTTGCAGGTAACTCGGAAGAAAGTGTCACTTTATGTTTAAGGTCGTTGGTCGCTCTAATACGTAGCACTCTGGGGGGGATGAACGATTAATGTTATTGTTTTAATTGAATTCCTTGTTGCTGAATTTTATTAAGTACTATGGCGAGTAGATTGGTTGTTTCTGATAATGCCAAATGTTGCTTGGATGCATAGTTGTTTTAGTGAGTCGATGCAAGATAATAACTTGCTGAATTTTAATGGAATTTAATTATTACGAATCGTTGGAAGTGTATTATAGCATGTTGTTTTATGATTAAAATGTTAAACAAATTATCGTTGTTTGTTCATCCGAATTTCGTGCTACGTATGTTAGTAAATGATCCGTTGCAGGTGTATGTGTTGTGGTGAAGTGTAAAATGTGACACCTCTGATGCGTATGAGGATTTGAGAGTGTGACGGTCGTCACAGCTCCATGACGCTCGTGACATCCATGACGGTCGTCAGGAGATTTTAATTGCTGCACTCTGAATTGTTTCTGTTGTTTATCTTATTTTTCTGCGATAGTTTAGAGTGGGGTGTTACACAATCCCCATGTTCAGTGTGGGTATCATGGCGGATCCATGGGGCATTCAACAAAAGATTGCAAAGCTTTTCAGGCCAAAGTGCCACAGTTGATTGACAAAAGGTACATTTCTTTTCCGGAAGGAGTTTTGGTTGTTCATGTCAACCTCTCAGTTGTCTAAGCTCGAAGATTTCGGGGGTTATCTCCAGAAGCCAGTGGTCCAGACAGGCAGACGTCCTCAACATTGGCAGTCCTCGCACTTTTTATCATTTGCATTTGTAGTTTCTTTTCTGTTAGTTGCTACTTGCTTTTAAACATTGTCATTTTGAATGATAATATTAATGAAGTGATTATGCATTTTTCTGAATTAATTATGTCGCTTTCGCTCATTTTATGCACTGCACAGACACATTGCACTTTTTATCCACTCCACTTTATCACTATGATTAGCAAAGATTGGAGGGAGGATGACGAAAACTGAATACTCATAATTGATGATTGTATGCTTTCAGATAAAATCCTGCTGATGACGTACAAACATTATTTCAAATCACCTAAACATCGGAGATATAAAGAGTTAGTCCCTAGTCAACCACTTCAAGCCTAAAAGTAGGAGTTTCTTTCGGACTTTCAAACCCTCACATCTTAACCTGGGGCAGGGTAGTTTTAAGTTAGCTCGACCGAGCGTTCAAACCTTGTAGAGGAGTGTCCCCATTCAAGGACCAAACAAATCTTATCCCTCTCAAGAGGTCGTTCCTCATCAACCATAATGGTTATACCTCATTAATCAGGAGTGAGACAGTTACAACCCTTTCGGAGAAATCAAGACAGCCAGTGTCGCACGACTTGTTTCAAAAAAAAAAAAGCCCGCTAGGTTGAAAAGCTGGAAAGCAAATACTTAGGCAAAAATTAGGGCACCCCGCTGGACTTCAAGATCAAAAGAACTCAAAAAGAGTTAGTCCAGGCAAAAATTAGGGAACAAAAGAATAAAAAAAGAGGATCTCAGAAGAAAAATCCTCAAACGAGAACAAAGTCATGTGATTACAGACATAGAAGACAAGAGTGGTGACTGTCACTCTAAAAACCTTGTGAGTTCCTTAACCATCATTCCTACCTTTCAATAAACCTTTTTGAAGAGGTGAGCGCTTGTGCTAAGTCAACTGAACGTAGGATAGGAGATCATCACGGAGAAGGGGTGGGTACAAATTATACTTTGAGCCTAATATCCTTTGTTTCATTAACCGTGAACCCGACCACAATTCAACCCTTAAAAGACCTAATTGAGGCGGGGTTTATTCTGAAGGCATGCTACAATGAGGTTGAGTAACCTGACTCCTATATGATTTGCTAATCATATCCTTGTTGTGTTTTTCATTAGTCGAATCAGCACTACGTTTGAACTATATAGTCCATTCGTCTCACTATCACGACATTTAATAAGTGACGCTTCTTTCAAAACTTGCATGAACACCGCATTAAAATTACCATTCGTGAACAAACAATTTTAATTGTAGGTCAGTAGTTGACATGGAGGAAATTCCAACAGGGAATAATCAAACAGGACTGGATCATTCAGCAGTCTGGATCAGATTTGTGTATACTTGGAAGCCCTGTGGATCCGGGGCATTGACATCCAGTAAGTTTGGAGTCAGTCAGTCTGAAACAAGTCCTGAAGCATCGGTTGATTATGGGGAAAATCATTCAAGAATCAGTTGATCAGAAGTGAATCATCTTGAGACTTCACTAATCAAGGGCAGGTCCCCAGAGTTTCTTTGAGCTAAGGGCAGATCCCTCCAGTGTTCAGTCAAGACAAGTTAAGTCGCTTCAACGCTTATTCAGGGGCAAATCACCTTGAGAGTACATTGAAGCCAACCATTCTGAGATTGGGATAATCAAGGATGAATCCTTTCGTGGTGCAAATTCTGGGGCAAGCCATCTCGAGGTCGTCTCATGGCAAGATATTTTCTTTGCAAGGTGAACTTTCCCAAGAATCGAATTGGGGCAAGTTGGACCACACTGGGGCAAGTTACTCAAGCGAGTTTATTCTCCTTGGCAAGAGTTGAGTGTCGGGGAATCATGCCATTACTTCATCCAATAACTTTAACATTCTGAAAGGGCCTTCCTATCATTGGATCGTCATCCAACAGCCTAAACCTGTTACCTGTTAGAACCTTGTAACCCGAAATCATTTCCAAAGCCCAGTTCTCGTCTGGTAAACCTTTAAACCAGTTCTTGCTTGGTCAACCTTTCACAACACACCAGTTCCCGTTTGGTACATGTCAACTTTTAAACTAGTTCCCGTCTGATCACCCTTTATGTAGCCTACTATTTAACCATTTCTCGTCTGGCAAACACAGTTTCAAAGTCCAGTTCTCGTCTGGTAAACTAGAAACCAGTTCTCGTTTGGCAAACCAAAAACCAGTTCTCGTCTGGCAAACCAGAAATCAGTTCTCGTCTGGCAAACCAGAAATCAGTTCTCATCTGATACCTAAACCAGAAATCATTTCTCGTCTGATACCAAAATTAGAAGTCAGTTCTCGTCTAACAACTTAACCTTTTGCCACCAGTTCTCGTCTGGTAGCCTACCCTCGAATACTAGTTCTCGTCTAGTAATTCCCCATTAAAATCCACTTTTATTGGTAACCAGAAAACATCCAATCACCATAAACCTGGTCCTACCTAACCAACAAGCCCAACCATACTTAGCATAATTATTCTCAGTTGCTTGCATGCTACCACATTCCCCGACACGAGGCTCGAGTGACTCACTTCTCCACAGTAGAGCTTCTATATCCCCACAAGATGTTGTATCAGATCAGATTATTTCCACAACAGATTGAGTTACATATTCCTACAATAGGAAGGGACTAGTTTCTCCCCAGCAGATTGAGATTTTGTTTATCCCCATCAGGTATTTGGGATTATCTCCCCAGCAATGGGATGAGTTCAGTTTTGTTTCCCCGCAGAGTCTATGATATTGACTCAATTCCCTAAGCAGAGGTTGATATTGTTAAGTTTATTTCTCATTTTCCTCAAGCGGAGGTAGACGTTGATTCCCTCATTTGGCGATCCCTAGCAGAGTTGTCTATTCCCCGAAATGTTATATTCTGGCAGACCATCCAGGGCTGATTTCCCCGGTAGATTGGAGTTGTTGCCTCTAGCCGAGTTGTATGTTCCTCAAAAGAGTTGTATTCTGGTAGGCCATCTAGGGCGTTTTTCCTCAGAGGAGTTTGAGTTGATCCCCAGCGGAGTGGATTTTCTCTTAGCGAAGCAGTTTTATCCAGAAGTTTTCTCAGAGGCCATCCAGGGTTTATTTTCCCCAGCATGAGTCCGTTTGCACTAGGCGTGCCTAGTCTTCCCCTAGTGGAGTTTGGTTTCCTCTTTAGCATTTATTTTGCTATAGCGTTTCCTTTGCATTTGCATCGTGCATAACATCCTCCCCAAACGCGTAGCATTTCCATTTCGTATGGAGCATTACGCCATATTCAAACATATGCATGTGAAATATAAGCCAGAGTGTTTCCTCTCTGTTCTCAGGTGTATTTCCAACAGATGGTTTGTTTACTTAGCCCGCATGGAAACCATGGCAATTTCAGGCTTTTTTTTCGTTGAGTATCCAGACTCCGGCTTATTTCGTTGAGTATCCAGACTCCGGTTTATTATGTTGAGTATCCAGACTCCGATTTATTATGTTGAGTATCCAAACTCCGGTTTATTTCGTTGAGTATCCAGACTCCGGCTTATTACGTTGAGTATCCAGACTTCGACTTATTACGTTGAGTATCCAGACTCCGGTTTATTACGTTGAGTATCCAGACTTCGGCTTATTATGTTGAGTATCCAGACTCCGGCTTATTACATTGAGTATCCAGACTCCGGCTTATTATGTTGTGTATCCAGACTCCGACAATTTGAATTGTTATTCTTAAGCACGTATGGTAGCCAGACCATGGCACAATTTTTGATGGACGAGTTCATCTTATCAGATGTTACCCAGCAGAGTCACTTGGTTAAGTTCCTCTTTTATCCCTGCCAGTGTTGTTGGGTTAAGTTTTATTTTCCCCAGCGGAGTATTCTTGTGATTTATCAAGAGGCTTGTTATCAACCTCATGTTGATCCGGCCTTCGGGTTCGATGCTCGCTTTTATTTAGCGAATGCCTGCTTGGATTATCAGATGATCAATTGTTATTAATTCGGCTTTCGGGTTCGACGCTCTCTTTTATTTAGCGAAGAACTGACGGCGAAGTCATATTATTTTGAGAGCTTACAGTGAAGTCAGATGATTTTGAGAGTTGACGGCGAAGTCAGATGATTTTGAGAACTGACGGCGAAGTCAGATTATTTTGAGGACTGACAGCGAAGTCATATTATTTTGAGAGCTGACGGCGAAGTCAGATGATTGTGAGAGCTGACGACGAAGTCAGATTATTTTAAGAGCTGACGGAGAAGTCATATTATTTTGGGAACTGACGGCGAAGTCAGATTATTTTGGGAACTGACGGCGAAGTCAGATTATTTTGAGAACTGACGGCAAAGTCAAATGATTTTGAGAACTGGCAGCAAAGTCAGATTATTTTGAGAACTGACGGCGAAGTTAGATTATTTTGAGGACTGACGGTGAAGTCAGATGATGTTGAGTTCTGACGGCGAAGTCAGATGTTTTTACAGATGATGTTGAGTTCTGACGGAGAAGTCAGATGATGTTGAGTTCTGACAGGCGAAGTCAAATGTTTTTATAGATTTAATGTTGAGTTCTGACGGCGAAGTCAGATGATGTTGAGTTCTGACGACGAAGTCAGATGTTTTTATAGATTTGATGTTGAGGCTGACGGCGAGGTCAGATTCCTTTACTGACTTGATGTCGAGGCCTGACATCGAGTTCAGATGCCTTTACCGACTTGATGTTGAGGCTTAACGACGAGGTCAGATGCTTTTACCGACTTGATGTCGAGGCCTGACGGCGAGGTCAAATGCTTTTACCAACTTGATGTTGAGGCCTGACGACAAAGTCAAATTCTTTTACTTGATATTGATGACTGACGCCGAGGTCAGATGCTTTCACTTGATGTCAATGCCTGACGGCGAGGTCAGATGTTTTTCTCAACTTTGGTTTGGGCAGGCCTTCGGGCACGGTGCTCGCTTTTATTTAATAGATGCCTGACGGCGAGGTTAGAGGTTTCTTCCACCTGCGGGTCAATGTTTTCTAATTGATAACCATTTAACTTATTGTCGTTGCAACTATCAGATACCACTTTGTTTTTCAGGATTTCTGTTCCAGCAAATACGTTTATTCAGCTACTGTTTCTTTTTTGCGGTTGGCAAATTTCTGGGTTCTTGGTATTCAACCGTCTTTTACCTTGATTGTGTGAAAGCCGTTCACTTTTCACCCATTCAGGTCCAAGTCGTTTGAATAGGGGCAGCTATTGCACCCCAAAATTTGACCAACCTTTTCCAGATTTGGCTTATGTTTCATTTCATTTACATTTGCATATCATTTATCGCATACTGTGCATTTTGTCAGTCAGAATGATTTATCGGGATTACAATCCTTTTGCTCGCGTTTCAGGCGATTCAAACCAGTTCGAATAAGGAGATCTATTTCTCTTTCTGTTGGTCGGTCTATGTTGATCTCGATTGCGTTTTGGTGTTCGCCTGATCTTTTCGTTGTTGTTTCACTGCTTTGTGCAATTTTATTCTTATTTTCTGCTTTTTATAACTTTATTATATAACTGTTGATTTTATTTAGAGCTTGTTTAGAGAATAGAATTTATTTCTTAATATATAGCATTTTATGTGATTTTTTTAGAAATTATATTTATTTTAGTTTATATAGATTTTAAGTAGGGTTCCATTTTGATTTTGTTTTGTTAAATAGTTTAGAAAATAGTTTTATTATTTGAGTTTAAAATAGAATTTTAATTATTTTTTAGAATAAAGTTTTTATTTTTAGATTGAATATTAGAATTTTCTTTAGAATTTATTTTCTTTTAATTATTTAAATAGATATAGATTTTTATTTTTAGATATAAATTTTTAGATATAGAATTTCTTTAGATTATTCTCTTAGAACTTTAGTTTAGTTTATTATTAATTAGTCTTTGTTATTTAATTAGGATTTTATTTATTAGCATTTTATTTAATCAATTTTAATAAGCTCTTATTTTAATTATCGTTAAACCAGTTTTTCTTTCATCATCAGCTTTTCATTAATCCAACATCATCATTAACCGTGTTCATTAGTCCATTAATCAGTCTTTAGTCAGCCTGGACACGTGGCATGTTTTTATAAATACCGGCACTATTCATTGTCCCCCTCCTTGGGGACTGAAAACCCTAGCCGCTACAGTACCCTAACCCCAAAAACCCTAATCCTAGAGAACAACACCAGCCACCCTCACTATCCATTCACCGGAAAACTGATGAACCTACCAGAAACTTTATCACCTCCGCCAGAATCTTCATTAACCTTCATCGTGTTCATCATTCATCCGTAAATTTTCCAGATCCTTCATCACTTTCATCGATCTTCATGAACAACTCATATAACCACCCTAACATTCGCCCAGATCTTCATACTCATCATCAGTCTTCATCATGTTCATATCATTTTTTCACCATTTTTTCCAGATTTCATCATAAATCTTCACACAACCTTCACGAGTTCTTCCCAGAAATTCACAGATCATCAGCATTCTCCAGATTTTTCCAGATCTATAAACTTCGACATCACAAACCTCACACAAACCAACAATTCAAGATCCAAACGCAAAGATCCAGATCTGAAACTAACAAACTTCAACCAAATCTGGATCCAGAAATCTTCACTACTCATCCAACTTTATGAACATCACCAAGATCTAAACTCAAACATACTCATACGTTCATCACCTTCATATCTTCAACAACGTTTTTCCAGATTCATGCAAGATCTACTTTCAGTGATTCATCAAACATCATCTGAAGACTCGTCAACAACAACATCCATACAAACTTCAATCTTCATCAACAGAGCTCCAGATCTTCGAACCAACTCCTTCAGATTTACGGATCTTCAACATGCAAACAATCCATAAAATCTCACACGAATCCACAACCTTTGAATCAAAATATAAACCATGTTCTTCGACATGAAAGCCACAATCTCTGAAACTTTCTTCACTTCACACCTCACAAGAACGAAATCCGATCTTGAAGTTTCATCTTGAAGAACACCTTCAATGCCTCGTCTTCAATCTCCTCACAAATATTCTCACGGCACTCAACACAAAACGGAAAGATCAACTTGGATCTCTGTGTTTGGTTTTTTTTTGTCTGTTCTTTTCTTTGTAGCTTGATTTGAACAGAAGAAGGTGAGCGAAGTCGACGAGAGAGAAGAGATGGACATGAGAGTGATGTTGAAGAAGAGGCGGAATTAGGGTCTACAGAAGTGAGGAGGAAGAAGATGTAGCCCGCGGACACCTCCAATTGGGTTAGTGGGCCTTTGGCCCAACTATTTCTTTTGGATTCGCACCCCATTATTCCTTATTGCACCTCCCTTTGGCTGTTTATTGTTTTGTTGTGAATATGGGTCAGGGCCACCGTGTAAATTCCTTGTTGAACTGCCCCCTGATTCGTACGCACCCCCCCCCCCCCCTCTGTGATGTTCTATTTTTTATTGTGGGCCTTCAAACCTCAAGCCCAACTGAATTCCATACTGCACCCCTGTCTGGACTGCTGTACCCCCTCTGTTTTTTATTTTAATTAATTATTTTGTTTGTAAATCATTTTTCTAACAATTTTTTTAGTTTGTATATATTATATACTTTTTTATATTAGTTTTAAAATGGATTGTTGTTATATGTTTATATTATATATATATATATATATATATATATATATATATATATATATATATATATATATATATATATATATATATATATATATATATATATATATATATATATATATATATATATATATATATATATATATATATATATATATATATATATATATATATATATATATATATATATATATATATATATATATATATATATATATATATATATATATATATTATTTCTGTTTTAATATTCTTTTTGTAAATAAGTTATATATACTAATTTCTTTTTATAATATATTATATTTTACTTTATTTATATACTATTTCTTTTAGAAACCTTTTAGTATTTTCTTTTAAATTTTTTATACCTTCTATTTTGGAAGTTGAATCTCATTTTTCATTTGTTATTGGACATTTTGTCTCATTCATCTGTTTAGGTCGATGAAGAAGTTTCCTTTGATTCTCCGTCAAATTATTGATGAGAAATGAAGGATTCGAGACCGACTTTTTCTCTTCCTTCTTAATTTCGACTTTATCTCACTTTCATCTGTTTAGGCCGATGACGAGACCTCTATTGTTTTTGTGTCAAATTATTGATGAGAAACGATGGACCTGAGACCGACTTTTTCTCTTCTTTCTCATTTTTTTGACTTTATTTTGACTTTATTTCATTTCATCTGTTTAGGTCGATGACGACATTTCCGCAATTCATTACCAGTCAAATTATTGATGAATAATGTTGGATCTGAGACCACTTCTTTCTCTCCTCATTTCTCTTCATCTTACGATTTTATTTTGACTTTTGGTGATCGATGAAGTCTTGTATCTGCAAGAAGAGATCCTACTGCTTTTGGTCCGTGCGACACGATTCAATTGGAAAACGATCCTCAATATCGTTTCTCTATCTTGTCCATAGCACAGAAATCAATACGCGACCTCTTAAAGTTTCACTTCCCTTATAAGTCGAGCTATGAAGGTTTAGCATCACATTGGTCCCGATTCGAAGCATCATCAAGGATCAAAAGAGAAGAAGATTGGAGTGGAGCTTGTGCATAATGTCAAGGGTCAACGGAACCACTCCGTTCGGTAACATCTTTCTAATTCAAGTCTTTTAATCAACCGCCGAGTGTTGTGAGTTCTAAGCAATAGGCACGTGGGAAATGATGAGTGAGGGCCTCCTCTCCTTCGTCTAGAGTGTTTATTATATACCCTTTGGGCAATATGCGACGCATTCGCTCCTACGCCTTAGGTTTTAGCGTGTGTGTCCCGAGTTCCTTCCTGTTTAGGCGTGTCTTGGCCTAGTTCCTCTTTTCTCTCGCCCCCGTGCGATCGAAAACTCTTTTCTCTCGCCCCAGTGCGATCGAGGCTCCTTTCTCTCGCATCCTGGCGATTGAGATCCCTTCTCTTGCCCCTGTGAAATCGAGACCCCCTTTTCTCCCGCCTCTGTGCGATTGAGACCGTTTTCCGTAGTTAGCCGAACTACGGCTGCTCTGATCTCTCATATCTGTTGAGAGTACGTAGGCATAGGATTGCGATAATCCTAGCGAGTACTTTTCCCTTTTCCCTTTAGGTAACCTGTACCTTTAAACCAATGACATACTACGTCCGTTCTACCACAAATAAGTAACGCCTAAGTCTCCAATGGTCGAGCAACAATACACCTAACTGCTAGAATGCGTGCGCTAGTATTGTCTACCTTTTCTCTCACCCTCGTGTGATCGAGAACACCCCGTTTACCCGTAGTTAGCCTAAACTACATTTTGCTCTGATTTCTCATGCCAGATGAGAATACGTAGGCACAAGACGCGATGTCTTGGCGAATAATCCCCCCCGTAGTTTCCCGAACTATGTTGACTCTGACTTTCCCATTGAACGAGGGAATACGTAGGCATAGGGCGGTGATGTCCTATCGAGTCAGTTCCTTCCGTTCTTTTCAATTCTTTCCGTTTAGTATTAGCAGCCGTAGATAGTTTGTTTTCACCCATAGACTAGACAACAAGCATGGATCCCGTCGAGTACGAAGGACGTGAGGGGTGCTAATACCTTCCCCTTGTGTAACCGACTCCCGAACCCAAGATTTGGTTGCGATGACCTGTCTTATTCCCTTTTCGTAGGTTTTCTCTAATCGTTTCCTTTCCCTCTCTTTGGGATAAATAACGAACGATGGCGACTCTTCTGTCATTGTCGGCCCCTCTTCGCAACGATGCGACAACTAAGAACGGAATGAAAAGCTTATCATTGGAAGAGAGTTGTTTATGTCCCCTTTTCTCTATGCCTTATATTGGTTCCCATAATCTGGTACCAGACTTTTTCCATTGGAGAAAGAGTAGAAGAACTTTCAGCATGATCTTTGTAATTGTAGATGATGTGAATATCTTTTGCAAATCTATTGCTAAGTCTATAATTTTAAGCAGTATCTCCATCTTCCTCACATTTAATAGCTTGAGAGATGATTTTAGAGTTGATTATCACAAGAAACCCATAGAAAATAGACAGAATACGACAATCATCTAGATCAAACTGACAAACACAAGCATTTGCCCATAATTCTTTCACAAGATCTGGATAGAAGGGTCCAGAAAGCATTGCAAAGTATTCATTCCATTTCTGAAAATGAATATTTGAGTTAATTTGTAAAAGATTGTTTGCCTTCAGTTTATTGAAATCAACTGTGTACTCCTTTAGAACTTCTAGATCATGAATCTCTCCTTTAAGGTTTTTGAGGACATGTTGAAAAATAAGAACAAAACTTTTGAAGAATAGAAAGATTTTACATAACTATTTTATAAAGAAGATAATTTGTAACGACAGAAGAATAAAAATCAAGCAACAAATTCATAAAGCAGACTTAAGGATGAAGAGTGAGATAATAAGAAGGATACATACACACACACACACATGAGAGAGAGAGAGAGAGAGAGAGAGAGAGAGATAGACCCAATGCAAAAGGGAACAAAGAAATAAATGATGGTCAAACTCGAGACATGCAAAAACACTTAATGCATAACCAAGAAAATAAATTATCATCATTAAAAAAATTATCATAGGAAACTTAAACGCATGAGACAAAAAACTAACCGGAATAGAAAAGGTTGTACTAAAGACTTGTTTTTACAATAAATGAGTAAATGAAAGGGATACCAAAACGGTATAAGGTATTAGGTAACTGACCAAGGTCTAAGAAATAGGTAACAGTAAAAGGAATCAATTATGACAAGAGACAAAGCAAAGATTTATTACTTGATCTCAAGATAAAACCGTCACCTATCACACCGTATCAAGGACGAGGAGTGATTTAAACAGTCAATAGCTTTAATTCAAATCACAGTCCTTACACTATCCTGACAACGTGTTAATGAAGTAAACTCTTCATTTTCCAATGGACAAAAATATATCTCAAGAGAGCATTTTGACCTAGGATACTTCAGACACATACTGACTTCACTTTGTCGGAAGCCTCACATCTCAGAAGCGAACAAAAACAAACTAAGCAGTTGTAATACCCTAATTTTTATACCTAAGATCCCACATATCATTTTCATTTCATACCACATGCAAGAATACTAACTTTGGTTCTCTTTCCTTCCTCTGTAGGTTTTATCTTTGAGGGAGATCATTAGGCACCCTTGTTTTCTTGTATGCTTGATGTTTGTTTATGTCTATGCTTACTAACCTTAATTAAAATTCAAAAATATGTTTATTTTTCCTTTACTAACCTTTTCAGAAGGAGGTTTGGATCAGGAATCCCAATCAATAGTCCCTAAGCTTGAATGAATTTCATCAGAATAATGTCAAAGTTGTTATGCAAATAATTTACAATAATTTGATCAAGAGTTTCCCAAGATTTGATTGACTATTATTCAAGGGACTCTAAGGTTCATGTGTTTATTTCCATACCTTCTTTGACGAGCAAAAGAATCGAGTCAGAGCCAAGACAACACATTAAAAGGAAATTTTTTCACATTTTTGTTGTGTTAATCGATTAACATTATATGGTTAATCGATTAACCAATGCGTTTTTTTTATGAAAATAAGCCAAATTCAAATTCTGCAGCATTTTGGCACCAATTTTCAAATATTTCATCATGAGAATATTCTAGATCACCTAATTTTAATTCTCATACCTCATCATAATTGATTCCCACCATACACCTTCACTAATCACCATTTGATCTTGATTTTGCCTCCAAACTCAAATCCCAAGCCTAAATTTGGTTCCAAGCCAAATTCCACACCACCAAAATTTCCAAGCCTAAATTCTATAAATAGAGGTCTCATTTCATTCATTCTTCAAGATTTTGAGAGCCAAAATCACCTTATCAAATTTCCTTCTCATTCTCTCAATTGTCTTCAACTACCAAATTCATCAAAGCTCTTTCTTCTTTTAAAGTTAGTAAGTTCTTCATTCGAACTTACTAATATTTGAGCTAAAACCTTCATCCAATCACTTTTTCATAATCAATTTTTGTAGATCAAGGCTTTGGAGTGTGGTTCTTGAAGTTGATTTGAAGCATTTTTGGATTTGAAGTGGTAAACCCTTATTCCACCATTGTTGTGCTTGATCTACCTTCCACAATGTGATCTATTATTGATTCTTGTTGCTTGATATTTGGATCTTGCAAATTGTGTTTTATTGGTGTTATTTACTGTTGTTTTTACCTGAATTTTCGTGCTAATTCTCATTAATGATTATAAGGTGTTTGAAGAAATGATTGGATCATGAATGCTGAATTTTTTCAATTTTTTTGCTATTCTGTTAGGGTTAATCGATTAACCAAATGCAATTCAATTTGGTTAATCAGTTAACCAGTGTCCAGAATTTGATTTTTGCTTGTTTTGGGGACTATTTTGGTTCCATTTCCTTTTCCTTCCCTTTCGTTTTGTTCTTTTCCATGGATTACATCTTTGTGTGGTTTAATTTGGCATCTCTTCATCTATTTCTCATTTTCTTTTGATCGAGGAAAATCTTCGATATTATTGGAACTTATTTTAAGTTCTTGATGAAGATGAGATTGTTACCTCTTTTCTTTTCGTGCGATATTGCTTTTGGAGAGTGATCTACATATCACTTCTCTAGCATGCATTAGCACTAACATTTTTATTGACCGGCCACAAATAGTTGTGGCTTCTATATAAGTTTGATTACAATTGCTTAACATAGCGCTTAATTACCCGAAATCGGAAAGCCGTTGTGATTTGTAAGCAAATTATCAGTCTCCTATCCTTCCATGGCGTAGTTTGAAATAGATTGGTTTTCTCTTGTTACCCGTGGGGGTTAGTTGGCATACTCGTTGATTTTATCCGAGTTGGAGCCCTCCCCATGGTAATGTATGAGACCATGTTTTCATTCTCATGGATGTTTAGTCGAGCATTTCCGAAAACACAACAAAACTTGTTCTCTTATTTTGGATCATAATTGCTCTAGATTGCTATATTAATCGGGTTATGTTTATGCTTCTTTCTTGCTCCCTACCTCTTTACTTTTACGCTTTTATGCTTTATATTTGTCATTGTCATATCATTGTTATTGTTTATGCTCTTGCCTTTTTTTTCCTTTGTCCATTTGGACCAAAAATATTAATAAAGGCTTAAACCCCTAAAAAACTTGTTCTCTTAATGGTGGACTATGTTTACTATCATTTGCATTGGACATGAAATTTTGAACCTAGAATTAGGATCTTAACCTATGCTCGGAACTTTGTGATGGTAAACTTTGGATGTTTGGGTACTTGAAGTTCTCTTTTTGAAGACCTATCTTGATCAATGCCTAATCTAAAGGAAAGGATGCTTGTATTTTGAAGTTTGCTTGTATGGTTAGACCGTCTTATCCTTATCTTTTATCTTTATGCAATAAAATAGTCCATTCTTCTCTACCTCTTCTTAAATTTTCAAAATCTTCTCCCTTTTTCAAAACCTTCTTATTTTAAAAATCAAACCTCTTTCATAATAAAATATTGAATTTGGTCAAGTGATTTTTCAAACTTTGTTTTCTTTAAAAAATGTCAATCAATGTTAATCATACTTTGACCTTTTTTCGAAAAGACATAAAAAATACAAAAACTCATCCAAACCTTTTTTGTGCCTTTGTGCACTTTTCCTTTTAAAACTTTTTCTTAAGTTTACACATGAGTAATCTCTTTAAGTGGAATTATTCGCTTGGAAATGATGATTTGTCTTTACATTTAAAATCAATCATAACAAACCTTTTTTTTATTAATTGTACCATGAACTACAGGGTTTTGATCCTATATTGCACTTTTTGGGTATGTAGGCATGAGGCGATAAGTCTTTCCAAACACAAAAATATTAAAAAATAATAATTCTCTTCTCATCCCCCCAATCTCCTTTCAACCAAAACTTTTCAAACCAAAAATCGTAGATGTTTCAATGGGTTCCTATAGAGTACTATAACTATTTTGGGTGCTAACACCTTCCCTTAGCGTAACCAACCCCCTTACCCATTTTCTGTTTATTCTTGTTTTAGAACTTTTTTAGGTTTTGTTCGCTCTTTTACTTTTCCTTTTGGATAAAATAAAAGTGCGGTGGTGAATCTTGCATTTTGAATTAAGTTAATTAATAGTTTATACTCACAAATTTCTCTGCTACAACAATAGAAACTTATTTTTCTATTCTAGAACATATATTTTGAGATATTCCTTTTCATTCTGGACATCGAATCGAGTTCACGTGCTTTGGAATGAAAATAAGTTTATTTTTTAGCAAGGAATTTTGAAATAGATAACAGCCATAAGAAAGGACTGTATCGAAAAGGTTTTAAGAAATTTTTCCTTTCTGAACAAAATCTCAAAATTTGATCCTAGAATATAAAAATAGATTTTTAGATAAATAAGTGGAAAGTAGTAAGAGTTAGAAAAGCGTGACTCACTATTATTTGGTAGTCTTTCAATTGACTCCGTATCTTGAAGATGTAGGTGCTTCTTCAAAACCAACACGCAATTAGCTTCTGCAGTTGAGGATATTATTGATGATTATCTCTAGCTGAACTGCTATATCAAATTCTCCTCAAAACTTGACACCACAATAACTTCTTCCTTTCTTCAGATCTTGAGTGAGATGCATATGAGTCCTTAAATCTTGAACTTAGACAAGATCTACTTCATAGCTTCTTTAGTCTTTTCATTCTGACAAATGAAACATCTCTCCTGATGTTTGTTGTATATCGATCATCAGAGGGTACTGAGTTATCTCCTAAATCTTATGCTTTTGATCAACCATTTTTGTCTTCATTGTGACTTGTTTCCAGAAAGTCACTTGATTCAATCAACTAATTCTCAAATCCGCATGTAGAATACCAAATGCCATATACTGAGAGAACTGGTTAAATTTTTCTTACGTCACCAGAGTTTAATCTTTGACCAAACGCTTTTCTTCAACAGATGTAAATATCATCATGAACATCAGACCATGAAACGATTCTTCAAAAAGTTTAAATGTTGATCTTGTTCTTACTGGCTTAGTCTTATCACCCATAATCAGTACTTTAGAAAGGAACGATTATTGTCTAAGCTTTCTCAGAGGGGTAAGAACTGTGACAACTTCTAGTTGTTTCTGATTGAGCATCTTCTGATTTCTTCATCTTGCACTTCTTTGGCAGCTCCACTATCTTAAAAATATCCATATTTGCAATCTTCCAATAAGCTTTGGCTTTTAACTTCCAAGCTTATCATAAAATCTGACGTCAATTTGATTTATCTGCAGAAGTACTTCAACTCTAAATAATTTGTAGCCTTTTAAGCATTCTAATCATGACGCATCAGAATAGATCTGAAAAAGAATTATGTTCTGAATAACATGCTACAACTCCTTAGAAATGCTTTGTCATGATAGTCCCATATATTATGATTCTAGCCATTTCTTTTCAAGATCATGTTCTTCCTTTTACATCTGTATCTCTTTGTAAATAACTTAGGATATGAAGATCTCATTCTCATAAAATAGCTTCTTAAGCTGTGTATTCTCAAACTTTGACCAAGATTATTTCTGATCTTGAATAATCCCAGACTTCCATATATTCACTTTGAGTACAGAAGGTAGAGAATACATAGAGATTCATCCTTGTGTCAAGATCCTTCACCCATGTCTATTCTATAGATACTAACAGTAACTGATCCAATACTTCATACCGTGGTACTTCACTGGTTCAAATATGTCAGTGTACAGAGACTACTTCATCTTCTGGAGGAATCTTCTTTATCATAGATTCTAACGTTAGCCAACAGTGCTACGTTAGCTTATTCTTCATATTCTCCATTTTCTAAGAACTCATAATCATCCTGTGTTACCTTCAACCTTTTCTTCTTGCTAATCAAAGCTTTTTACTTGGCTTAAGGTAAACTCGAACAACTATCCGAATAATTAGTTCCTTTGAGTCTGTTGCAATGATTCTTCTTCTCGACACGATTAGTCATTCTGGAAAAAAGTGACACTCTATCTTCATCTTTTTCGGAATCCTTGATCTCTTTAGTTGATGAACTTCTGGTCTTCTTCTGATCTTATGATAGATTTAAGCATAACAGATTTCCTTTCATATGAGTTATAATGTTTTATCTTAATCTTCATGACTAATCAAAACGAACTCACCAGTTTTTCTAGAGAGCATTGTTATAGATCTTCTGTAACTGGGATGCTGTTACTATAAGCCTCCATTAGAATGGCAAGCTTCTTATAGTCTTCTTTAAGAGATCTGATAAAGAAAGAACCTATGTTTAGAACTCTAAGTCCTGCAGCTATGGTTTGAAAACTTGATAACAAGATTTCAATTGTCTTCTACATCCTTCATCTTGAAGCCTCTACGCTTCTGAATCAAAACACAAGCATTTGTTTCCTTGACTCAAAAGAGTTCTTAATGAGTCATTCTGAGAAAGTCAAATGTAAACTTAGCAGTCTTTTATTTGAAAACATCTCATACTCAGTAAGAATTGACTTTCAGTAAACAAGGAATCTTACTTTCTGATGATTCTTGTAATCCTTTTCCAACTGATCATTCAGATTTACTTTCATCCTTTTACCAACGTCACCTAAGGGATATATGTATTATCAACTACCATATTCCAAAAATCAATATCACCGTCTAGGAAGAAATTTCTAGTTCAGCTTTCCAGTACTTAATCTTTTCACCAAAAATAGTGGAAGATAGAACTAAGATCATTTGAGGCTGGCACAACAGGTGGTGGAGTAGAAACCATAAAGGTGTTTCTCAAAGCTCGTCTGGATCTTTATCTGACACAGTTAAGTGTTTAATAAACACCAATACCAGAACCGAAGCTCTGATACCAATTGAAAGGGCGAGAAACACAAGAAAGGGGGATTTGAATTGGGTTTCACCAAATGTTAAATTTTCTTGAACTTTAAACTTCAATGCTAACAAGAGAACAAAAATAAATAGACACAATTATTTTTATCTTGGTTCACTGTTAACAAAGTTACTCCAATCCATCCACTAACGACTTAGTCACTTGAGGTATAATCACTTAGAAAAGTGTTACATATATGTGTACAAATAGATGCTTCTAAACAAGCAGATTACACAAGTTTAAGTACAATAGCACAAAAGTGTTTCTAGTAAGATATGAACAGAAGTTCCTTGCTAATATACAAAACTATCTTAAGAATAATCTCCAAGATATTTGCATCGTATCAGCATGAGTTTTGTTGCTTAAAAGCTTCTTTTAATGCTTCCCTCTTTTTCTTGTAGAGCAGCGCTCTATCTTTTGTTTGAGCAACAAACATTTTCTTTTAGATCTTACATCTTGGTGCTTTGATTCCGCTTCACACACATACTCTCGTGTTTTCTTTAGCTCTTTCTATTTTTCTTCTTTTTCTCTGTTGATCATCTACTCTCTTTTTCATCTCTTTTGTTCTTCAAGCATTCAGATCTTTAATATATAGAGTTTGAGAATAGACCCGTTGGAGGGTATAGATGGAAACATATTCCAACAGTAAGTTCCCAATGATCACTAGAATGAATGGTCTACATCATAGTATAAAAAGTTATCCTTGCGCCACCTTATCGAGGTAGAGATCACAGTGTACTTTGTACTTTTATATTCAGGATATTGTCCAACCATTCTTGAGATTCTATCTTCTAGTTCTTTAGAGGCTTCAGATGTATATTTGATGAAGTATGTGGTAGAAAGATTAATACTTGTAATCTTCAAAACCAAAGTCTTAGATCTTCGTTCAACTAAACCTTGTCTTATGAGTCTTCAGCACTTGGTCTTTTAGAAATTATGTCTTCAGAAACTTCAGAACTTTGTTCAAAAGAACCTTGTCTTCAGAAACTTCAGAACTTTTTCAGCACATATTTGTCTTCAGAGTCTTCAGAACTTTGTTCAACAAAACCTTGTCTTCAGAATTTTATTGCAATAGGAATGATGTCTTCATAATCTTCAGAACTCGTTTAGCAGAACCTCCTCTTCAGAAACTTCAAAACTTAGAGTGATAAAAGCACATCTCTTAGAAACCCTTCAAGGCTTTACACACAAAGTCATGATCATAAACTTTAGTACGACGTTCTTCAGAACCGTTGTATTAGAGACATTCTTGAAACTTGACTTTAATAAGGAACACCATATATTTTCTTTCAGAGTGTTCAGATCAGAGTTTGATAACGTCATACGCCTTTCTATCAGAGTCAGATCCTGTTTAGAAAAAACTACATATTAGACCGAAACCATAGAGTATCAAATTTTTCTATAATATAACATGTGCAGTTATCATCAAAACTTATGGTCAGATGCAGAACTAATCTTGTTCTTACACATTGCAAACCTTTGAGATGAGAATAATTGATAGAACTGAAAAGAAAAACAAGAGTATTTCCCAACACTTCTTTTACTTATTAACTTATTTTGCAAGCACTCGATGAAAAAAACTCCCAAATTTATCAGTAAAACACATTAAAACGTGGGTATGAACTTCTTAATAGTGTATTCTTTAAGCACATGTTAAAAGAACTAAGAAAACACTAAAACCCTGTCAAAAAGCACCATAGATCACTAAGCCAATAACATAGCCACACTAAGCAAGTTATGGCAACCAAACTAGATTTCAGAGCCAAGTAACTTCAAGGCTAAGCAATAAAACTCGCTTAGCATAGTATCAGGCGCCTTAAGTGAGGTATGGAGATTCTTGACATAAGGTCTAAGTTACTTCATGGTCAAGAATGAGTTTGCTCGCAAATTAAGCTTTGAGGCACACTAAGCGAGGATATGCAACAAACACAACTTGCAAGTTGAGTTGGCATGTCTTAGAGGATAAGAAAGTAGGCACTTTAAGCAAGCTATAAGTCTCGCTTAGCGAGAATGGCAAATCGAAACCCTATAAACAAGGGATTCACTTAGGGTCTGTTTGGATTGATGGAAAAGGATAAAATGATATCATATTTCATTGTTTGGTTTTACAAAAATTAAATGGAATGTGATGAAACCCATTCCTTCTAATACTACTATTTTAGCCTATTTTTCGATCCACCCAAATTAGACTTTATATCAAATGGAATGAAATAAATGAGTAACACAATTAGAAATTTGTCCTCCAATTTTTTATTTTCATTGATCATATTAATGTTTTTGAAATAAAGATAAAATTTGATTAAAAAGATTATAATGCTTTCAGCTGTATCAAATTTTCAAATAAGTGAAATGAGATATTAGTTGAGCTCCATAGCAAAATTTTCAAATAATAGAATAGAATTTATGTTTCATTCTATTGTTATTTCTTTCTGTTCCACTTTGTTTAGTTAATTTTAAATAATTTAAACAAACCTTTTAGTTCAATAGAAGTAACTTGGTGTAAAATTTAAAATTGGATTCATTAAAAAAAAAAAAAAATCAAAATGAATACGATAGATGTGAAATAATATAGAAACAACTGCGGATTTGTAGTTCTACTCAGGTTTTTCTCGTGAAGTGTTTTAACCATTCTCATTCTTTAACTGTTTCACTTTTACCCCTTTTGAATAATACAACAAATCATGTTTTTGTGGTTATACATATGCTTTAACGTGTTCACTTGTGGTGCGCAAATTGGATACTTTTACATTTAATAATGATAAATGAAACATAGAAAAAAGAAAAACAAGAGTCATAGTGAAACAAGAGTTGTTTTTTCTTTGATTTTTAAGTTTATTTTGTTATGTCATTACTTCAGCTTCAACCCATCAATGGAATATCTCAGCTTTTAGTGAGGACTCCATTCCCACTCAAGAAATGTGCCAGAAAACTTTTCATTTTCAGACCACAAGCTGTTTCCTCCAAAACCCAGGTATTATTCTTCAATTGCTGACAATATGTGTATTATCATGTTATGCCGCTTTGTTTTGTTTTTGTTTTTTGTATCAAGCCCAAATAAAGATCATGGTGTTTTGATTTTGTATAGAGGATAATGGAGGGTGTTTCAGTGAGTGGAGAAGTTGGTGGTGCTGGTGGAGCATACTCATATCAAGCTTTGAAAAGATTAGACCAGCTATGGTCAAACATTTGCTCACCTCAACAAGGTTCATGTCATTCAATAATTTCTTATTCTCTATGAAGCACTCACATTGACACCAATACTGACGCGTCGATACTGATAAATAACAATTTGTGAAAATAATTTCGATACTGATAAATAACAATTTGTGAAAATAATTTAATTGAATGTAATCACATGTGTCAGTATGTGGTAGTGTCAGATATCAGACACATCTTTAGTCTGAAGTGTCGGTGCAACCTTATATGTCTTGTAAATTAGTAACCTTCTTATAAGATGATGTGTATGTATTGTAGTTGTGCAAGAACCTCAGCAAGTTGTCTATACAATACCAAGCTTGTTTACCTCATCTGATCTTGCTGACAAAGCAGAAGGCTCATATGATGTGATAGTGTGTGGAGGTACTCTTGGAATTTTCATTGCCACGGCCTTGTGTGCTAGGGGTCTTCGAGTTGCCGTTGTCGAAAGGAATGTGTTGAAAGGGGTAATTTTAGCTGTATTCACACATCAAATCCTAGATAGAAAAGAGTTAATCTTTGATTTGTTTTTGTTGCTTTGATCATTAGAGAGAACAAGAGTGGAACATATCAAGAAAGGAGCTTTTGGAACTTGTAGAAGTTGGAGTCTTGGAAGAAGATGACATCGAAAGAGTCACAGCAGCAAAATTTAATCCTGTAATTGCTAAACTAATAATTTGATTATACTTTTCTAACCTCCTCCTTTTGTATTTTGAAATCATTTTCAACTAACTTTATAAAGATCGTTTCATGAACTTTGCAGAATAGATGTGGATTTGAAAGGAAAGGAGATATATGGGTCAACAACATTCTCAATCTCGGTGTTTCGTCAGTCTCCTTCCCATAAACTAATTTGATATACCAGTAAAGTGTTCACATGATTGTTGTCTTCTGTTTAATCTATAAATGAGTAATTTTATCCACGCTTTTATCTGGTTAACTCTCTGAAACATGCATTTTATGTTTACTACATGCGTTGCCGTTCCCAACAAATCGAGTATTTTACTTAGGACCGTGCAGAAGATGCAGATCTTGCCTATTGTAATTTTTTTCTCTGCCATTGCAGACCTGCCAGGCTTATAGAGATTGTAAAGAAACGTTTTATCTCCTTTGGTGGAGTCGTTTTCGAGGGTTTAAGTGTCTCCTGCATAAATGTTTACGACGATGCTGCAGTGAGTTTATTTGATGATAGAGGATAATGTTAATATTTACTTCATATAGCTGATCAATATCTTGTCATGAATATATGTATGATTTTATTTTTCAGGTTCTGAAACTTTCCGGGGACAAGATCTTGTCATCTCGTCTTATAATTGATGCCATGGGGAACTTTTCGCCTATTGTAAAACAGGTCAGGAGTATAAACATAAACACTCTTTCATTCTCTCAACGCTATTTCACTGTCATATTCAATGTTTTTTTGTACAGATAAGACGTGGGAGGAAGCCTGACGGTGTTTGTCTAGTAGTTGGAACCTGCGCGCGTGGCTTTGATAAGAACTCCCTTAGTGATGTGATATTCAGCAGTTCAACCGTGAAGAAAGTTGGAGATTCAAAAGCACAATATTTTTGGGAGGTAACGGTTTTACTATATCAACTGAAATATAATATCATCGATTTTTTATTTTAAAGATTTTTCGTTGAAATCTTCATAGGCATTTCCAGCAGGCTCGGGTCCACTTGATCGTACTACTTATATGTTCACTTATGTAGAGCCTCAACCAGGATCCCCAAAATTGGAAGAATTGTTGGAAGAATATTGGGATCTTATGCCAGAATATCAGGCTAGTTTTGTTTTCTTATATTTTGTTACCGAAATAGCTTATAAATAAGCACTTGCATGATAAATTAAGCTGTGTAGCCAAACACGGCACTTATCCTCGTCAATGGCTGTCATCAATTCAAGTCATAAAACTGTTGTCGAATGTATGCTATCAGTTGTGTATACTGCATTGATTATGCTAATACTCCATGAAGTTTCGGTTGTTTTTACGAAAGCTAATCCATAAAGTTAGTACCTTACATTTTTGAAATATTTCTTTTCTTAAAGTCCGTGTCAAACATCTAGAGTTAGCCTGATGTGTTGTTTTTATTCTCTGTGTTCAGTCGTGCTGCTTTCGGCTTGATGGTGTGCATTTGCAATTTTTATATGATAGGGTGTTTCACTTGACAATTTAGAGATACTGAGAGTTATTTACGGCATATTTCCAACATATCGCGAGAGGTACTAATATGCACGAGACCATGTGTTCATCTTGTTTTATTTCATATCTTATTAATACAATGCTATTACCGTTTCTTTTATGATATGACATCGTTTATTGATATGGAGCACCTCACAGCCCACTACCAGCGGCTTTTAGCAGAGTTTTGCAGGTAAATTACATTTTTACACTTCTGACGGAATGTGAAAAGAAGTCGTCTAAGATATCCGATATTAAAGTAACGAAGCTATATTCTGTAGTTTGGTGATGCTAGTGGCATACAATCACCGGTATCATTTGGAGGTTTTGGGAGTTTAACAAGGCATCTTGGGAGACTGTCAGCTGGTACGCTTTCTGCGATATCTGTTGCATTGTTTTTGGATATGATTGACTTGTTTTTACTATCGGTGAATGTGATAATTTATCGGTATCACTTTGCGAATGAAGGAATACATGAAGCAATCCGTGGTGATTATCTTGACTCATACAACTTGTCTCTATTGAACCCATACATGGTACTTTTCCGCTTTCTTTAAATGGTTTGACTAATTCATCAACCTTACATAAAACCAAATACCGTAATTTTTGTTTAATGCAGCCCAACTTGAGTGCTTCATGGTTGTTCCAAAGAGCAATGTCAGCGAAGCAACAGTCTGATGATGTTCCTGAAGATTTTATCAACGAACTTCTTTATGCCAATTTTAGTTGTATGCAGGTAGTTCATCTCACTCTAATTTCAGCCGTTGTTTGTGGTATTTCTCACAATGTTTTTAAGTAGCAAAACTATAGATGTTGTCAAATAGTGGCGCTATAGCACTGTTACATAGTGGAATTTGAACAAACCTCTATTTTCTGTAATCTAAATCGACAACACATATTTCGCATTCGCAGAGGCTCGGTGATCCAGTGCTACGGCCATTTCTGCAGGATGTCGTACAGTTTGGGCCACTTTCAAAGACACTAGGACTGGTCATGTTAACGAGGCCTCAAATACTCCCATCCATATTCAAACAGGTGATTCGTAAGTTAGATAGCGTAAACATATTTCACATAAACGTCGAAATCGAAATGTATTCACTATCTTACAACATAAGACTATTAGTATAACAATTGCTTGAATAGTTATGCCTCATAAGAATCCTGTGACCAAAACTTCAGAAATTGACTTTGTTTCAGGTTGGTATTCCGGTACTACTTGATTGGTCCAGACATTTTCTGATGCTCGGTTACTACACATTTCTCGCAACCTTTGCTGATCCTATTGTGAGGTAATATATTTATTCTACAAGAATGCATATAAGTGCAATAATATGATATATCTTTTCTTCTCACATGTTCCATTCATTGCATTGCAAGGCCATTTCTAAGTACACTACCATCCAAGACGAGTTTCCGGTGGAAACGACATCTCGAGGCTTGGAAATATGGATCTGGTCTTGATTACAACCTATAGGAACTAATTGTAACCATGAGGGTTTAGTGTAAGTGGTTGCTGCACAATGTTTTATTCCTACACATGATTCATATTAGGCATTGGTTGGAACTGATTCCTCCATTGTCACTTGTACCAACATATGCTGGTTTGTTGCAATTTATTAACACTTTCTTTTATCAGTCTCATAGCATCCTCAATAGTATTCTTAAGCGACTTATTATATTTGAGAAGCGATTATTCATGAGTTCAAAATATCTCATTACAGCTTGTTGAAAGTGAGATCAATCGGTTGAATCCCCTTCTTTCAATGTAACCATTTATGAAACTGCTAAAAAGTTTTATATCAGATAATATATAACTTTTAAAGATGTCTTTATAAGTGAGAGTAATTCTCACCTTACAAATTGATTTTGTAAAATTGAGTTAGACCATACCACATTTTTTAACAGAAATCATTTGAAATTTTTCCTTTAAATTTTATTGCACGAAATGTGTGACATTTGCATTAATACAGATTTATTATAGATATTACTACTATTATGTATAGAATTAAAAAAGTTAAGAAATATGATTTTTGAAAATAACACTATTATAGCTTAAACTTTTAAAAGAATAGTTTTCTTTAGATATTAAAATGGAGATTTTTTAAGTGAGAATGGAATATTTCTTAACAAAAACTTATTACATTATTTTTAAAATAGAATTTATCATTTTAGTTCTCACCTTTTTAAATACTTTTTTTTTATTTAAACTTAATTTTCATTTTTTTTTTGGTAAGAAGTATTCCATTCTCACTTTAAAAATTTTAATATCTAACAATTCTCTACAATTATCTGATTTTGTTTGTTGTGATTAAGCTCGCTATTTGGATACTCGCAAGTCCATTATTGAATATTGCGTTGTTTTGAGAGTTTCTTAATGCATTATATATGTTTATTAGGCACCACGCAAAAATACAAAAATGTTTTCAGTTTTTAGAGATGTATTTTCGGATGCACTCTAATACTCACTCAAGACAGACCATTCTGAGTTAAGTTCTATAAGTTAGGTATTTTAATTCTGAAGATGTATCTTCGAAATATTTCAAAAAATATATTCCTAATTAATCAGCTCAGTGGAAATTTCAAAGATGCGTCTTTAGAAGTTTGGGCGGGATTTTGAAATATGTTGCCACCTTTGCATTTCAAATATGTCTGAAGATGTATCTCCGGAATAATTTGATAAAAGACACAACTGCATGACACACGTTCATTGTTGTATCTTACAACAAAGAGAGCAAAAGAAGTTAGAATTTTAGGTAAAGATCATTTATTTCACACTGCATTGCTCACATTAATCATGTTTTTTGTCTGAAAAAACAAGTGTTGCGTCCGAAAATGTATCTTCGGAATGAATATGAATTTTTTTGAAAATGCATTTCCAGAAAAAGTTTGTGTTCATTTTCCAGTTTTGTTTTTAACAATGGTGCTTATATACGGTTATATGGTAATTGTTTTCATTAGATATGATGCACCCTGATGTTTTCCTCTAAATAAGTTGTTTCTCCGAATGTCAAATATGTTGTTATGAAGGTGGTAGATGTTGGCAAACAATTTAAAAACGAACAAGAGTTTGATTCTTGTGATCAAATGCTTCAATGGATTTGAATGAAAGTCTCCAAACATGGATTTAGTATGGTTATTGAAAGGTCCGATAATGTTTCGAATGGAAGATGTGTTTTTGTGACAATGATGTGCGAAAGAAGTGGAAAATATAGAGCTCCTCTTCAGAATTTTAAAAGAGACGACACCGGTTTAGGAAAATGTGAGTGTCCGTTTAGGTGTGTGGTTACATGTTGGAAAACAAAAATTGGAGATTTAATGTCATATGTGGTTTGCATAACCATGATTTATGTGAAAAATTAGTCGACCATCCTATTGTGTGTCGGCTCATGCCGGAAGAGAAGGAATGCGTTAACGTTGCTGACGTGACAATGAATTTGGTTCAACCCAAAAATATACTTGCAACATTGAAACAGAAAAGACCCGAAATATATCAAATACCAAACAAGTATATAATATTCGGTAGAGGTGCCAATGAAATCCATTTAGATAATATCCATCCAATTCATCCAATAATTTATCCATCCAATCCATCCATAAGACAAAAAATAATTTAATGGATTTGATCCAATCCATCCACTAACTCATATGGATGGATTCAATCTATTCATCTCATTTTATAAATCCATTGGATATTATGTTGTCACTTATTAAATTAAGAATATTAATCTTTTTTATGTTGTGAAATTTAAGTTTTTTTACGAAATTTAAAAAATAATTCAAAATATTTAAATTATGTTTCTATAAAATTTAAAAAATAATTAAGAATTTTTAAATTAATTTTTTTGGATGGATGAATATTCATCCATTAGAAATATGTTAATGGATGGATTGGATGAATTTTATTTTTTAATGGATGGATTGGATTGAAGTTTTATTAAGAGAGTTTAGTGGATTGTTAATGGATTAATGGATTGTTTTGATCCATCCATTAACAATTTAATCCGTCCATTTTGCCACCTCTAATATTCGGTTCCAAACTAACAATGCACTTAAGGGGGATAGAACTGAAATGCAACAACTCTTGAAACTATTGGATGATAACAATTATGTGTTTAGGTACTGAACGTGCGAGGATGAAGTTACTGTTAGAGATTTATTTTAGAACCATCCTGATTCCATTAAGTTGTTCAACATATTTCATACTGTGCTCATACTTGATTCAACCTACAAGGCCAACAAGTATAGACTTCTATTATTAGAGATGGTTGGTGTTACCTCAATTGAGAAGACATGTTCTGTTGGGTTTGTATTTCTAGAAGGTGAAAAAGAGGAAAACGTTACTTGGGCCTTAGAGTTGTGTCAGACACTGCTGAAGGACTAAAGTGAGATGCCTAAAGTGATTGTTACCGACCGTGATATCTCCTTGATGAATTTGATTGCAAAGGTATTTCCTACTTCTAATGCATTACTTTGTAGGTATCACATAACAAATAATGTGAGAAGCCAGGTTAAACTCGCGGTATGGACGAAACAAATAAAGTATGAAGATGGAAAAAAGGTGAATGCGGGTGTGGTTGTAAAAAAAATAATGGATGCATGGAATCATACTCTAAATTCTTCCACAAAAGAACTATATGTCAGTTTTGTTATGCATTTCAGGAAAGTTTGTGAAAAGTATCCTGATTTGTTGAAACATCTTGAAAGCACAATTTTTGACCATGTGAAGGAGAAAATTGTTTACGCTTGGAATGATAAGGTTAGACACCTTGAAAATAAAACAACTAAAAAAGTTGGGTTTGCTCATGCTACTTTGAAAAAATCGGTTGGAAAATAGTAAGGGCAATTTGTGTAGAGATTGGGACTTTGTGAACCAAATGATTCAAAACCAACATAATGAGATACAAATATCATTTGGTCGAAGCGTCACAGTTTTGGAACATAGATTTAAATACAACAATCTTTATTCTCAGTTGGTCGACAACATATCTCGAGCAGGTTTGAATTATATTTTTCACGAGGCTAAATGAGCTGATAAATGTAGGCTCCGTTAGCACAAAGTGTGGATGTGTAACACCCTTTTTCTACCCTACAAATACTATGGCAAAATAACACAGATATCAAAGTAATTATTAAATTTCAACAAAAAGCCACCTAAAAGGGCGTACATTTCCCAAATCAACAAAATAGGTTAAGGCTCCGTGTACAACGGGTTTTCCCAAAATATATCAAAAATTGCTCAAAGGCAGTGGAACTCAAAAGGTATGATCCAAGGTTTTCCTTATACGGAAAGATAATCAAAATAACTCAATTAAAACATAGACCCCAACCCGATGTTACACTATCAGAGCAAGGCCCTTTAAGTTAACCAAAAGGCTAACAACTCAAAACTTCAAAAGTCTTCAACGGCGTCCACAGCTAAACCTGGTCATCTGCACGTTACCCACGTGGAGGTAACATTCAAACAGGCAGGGTGAGTAAAACGGTTCATAATAATAAATGTATAAAAATCAACATATAATATGGGTCATCTTCATATTCAACACATTCATATCCATCAATAGGGATCAAAGGCCAAAACATCATAAATTATTCCAAATGACTCATAAATGCAAATGTAACAAGACTCAATGCATGTGGTACCAATCATCACAGCGCGATGGACACTGGACCATCAACCCTCCATAGATCCCCATCAATAGGATCGATTCTACCAGAGAACCAGAGCACATCAAAACACTTCACATCCACACAATGGGATTGAAGCCAAAGTAATCGAGGTCCTGAACCGAAGTCCGGATGCACATAAATGCATGATGCACACTTCACAAATCATCCTCAAAATAACATCATAGGTGCATCATCATTCATCATATTCATCATCATCAAACGTCATAGCTCATCATCATAATCATCATCATACATCATGTCATCATATCTCATCATAATAATCATCATCATACATCATAGAAATCATCATATAATTATGTACAAATCACATAACGCTCATAGTCATACTCATATTAATTCATCATATTATCACATATTATCACATATTAATTCATAAATATACTCGCGGTAATCCTCATACTATCGCCTATTAATCACATAAACTTCACAATCCTACTCATGTTAATTCGTCAAAGAAATCACTGAATCAAACATCAAAATATCGTTGCACACGATCAACATTCGCGAAACTCTGCTACATTCGCTAGGCGAGTCTGGGGCGAGTTTCTTCGCTAGGCGAAGGATTCTTCGTTAGGCGAGTCTGGGAACAACATGGTTCGCTAGGCGAACCGTGCGATAACAACAAATTTTACTACACACCAGAACCTAAATCCATCCAAATGTCCACACGATTCACTTCTCCAATGCCCCCAAAACATCCATAAGTCATCCCTAAGGTCTTACGACGGTAAAGGCACAAAACCTACGGTTTATTAGGTCAATCCCGTATCATATTCACGCCCCAAATCACAAATTTTCCTACAGTTATCCCAAGGCATTAGAGTTACTCATTATCTAATATTCCTATCCCTTCGGGGTTAGACAAATAACAAATCATGGTTTTGGCCACGAAGGCCTAACTTTTCCTTTTCCCCAATGAATTCCACGGTTAGATTCACAATAACAGATTTAGGCCACGAAGGCCAAAGATCACTATTTCTCATATCCACCCTCAAAATCCCTTAAACCTTAAATCGACCTTAAATACATTGAAAGTTACACATGGAAAATCATGAAGGTAATACTCCCCATACCTTAATTATCGATCAAAGCCTTCTCAAATATTTCCAGGAACCTTCCGAAACTTTTGCCTCCAAGTTCTCATAGTTCTGGCCTTAATTCTCTTCACGGTCTAACAAATGAATCGTAATCCCTTCACAATTTTCTTTTTGTTAAATCTAGACTTGGGCCTCACAATTGGGCTTTTCTCATATTATCCTCACTAACTTCTCTTATTTGTCCAATTTGCCCTTATTTCACTTATATTTATTTTAATTAATAATAATATTAATATATTCATATTATATATTATTATTCAAAATAAATAACCCAAATTCCATTAATTCCCAATATTCCACAAAACCACCGAAAATCACCGAAATGCGAATATTCTTATTTAAATAAATTAAATAAATATTCCAATAAAATTTGGGGTGTTACAGGATGTGCAATTGTGAAAACATATGGTCTCCCATGTACTTGTGTTATTGCAAAAAAGGTGAAACTCGATAGCCAGATAATAATGGATGAGGTTTGCGCTCATTAGAAGAGGCTTAGGTTTGATGATGATAGTATCATGAAAGATGGTAAATTGAATATCTTTATTTTGACCAAATGGGAAGTGATACAAGAGAGATTTTTGAAAGCCGTTGAGAACATGAAAATCCACATCAAAGAACAATTGAGGAAGACTACCTATCCGGAAACCACCGACTTGAAACCACTCACTCAACCGGTAAAAAAAAAGGTACTCCGAAGAAAACCAAGCCTACACTGAATGAAAATTTGACTAAACAGTCTCCTTCATATTTTGAACATGTTGACAAAGTTTTTCCTGACTCACCAACTCCAAAATATCATAAAGTGTTGTCAAAAGAGCTCACATTAGCATACCACCTCCTTCGCCGCCTCCACCAAAAATTTCATTCATTGACGAGATATCCATTTTTATGCAGAAATACATCGAGCTGATCTTCAATGTTGTAGGGGACGGTAATTGTGGTTATCAAGCAGTTTCGAATTTACTTGGTAAAGGATATGATAATCATACACTTATCTACTATCAACTTATCCAAGAGTTGAAGATGTATAAAGAATCATACACACAGTTGTACAGAAAGAAAGAAAAATTTGATGAAGTTTATGAGTCTCTTGTTCCTTTACTTAGCGGTCCGACGCCGGAGGAAAAGTGGATGTGCTTCCCTGAAATGAGTCACCTAATAGCATATGTTTATGATAGAGTGTGTGTTGATCTGGCATGATACCGTTTTTCATAAACCTTTTTTCCCACTACGCACTGCCCCACCTCAAAATCCAAATGATCGTATTACATGTATTAGGTGACTTTCAAAATCAAGTCATTTTCTTTAAGTTTACTTGAAACTGGGATGCCCTATACCACTTACATCACCAGAATGGACGAATCATTCATCAACAAAAGTCGAGACTTGGCCAAATCATTTTATAAAAAAGATGTAAGAGTTCGAGAAATTGAGCAACATTGAAAGAGAATCAAATGAACAAAAGTCAAAGGGGTACCACCCATAGATTTAGCTGGCAACATATGTTTCGATTCATTTTAATTTCTTGTTTAGTCGGACAAATAAGTGTAGGTAATTGTGTCTTAATATTAATGAAGTGTAATATGTTCAACATTTGTTCATATTGTGTCTTAATGAATTTTTTTATCTTCCCCATAACAACATTTATTCTTTTATAAAAAAAGGTTTTGCTTCAAAGGTTTTGTTTTCAAACCCGTTCAAGAGAGGTTTCAGAGATGCATCTCCGAAACAAGATTATAGGGTACGAAATTGGAGATATATCTCTAAAATAAGCATACTAATTTTTAAGTGGTCTTTATTGATTTATGGCTTCTATAAATTAATGTGCTCTTATGTTATATTTCACACAAACTCAAAATGTCTCAAATGTCACAAATAAACATCAGCTGGTATCTCGCAAACGTCTCCTTCCCCAGCTCGACACTCGGGAAAAAGTTTAAGCTTACCGAGCACACCTCTCTCTCTCATATATTAAATACGAAATCCATAATCTCCTACCTTACGGAGATAATCGAATGATTGTCAAGCTCGAGTATCATTCATCGTCGATTGACAACGGAGGGAAGATTGAGTTCAGCAAATTTGAGCTCACATATGATGCATATGTAAGGGCTATGTGGAATACGTATTTCCCTTTCGAAACAAAAGTTATGCTCGAGTTGGAAGCGAAGATTTCCATATTGATCAAGATATTGCGAAGTTGTTGAAGTGTCCACTGGGATATTGAAGTCTAATGTTGCATTTTATGTTGAAATCATCTATGTAATGCTTATTTTATTTTATGAATGATAATTTTATTTTGTCAAATTACATGTTTTTGGTGTCTGCTTTTGCTACAGGTGTGTAAACGCTCCAAAAATACATATATGGATATCTACCGGAGACGCATCTCCAGAATTAAAAATATCTGACTTATAGGGCACCACTTAGAATGGCATGCGTTGAGTGTGTATTTGGTGCATCCGAAGATACATCTCTGAAAATTGGGGGTATTTTAATATTTTTTTGTGGTGCTTAAGAAACATATATGGTGCATTAAGAAATTCCCTTCTTGGTTCAACTCTCGTTCCATGGAAATTGAAAAAGCACTCCATATTTTCTAGGTTCTTATTGAGTGTGTATTGGGTCCGAAAATTGGGAGTATTTTTGTATTTTTGTGTGGTGCTTAAGAAACATATATGATGCATTAAGAAATTCTCTTCTTGGTTTAACTCTCGTTTCATGGAAATCGAAAAAGCACTCCACATTTTCTAGATTCTTATGTGAGGCGGAGTATATAACGTAGACTAACCTCTCATGACTTCATTATTTGCTTTCTAATTTGCAACTTAAACTTAATGTTTCAACTTTAGTTTATTGTGAATTTGTGACAATGTTTCAGCTATCTATTTAGCTCATAATCATATGTTTCATGAACACACCAAAAATATAAAGATCGATTACTATGCTGTTTAAGAGAAGATTCAAAAAGGCCATCATTCATTTCCCAGCAGGTCGCTCAACTTACAAATGTTTTCACTCAGCCTCTTTATGCGAATTCATTTCAATCCATTATTACTAAGTTGGGACTTTGCAACATTCATTCAAAATCTCATTCGAGGGAAAATATTACTCTTAGTTGTCACATGTTATTAGTATAATTAGTTGAATGCTGAGTCTTTATTATTCCCCGGGGCTTTCTCCATGATGAACCAAAATTCATCATAATAGAGCTTATAGATGAATGGTGTAATTAATTATATAAACTTGATAATACCAGAAATAGAGCAGCCGTTTATATAGGGTGAAGTTACTTGCATCTCAAGCAACAAAATAACTAACTATCTTAAATGCATGGAAAGGGAAAAATAATATAAAACTAACTAGTAAAATAGCTAATATCATTTAATAGCCTCCCTCAAGCTAGAGCATGATTGTTGGATATACCAAGCTTGGACAAAAACGAAGATAATGGTTATGGTTCAAGAGGTTTCATGAGGATATCTACGAGCTGGGAAGAACTGGGAATGATAAGAAGTTGAAATAACTTAGCATTGAGTTTTTTACGCACTACATGGTAATCAATCTCTACGTCTTTTGTTTGTTCATGAAATGTTGCACTAGCAGCACTGTGACGTGCAGATTGGCTATCACAGTAGAAGAGTGCGAGAGTGACGAATGGAACGTTGAGATCCATGAGAAAGTAAGTTCACCATTGGATCTCACAAATCATGGAGGAAAGAGCACAATACTCAGCTTTTGAAGATGAGCAAGAAACTGTGAGTTGCTTTTTGGATTTCCAAGAGATGAGGGAGTCTGCGAGAAAGATGCAAAAACCTGTGATGGAATGATGAGCATCAATGCATGAGTCCTAATTAGAATCACTGAATGCATTTAGTTGAACGGGAACATTATAGGAAAAGAACAATGCTTGGGATGGGGATTGTTTGATGTATCGAAGCATACAATAAGCGATGACATAAACTGGCTTAGTTGTTGGACAGAAAAACTAAGGTCAGGCCTCGTATTGCACAGATAAATTAACCGCCAAATGAGCCTTCTATAGGTAGTAGAATAAGTGTGAGAAGAGGTATCTGAGATGGTATATTTGTGAGTTTTAGTCATGGGTGTAGGAGCAGGCTTGGCACCAAGAAAGCCTGCATAATGAAGTAGTTCAAGAGCATACTTACGTTGGTAAATGGAGATGCCAAGAGAAGAACAAACCACCTTAATACCTAGGAAAAATTGTAGATTACCAAGGTCATTGATTTTGAACTGAGTATTGACGGTGGACTTCAAACTTTGAATTTCTTCAAAATCATTGCCAGAAATTATCAAATCATCTACATAGATGAGTAAGATAGTATAGTTGGTATTGGTCACTTTAGTGAAAAGAGAGTGATCAGAAGGAGATTGTTTGTAGTGCAAGGAAAGAAGAAAGGTGGATAACCTTTAGAAATCATGAGTAATGTCAGATGGAATGAATCCAGGTGGCATTGTCATGTAAACTTCTTCATCAAGATCACCATGAAGGAAAGCATTGTGGACATCAAGCTGAATAAGATGCTAGTGTTTTGAAGCAGCTATAGCCAAAAGGAGTCAAATGGTGGTCATTTTGGGAACAGGTGAGAAGGTGTCCATGAAGTCAGTGCCATTGGTTTGTGTATAACCTTTAGCAACCAAACGTGCTTTGTATCGCTCTATAGAACCATCTGCATGTTGTTTAATTTTAAGTCTTCATAGAAAGAAACATCCCTAGAGAGGAAGATTTCCTTGCTTTGTAGATTCATAACAAGGAAACCTTTGGTACATGCTTTATATCCAAGAAATACTCCTTTGGTTTCCCGAGGGTCAAGTTTGTGGCGCCCTTGCAGAATGATAGAATCTTAGGCAAGACAACCAAACACCTTGATGTTGTCATAATTAGGTGGATCATGAGGAATAGAAGTGTTCAATTGTCGTTCTTGTTGAAGAACTGAGGAGAAAATTTTGGCAACATCAGGAAGAGGACCAGTCATGAGAATATTGCTCTTGACATTGGTAAAGTTTTCATTTAAGCCTTTCAAGAAACAAATGACATACTCCATTTCACGTTGTTTCTTGAAATTGAGACTTGCACCACAAGTACATGTAGGAAGATGTCTTAAAGATTCCAAATCTACCCGGAGAGTCTTCAAGTCATTGAAGTATGTTGTCACAGTCTTGTCACCTTGATGAATAGAGTGGATTTGATGCAGCAAATCAGAGATGCAAAAGTGATCACCTTTGGAGAAACAATTTGCAAGGTCTGTCCAAAGATGAGCAACATTATCGATATAGATTATGCTTTGAGCGATGTTTAGTGCATGACAAGTAGAAACTCATGCAAGAACGATATAGAGGATAATATTTCTCCAAAACACGATAGATTTTAGAGATATTTGTTTGTTTTTTTTATAATGACCGAGAAAAGAAAAAAAAAGTTTTTATCTTTTAATTTTTTATTGTTTAAAAAATGTATCTTGGAAGTTTAGTAAAAAAAATTGTATTCAGTTAAATATAGCATTGATTTTTTTAATAAAGTATTAATTTATTTATTACACTTTGAACGTGGTAATTAAGGTGAGAATATGTTAAACCAATCTAGTTTACATATACTCAGGGCCTGGCCAGACTTTATCTTAAATAGAAAAGACCTAAAAAAATTTATAAGTCTATTTAATTAAATTGGTTAGACCATTGACTTGTACACTTATTAAACTAGTTTATTTATGAAAATATCAATAAAATTATTATTATATTATATTTTGTACTTTAAATTAAAATAAAAAAATAAAGTTTAGTTATTTTAAAAATTTTATGAAAATACGTTGGAAAACATTATAAACAATGGTATAAGTTTTTTTTCATTAGTTCTTTTCAATAAATAGTATAATCAAATTTATGCTAACAGGTAAGCTTAAATTAGACAATAAAAACAAATATTTAGTTTTAATGATCTTTTGATTTATTAGTCTATTTAATATTAGTTGAATTTCTTATTTACAAATAATCAAATGAAATAGATTTTTAAGTAGACTAATCAGATATTCGAAAATATCCGGCTTCAATCTAAAAATAAACTTATAATAAATTATAAGACAGATTTAAGTTTTAAATTTTGTATTCCACCTAACTCAAGTTTGATAAAGTCTAATTCGACTAATGCAATTTCCACTCTAACGGTAATATGACAATTTCCAATGCAATTTCCGCATGATAGAAGCCAGGTCCAAGTTCAGTGATCTTATATAAAAAAAATTGAGTGATGGTGACATGACATCCACTATAGTGATTATGATAGATGTCTGTTGTCATTACTCCCATTAGTGTTTGTGTTCGAATTTACTTATTTCTTAATAAAGAAATGATCCTATGACACTAAGTTATACACCCACACTGTATTATATACAATAAATACATACTCATTACTACTTTAATAATTATATAGGTACGGTGTAATTTGCATTCGATGTAGTAATTGGATGTAAACATAGCAATGCTCTTCTTAATAAATACTTTCTTTGTGCTAGATAATGATTATATGAGATTTTTGTTGTCATTACTATTTCAAGTGTTTGTATTCAAACTTACTTATCCTAGTATATTTTTAGATACCTCTATTTATTACTTTATGTAATAAAGTAATATAAAATATTTCTAACAAACTTATAATAGATGTAGTTCGAACTTTATAAACAATTAAATAGGAATTTTTCTATAAAGATGACAAAATGAGACTAACAGATCTAGTTTTGTTGATAAGACCAAGTTATCCACCTTCCCTTCCCAACCTTATCTTTTCGGTTTTTTTTTATTTATTTATTATTCTACCTCATTTTAAAATAAAAATTTTTATAATACTCCACTCTGAAAATTATTTAGTGCCTATCTCATTTTTAGTATAGGCTCGTCCATCCAGTTGACTAGCTTATGAAACGAATTTGATCAAAAGTGAGTTTGTCCATCCAGTGAGCGTGTGAAGAACCAATTTTTTTTCTTTTCTACTTTTTTTTATTTAATAATTTACTAATTAATTTTTAAATATTATAAATTATAATTCATATTTTATAACAATATTCATAATAATTTATTTATAGCAATATTCATAATAGTTTATTTATAGCAATATTCATAATAATTTATTATGAATTAAAATATAAATTATCATTTATAGTATTTAAAAATTAATTAATAAATTATTAAATAAATAAAATAGAAAAGAGAAAAAATTGTTTCTTCACACTCGGCCACCGGGTGGATGAGCTCACTCTTAGACAAATTCGTTTCATAAGCTCGCCAATTGGATAGACGAGTCCATCCTAAAAATGAAGTAGGTCCGTAAATAATTTTTAGGATGAGGTATTATAGAATTTTTGATTTCAAAATGGAGTAAATCAGTGAAAAAACCTATTAGATCCTTATCCATAATAATATCCAGAAGTTTTCGCCCAAACATAATAATAATAATGTGCGGAAAATCAAATGTGATATTTGAGCGATTTAATCAAGATAGACTATAGTGATTATGTAAGATTAAGTTGTCATTATTTTTATCTTTTTAAACAGCAAAAAAGCTAGAAAATTAATGCAGGTACAAAAGATGTTGTACAAGGCCAGTAACATCAGGTTTAGCAAAACTGTTGATTAATTTATTAATTCAATAATTATAACTCATTTAATTAAAAGTTTCACTTAAATCAATGATACTTTAATTTGATCATTATTCAAGTAGATGGATAATTAAGCCAATAAAATTTTATTTTGAAACTCAAAATTTTAATTCTCTTCTCTCACTTTATGAATGTTGGAAAAATGTATCTCTTATAGGAAAAGCCTATAAATAGAAATTTTAAAAAAACAATATTTTTTTCTCATAAATATACAAAAGTATTTTCATCATCAAAGATATACAAAACGAAGAATAAAAAGAGAATCGTAGTACGTTTTTGCTGTTTTTCATAAAAATTGAAATAGTGTGAAAATCATGATATTAAGATTCAAAAATATAAAGTTTTTCTAACCGTTGTTATTGTTGGAAATTCAACTACAACCTATGAAGAACTTCACTCAATCAATCTTAATCTCAAGATTGTTCTCACTCACGTAATGACAATGAAAGAAAAGTTTAGAAATAAATAAAGAAATTAAACATTGGAGAAGAAGAAGATGAAAAATTTTCTGCAGAGAACTCTCTGCCCACAAAATGTGGAAATTCTATTATTTCACTTGCAACTGCAAACTGTAAATTACAAAATATGATGAAATGAGATGAGATGTTTACAAAATAAGAGTTTCTCCCTATTTATAGATTTAGGTTGGCTTGCACCCTAAGTCAAAAGTCCAAACTATAAAAGTCCAAAAATATATAATCTAATCTTTCTAAATCAAATATGATCTTTCTAAATCAAATCTAATATTTCTAAATCAATGAATTACATATTTAACACACCAACTAGTGCATTGTGTCTAAACTATCTACATTCATCATAGACCTTAGCTTCTTGAACACTTCGACTGACACTCCCTTCGTCATGATGTCTGCAATCTGATTCTCAGTTCTGCAGTGTTTCAAGTACATCTTCCCTTCTGCTACCTGCTCTCGAAGATAATGGAACCTCATTTCGATGTGTTTGCTTCGACCGTGTGCTATTGGGCTTTTTGCCAAGTTGATAGCTGACATGTTGTCGATCTTCATGGTAATATCTTTGTGACTCTTCGTTATGATATCTTCAACCAGGTTCACCATCTAGGTTGCTTGACATGCATAAAGAGAAGCATCTATATATTCTACTTCGCATGATAACAATGCCACTACCGGCTTCTTTCTCGAACTCTAAGCAACTGGAGTACCACCTAACATAAACACATAGCCAGCTGTGGATTTTCTATCCTCAACATCATTACACCAACTAGAGTCGTTGTATTCCACTAACTTGCATTCTTTTCCTTCATTAGCTGCAGAAAATAAAATTCTGTAGTCGAGAGTCCCTTTTAGATACCTCGGGATCCTATTCGCCGCTGCTAGGTGTGATACCTCTGGCTTGAATCTACTTACCATACCTACACTATATGCTAAGTCAGACCTCGTGTGACAAAGGTATCAAAGTGACCCAATAAGTCTTCTATATTGGGTTGGGTCCACATCATCTTCATCTGAATCCTTCGATAGTTGCAATCTAGTCTCAGTTGGAGTCAAAGTTGGGTTGCAATCTTGAATCTCAAATCTCGAGTATTTTGCCCACATATCTTCTTTGGTCCATCATCAAACCTCCACTACTCTTGTAGAATTCAATGCCAAGGAAATATGAGAGATTTCCCAATTCTAATATTTCAAACTTCTCACTCAAGTTATGTTTGAAGTCTTCGATCTTCTTCTTGCAACTTCCTGTTATCAACAGGTCATCAACATAGAGGCATAGTATAAGAAGTTCACTACTGGTTCTTCTTACATACACTCCATGCTTAGTCGTACACTTCACAAATTCCTTCTCCCTTAAGAAGCTGTCAATTTTCTTATTCCAAGCTCTTGGAGCTTGCTTAAGTCCATACATGGCTTTATGCAGCCTGTACACCTTTCTTTCTCCGCCTCGTTTCACATACCCAGCTGGTTGTGCAACATAAACTTCTTCGTCTAAGGGGCCATTAAGGAATGCACACTTCACGTCCATCTGACACGTGTGCTAATTGTTTATATTTTCTAGACCAACAACCAATCTGATTGTTTTGATCTTAGCAACAGGTATAAAAACTCCGTCGAAGTCAATTCCTTCCTTCTTAAGAAATCCTTTCACCACAAGTCTCGCCTTGTGTCGAGTTACTTCTCTTTTAGGATTCACCTTCACCTTGTAAACTCACTTCACATCAAATGCCTTCTTTCCTTTAGGCAAATTGATAAGCGACCATGTGTTGTTGACTTCGATGGAGTCTAAATCCTCATTCATTACTTTCACCCACTTCGAATCTTTTAATACTTTAGCTTCATTGACTGGTTCGACATCTGCGTAGAAAGCATAGTGTACCAGCTCACCTTCAACGACCACATCATCTGATGTAATCACACATTCTTGCAACCTTGCATGCATGTGTCTTGTTCGTCGAGGTCTGCTTAGGCCAGCTTCATCTCTGACTTGTTCCTGTCGAACTTCAATTTTAACTTCAGTGGTTGGTTCTTCACAATAAATTCTCACTAAATCCTTCTCGACATTCTCAGTCCAATCCCATTCTTTAAGCTCATCTATGCTCACGTCCCTGCTGATCACAACCTGTTTATTCACTGGGTCGAACAACTTGTAACCTCTAGTCGAATGATATCCTATCAAGATCATCTAATTTGACTTATCATCAAGCTTCATTCTCAACTAATCTGGTACATGTCTATGTGTTATAGATCCAAACACCTTCAAGTGACTGAGGCTAGGCTTGACATCAGACCAACAATCTTCTGGTGTGATTCTTTCAAGCTTTTTCGTCGGACATCTGTTTAATATTTATGTTGCTGTTGAAACCGATTCTTCCTATAATTCTTTGGGTAGATGCCTTCCATTCAACATACTTCTCACCATGTTCATGATGGTTCTGTTCCTTCTTTCTACAATTCTATTTTGCTGTGGAGTGTAGGGTGGTACCACCTCATGCACAATACCTTTTCTTATTGATGAGGTAAGTCCATAGCTTTCGACTGTAATCATCAATGAACATGACAAAGTATCTGTTGCCTACAATCAAATCCACCTCGATTGGACCATATATATCAGAGTATATGACTTCTAGAATTGCCTTCGACTTCCTTCCTGCATCCTTGCTGAAGTTATTCTTATGTTGTTTCGACTGAACACACTCTTCATAAACTTCACTTGGAATGTCAATTTCAAGTAATCCTGAAATTCCATAACCATTAATCTCTGCTGGCTTCAGTTGCTAGGCACTTGTGCTCCATCATATTGAGTTCAATCTAGTCGAAAATTCCATAACCATTCATCTCTGCTGGCTTCAGTTGCTAGGCACTTGTGCTCCATCATATTGAGTTCAATCTTGAAGGTCCTATTCTGAGAAATTGGAGCCTTCAAGATCAACCTACCACCTGCATCGAGAAATCTCATCATCTTGTCTTCGATCGAAAACTTGTAATTCTTTTCGACTAGCTGCCCTATACTAGAAAATTACTCTTCATGCCTGGTATGTACAACACATTGGAAATTGTTGACCTCTTGCCATCTTTCCTCATAATCAAAACATCGTCAATACCTTCAATTTCTAGAGTATTGTCATTTGCAAATTTTACCATGTTCTTCGACGAGGGTTTCATGTTGATAAACCAATATTTCCTTCCAATCATGTGTGATGAGCATCCTGAGTCCAAGTACCATTGGTCCTGGAATCTCTCTTCGTCTCTTGTTGTGACCATTAACAACATCTCTTCTTCTTCATGCTTCGCCATCTTTGCATCAGTTTCTTGATTCTCCTTCTTTTCTCGACATTCACTAAAACAATGACCATACTTCTGACAATTGAAACACTAAATGTGACTTTTTTCAGGCTTTCGTTCACCATCTCTTCCTCTACCTACAACACCACCTCTTTGGTTGCCTTGTGTTGCACCCCAAAATTTGCCCTCACAATACAAGACTTTGTGCTCTAAGAAGGTTCACAAGGTTCACAAGTCCCACAGTGCTTTCAATACCTTTCATGAGGTTCATGAAGTCCATAGGTTGCTTCTTGAAAGTTCACAAGCTTCACAATAACTAACCGTTTTAACCAACTCGTTTGTTTTGTTTTGTGAGGTTAGGACACTGAAGAAAGTTCGGAAGTCGTGAAAACCTTATGTCCCCCTTAGCGCCTACAGATTGTGCTGAATTATTATGGAAAATCTTACCCTCACTCTTATGGTCTCATATGTCAACACGAGGTTTGCATTCCAAGAGCTCTTAGAGGTTTCTCACTTGTGGGTTGTGAGTTTGAGCTTCAAAAGAAAAAAAACAACAAAGGGAGTATGTTCATGACAAGCTTGCTTTATGAAGAGGATTTATCTAAAAAATATGTTGAGGAGTCCACCTAATGAGACGTATTCATGAACTTGTGAAAAGGATTACAAGTGACACGTGATAATAAGTTTTTTTGAATACAAAGTCTTTGAATTAATTTTATGCTGGGCCAAAGGGTTGTTGTGTGATTATTCCGAAATGTTATTACGATACGTGTTTGAAATACTCAGTTGGATATTGCACACCAAAAGTACGTTTTGAAATGAACTGAAGGATAAATTGACATAGTTACTTTTTTCAACAAATTCAAAAAGTATACAGGATCCTTCATTTTCTTGCATAATACAGTTGTTACAGCAAACCAGAGAGAAGTTCACTTTTCCCCACATTAGCATTGGTTTCAACTCTTGTTACATGATCCTACAAGCTACCTTATCAGTTCTACACCAGCTCCATTTCCTCAATCTCTAAACGTTGACTTGACAGACCATATATATTGTTGTGCCGTGACCACACGTTGACGCCTCACCATTCGAGATCATGGTCGGCACTACAATCCAGGAGCCTGCTACAAAACAACAGCACCTGCAAACAAAACTGGTAGCCCAACACCTATGGAGAATTACATCAATGATCTTATGGATAATATTAATACTATCTAAGTTTCCACCCAAAACAAATATGATTTCTAGCCTGCCAAACTTCGTCAATTGTCTCTCACATTTAAGGATTTTCTGCTTGCTGTCATTACCTCTGCAGAAGAATTCCTGCACGCAACTAGTCAAGAAAGTAATTTTGATGCTCCAATCAAAGCCTGTCCTGTTGAGACCTGCACATAAAATCATGTAACTTTAACACAGTAGATTCAGTTAATCTTGAAACAGAATTTGAGCACAACCTTCAGCAGATGGATCAGTACACTCTCAGCAGCTTTGACTCGCTTCCCAATCCCGGTCCGTGGGAGATGAACATCAACTACTTTGCTCCAAATCATGACCTTACTTAAGAGTTTGTGAGGCCAGCCTGTGTTCCTTGCAAAAGAAACCAATTGCACAACGAAAGTCTTCAAAATTGGAGAAGACAGTTATGTTTGAGTGCAAAAAACAACAACAGCAGTAGGATTTTGCCCTTCTGCAGGTATCTGAATTGAACGCCTATTGCTGAAGAAAGTTGAACTGTTTGGAAGAAGATACGACATCGTCCATGAGCCTTGACTACCTGAAGTCTGAATTAGCAGTGTACCTGCATTCAATCCACACCAACGATTAAGCATCACGAGACGCAGACATTACTAAGAACTACACTCACACAGGAAACATAACAGACCTTTGAATAATTTGAAGCTCACACCAGTCACTTGAAGTTTCGGCAGCAATCTCAGTAAACTGAGGCTCGCAGCAAGTGTAGAGCAATACCACGCCTTGGTCAACATGAGACACTCTACTCAACCCTGTCAAGAGAAGTGCATGAAGTCAGTAAGTCTTTGAAGCAATTCAACAACAGGCAAAACACTAGATTAATTGAGGAAAATATGAGAATAGCAAGAGTTACACATGTGCACCAGAATTTGTGAGCTTTCCCAAGACACCCATTGAATGCCATACGCAAGCAGTTCTAGATGCAGCCTCTTCTTCAAGCCAAAGCAACTGTCTCCTCCAAAAGGCCTCTCACCAGGATCAGCATTAACTGCAATCAGTTTTCAACTACCAAAACGAGGACACAGCCTAGATGTGAACATCATGGAAAGCTCGACGTGGACATCCCTGAAAAGATTCCCACATACAAAGTTAGCCCCATTAAAGCATGTCCAAGTTTGTCTCAAGAATGATCAATACCTTCCATCTGGTATGCGCAATCCACCATCCCAGCACAATGAGGAACAAAGTTAGCAAGTTCTGACTTCAACTTGGAGAGGTTTGCGTGTTCAAGAGATGTCACCAACAGTTGAGTTTTGGACTCACCTTGTTCTTCGTGTTAGCTATCTGAATTCACCATGGGCTATCCATCTTATGGCCCAACTCCTTCACTTTCCACACCTGTTAAAATACCAAATCCAAGTTAGTAATCCTTTGAGAAATATACCGTTAAGAAGAATCCAATCCAAATCCTCAAGACACTGAATCTGGACAGACAAGAACATTAAACGAAATTGATACAAGATATCATAGATTGGGATTCTCATCAACAGGCATTAAACAAAATTGGACGAAAGAGGAAAGATTTCAAATCCGGTCTTCACCAAATTGGAAAAAGCCCAATCAAGCATTCAAAGCTCTTAATCAGTTTTTAACATCAAGAATCTCACATGGGAGCCTATAAAAGGGAGATGAAGAGAGAAGGAACAGCTACCGAAAAAAACCCTAATTCTCAGAGCGGAAGAATCGAAGAAAAAAGAACTTATCTCAAGCGGCGATACCACCTTCGGTCACTACGAACCTCACCGACGCTGGAAATCGCACAAGCCATTACCACTTCATCGCACCAATCATCATCGATTCGCCAGATTTCGGTAAAACCTCTACTCATATTTAAAATCATGAACAATTAATGCTTCCATTCTTCATTTCAGGTACAAGAATCAGGAGATTTTGAGTCGAAACCGGAGAGAAAGACTGGAAGGAGAGACGGGGGGGGGGGGGGGGGACGCCGTCGACGATGAGAAGGGATCTAGGGTTCCTTATTCATTTCGTTTTGTTTTTTTCTGTAATCTTGTTTAAGTGATGTACACGTATCACACACAACACTTAACACACACACATAATCCTTTAATCTGCCATTTAAATACTAATTAACATTTAATCTGCCCTTTAACTAATATATCATGAACCTAATCACTTTTTTTTAACTAATTAAACCATTGACCTAGTCATTTGCCTAAATCAACCGTTTTTATTAACCTAATAACCCGTTTTGTGTAACTAATCTTTTTCCCTATTTAATTAGCATGTGAATTAACCTTTTTTTTTATTTTTTTAATTTGCTGTTTAACCTAATTTATTAATTTTAATGTCATCAACTTAATCTTTTTTATAATAATTGTTCATATTCTAAAAAACACTTTTATATTTTATATAAAATAACTTTTTCCCACCTACAATAATAGAACCTTTCTTTATTTAATAAAAACTTTTTTCATGTAATATAACTTTATTTACTTAATAGGATCTCCTTAAGAATAATCAGCTTAATAATTAGTAACTTAATTAATTCCAAACCCTAATTTTCACAAATGCCTCGCCGCAGGCAAAATTACAATTTTACCCTTAGCATTAGGTCAAAGAGCCGCCGCGCTCATTTTAGGGTTTCCCGCCGTGGAATCCCTAATTTAACCCTAATTACAACTTAACATTTCAACATAGAGATTTGGAGTTTCTACACTCCACGTAAGCGTGTCCTTAAGATGCGTCTATTCCCCTTGAGACCTTGACCACAGTCAAGAAGTTTCTAACCTCCCTATTGGGGGGAACTACGATTACTCTGATTCCACTCCCGTAAGGATACGTAGGCACAAGATGCGATGTCTTGCCGAGTAAACTTAGAATTAACCCCCTTTATTATTTGTTATTGCTTATTTATATTTTATTTATCTTTGCTATTTAATTATTTTGCTTATTATTTTGTAATTGTTTCTTGGATGTAAAGTTGTTTAATTATTTAATTATTATTATCATTATGGTTAGTAATTAGGGAGTGCTAATATGTATGATATTTAAAAAAATAAATTAGATCATTTTAATATAAGATAATTAAATTAAACATTTCACACACGTAAGTCGATTTTAATCGCCGTCTCACTTCCTAAGGATATCCCTCAAGTTGCCTACGAATAATGGTTAAGTGGGGTGTATAAAGCAGGTCCCTCAAATAGAAAAATCATCAAAGTCCCTTATGGTTGCCTTTACGAATCGAGTCCCTTTCGAAAAATGATGATGGTCCCTTATATGCGCTTATTACACCCCACAATGGCCTTCAAAAATCCAATTGTCCCTCACATGTCCCTTAACATCCAAAGTAAGGACTACCTACTCCATTATAGTAGGGATAGTCTTACTAAGGAAAGGATAAAGAATAAGAAAGACCTTAAAACATTAGGGTAGGCTACTCCTAGATACTTGCTCACTTCAAAACTTTTTCACACTTAAACAAATTTCCAACAAAATTTTCAAACAAGTTTTTTCACATCCATACACGGATTATTATTAAACTATTCTGAAATTTTTTTGCTATTCACACACTACACTTTCAAAACAATTCAAAAGTGAGCTTAAGTACCTAAGAGCCCATGGATAACCATGGATGAAAAGGGTGCTAACACCTTCCCTTTTCATAACCTACCCCCCGGACCCAAAATATTCTCTAAGGTCTTTCCTGTTCTTTTATAACCTTTCCTTATGGATAAAATAAAAGTCGGTGGCGACTCTTGCTATCCGCAACATTGTTTAAAGTCAGTTCTCCCACCGTGTTACACCTTGGTTCCAGGGTTTTATTTGATTCAACCAGTTTCCTTCCTGCTGATTTCGACCATTCGAACTGTTGTATCCTCCTCTACCTTTATTGTCATTCCAGCTTCCTTTTCCTTTCCTTTCCTTTTCTAATTGCGCTTGCAAAGTCATATCACTCTTCGACTTTCCTACAGCTCTCTCAACCATCCTTTGTTCATGAGACTCAAGCGTCTCTTGAAGCTCTTCCTTCGTCAATGTTGACAAGTCTTTCAACTCTTCTATGACTACTACCATGTGGTCGAACTTTGAAGCCAACGACCTCAAGATCTTTGCAACAACTAATGTTGTTGTCAATACTTCTTCAGATACCTTGATTTGATTCACCAGCTTTGTAACTCTAGTGAAGAAATCTGATATACTTTCACTTTCTTCCATCTAAAGCTCACCTCTTTCACCTTTTCTGCGCCCCAAAACGACTTTTTAAGAACCTCCCACGCTTCCTTCGCTGATTCTACATCACTAACCTTTTCAAAATTATCTGGATCTACATATTGATGCATTATAAAAAGAGTTTTATAATCTTTCTTCTTCAATTCTTTGATTGCAACATTTTCTTGATTCGTCGCATTTTCTGCAAGCGGTGCTACTCCTCCCAAGATCCAAAATTAATCTGCTTGCACCAATTCTCATAGTTATCTTTCTTGAGAATTGGAAGATTCGCCAGAAAGTACCTATTTTGATGATTCATCGCCATCAAGATTTTCCTTCCTTGAATCGTAATCAGATCGTAATCAGAGCTCTAGATACCAGATGTTGGAAATTCAACCACGACCTATGAATAATTTCACTCAATCAATCTTGATCCCAAGATATTTCTCACTCACGTAATGACAATGAAAAAAAAGTTTAGAAAGAAAGAAAGTAAATGTTGGAGAAGAAAAAGATGAACAATTTTCTACAGAGAACTCTTTGTCCAAAAACTGTAAAAATTCTGTTATTTCACTTACAACTACAAACTGTAAATTACAAAATATGATGAGCTGTTTACAGAATAAGGGTTTCTCTCTATTTATAGATTTAGATTAGCTTGCACTTCAAGGTAAAGTGTAAACTATAAAAACATAAAAATATTTAATTTGATCTTTCTAAATCAAATCTAATTTTTTAAATCAAATCTAATTTTTTAAATAATAAATTATATATTTAACAATTATCAGAACATAATTATCGATATTATGATTTTTTTTCTAATGATTAAATGATATAATAATATTTTGAGTCAATTGATACTTATAGAAATTTAATAGACATGTGTCGCTACTGCAAAAATCAGCGCCGGCCATGACAGAAGAGTCACCACCGTGCATTATTTATCCCAAAAAGAGGGAAAAGAAACACTCAGAGAAAACCTAACGCAAAGAGGGAAAGGAATGACCATCGCAACCAAATCCTGGATTCGGGAGTCGGTTACGCAAGGGGAAGGTATTAGCAGCCCTCACGTCTGTCGTACTCGACGGGATCCACGCTTATTTTCTATCTAAGGGTGTGTTTATCTATCTACTCTAAAGGTCTGGTCTAAAAAAGAAAAGAAAATGACTCGGCAAAGTATCACACTTTATGCCTACGTATTCCCGTCTGGAACGAGAAATCAGAGTCAACGTAGTTCGCCTAACTATGGGTTAAGGGGAGGGGGGAAGGTTGATCGCCGAGATATCGCATTTCGTGCCTACGTACTTTCATACGGCATGAAAGATCAGAGCAAACGTAGTTCGGGCTACGGAAGACACACGTTTGTCTGACATTTTTTTATCTCCTTATGAAAGGGTTTTCCAAATTAAGGGTCCAAGAGGACAAAAACAGAGTTTGAATGTTTGTTTGAATCTTTTATGAAAGAATTGTTTTTTAGGATGTTTGCAATCTCCGCCGCACTAGAGACTATGACCTAGGAGTGAATGCTTCGCATGTCACCCAAAGGGTACCACGCTAAACCTCCAAATTACTGGAGAGAGACCCTCCACTAATCTTTTCCCAGATAGCTTAAGGCTCGTTACGTACGACTTCAATTAACCTTATTACTGTATTTTTGAATTGTTTTGAGATGAGAAGAGAAAGACGCCCTAAAACTACAGTTGAAAGGGAATCTACCTTCTGTTATCATGCATAGTTTAGAAACCTAATGCCTGTCATAATTCCCTCTTGCACAGAGGAAATCAGAGATCCTAGGGGAAAATAGCAAAAGAAAGCAAGCAGTAAACAATAAACAGTAAAATGCATGCTATGCAACAGTACAAGCGAGGCAAGGGAGTCCTGCTCAACCTCAAACCTAAGAAAACAACAGGCAAGGGGAGACAAGCTCCACCTTAAACCTAAAGGTAAGCAACACAAGTAAACAGTCAACACAGCAAAATAAAAATAGAGGAAGCAACCCAAGCAGCAGCAACAATCTTCTACAGACAGCAACTTCAACCTTTAGCAGCAGCTCTTGTCAGCAAAGTTAAATTGACAGCAAAGTTGACTGCAAAGAGTCTTCATCTTCAAGTTAGCTCCTATCTTCAAGCTTCTTCAATTCTCATCTTCAAACTCTAGCAAGCTCCACAAGAAGAGAAATTATCATTGAGATCAAGTTACAATGCTAGGAAACCTGATGAAGACCAAAGGAATTCATCAGGAACCAACATTGGAAAGAAAGTGCATCCTCAAAAGTTCTACTCATTAAGGCATGCCACTCATCCCTCCAAAGGAGAGATGGGGCTTCCATAAGAGGCCTTTTCATCATAGAATGAGGATAGAAGCAAACAATGCATTCTATATTTGATGAAAGAAAAAGAACTAGTTCTAATGGTTCTTCCTAAAACCTTAATCCTATAAGCTTCTACAAAGCTCCTAAAAGAGAAAGAAAGCTCCAAGCCAAGCTCCACAAGCCAATCCACAACAGCTACAAGATGTCCAGCACCTCCTCCAAAAAGGAAACCAAGCTCTTCAAGCTCCAAAGCCACCAACAAGATCAAACAAGGCAAGGCACCAAAGAAGGAACACCAAAGGCAACACCTACTTATGAACTATATCTAAAATAGAAAACTAAGTTGTAAAAATCTAAGAATTTTCCTAAGGGAACATGCATGTTTTAAAATTCTAGGTTTCAAATATCAAATCCTAAATCAACTTCTAGGTCCACTAAATAAATCCTAAGTTGAAATGTGTCAAGATAAACCATAAGTTGGGAAGGCTCTAAACATCTGGCCTAAAACAGAACCTACAATTATCTAAAAAATCTAATAAAAATCCTAAGGGAGCATCCATATCTAACCTACAACATACTCAAAAGTCAAATCCAGAATCCAAATCAAATGATCAAACCAAAATCAACAAGACAGATAGGCAAATTATGCAAAATAAAAGAAATAATTAAACCACTTTTTTTTAACTAATTAAACCATTGACCTAGTCATTTGCCTAAATCAACCGTTTTTATTAACCTAATAACCCGTTTTGTGTAACTAATCTTTTTCCCTATTTAATTAGCATGTGAATTAACCTTTTTTTTTATTTTTTTAATTTGCTGTTTAACCTAATTTATTAATTTTAATGTCATCAACTTAATCTTTTTTATAATAATTGTTCATATTCTAAAAAACACTTTTATATTTTATATAAAATAACTTTTTCCCACCTACAATAATAGAACCTTTCTTTATTTAATAAAAACTTTTTTCATGTAATATAACTTTATTTACTTAATAGGATCTCCTTAAGAATAATCAGCTTAATAATTAGTAACTTAATTAATTCCAAACCCTAATTTTCACAAATGCCTCGCCGCAGGCAAAATTACAATTTTACCCTTAGCATTAGGTCAAAGAGCCGCCGCGCTCATTTTAGGGTTTCCCGCCGTGGAATCCCTAATTTAACCCTAATTACAACTTAACATTTCAACGTAGAGATTTGGAGTTTCTACACTCCACGTAAGCGTGTCCTTAAGATGCGTCTATTCCCCTTGAGACCTTGACCACAGTCAAGAAGTTTCTAACCTCCCTATTGGGGGGAACTACGATTACTCTGATTCCACTCCCGTAAGGATACGTAGGCACAAGATGCGATGTCTTGCCGAGTAAACTTAGAATTAACCCCCTTTATTATTTGTTATTGCTTATTTATATTTTATTTATCTTTGCTATTTAATTATTTTGCTTATTATTTTGTAATTGTTTCTTGGATGTAAAGTTGTTTAATTATTTAATTATTATTATCATTATGGTTAGTAATTAGGGAGTGCTAATATGTATGATATTTAAAAAAATAAATTAGATCATTTTAATATAAGATAATTAAATTAAACATTTCACACACGTAAGTCGATTTTAATCGCCGTCTCACTTCCTAAGGATATCCCTCAAGTTGCCTACGAATAATGGTTAAGTGGGGTGTATAAAGCAAGTCCCTCAAATAGAAAAATCATCAAAGTCCCTTATGGTTGCCTTTACGAATCGAGTCCCTTTCGAAAAATGATGATGGTCCCTTATATGCGCTTATTACACCCCACAATGGCCTTCAAAAATCCAATTGTCCCTCACATGTCCCTTAACATCCAAAGTAAGGACTACCTACTCCATTATAGTAGGGATAGTCTTACTAAGGAAAGGATAAAGAATAAGAAAGACCTTAAAACATTAGGGTAGGCTACTCCTAGATACTTGCTCACTTCAAAACTTTTTCACACTTAAACAAATTTCCAACAAAATTTTCAAACAAGTTTTTTCACATCCATACACGGATTATTATTAAACTATTCTGAAATTTTTTGCTATTCACACACTACACTTTCAAAACAATTCAAAAGTGAGCTTAAGTACCTAAGAGCCCATGGATAACCATGGATGAAAAGGGTGCTAACACCTTCCCTTTTCATAACCTACCCCCCGGACCCAAAATATTCTCTAAGGTCTTTCCTGTTCTTTTATAACCTTTCCTTATGGATAAAATAAAAGTCGGTGGCGACTCTTGCTATCCGCAACATTGTTTAAAGTCAGTTCTCCCACCGTGTTACAGAACTGGCGACTCTGCTGGGGATCTATTTAAGAGGGGTACCCTTAGGAATTAAGATCACTTTAAATTGTTTGCCTTGTTTGCTTTATTATTATATTGTTGGGGTGCTCTTATGTGTGAAAGGTCCTAACCCGGATCTAGTGTACCTTAGGTAAATGGCAATAGACCAAGGAAACTGTACGACGTATATCGATACGGTTGATCTGGTGGCCATAGTTAGTGCGACTTCTTGGTTGGTGCTTATATTCCTTAAGTCAAGTTGAGGATAATATTGAGGCTGCCATATGTTGTCAATGCACTAACTGACTTTTAGAACCCTAGTTAACTCATCTTGGCCTTTAGAAAGTAGTGAGGTAACCGGCTTTGGTGCAGACTGAAGTTGGTTGACACTCGATACTACGCTCATTGAGATCTTAAACTTGGAGGGTTTTGGTTGGCAAGTAAGTTGCCTTCTGAACAACCACCCTTGTGAAGGATCAATGATATTGAGATCCCTTAGAACCTGGTTACTTTTGTAGGACAGGATGAACCATCTAACTTCAGGGGAGGGTACTTGCCTTTGAACCTCATGCAAGCCTTTAAACCTAGGGCTATGGTGTGACTTGTTTGTGTGTGCCACATGTTTGTGATTGAGCATGACATCATGACATCATCATGCATCATAAGCATATCATTTTCCCTAACCATTTCAAGGACCAAAGGATTTATCTTTGTTCTTTGTTGCAGGTCATGGCTTCTGCTCGTAGAAACACCATCAGGATCAACTTTGTAGGGATACCTGCTAAGCTCAAGGAGTTGGTTTCCCTAGTGCCTGATCATTCCCAGTTCAACAAGAGACATGGTCACTTATTGGATCTAGTTACTTCAGGGTTCAGTGAAGACATGATGAGTGTGCTGTTTCAGTTCTTTGACCCTAAGCACCATTGCTTTACATTTCCTGATTATCAGCTGGTTCCAACCATGGAGGAGTTCTCTAAACTTCTGGGTATACCTGTTCTTGATCAGAAGCCATTCACAGGCTTAGAGAAGGAGCTTAAACCAGAAGTTATTGCTGCAGCTCTACATCTGAAGAAGTCTGACATTGTTCTAGAGACGAGAAGTGGAGTTAAAGGTATTCTTGCCAAGGTATTAGTGGATAAAGCTCAAATGTTCTTGAAGGCTATGAGCTACGATGCTGTTGAGGAGATCTTAGCCTTATTGATTTATGGCTTAGTGTTGTTCCCCAATCCAGATCAGTTCATAGATGTTCATGCCATCAACATTTTCCTGAGTCACAATCCAGTACCTACCTTACTTGGAGACATCCTACATTCTCTTCACACCCGTACTACAAGGGCAAGAGGAACTTTGATGTGCTGCATACCTTTGCTCTCTAGGTGGTTTATTTCTCACCTTCCTCGCTCAGTAATGAAGAATGAGCAAGGGTTCAGATGGTCCAAGAGGATCATGTCACTATCTCACTCAGACATTCATTGGTGCTCCAGATCTATGGAGAATGTCACCATCATTGACCGTTGTGGGGAATTTCCTAATGTGCCACTTCTAGGCATAAGAAGAGGCATCACCTACAACCCATCTCTAGCTTTACGACAGTTTGGTTACGCCCGGAGCGATGGTCCACATGACATGTTGATTCAGGGCATTGTGTTTGATTACGACAACGATCTTCAGGGTTACCGTCAGAGATTCATCCGAGCTTGGGGAAAGGTAAACAGGATTGACAGCAAGACACTGGAGCCTAAGTACACTATTCCTATGGAGGCTTATCTCAGATGGGTACGATCTCGTGCTCAGACACTCATGATGCCATATCCTGCCGTCCTACCAGTTACCATGGAACCTGTTGCTGAAGGAGACACAGCTTATACCATCCTTCACCCAGACATGCCTACTGATATGGAAGACTTGCAGAGATCATGGATCCAACTGAAAGAGCAAAGGGATACTTTCGAGGCTCATTACAAAGCAAGCCAAGCAAGGATCCTAGAGCTAACAAAGCTACTTCATGAGGAACGAAACCTCAACTCATACCTCAACACAAAGAGGAAACGTCCATGGGAGACTTAAAACCCCATCTTTTGTACTTATTTCGTTTTCATTTTTTGTAAGCCTAAAAGGCAAAACAAGTTATTACTAATAAAAAGTTACTTTCTTGATTGTTTAAGCAAATTTAAATCCTGCGGTCCTTGAAAACATTGCATATGCATTCCCATATCATTGCATCACAGGTTTATAATTGTGCACAGGTTTCTCATCTTCTCGCTGTTTATTTCAGCAATGGCTCTTGAACAATCAGTTAAAGATCTCCAGGCACAGAATGCACAGTTCCAAGAGCTGATCCTGAACCTATCCAAGGGGCAGGATGAATTGAAGACACTGCTGGCCAAGAAGACTAAGAAGGCTAGAAGGTCTGCTGGGTTGCTCAACATGGGAAGAAGGTTCAAAGGTCCTGTCAAGACCAAGGAACATGTTGAAGACTATGAATCTGAAGAATCTGAGCAGGAGAGAGGCAGTCTCCACAACACTATGGGGGACTCTGATTCTGAGGCTAACTACTACCATGAGCCTAACGAAGACAAATTCAAGATGCTGGTGGATAGAATGGATGCTATGGAATTACAGAAATCATCTGGGCTGGATTTTGAGGATTTGAGCTTGATATCTGGGGTGGTCATACCCATTGGGTTCAAAGTTCCTACATTTGTTGTCTATGATGGGGTCTCTTGTCCCAAATTGCATCTGAGGTCTTATGTCAGAAGAATGCAACCCCACACTGCTGATAAAAAGTTATGGATCCATTTCTTTCAAGAGAGTTTATCTGGAGCTCAGCTAGAGTGGTATTATCAGTTGGAGAGTGTCAACATCAGAGATTGGAATGACCTTGCTGAAGCTTTCTACAAGCAGTATCAATACAATGCTGACTTAGCCCCCACTCGCATGCAGCTTCAAAGCATGTCTATGGGTGCCAAAGAAAGCTTTAAGGAGTATGCTCAGAAGTGGAGAGACTTAGCTGGAAGAGTTCAACCTCCTTTGACTGATAGGGAGTTGGTTGATATGTTCATGTGTACGCTGAATGGTCCGTTTTACAGTCATCTCATTGGAAGCTCATCATCTGGCTTCACTGAGTTGATCATGACAGGAGAGCGAGTAGAGAATGGTATCAAGAGTGGTAAGATCCAAGTGGGCACTTCTTCATCAGGTGCTGCAAAGAAGCCTCCCACTGGGAAGAAAGAATCTAATGCTGTGTATGGTCAGCCTGATCGTAACAGAAGGCATCAGTCTGTTAGTGCAGTTCATATTTCAAATCCAACTCCTGCAACAACAGAGCAGCCTCAAGGCAACCAACAGAGGGCTAGAAGACAGTTCACGAAGATCAACATGTCAATGGCTCAGGCATTGCAACACTTGTTGAAAGCTGAACTTATTACCCTGAGGGAGGCCCCTCAGAATCCCAATATTACCTCTCCCAAGTACAATCCCAATGCACGATGTGCATATCATTTAAACTGTCCAGGACATGATACTAATAACTGCTGGGTCTTGAAGAACAAAATTCAGGATATGATTGATGCTGGAGAAATTGAGTTTGATCCACCAGGTACTCCAAATGTGATTACAGCTCCAATGCCAAATCACGGGAAGACTGTCAACGCCATTGATGAAGATATTGATGAAGATCTGCATGTCTATTCAGTTATGGAGTTGAGCACACCATTGTCTGTTATCAAAAAGAGGTTAGTACAAGCTGGGATCTTTCCAGGTTGTCATGAAGATTGTCTATATTGTACCTATAAGCCGGATAGTTGCTTCATTTTGAGAGATGGGATTCAACGTCTCATGGATAAATATACTATAGTGTTTGAAAGAAGACCAGCATCTGTAGAAAGTATGGTGGATCATCTGACTCAGGGTAAAAAGGTTGAAGAGGTTGACATGGTTGACAAAGTACCACTAAGAATCACTTCAAAGGGTCCCATTAAAATCACTCATCAGGGCCCAATCAAGATTACTGCTGAAGGTCCTGTGAAAGTTGTTGCTGAAGCCAGAGTAGCTCCTCTGATCATTACCACTCCTGGTCCTATTCCTTATACATCTGACAAAGCTGTGCCTTGGCACTATGGGTCTGATGTTTACATCCATGGTGTCAAGCAGGAGCCTTTACCTGATATGCCTGTTGACATTGATAATATTGCTGGGTCTAGCAAGATCACTCGTAGTGGAAGAGTCTTCTCTCCTCCAGTTGATTCTAAGAGTGCAGTTACTCCTGCTGTTACTTCCACCGCTGATGCTCGGGGCAAGGGTCCTGTTATTGAGCCTGTATCTACTGATGTGCCAGCTGCTGATGACCTCTCTAAGCAGATGGAAGAAGTATTGAAAATCATTCGCAAGAGTGATTATGATATTGTTGATCAGCTGGGGCATACTCCCTCAAAGGTTTCTATGCTCTCCCTGTTATTATGTTCTGAGGCTCATGCCGAGTCATTGATCAAGTTTCTAAAGATGGCTCATGTACCCAGTGCAATTTCTGTGGACCAGTTTGAGAATTGTGTTGCTCACCTGACCTATGACAACGGGTTAGGATTTTCTGATGCTGACTTGACCCCTGCCAAGAGGGATCATAACAGGGCCTTGCATATTTCAATTGAATGCAGGGGCACTACCCTGTCTCATGTGCTGATAGACAATGGTTCCTCTCTGAATGTGTTGCCTAAAGAAGTCCTGAACAAGCTGAGTCCTGAAGATACGGTATTGAAGCCCAGTAATATTGTGGTAAAGGCTTTTGATGGTTCTAGAAGAGTAGTGCATGGGGAAATTGATCTTCCAATCAAGGTTGGCTCTCAGGTGTTTACTGCTACATTCTATGTGATGGATATTCGTCCTTCGTACTCATGTCTGCTTGGTCGTCCCTGGATCCATGGGGCAGGTGCGGTGACCTCCACATTACATCAAAAGTTGAGATATCCGGTGAATGGAAAAGTTGTTACTGTCTTTGGAGAGGAAGAATACTTTGTCAGCCATGTAAACACTTTCAAGTATCTGGAAGTAGAAGGTGAATACATTGAAACTCCATGTCAGTCATTTGAAGTGGTTCCCTGGGCTGTTAAGGATTGTGTGACTCCTCCTGCTGTGAAGAAGGTTCCTGTGGTCATCAGAAACCCTCCAACAATGGCAATGGCCTCCCTCAATGATGCAAAAGCCATGGTGGAAGAAGGTGGTTGTACTATTTGGGGTCAGCTTCCTGATATTCCATACAAGTCTGACAAGTTTGGTTTGGGTTTCACTGCAGAGTCCCATAAGGTTGTTCGTCGTGCTCGTGCTGTTTGTATCACCAATCAAGGGGTTATCAATGCTGTGGGAGATCAAGATGAAGACCACAACTTGGAGGCATGGATTTTTCCTACTGTGGGTGCTGGACTCAATAATTGGAAAGCTGAAGATGTTATCCCTATCTCCTTTAGTCAGGAGTAAATACTATTACTGTGTTATGTTTTTAAATTTGTAATTTCTGGAACAATTAAAACTTTCAAGCCATGTGCCTTACCCGGGGCACAATGGTGTGCTTGTTACGGGTTGTCATTTCATTTGCATACTGCATTCAATAAAATCAGTGGACGTTTCGTTTTCGTAAATATTGTGTTCCTTGTCTTTCTTTTTCTTTTATTTTTGCTTTATCAGCTATGTGTTCTTACACACACCCACGTCACTAAAATGCAGATCCTCATCCACTCTGGATCCAGTTGATAACAGTTCTACTATTGCCAATTACAATTTCGAGAATCCGATCTATCAAACTGAAGACGGAAACGAGGACGATTGTGAAATACCTGTAGAGCTTGCTAGGTTGTTACAACAAGAAGAGAAAGCTATACAGCCACATGAAGAGCCAGTCGAAGTTGTGAATCTGGGAACTGAAGAAAACAGAAAAGAGGTCCAGATAGGGGCTGATTTAGAGGACAGTGTCAAGAGCAGGTTGATTCAGATGCTACGTGACTATGTGGAGATCTTTGCTTGGTCTTATGAAGATATGCCAGGGTTGGATACAGACATTGTGGTTCACCGTTTGCCAGTGAAAGAAGATTGTCGTCCAAAGAAGCAGAAGGTTCGTCGTATGCGTCCTGAAATGTCAGAAAAGATCAAAGCAGAGGTAATGAAACAGTTCAATGCAGGGTTCTTGGCCGTAGCTTCTTATCCTCAGTGGGTTGCAAATGTGGTACCAGTTCCTAAGAAAGATGGTAAGGTACGTATGTGTGTAGACTACAGAGATCTGAACAAGGCTAGCCCTAAAGATGACTTTCCACTTCCTCATATTGATATTCTGGTAGACAACACTGCTCAGCATAAGGTATTCTCTTTTATGGATGGTTTCTCTGGTTACAATCAAATCAAGATGGCACCTGAAGATATGGAGAAGACTACATTTGTGACACAGTGGGGCACCTTTTGCTATAAGGTAATGCCATTCGGTTTGAAGAATGCAGGGGCAACATATCAGCGTGCTATGGTGGCTTTGTTTCATGATATGATTCATCATGAGATAGAGGCATATGTGGATGATATGATAGCCAGGTCTCAGAATGAAGAACAACATCTTGATCATCTGCACAAGTTGTTTGAGAGGTTGAAGAAATACAGGTTGAGATTAAATCCAAACAAGTGTACTTTTGGAGTTAGATCTGGAAAGCTCCTGGGTTTCATTGTCAGTGGAAAAGGTATTGAAGTGGATCCTGCAAAAGTGAAAGCTATACGAGAGATGCCAGCTCCCCGTACTGAGAAGGAGGTTAGAGGTTTCTTGGGACGATTGAACTACATTGCAAGATTTATTTCCCAATTAACTACCATCTGTGAGCCAATCTTCAAGTTGTTGAAGAAAGATCAGATGATGGAATGGAATGATGAGTGCCAGACTGCCTTTGATGAAATCAAGAGATATTTGCTAGAACCTCCAATTTTAATGCCACCAGTTGATGGAAGACCCTTGATTATGTATTTAACAGTATTAGACAACTCAATGGGGTGTGTATTGGGGCAACATGACGAGTCTGGTCGAAAAGAGCAGGCAATATACTACCTTAGCAAAAAGTTTACCGACTGTGAAACAAGATACTCACTGCTCGAGAAAACTTGCTGCGTTTTGGCATGGGCTGCTCGCCGACTATGACAGTATATGTTGACCCATACTACCTTGTTGATTTCAAAGATGAATGGGGCAGTTGAAGCTGCTAATAAGAACATTAAGAAGATTGTACAGAAGATGACTGTTACTTACAAGGATTGGCACGAGATGTTACCATTTGCTCTGCATGGTTATCGTACTACAATACGTACTTCAACAGGGGCAACCCCATTCTACTTAGTCTATGGTATGGAAGCAGTTCTGCCTATCGAAGTTCAGATCCCCTCCTTGAGAATTATGAGGGATGCAGGCTTGGATGAAGATGAGTGGATTCAGACTCGACTTGACCAGATAAATTTGATTGATGAGAAAAGGTTAACAGCAGTTTGTCATGGCCAGATGTACCAGAAATGGATGATCAAAGCTTTTAACAAGAAGGTTAAGCCAAAGGTATATCAGGCTGGTGACTTGGTAATCAAGCGTATCATATTACCACAGGGTGATCCTAGGGGCAAGTGGACTCCAACATATGAGGGACCATTTGTAGTCAAGACAGTGTTCTCAGGAGGTGCCATGATACTGACTACAATGGATGGTGAAGACTTCCCACAACCTGTAAACGCAGACATAGTTAAAAAATACTACGCATAAAAAGAGACCCGCTAGGTTGACAGGCCTAGGCAAAAATAAGGGCATCCCGGCAAACCAAAAGGGTTTGGGCAAAAATTAGGGATATATATATATAAAAAGATGTACACCCGGCAAGTCGAAAACCTGAAAAGGCGGCTTGGGCAAAAAAGGGTATCCCGGTGGATTGAAAACCTGAAAGGGCAATCCAGGCAAAAGTTAGGGATTAAAGCGTATGACTATGTCTCGTTTGGATCACTCATGAAACTGCAACCAGTTGTACTACTTACTCAAGCTCAAACAGATAAAGCTCAATCCAATCGTTTCCGTCTCAACAGCAAGAAGATGAGATACTTGAGTGGCAATAGTAGAATTGAAACTCAATAGGATTATTTCCCACATAGCTGATTCTTTTTGTAAAACTTCATGACAAAATTCTCTTACTAGGGTTTATGTCTCCTTGTACAAACTTACCCGTGTATCACTTTTGATATAAATAAATTCCATCTTTTGAATCCAGATTCACTTTTACCCTATTTACATAAGCGAAACGTCCATTGGTTGTGTTTGAATGTATGTATGCCTTTGAATATGATTGATGTTTACCAGAAACGCATGTATGCTTTTAATATGATTGATGTTTACCAGAAATGCATGAAAATGCAGTAATAGTATTTACTAAGGACGAACGAGGGAAGGATTTCAACGAAGCTTCGCCGGTTCATCTTTACAAGACAGTTACAAACCATCAGTAGGACTAATCCATTTTCACAAAGTCTAATCTCCCCTGGAATTTATATCCATCTCTTTTATCCTCATACGGATATACGGGAAATTACTTTCCAATAAGGGCACGATGAACGAAGACGGGATGTTATACTTATCCTACTATCAAACGAAAACGAAGGTTATCTATACCCTACTATCCCCAACAACGGGAGGTTATCTATACCTTGTTATCCCCAACAACGGGAGGTTATCTATACCTTGTTATCCCCAGCAGACGGAGGGTTATATATTCTTCAACAACGAATCGGGATTTATTTTCCTTGGCCAGCAGTTGTTATACAGGGATATCCAGACACTTCCAGCAGTGTCATAGCATACATACATCATTTACATCATACCATAACATATATGTCTATAGTACATTACCTAAGCGCATCATGTCATACATGCATACATAAAGCATAAACTAATGTTGTTGTACAGAATGCTACCTTGTTTTCAGGTTAATTATCCAACAAACAATCTTATGATCTTTGGGACTGCTTTATTGTAACCTCAGGGTTACTTTATCCTCCTGATGAGCTTCTTATTACTTTGGGACTGCTTTATTGTAACCTCAGGGTTACTTTATCCTCCTGATGAGCTTCTTATTACTTTGGGACTGCTTTATTGTAACCTCAGGGTTATTTTATCCTCCTGAAATCATTACTTCAAGACTGCTTTAGAGCTATTGATTGCTCTATCCTCCTGAAGACATATCACATTATTATTTCAAGACTGCTTTAGAGCTACTGATTGCTCTATCCTCCTGAAATCATCCTATTACTTCAAGACTGCTTTAGAGCTATTCATCGCTCTATCCTCATGAGGTCATATTACTACTTCAAGACTGCTTTAGAGCTATTCATTGCTCTATCCTCCCGAAGCCATCTAATTATTTCAAGACTGCTTTAGAGCTATTGATTGCTCTATCCTCCTGAAATCATTACTTCAAGACTGCTTTAGAGCTATTGATTGCTCTATCCTCCTGAAGACATATCACATTACTACTTCAAGACTGCTTTAGAGCTATTCATTGCTCTATCCTCCTGAAGCCATCTAATCATTTCAAGACTGCTTTAGAGCTATCCATTGCTCTATCCTCCTGAAATTACATTATTATTTCAAGTCTGCTTTAGAGCTATTCATTGCTCTATCCTCCTGAAATTACATTATTATTTCAAGACTGCTTTAGAGTTATCCATTGCTCTATCCTCCTGAAATTACATTATTATTTCAAGACTGCTTTAGAGCTATCCATTGCTCTATCCTCCTGAAATCATTACTTCAATACTGCTTTAGAGCTATCCATTGCTCTATCCTCCTGAAACTACATTATTACTTCAAGACTGCTTTAGAGCTATTGATTGCTCTATCCTCCTGAAGACATATCACATTATTATTTCAAAACTGCTTTAGAACCATTCATTGTTCTACCCTCCTGAAATCATATCATTGCTTCAAGACTGCTTTAGGGTTATCACTATTGATTGCTCTATCCTCATGAAGACATGCTGCTACATCATTATTATTCCAGACTCCTGACAGCTTTCATCATACACCCATATTTTGAACTGCTCCCCCCTAGTGGCATCTTTAAGCCCACTCAATCATATTCAACTAGCCATCTGTACCACTCTAGTGCACGGGTGAGTGCAAATTTTTGGGCTTTTGTGTTCAATCCCCTTCAACCTTCCAGGTTACGACTGGCAAATATACCAATCTAACCCCTCAGGTTTCAGAAAATTGAACAGGGGCAGCTGTTGCACCCCAAAATTTGCCCTCACAATACAAGACTTTGTGCTCTAAGAAGGTTCACAAGGTTCACAAGTCCCACAGTGCTTTCAATACCTTTCATGAGGTTCATGAAGTCCATAGGTTGCTTCTTGAAAGTTCACAAGCTTCACAATAACTAACCGTTTTAACCAACTCGTTTGTTTTGTTTTGTGAGGTTAGGACACTGAAGAAAGTTCGGAAGTCGTGAAAACCTTATGTCCCCCTTAGCGCCTACAGATTATGCTGAATTATTATGGAAAATCTTACCCTCACTCTTATGGTCTCATATGTCAACACGAGGTTTGCATTCCAAGAGCTCTTAGAGGTTTCTCACTTGTGGGTTGTGAGTTTGAGCTTCAAAAGAAAAAAAACAACAAAGGGAGTATGTTCATGACAAGCTTGCTTTACGAAGAGGATTTATCTAAAAAATATGTTGAGGAGTCCACCTAATGAGACGTATTCATGAACTTGTGAAAAGGATTACAAGTGACACGTGATAATAAGTTTTTTTGAATACAAAGTCTTTGAATTAATTTTATGCTGGGCCAAAGGGTTGTTGTGTGATTATTCCGAAATGTTATTACGATACGTGTTTGAAATACTCAGTTGGATATTGCACACCAAAAGTACGTTTTGAAATGAACTGAAGGATAAATTGACATAGTTACTTTTTTCAACAAATTCAAAAAGTATACAGGATCCTTCATTTTCTTGCATAATACAGTTGTTACAGCAAACCAGAGAGAAGTTCACTTTTCCCCACATTAGCATTGGTTTCAACTCTTGTTACATGATCCTACAAGCTACCTTATCAGTTCTACACCAGCTCCATTTCCTCAATCTCTAAACGTTGACTTGACAGACCATATATATTGTTGTGCCGTGACCACACGTTGACGCCTCACCATTCGAGATCATGGTCGGCACTACAATCCAGGAGCCTGCTACAAAACAACAGCACCTGCAAACAAAACTGGTAGCCCAACACCTATGGAGAATTACATCAATGATCTTATGGATAATATTAATACTATCTAAGTTTCCACCCAAAACAAATATGATTTCTAGCCTGCCAAACTTCGTCAATTGTCTCTCACATTTAAGGATTTTCTGCTTGCTGTCATTACCTCTGCAGAAGAATTCCTGCACGCAACTAGTCAAGAAAGTAATTTTGATGCTCCAATCAAAGCCTGTCCTGTTGAGACCTGCACATAAAATCATGTAACTTTAACACAGTAGATTCAGTTAATCTTGAAACAGAATTTGAGCACAACCTTCAGCAGATGGATCAGTACACTCTCAGCAGCTTTGACTCGCTTCCCAATCCCGGTCCGTGGGAGATGAACATCAACTACTTTGCTCCAAATCATGACCTTACTTAAGAGTTTGTGAGGCCAGCCTGTGTTCCTTGCAAAAGAAACCAATTGCACAACGAAAGTCTTCAAAATTGGAGAAGACAGTTATGTTTGAGTGCAAAAAACAACAACAGCAGTAGGATTTTGCCCTTCTGCAGGTATCTGAATTGAACGCCTATTGCTGAAGAAAGTTGAACTGTTTGGAAGAAGATACGACATCGTCCATGAGCCTTGACTACCTGAAGTCTGAATTAGCAGTGTACCTGCATTCAATCCACACCAACGATTAAGCATCACGAGACGCAGACATTACTAAGAACTACACTCACACAGGAAACATAACAGACCTTTGAATAATTTGAAGCTCACACCAGTCACTTGAAGTTTCGGCAGCAATCTCAGTAAACTGAGGCTCGCAGCAAGTGTAGAGCAATACCACGCCTTGGTCAACATGAGACACTCTACTCAACCCTGTCAAGAGAAGTGCATGAAGTCAGTAAGTCTTTGAAGCAATTCAACAACAGGCAAAACACTAGATTAATTGAGGAAAATATGAGAATAGCAAGAGTTACACATGTGCACCAGAATTTGTGAGCTTTCCCAAGACACCCATTGAATGCCATACGCAAGCAGTTCTAGATGCAGCCTCTTCTTCAAGCCAAAGCAACTGTCTCCTCCAAAAGGCCTCTCACCAGGATCAGCATTAACTGCAATCAGTTTTCAACTACCAAAACGAGGACACAGCCTAGATGTGAACATCATGGAAAGCTCGACGTGGACATCCCTGAAAAGATTCCCACATACAAAGTTAGCCCCATTAAAGCATGTCCAAGTTTGTCTCAAGAATGATCAATACCTTCCATCTGGTATGCGCAATCCACCATCCCAGCACAATGAGGAACAAAGTTAGCAAGTTCTGACTTCAACTTGGAGAGGTTTGCGTGTTCAAGAGATGTCACCAACAGTTGAGTTTTGGACTCACCTTGTTCTTCGTGTTAGCTATCTGAATTCACCATGGGCTATCCATCTTATGGCCCAACTCCTTCACTTTCCACACCTGTTAAAATACCAAATCCAAGTTAGTAATCCTTTGAGAAATATACCGTTAAGAAGAATCCAATCCAAATCCTCAAGACACTGAATCTGGACAGACAAGAACATTAAACGAAATTGATACAAGATATCATAGATTGGGATTCTCATCAACAGGCATTAAACAAAATTGGACGAAAGAGGAAAGATTTCAAATCCGGTCTTCACCAAATTGGAAAAAGCCCAATCAAGCATTCAAAGCTCTTAATCAGTTTTTAACATCAAGAATCTCACATGGGAGCCTATAAAAGGGAGATGAAGAGAGAAGGAACAACTACCGAAAAAAACCCTAATTCTCAGAGCGGAAGAATCGAAGAAAAAAGAACTTATCTCAAGCGGCGATACCACCTTCGGTCACTACGAACCTCACCGACGCTGGAAATCGCACAAGCCATTACCACTTCATCGCACCAATCATCATCGATTCGCCAGATTTCGGTAAAACCTCTACTCATATTTAAAATCATGAACAATTAATGCTTCCATTCTTCATTTCAGGTACAAGAATCAGGAGATTTTGAGTCGAAACCGGAGAGAAAGACTGGAAGGAGAGACGGGGGGGGGGGGGGGGGGGGACGCCGTCGACGATGAGAAGGGATCTAGGGTTCCTTATTCATTTCGTTTTGTTTTTTTCTGTAATCTTGTTTAAGTGATGTACACGTATCACACACAACACTTAACACACACACATAATCCTTTAATCTGCCATTTAAATACTAATTAACATTTAATCTGCCCTTTAACTAATATATCATGAACCTAATCACTTTTTTTTAACTAATTAAACCATTGACCTAGTCATTTGCCTAAATCAACCGTTTTTATTAACCTAATAACCCGTTTTGTGTAACTAATCTTTTTCCCTATTTAATTAGCATGTGAATTAACCTTTTTTTTTATTTTTTTAATTTGCTGTTTAACCTAATTTATTAATTTTAATGTCATCAACTTAATCTTTTTTATAATAATTGTTCATATTCTAAAAAACACTTTTATATTTTATATAAAATAACTTTTTCCCACCTACAATAATAGAACCTTTCTTTATTTAATAAAAACTTTTTTCATGTAATATAACTTTATTTACTTAATAGGATCTCCTTAAGAATAATCAGCTTAATAATTAGTAACTTAATTAATTCCAAACCCTAATTTTCACAAATGCCTCGCCGCAGGCAAAATTACAATTTTACCCTTAGCATTAGGTCAAAGAGCCGCCGCGCTCATTTTAGGGTTTCCCGCCGTGGAATCCCTAATTTAACCCTAATTACAACTTAACATTTCAACATAGAGATTTGGAGTTTCTACACTCCACGTAAGCGTGTCCTTAAGATGCGTCTATTCCCCTTGAGACCTTGACCACAGTCAAGAAGTTTCTAACCTCCCTATTGGGGGGAACTACGATTACTCTGATTCCACTCCCGTAAGGATACGTAGGCACAAGATGCGATGTCTTGCCGAGTAAACTTAGAATTAACCCCCTTTATTATTTGTTATTGCTTATTTATATTTTATTTATCTTTGCTATTTAATTATTTTGCTTATTATTTTGTAATTGTTTCTTGGATGTAAAGTTGTTTAATTATTTAATTATTATTATCATTATGGTTAGTAATTAGGGAGTGCTAATATGTATGATATTTAAAAAAATAAATTAGATCATTTTAATATAAGATAATTAAATTAAACATTTCACACACGTAAGTCGATTTTAATCGCCGTCTCACTTCCTAAGGATATCCCTCAAGTTGCCTACGAATAATGGTTAAGTGGGGTGTATAAAGCAAGTCCCTCAAATAGAAAAATCATCAAAGTCCCTTATGGTTGCCTTTACGAATCGAGTCCCTTTCGAAAAATGATGATGGTCCCTTATATGCGCTTATTACACCCCACAATGGCCTTCAAAAATCCAATTGTCCCTCACATGTCCCTTAACATCCAAAGTAAGGACTACCTACTCCATTATAGTAGGGATAGTCTTACTAAGGAAAGGATAAAGAATAAGAAAGACCTTAAAACATTAGGGTAGGCTACTCCTAGATACTTGCTCACTTCAAAACTTTTTCACACTTAAACAAATTTCCAACAAAATTTTCAAACAAGTTTTTTCACATCCATACACGGATTATTATTAAACTATTCTGAAATTTTTTTGCTATTCACACACTACACTTTCAAAACAATTCAAAAGTGAGCTTAAGTACCTAAGAGCCCATGGATAACCATGGATGAAAAGGGTGCTAACACCTTCCCTTTTCATAACCTACCCCCCGGACCCAAAATATTCTCTAAGGTCTTTCCTGTTCTTTTATAACCTTTCCTTATGGATAAAATAAAAGTCGGTGGCGACTCTTGCTATCCGCAACATTGTTTAAAGTCAGTTCTCCCACCGTGTTACACCTTGGTTCCAGGGTTTTATTTGATTCAACCAGTTTCCTTCCTGCTGATTTCGACCATTCGAACTGTTGTATCCTCCTCTACCTTTATTGTCATTCCAGCTTCCTTTTCCTTTCCTTTCCTTTTCTAATTGCGCTTGCAAAGTCATATCACTCTTCGACTTTCCTACAGCTCTCTCAACCATCCTTTGTTCATGAGACTCAAGCGTCTCTTGAAGCTCTTCCTTCGTCAATGTTGACAAGTCTTTCAACTCTTCTATGACTACTACCATGTGGTCGAACTTTGAAGCCAACGACCTCAAGATCTTTGCAACAACTAATGTTGTTGTCAATACTTCTTCAGATACCTTGATTTGATTCACCAGCTTTGTAACTCTAGTGAAGAAATCTGATATACTTTCACTTTCTTCCATCTAAAGCTCACCTCTTTCACCTTTTCTGCGCCCCAAAACGACTTTTTAAGAACCTCCCACGCTTCCTTCGCTGATTCTACATCACTAACCTTTTCAAAATTATCTGGATCTACATATTGATGCATTATAAAAAGAGTTTTATAATCTTTCTTCTTCAATTCTTTGATTGCAACATTTTCTTGATTCGTCGCATTTTCTGCAAGCGGTGCTACTCCTCCCAAGATCCAAAATTAATCTGCTTGCACCAATTCTCATAGTTATCTTTCTTGAGAATTGGAAGATTCGCCAGAAAGTACCTATTTTGATGATTCATCGCCATCAAGATTTTCCTTCCTTGAATCGTAATCAGATCGTAATCAGAGCTCTAGATACCAGATGTTGGAAATTCAACCACGACCTATGAATAATTTCACTCAATCAATCTTGATCCCAAGATATTTCTCACTCACGTAATGACAATGAAAAAAAAGTTTAGAAAGAAAGAAAGTAAATGTTGGAGAAGAAAAAGATGAACAATTTTCTACAGAGAACTCTTTGTCCAAAAACTGTAAAAATTCTGTTATTTCACTTACAACTACAAACTGTAAATTACAAAATATGATGAGCTGTTTACAGAATAAGGGTTTCTCTCTATTTATAGATTTAGATTAGCTTGCACTTCAAGGTAAAGTGTAAACTATAAAAACATAAAAATATTTAATTTGATCTTTCTAAATCAAATCTAATTTTTTAAATCAAATCTAATTTTTTAAATAATAAATTATATATTTAACAATTATCAGAACATAATTATCGATATTATGATTTTTTTTCTAATGATTAAATGATATAATAATATTTTGAGTCAATTGATACTTATAGAAATTTAATAGACATGTGTCGCTACTGCAAAAATCAGCGCCGGCCATGACAGAAGAGTCACCACCGTGCATTATTTATCCCAAAAAGAGGGAAAAGAAACACTCAGAGAAAACCTAACGCAAAGAGGGAAAGGAATGACCATCGCAACCAAATCCTGGATTCGGGAGTCGGTTACGCAAGGGGAAGGTATTAGCAGCCCTCACGTCTGTCGTACTCGACGGGATCCACGCTTATTTTCTATCTAAGGGTGTGTTTATCTATCTACTCTAAAGGTCTGGTCTAAAAAAGAAAAGAAAATGACTCGGCAAAGTATCACACTTTATGCCTACGTATTCCCGTCTGGAACGAGAAATCAGAGTCAACGTAGTTCGCCTAACTATGGGTTAAGGGGAGGGGGGAAGGTTGATCGCCGAGATATCGCATTTCGTGCCTACGTACTTTCATACGGCATGAAAGATCAGAGCAAACGTAGTTCGGGCTACGGAAGACACACGTTTGTCTGACATTTTTTTATCTCCTTATGAAAGGGTTTTCCAAATTAAGGGTCCAAGAGGACAAAAATAGAGTTTGAATGTTTGTTTGAATCTTTTATGAAAGAATTGTTTTTTAGGATGTTTGCAATCTCCGCCGCACTAGAGACTATGACCTAGGAGTGAATGCTTCGCATGTCACCCAAAGGGTACCACGCTAAACCTCCAAATTACTGGAGAGAGACCCTCCACTAATCTTTTCCCAGATAGCTTAAGGCTCGTTACGTACGACTTCAATTAACCTTATTACTGTATTTTTGAATTGTTTTGAGATGAGAAGAGAAAGACGCCCTAAAACTACAGTTGAAAGGGAATCTACCTTCTGTTATCATGCATAGTTTAGAAACCTAATGCCTGTCATAATTCCCTCTTGCACAGAGGAAATCAGAGATCCTAGGGGAAAATAGCAAAAGAAAGCAAGCAGTAAACAATAAACAGTAAAATGCATGCTATGCAACAGTACAAGCGAGGCAAGGGAGTCCTGCTCAACCTCAAACCTAAGAAAACAACAGGCAAGGGGAGACAAGCTCCACCTTAAACCTAAAGGTAAGCAACACAAGTAAACAGTCAACACAGCAAAATAAAAATAGAGGAAGCAACCCAAGCAGCAGCAACAATCTTCTACAGACAGCAACTTCAACCTTTAGCAGCAGCTCTTGTCAGCAAAGTTAAATTGACAGCAAAGTTGACTGCAAAGAGTCTTCATCTTCAAGTTAGCTCCTATCTTCAAGCTTCTTCAATTCTCATCTTCAAACTCTAGCAAGCTCCACAAGAAGAGAAATTATCATTGAGATCAAGTTACAATGCTAGGAAACCTGATGAAGACCAAAGGAATTCATCAGGAACCAACATTGGAAAGAAAGTGCATCCTCAAAAGTTCTACTCATTAAGGCATGCCACTCATCCCTCCAAAGGAGAGATGGGGCTTCCATAAGAGGCCTTTTCATCATAGAATGAGGATAGAAGCAAACAATGCATTCTATATTTGATGAAAGAAAAAGAACTAGTTCTAATGGTTCTTCCTAAAACCTTAATCCTATAAGCTTCTACAAAGCTCCTAAAAGAGAAAGAAAGCTCCAAGCCAAGCTCCACAAGCCAATCCACAACAGCTACAAGATGTCCAGCACCTCCTCCAAAAAGGAAACCAAGCTCTTCAAGCTCCAAAGCCACCAACAAGATCAAACAAGGCAAGGCACCAAAGAAGGAACACCAAAGGCAACACCTACTTATGAACTATATCTAAAATAGAAAACTAAGTTGTAAAAATCTAAGAATTTTCCTAAGGGAACATGCATGTTTTAAAATTCTAGGTTTCAAATATCAAATCCTAAATCAACTTCTAGGTCCACTAAATAAATCCTAAGTTGAAATGTGTCAAGATAAACCATAAGTTGGGAAGGCTCTAAACATCTGGCCTAAAACAGAACCTACAATTATCTAAAAAATCTAATAAAAATCCTAAGGGAGCATCCATATCTAACCTACAACATACTCAAAAGTCAAATCCAGAATCCAAATCAAATGATCAAACCAAAATCAACAAGACAGATAGGCAAATTATGCAAAATAAAAGAAATAACATAAAAAAGGAAAATGCAAATTAAATTGAAAAATGCAGGAAAGTGAAATTTATTGATTCCAGAAAATCACAAATTGAAATAGGAGCATGGACATATTTTTAAAATATTTTTCAGATCAAAAATGAATTTTATATGATTTTTGGAATCAATATGCATTTAAAAATAAAAAAAATCAAATAAAAGAAAATAAAACACAAGAAAATATGAGAGCTGTTGGATGGCACGACTGGTCAATTGATCCAAGGCTTGAGGGAGCGCCACCTCATTTAATAAAACGGCAGCGTTTTGAGGGTCAGAAGTCAACAAAATCAAATAAAACGTGGTCGTTGGATGCGTGGAAGAAGTCATAGTTTCAGCGAGATCTGATGGTTCAAACTTCATCTCCTACATTTGGATCCAAAACGGAGGGAAAGCACAGTGCGGTGGCCGGAGAAGACCTCCGGTCGTCTTCTCCGGCGAGGTGGTGGTCTCAGGTAGCCAAAACAAATCAAGTCTTATATCAAATTCATCAGAATTTCACAAGGATCTCCAAAATCACACCAAATCATCTAACTCTCAACAGGTTTTAAAACACGATCCAAGATTCAGAGAACACATCAAATTTGATCCTCACCAAATTCAAATCTAAAACCATAGAAATGATCCTTACTCTTCCTACATTAACCTGATCTATCCAAATCATGTTGAATCCTTGAGATCAAGTTAAATCGTGCTCCAACAGAAATCTCAAGTCAACTTAGTTTGTCTCTAATTGCTCAAATTCTTAACCAGAAACGATCTACACTTCAACTAGATCCTAACCACATGCTCAAAACGATCTACATCTTGCTACAATCAGTGGAATTTGGAAGTTTACATACCTGGTGTAGATCTGTTAACAGAGGTGTCTAAAGCTCGATTCAGCCTTCAAAACTTTCCAGAAACACTCGAGGATGCAAGAGGAAGCTAAAGGAACCTTCAATTTGATCTGAATTTGCTTGGAAATGAAAACACGATTTCAGTTTGCTTGCTTGCAACTCCAACTTCTATCTCTGCTTTCACCATGAAATGAGTTCCAACCTGAGTCTGAAATCAATGCAAGACTTATATAGAGTGTGTCTATGGGCTTTTGAAGCTCAAATGAAGCTCAATCCAGCAATTCACAATTTCTATTTTTCCTTCAAATTTTCCATGTGACAGTCGTGAATTTGGCAGTATAGCTTGCTCCAGAAGCTTCTAATCAATTGCAAAATGCCTTGTGAACGAAATTGGATCAAAAGGAATGCTTGAATTGCCTTGGTAAGTGATTTGGCTATGTAACTTGCATATGAAGTAAGAACATTGTAACTTGTGAAATTCTGCCTCAATTCAAAAATCTACCAATGCCAATGTGTTTGAAATACTTTTTCTACTCAAAATGAGTATTTACTTGCCATGTTTTGGTCACTTAACCATTAATTTGAATTTTCCAACTTTAATCCCTTTTAAAACCTTCTTTTTTAAGCCATTTCAAACCAAATCTTGCCTCAAGCCAATTCAATGCATCATGAATGCTTGGTTAACCTTAAAATCACATTTTGAGTAAGTTCCATGTTGAACAAAACTTCATTTGAAATGTGCAAGTTGGAGATTTTGACCTATAATCCAAAATGACCTATAATCTCACTTTCCCAAAATACCCCTGGCTTGCAAAGATCATAACTTGAGCTCCACAAATCAGAATAAGAACTTCTATAACATTTTGGAAAGCTAAGATCATAAGGAACAACTTTCATGTTGGCCAAAAGTCCATGTGAAAATTCCTTCTACGTCAAAAGTAGCCTGGAAGTCAGATGATTTTCTCAGACAAATTTCACATTCATCTGGTGACCTGTAACTTGTCTGGACCATAACTTGAGTTCTATAAATCCCCTTGAGGACTCCTAGTACTCAAATTAAAGGTATTTAGATGCTCTACAAGTTTCATGGTAGCCAAAGATCCATTTTAAACTTGTATCTTGACTTATGTAGTCTTGAAGTTAGGCACTAAACAAGGGATTTTACACTGAAACCCTAATTTAGCAACTTCCCACACTCTTGACTCTTCTTGACTTGATCTTGGCACAACACCAAAAAAGTCTCAGCATATCATTTCATGAAATCCATGACCTAAAAGTAGGCTTTGATACTCTTCCATTGCACAGTTGACCTAGGATTGACCTAGATGAAACCCTAATTGCTTGCACTTCAACTGTGGCTCTTGCATTTGACACAATGACTTGATTGAGCTCTCCCATGGCCCTCTAGGCATTCCATGAGCTCCATAAACATCCTTTACTCATATTCAAGACTTCACATCCCTCTGATGGTCTTCAATTGATCCTCAAGTTAGGAGAAAATCCACATGCAGGCATCTAAACTCTTAGGCACTCAAACCACCTCCTGATGACCTTGATGACTTCTCAAGCTTGAATATGACCTCTAGCTAGGCTCCTCTTGATAAGAATCACACTTGATCCCCTTCTATATGAATGATATCATGATATGCAAATGATATAACTATGCAAATGTTAATGCAATGAAACATAAACCAAATAAGAAAAGAGGTTGGGCAAATTTTGGGGTGCAACAACTGCCCCTATTCAAACGGCTTGGACCCGACTGGGTGAAGAGCGAACGAATTTCAAACAATCGAGGTAGAAGACGGTTGAATACCAAGAAACTCGGAAATTTTCCAACCACAAAAATAAACTGCGAAAACTGCTTGGGGGGAACAACATCCGTTACACTGAACCCAGTTGTTACTGCAACAACTGATCAATCATCTGATAAAAACATTGATTTCAACATCAACCCCCTTTGTGATGCCACATACATCGATTTAACTTTGCAAAAAACAACTCCGTCCACAACTAGACAAATTTCGTCAACACGAGGAGAGACTCCATAACCACGGGTACAACTCCGTCCACAACTGGACTAAATTCGTCAACACGAGGAGAGACTCCATCACCACGGGTACAACTCCGTCTACAACTGGACTAAATTCGTCAACACGAGTAACAATCTCTGTCAATCACAGGTAACGACTCCGTCAACACGGATAACAATCACTGTCAACACAGGTAACAACTCCGTCAACACGGATAACAATCACTGTCAACACAGGTAACAACTCTGTCAACACGGATAACAATCACTGTCAACACAGGTAACAACTTCGTCGACACGGATAACAATCACTGTCAACACAGGTAACAACTTCGTCAACATGGATAACAATCACTATCAACATAGGTAACAACTCCGTCAACACGGATAACAATCACTGTCAACACAGGTAACAACTCCGTCAACAAGGGTCAAAAACACGTAAAATCTTCGTCAACACGGGTAAGGATCTCCGTCAACACGGGTCAAAATCTTCAAGATTTTCAAAATTGTTGTACGGCAGTCTGAAGAATACTTTGCTGGGGAATACGAGAAACCTAACCAAACAACTCAGTGGGGAAAAACTCTACTGGGGAAATCACTAGTGATAACTCCAAAAGTTTAAGCCATGAAATTTTTTAACGCTGACGTAACAGCAACCTGAGAAGAATTCTGTTGGGGAAGAAGAGAAACTTAACCAAACAACTCTGTTAGGGGAGCATGCGACGGGACAAATGTTATCATCACCTATCTCACGCCGAGAATTTGAATATCTAGAAATTCTTCCGAGCAAGAATCCTACTCCTCTGCAGGGAATAACACCTGAAAACAAAGAGGTAACCAACCTGTCTTATGTTTCGAAATGCGTATGTTTGACAATGGCGTAATGCTCCATACGACATGGAAATGCTACGCGTTTGGGTAAATGCAAATATGATGATATATGCATAATGCAAAGATGCCAAGAGGCTCTTCAGCAAAATAAATGTTGAAGACAAAACCAAATCCGCTGGGGATAAACGGGTATCACAAAGTATTCCAGCAAAATAAATGCCGGGAGCCAAGTCAACTCTGTCAGGGAGAGACTAGACATCACAAAATTATTCTAGCAAAATAGATGCTGGAAAGGTGAGAACAACTTCCACTGGAAGGAAGAAAACAAACCCTGCTGGGAATAACTCACAAACTCGGAGTTACGAACTCTGCTAAGGATGATCATCCTGACGAAAAAAATGACAACTTGCTGGAGAAAAGAAAAGGAAATCCTGCTCGGGGATACTCCTTTCAAACCACTGATCACCTGATCATGCTCTGTGGGAATTAACTACCCTGTTAGGGATACTCAGCTGGGAATCGATTCATGTACTCTGATTGTACTTTGTGAGAATTCTCTCTGGGGAGTAAACCTATTCATAACCTACCACCGGGACTACATACTCTGCTGGGTATATCAATCTCGCCGTACTGGGGATGACTTTATCCTACCGAAGAAGTCCATCTTGAATGGCTGAGGATAATCCGATCCTGCTCCGATGCAATCCCAACTCTCTGGGAATAAAAACTTCGATTTCCGTCTGCAGAGGAGGAAAAGCCAATTCCATCCGCTGGGAGGAATAAGTTTCACATAGAGCCTGCTCTGGCTGGGGAACACCCCCCATTGGATATCTGCTGCAAAGGTGACGAACCTGCAAAACACGAACGAACACAAGACATTCTACACAAAAGGAATTATCCGGTTAGTATCGATGACAACTACTCAGTTAATTCAAAGTTTTAACAATCATTGGCCGAGGCCTGCAAGCTTATGCACATGTAAGTTTATCAAAAACATCGGCGTTTTCCACAAACAAAACAGTAAAAAAACTAAACATCAAGTACTGAATAGCATGTTTTATTGATAACAACCTGTAAATAGGCAAAGTTTGTACATCGGATGCAACTCCTGAAAAGAGGAAGTCACGCAAAAGCAAATGCAAATATGTACAAAAATACAAAAGAGAAAATTGTATACATGTCAGCAACGTGGTACAGACGAACACCATGAGCTGATCCTCCTATGACTCGCCTGACTCTGACACTTTCCCGATGCTCCATCCTCGGAAGAGATTGTTTTGGATAATCGACCCTCAGGTACTCTCAAACCACTAAGCAATGTAGTATCAAACTCGGACCGCAGTCATTTGCTTTTTAATCCCTAACTTTTGCCTGAATCGCCCTTTGCGGGTTTTCAATTCACCGGGATACCCTTTTTTGCCGAAGTCGCCTGTTGCGGTGAGAATCGTGATACCAAGCTATTGAATTAACTTGAATCTTTAATTCTTAAATTCACAACCGGACTTTAATTTATCCAAAGGAAAGGTCTAAAGAAAGAAAAACCCTTTTCGTGATGTAACAACAACGCTAAGAGATTCGGGGATCGGGGGTTGGTTATGCATAGGGTAGGTATTTCACATCCTAAACATCTGTAGTACTCTACATGAACCTTTTGTTTGTTTGCATGCTAAGTTTGGTAAATGTTTGCTAAGGTTTGGGGTTGGGTAAAAGGTTAAGACCTAAGGATAGTTTCTAAGTTTGCTCGCAAAGACGTTGTGTCCTCTGCCTACGTATCCTAACTAGGATAGAATCAGAGCAATCGTAGTTCACCTCACTAGGGTTGAAGAACACTTGATTATGATCAAGGTTCAAAGGGGAACAAACATATCCATGCTTGTGTAGAGTTTCACAAAACTCTCTAGATATATGTTAAACACTCAAGAAAGGGGAGTAAGTAATCATTTCCATGATTCTTACATAGAGTTAACCAAACTCTATCCTAAAGTTCTATGTTGTAAGACCAATTGGTTCTATCTAGACCAAAAGGTGGGAGAAGAGGGAAGGTTGCTCGTCAAGATATCGCATCTTGTGCCTACGTATCCTCATTGTCCAATGAGAAGTCAGAGCGTTCGTAGTTCGGGCACGAACTACAGAATAAAGATCTATTGGTTCTTTCCAGACCAAAAAGAGGGAGAAGGCTCTATCCAGGCCTATGAGTTAAAATCCTATTGGTTCTATCCAGACCAAAAGGAGGGGAAGGTTCTATCCAGACCTATGAGTTTAAATCCTATTGGTTCTATACAGACCAAAAGGGGGAGAAGGTTCTATCCAGACCTATGACGGTATCCTATTGGTTCTATCCATACCAAAAAGGGGAAAGGTTCTATCCAGACCTATGATTTAATGAGCTATCTATGACCCAAGGGTCAATAGAGAGACTTTCCTTTGGAAGGGAAAAGAGGAGGCAACTGGGATGAGAACTAAAAAGTTCTATCACTTGGGGAAATTAAACTTAACAAAGCATAAACATTCACACATGATGAATATAAGGGATATGGTTACAACCAAGAACGATCAAGCATATTATAATAAGCAAGGATCTAAATCAGGATGAATGGTTACAACCAAAGCAAACATTTAAGATATTACAATATTAATGATTTCAATCAAGATAGATGGTCACAACCAAATCAAGTATCAAGATATTACAATATCAAGTAGGGTAAGTTCTTACAAGACTTAAGCATAAGGAAGCCACAACCACAAACATATCTTAATAAAGATGGGGATATATCTTAACAAAGATGGCAGGAGATCTTAACAAAGATAAAGATGTATCTTGACAAAGAATGGTTTCTTAGAGCTTACAAGATGCCATATGTAATTACAATTATCAAGCGTAATCAAATAATGTCACAACAAATATAAGTGAGAAGTTTAAAAACTTCACGGGGAAAACTTTCAAGTTTTAAGAGAAGATCAAACACAAATGCTTACAAGCAAGAGTTTTATTCAAACTCAAGTACACAAGGATGCTAACAAGCCAAAATCATAACTTTAAAATAAAACTCAAAATAGAATAATATTAAAGTTTTGAAATGAATAAATGAGAGATAGGAAGGTGAAAACCCTAAAAACATTCATGGTAACATGTGAAATGCAAGTAGAAAGTTCACATTTATGCGTTTTAGGTTTACCTCTTGAAGCAAGCTTAAGCAATAAGAAAACCAGAGATATTGAGAGCTCTTACAAGGTCTTCAAATGTTCCTAGGTTGATGAATAGATGCTCCAAACAACCTCCAAGCAAGCTAGTGGACGAAATGCCTTGTAAATGAAGGAAAAACTCTAAAATTTAAAGGTTTCAAAGACCAACTCACTCAAACCTTGTTACATAAGTGTGGAAGTGATTTGGATAGCTTCAATACATCATATTTGATGTGTTTGAAGTGTTTCTTGAGTTGTAAAAGTTTGGAAATGGTTTTGGAAGGTGTTTTGCAAAAATAGATTTTGAGGGATTTTGGAGACTTAGTGAGATTTTGCAAGAATTTGGTGATTGTGTAAGGCAGAGAGTTCTAGATGGTTTCTAGCATAGAACTCGTGTGTTTGTGATGTATGAAGTGAGTTATATTTATAGCCAAAGGCCTTGGATCAAGGTATGGGCAAAAGTGAAGCAAATTGCCAATTTTAACCTTCCATCATGAAAATCTTTGAGTTTTTCAATGCAATCTTCATCATTGTCTTTAAGCCACTCTACTAAGATATTATCCATACCCTATAGATTTTTTTTATCATGCTTGATAGGATAGGAGGTGACTTGTTGAATTAAAGTTGATGATTTGACAAGGGTAGCCACCTTTTTTTTCTCTTTCTTCACTATTCACTTTTGCAACTTGCATTAAATAATGATTTCCTTTGATCTTTGTACCATTTTCGTGGGAATTGATGTAAAAATGTTCATTATCAATATAAACATCATAAATGAGGATTAGTCTTTGATTAGCATCGATTTGGAGAGGTTTTGGAATAAAAGAACTCATGCTGACCTAGTTTTGCGAATGTGAGTTTTTGCCAACTTGTGGATCTTGGTTCTCTCTAATCAGGAAGAGTTATGGAACCCACTTGCACTTTTTAAAAATACCCAATTATGTAATACAATATTTATGCTTGTGTTAGGAACTCATTCCCCTTGAAACTAGGTCAAAAACCCTTGTGTGGTTAAGGAGTTATGGCTTTGCCCTTTTCAAAACCTTAATTTCCCAACTTTTCGATTACTTATCAATTCTTGATCCAATGGTCACCAAACTTCATGGGCAAGTGTAATATGACATAAGGAACATTTTTTTATTCATATCATGAGGTCAAATTCCTTATGGTTGAAGAGTTGACTTTTCGGTCAACCGTGCGATCGATCAATGACTATCGAGCCGACTGTTCATGTTCCGGGTCTTCCAAGACTTTGAAACTTCTTGAGTGGACTTCACTAAGCTAGATGAATCTTATGGACCAAGATTTCATCATTGGAACACCTTTTAACTCAAAAGTCAAACTATAGTTGACTTTTCCCAATCAAAAACCCTAATCGGGGATCCTGAACTGCATCGTCATTAATCTTTGGGTGACAACCTCAAATTGGATTCATACTTGACACAATGTAGTATCCTTGACCTTGTTTTGTGGAGAATCAATCCAAGACATTGACTAATCAAACCATTGAAACCTCGACTTTTGACTGTACGAAATCCTAAACCACCTGTATCTTGACAAAGACAAACTGGAAATGGGTTAAGGTTAGATAATCAAATGAATATGATCCTAAAATGATGATGAGGATCTAAGGGGTCAAAATTTGGGGTGCAACAGTTGCCCCTATTTAAATATCTTCACTAGATGGCAATGAGAGATGATAATCCTCATGGAATCATAGTGAAAGGTATTTAAATATAGCAAACCAAAAATTTTGTCCCTTAGATCTGATGGTATGCAAAGGAAAAGTGCAAAATGCAATGAGCCCTAAATGGTGCTTTATGATGCTTGAATGCAAGACAAATGCAGACACACGAGAAAATATAAAAGAACGACGATACGACGAGTAACCATTCACGGGGACCCAACACACTAGGGAAAGATTTAAGGCAAAAATAAACAAGATAGTTCAAACATGACTAAAGATGTTGTTCAAGGAAATCTTTCACACAGGGGACTCAAATTCCACTAGGGAGGACACCTCTTCATTGGGGAAAGGAGATATGAACCTCATTGGGGATAACCAGATGAGGAAGCCCACCGGGGAAGATGACAATTCTTCACTGGGGAAACGAAAGAAAAGAAAATGCAAACCATACTGGGGAAGAAACCCAATGGGGAAAGCTTTGCTGGGGAACAAATCCACTGGGGGAGCAAAGCTTCACCAAGGAAAAGACGGAACGAAGACACGAATCTCACTGGGGATAACTAGATGAGAAAATTTCCTATAACGAAGAGTTCAAACGAGATCTTCAGGAAAATGTTAGAAACAAGATTGGGCGCGCCGGGGATACTAGTATCCACTAGTTCTCCGGGACTCGACTGGGAAAGCAAAAAGCTTCAACTGGGGAGACTGGTGACGACCAGAATAACAAACAGTTTCAAACAGTGCTAGTTTCCACTAGACTTACTGGGGGAGGATGGTGATGACCAATCCAAAGTTTGGTTCCCAAAAAGTGCTAAATACCATTAGACTTCCTGAGGATATGGTGACAACCAAATCGAAGTTCCAATTACAATTGGGAATTCCAAACAATGTTGTTAAAACAACAGGACTTCGGCTGGGGAAATTGGTAACAACCGACTAATAACGATTAGTTTTCACGCAATGCCAGTAACTGCTGGACTTTCAAAGAGTTTGGTGACGACCAGGAAGCACACAAATATATCCCTCAATACTTTAGGAGCAAAAACTAATACCCTCAATATATTAGGATACAACAGAGACGCAACCCACAACACATTAGGATTGGACGAAGACCCTTAAAACTTTAGGATCAAAAACTAAACATCCTCAATACATTAGGATATAGAAAAGACACAACCCTCAACGCATTAGGATTAAAAGCTAATACCCTCAATACATTAGGATACATAACACTTCATGCAAATGCAACCACTTTAGTCTCTGAGAATTTTTGAACTCGGGATTCAAAGTATACATCTCCAAAGGTACACAACATGTGCTCGGGATGGCAACAAACATCTTCCAAAGGTACAAAACTTGTTCTTGGAATCGAACAATACATCTTCCAAAGGTACGAAACCTGTGCTTGGATAGAAACGATACATCTCCAAAGGTACACAACCTGTGCTTGGAACCCAACAATACATCTATCTCCAAAGGTACACAACCTGTGCTCGGGATAGCAACAAATATCTTCAAAGGTACACAACCTGTGTTTGGAACCCAACAATACATCTATCTTCAAAGGTACACAACCTGTGCTCGGGATAGAAACAAACCTCTTCCAAAGGTACGAAACCTGAGCTTGGAATGACAACCATCGTGACTTAGTTTGGACAGATACACAACCAAATTGTCAGTATTTGTTGTCCATGGATTTTCATAATGTCAATTACCAACGGGCCTTACTTGAAATATGATTGGTCACCACCAAATTACTTATATCAGTATCCACTGGATTTTCAAACAATGCTGGTCTCAACCGTGCGTCAACATCCTTAAGATAAACTTCTCAAATGTGACTGCCATTTATCACTGGTGCAGGTTAAGCTTCTCCCAAGAGACCGCCACTTACTGCTGAAGACGATTAAACTTCTCCGAAGAGACTGCCATTTATCGTTGATGAAGGTTAAGCTTCTCCCAAGAGATTTCCACTCACCGCTGAAGACGATTAAACTTCTCCAAAGAGACTGCCATTTATCGCTGAATATGGTTAAGCTTCTCCCAAGAGATTTCCACTCACTGTTGAAGACGATTAAACTTCTCCGAAGAGACTGCCATTTATCGTTGAATATGGTTAAGCTTCTCCCAAGAGATTGCCACTCACCACTGATGACGATTAAACTTCTTCGAAGAGACTGCCATTTATCGTTGATGACGATTAAACTTCTCTGAGGAGACTGCCATTTATCGTTAATGAAGGTTAAGCTTCTCCCAAGAGATTTCCACTTACCGTTGAATACGATTAAACTTCTCTGAAGAGATTGCCATTTATTGCTGAAGACGGTTAAACTTCTCCGAGGAGATTGCCATTTATCGTTGATGAAGGTTAAGCTTCTCTACAGAGACTGCCACTCACCTGTTGAAGACGATTAAACTTCTCCGAAGAGACTGCCATTTATCGTTGAAGATGATTAAACTTCTCCGAAGAGACTGCCATTTATCGCTGATGAAGGTTAAGCTTCTCCCAAGAGATTGCCACTCACTTGTGAATACGATTAAACTTCTCCGAAGAGACTGCCATTTATCATTGATGAAGGTTAAGCTTCTCCCAAGAGACTGCCACTCACCTGTGAATACGATTAAACTTCTCCGAAGAGACTGCCATTTATCGTTGATGAAGGTTAAGCTTCTCTATAGAGACTGCCACTCACCTGTTGAAGACGATTAAACTTCTCCGAAGAGACTGCCATTTATCGTTGAAGACGATTAAACTTCTCCGAAGAGACTGCCATTTATCGTTGAAGACGGTTAAGCTTCTCCCAAGAGATTGCTACTCACCTGTATTGTAATGTAAGATGTTCTTCTTGACAGATAGTGCAAAATAAATGCACATCCAGGTAGGTTCAGCGACCGACAGGGACCAAAGTTCAATCCAGAATATGGCCAAAAAGAAACTGTCAAACAAGACTCCAACCATTAAGAAATGAACTCGAATGGTGACTCACCTTATCCAATCATGGAAAAAGATAACTAAAGCAACCATCATCCACGAGGATTAACTCTGTGGGGAATTTGAGAAAGGATGAACATTTTATGCTTAAGGACTGACAACTCTATTAGAGAGAGACAACACACCCAATCACTGAGGAGGGAACCAAAGTGAAACAGGAACAAGTAACAACCAGAGATAGCAAAAACGCACGGATGTTATGCATATGCTTTATGCCATGTTTATGTTGACAAAACAGAGAAAACAAAACAGGAGATGAAATAAACATCTTGACACGGAGACCCAACAAACTTCACCAAGATTGGACATCAAAGGGATGATCATGAAGAACAACACTTCCACTTCAAGGTTACCACCTTCTTTAGGAGAGAGTAATCTTCTAGGCCAAAACATCATGACTTCACTTGGATTGCCATCACGAGTTTGAATCCTTTGCTGAAGGAAAATCACATCGAGAGATTCCCAGATTAATTGAAGTAACAACTTAACTGGAGAGCTTGGAGAAAGGTACCATGAGACTAAAATCTTTCTTCCCCATTGATAGTATGACAATCTTCTTTCAGTGAGCAACGGCTCTTGCGACGAATAGTCTTTAACCTTTTCTGCCCCAGATTACACGGTCTGTGAGAAGAAGTCATAAGGATGTTTTTACAAAAGAAATGGCATAAAGATGCTTCAATGTCTTCAAACACTTAGAGATATTTTCAAATCTCGACGTGATTGCCCCAGTTTAATGGTGCTTGCACAACAAAGTCTTCAGAATGTGGAAGTAACGAATGGGGAACAAACTTGCCCCTGCTTACTGGTAATTGCAAAAGTAATGCCCCAGACTAAACTGTTCATCGAGAGCTTCTTCTGATTTCGACCTGGTCGGCTCTGATTAGATGAACGTTGTAACAAATGATTAACAAATCCTTCAAATTGGTTGCCCTAGGCTGAGCTTCCTTTATCAAATCAAATTCCCTAGCTGACAGCGCTTGTTGGGATTCCTTTGATATTGGATTGTTTTGCACGCAATGATGTTCATTAAAAATCGGCAATTTTCAATGTAAAATTCATGCAATCTTTTGAAAACATTTTTTGATGAAACACACACGGCGGAGTGATCAAGTGATCAAAGTGAAAGCGACCCAATCATTCACAAATGATGGATAAAGTGATGAACACACACAAACATCAAAGATCATTAGGAGTCAGGTTATCCAACCTTGCTGTAATATGCTTTCAAAACAACCTTACCTCAATTAGGTCTTTCAAGGGTTGTAACGTGGCTTGGTTCACGGTTCATGAAACAAAGTATAAAGGCTCAAAGTTATTTTTCCCACCCATTCTCCATGATGAACTCCAATCCTACGCTCAGTTAACTCAAACTACACATTCAGGTTCTTACAGACTTAAGAATTGAACTGATGATAGTTGGTGATGGTTTACAAACCTAGGGTAGTCACAACTCCCTTACAGTATTTGATAGCTTTTGCCATTTGAGGATTTTTAGAGTGAATAATCTTACAAAATTCCTCTCTTTTAATCCTTGACTTTTGTCTGAACTATTTTTTCGAATATACAGTCAACGGGATGCCCCATTTTTGCCTAAGTCTCCTTCATAGGTTTTGACCTAGCGGGCTTTTCAATTTTCTCTTTTTTTTTTTCCTTCTTCTCTTTTTTTCTTTCAAGAAAGGAGGTGACTGCCTAGCTTAATGGATACGGTGAACCATCATTGTCTTTTATGCTGAAAAGCATCTTCAACACTTGTTTGTTGTGTACGAAGGAAAAACCTGAATGCACCACTTTTATATGAAAAGTGTCTTGTATGCACGTATCTTCGAGTTAACTAAGAACTACCCGCCCCAGGTTTGAGTTTAAGGTTTTGTTTTTTGTAAAGAAAGAAAAGCTCCTGCTTCTAGGCTCAAAGGGGTTAACGAGGGATTATCTTCCTTATTTCTCCAGTGTTTAGGGATTGAAACAATGCCTTACATCCTCGGAAAAGTTAAATTAAAAGCATATCGACAACAGTTATGGATATAATTTTCATCATCCTCCCCAATCTTTGTTTTAAACAACAGTTTAGTAAAGAAAAGAAATTTTTACATTTTTGGTATTTCATAACAATAAAAGGAAAAAGAGTGAAACGAATGGACTTAATCAAAAGATGCACAAACATTTCATTAAATATTGCCAATTCAAATAAACAACAACTTACAAGCAATTCGAATGCAAAGAAGACACAACAAAATGCTGAAATAGTCTACAACTGCCAGCCTTAGGGAATTAAAATTGTTTAACAAAACAAATTTCAAATTTTAAGCCCATGCGGGGAAACACCTTCAACAACCATATGCTCCTTGTGATATAGAATTATGAGGAGTCTCACGGGTCCTTTGCCTTTGGATTTAGGGATTACAACACTGTCATTTGATTTATCCTCCTGAGGTTTCAGCAGCTCTTGCAGTCTCAGTTTAAAACTTTCACACTCTTCAACTAGGTGCCCTGTTGTCCCAGTATGATATCCACATTCCACTCTAGGATGGTCTTCCTCGAGGATCAAGCGTTTGTCAATGATTAGCTCTTGCACAAGATAACTCAATGCTATACATGCATCTAAGTTGTGTCCTTCAGCTCCTTTGTGAAATTCACAGTTCAGGTTCGCATTATGCCATGGTCCTGGCACATGATTGGATAATCGTGGAATCACTAGTGAGTTCTGAATCAGTAGCGGGTAAAGTTTGCTTAAAGGTACTGAAGTTTGTCTACCGCAAGTCTTATTTTTCCTGACATGATCCTTCTTGTTCAATTTCCGACATTGAGAAGCTTGAGGAGGAACAAACACTGAGTGTTGGGCGTACTGACGCGATTGACAGTTATTTGTTTGTTGATGCCGAGGATGTCCTTGAGTTGGAGGAACCATCGGAGATAATGCATCCCTAGTTTCTCTGGACGCAACATGGTCAGAGTGACCTTCTTTTTTCATCATGTTCTACAATGTCTCTAGCACCCAATTCATCTGACACTTGAGAATTCTGATGTCCTCTTTCAACATTTCCTGGGATTTCAAAAGTCCCTCCATTGTTGCCATTTATCCTGGATATGTGCTAGATATCCCTCCTCTGATGTCCACGGAACACAGAATGAACCAAAAAGACCCATGCAACGAAGTATGATATGTAAAATGTTGATGCAAGTGCAAAAACGCAACTGGTTTTACAAAACTCAGAAGTTTGATTAGGTTAAAACCTTATTTCATCAATTGTTGGAAAAGTTACAACTTTTTTTTTAAAAATACCAGAGATCGACTGAGTTTTACAAAACTAGTTGCGACATGATATGCTTATGGTGATATGATGGGATGATGCACACATAACATGAAGGCAAATATTCACAAATACAAAGCATATACAAAGACATCCTAGGCTCAAGATCAAAGCAAGGAGTCAAAGGTCTACCCATCCCTAAGGATTTGTACTGTGGGTTGATTTGTACCTGCCGAACGAGTTCTACAAAGTCCCTAGAGTTATCAACCCATTTTTCAGATATTATCAACATCCCAAATCACTTGGTAATCGATAATATTCTCAAGAGAGTCTCGTCTGAGTGTAGTATCGTGTATCAACTATTTTGGAAAAACTTCCTTATAGCCATCGCACTACGTCCTAATAAGGCCAAAGTGGGGTTGAATGTATTCTAAAAGTCCATAGTGTCATGGGCTCTTTTGTCGAAAGTAGCATTGTTTTTACGAATACTCGATCAACAATACTAAACTTTCAAGAGGGCCTACATTGAGCGATGGTTTCTCAAGTTAGCTTGGTCGGGAATCAACTCCCTATAATCTTTCTTGAATATACCACCATCCTATCATAAGTGCACTCGAGTCCGGGTATAGGACCGTCTCACCACTCAAAGCACCCAATATCCAACAATTAAACAAATATATTGAAAAATATACATGTTGAGCAAATATTTACAAATATAGCATGCAATTAAACAAATTAGGCTAAACCATCAAGTTAAGTAAGTCTCCCCATTGAAGTCGCCATTTCTGTTGCGGTGAGAATCGTGATACCAAGCTATTGAATTAACTTGAATCTTTAATTCTTAAATTCACAACCGGACTTTAATTTATCCAAAGGAAAGGTCTAAAGAAAGAAAAACCCTTTTCGTGATGTAACAACAACGCTAAGAGATTCGGGAATCGGGGGTTGGTTATGCATAGGGTAGGTATTTCACATCCTAAACATCTGTAGTACTCTACATGAACCTTTTGTTTGTTTGCATGCTAAGTTTGGTAAATGTTTGCTAAGGTTTGGGGTTGGGTAAAAGGTTAAGACCTAAGGATAGTTTCTAAGTTTGCTCGCAAAGACGTTACGTCCTCTGCCTACGTATCCTAACTAGGATAGAATTAGAGCAATCGTAGTTCACCTCACTAGGGTTGAAGAACACTTGATTATGATCAAGGTTCAAAGGGGAACAAACATATCCATGCTTGTGTAGAGTTTCACAAAACTCTCTAGATCTATGTTAAACACTCAAGAAAGGGGAGTAAGTAATCATTTCCATGATTCTTACATAGAGTTAACCAAACTCTATCCTAAAGTTCTACGTTGTAAGACCAATTGGTTCTATCCAGACCAAAAGGTGGGAGAAGGGGAAAGGTTGCTCGTCAAGATATCACATCTTGTGCCTACGTATCCTCATTGTCCAATGAGAAATCAGAGCGTTCGTAGTTCGGGCACGAACTACAGAATAAAGATCTATTGGTTCTTTCCAGACCAAAAAGAGGGAGAAGGATCTATCCAGGCCTGAGTTAAAATCCTATTGGTTCTATCCAGACCAAAATGAGGGGAAGGTTCTATCCAGACCTATGAGTTTAAATCCTATTGGTTCTATACAGACCAAAAGGGGGAGAAGGTTCTATCCAGACCTATGAGGGTATCCTATTGGTTCTATCCAGACCAAAAAGGGGAAAGGTTCTATCCAGACCTATGATTTAATGAGCTATCTATGACCCAAGGGTCAATAGAGAGACTTTCCTTTGGAAGGGAAAAGAGGAGGCAACTGGGATGAGAACTAAAAAGTTCCATCACTTGGGGAAATTAAACTTAACAAAGCATAAACATTCACACATGATGAATATAAGGGATATGGTTACAACCAAGAATGATCAAGCATATTATAATAAGCAAGGATCTAAATCAGGATGAATGGTTACAACCAAAGCAAGCATTTAAGATATTACAATATTAATGATTTCAATCAAGATAGATGGTCACAACCAAAGCAAGTATCAAGATATTACAATATCAAGAAGGGTAAGTTCTTACAAGACTTAAGCATAAGGAAGTCACAACCACAAACATATCTTAACAAAGATGGGGATATATCTTAACAAAGATGGCAGGGGATCTTAACAAAGATAAAGATGTATCTTGACAAAGAATGGTTTCTTAGAGCTTACAAGATGCCATATGTAATTACAATTATCAAGCGTAATCAAATAATATCACAACAAATGTAAGTGAGAAGTTTAAAAACTTCACGGGGAAAACTTTCAAGTTTTAAGAGAAGATCAAACACAAATGCTTACAAGTAAGAGTTTTAGTCAAACTCAAGTACACAAGGATGCTAACAAGCCAAAATCATAACTTTAAAATAAAACTCAAAAGAGAATAATATTAAAGTTTTGAAATGAATAAATGAGAGATAGGAAGGTGAAAACCCTAAAAACATTCATGGTAACATGTGAAATGCAAGTAGAAAGTTCACATTTATGAGTTTTAGGTTTACCTCTTGAAGCAAGCTTAAGCAATAAGAAAACCAGAGATATTGAGAGCTCTTACAAGGTCTTCAAATGTTCCTAGGTTGATGAATAGATGCTCCAAACAACCTCCAAGCAAGCTAGTGGACGAAATGCCTTGTAAATGAAGGAAAAACTCTAAAATTCAAAGGTTTCAAAGACCAACTCATTCAAATCTTGTTACATAAGTGTGGAAGTGATTTGGATAGCTTCAATACATCATATTTGATGTGTTTGAAGTGTTTCTTGAGTTGGAAAAGTTTGGAAATGGTTTTGGAAGGTGTTTTGCAAAAATAGATTTTGAGGGATTTTGGAGACTTAGTGAGATTTTGCAAGAATTTGGTGATTGTGTAAGGGAGAGAGTTCTAGATGATTTCTAGTATAGAACTCGTATGTTTGTGATGTATGAAGTGGGTTATATTTATAGCCAAAGGCCTTGGATTAAGGTATGGGCAAAAGTGAAGCAAATTGCCAATTTTAACCTTCCATCATGAAAATCTTTGAGTTTTTCAATGCAATCTTCATCATTGTCTTTAAGCCACTCTACTAAGATATTATCCATACCCTATAGATTTTTTTCATCATGCTTGATAGGATAGGAGGTGACTTGTTGAATTAAAGTTGATGATTTGACAAGGGTAGCCACCTTTTTTTTCTCTTTCTTCACTATTCACTTTTGCAACTTGCATTAAATAATGATTTCCTTTGATCTTTGTACCATTTTCGTGGGAATTGATGTAAAAATGTTCATTATCAATATAAACATCATAAATGAGGATTAGTCTTTGATTAGCATCAATTTGGAGAGGTTTTGGAATAAAAAAACTCATGCTGACCTAGTTTTGCGAATGTGAGTTTTTGCCAACTTGTGGATCTTGGTTCTCTCTAACCAGGAAGAGTTATGGAACCCACTTGCACTTTTTAAAAATCCCCAATTATGTAATACAATATTTATGCTTGTGTTAGGAACTCATTCCCCTTGAAACTAGGTCAAAAACCCTTGTGTGGTTAAGGAGTTATGGCTTTGCCCTTTTCAAAACCTTAATTTCTCAACTTTTCAATTACTTATCAATTCTTGATCCAATAGTCACCAAACTTCATGGGCAAGTGTAATATGACATAAGGAACATTTTTGATTCATATCATGAGGTCAAATTCCTTATGGTTGAAGAGTTGACTTTTCGGTCAACCGTGCGATCGATCGATGACTATCGAGCCGACTGTTCATGTTTCGGGTCTTCCAAGACTTTGAAACTTCTTGAGTAGACTTCACTAAGCCATATGAACCTTATGGACCAAGATTGCATCATTGGAACACCTTTTAACTCAAAAGTCAAACTACAATTGACTTTTCCCAATCAAAAACCCTAATCGGGGATCCTGAACTGCACCGTCATTAATCTTTGGGTTACAACCTCAAATTGGATTCATACTTCACACAATGTAGTATCCTTGACCTTGTTTTGTGTAGAATTAATCCAAGACATTGACTGATCAAACCATTGAAACCTCGACTTTTGACTGTATGAAACCCTAATTCACCTGTATCTTGACAAAGACAAACTGGAAATGGGTTAAGGTTAGATAATCAAATGAATATGATCCTAAAATGATGATGAGGATCTAAGGGGTCAAAAATTGGGGTGCAACACCGCCCTTTTCAGTTTTTTGACTTCACGGGTGTACATCTTTTTCAATTTTATCCCTAACTTTTGCCCGAACCTTTTTCTATTTTCTTGGTTTGCCGGGATGCCCCATTTTTGCCTGGACTCTCTTTTTTCTGTCCAGCGGGTCTCTTTAAGCAAAGTATTTTTTAACTGCGTCCGAGTTCACAGAGGATGAAAAATCTTCGCCATCCATGGTGGATAACAATAAGGCTCCTCTAGAGAAAACCTTTCTAACGACATATGGACCTTCAAAGTTGGGAGTCCATTTGCCCCTGTGATCTGATTGTGGTGGGAGAATCTTTTTCAGCACAAGATCGCCCGTCTGAAAGCTTCAAGGGCACACCTTCTTATCATAAGCTTTCTTCATCCGGCTTTGATACAGCCGACCATATGCTAGAGAAGTTAATCTCTTCTCATCCATCAAACTGAGCTGATTCAGTCTATCTTTTACCCATTCCGCCTCATCAAGTTGGACATCGCGCAAAACCCTCAAAGAAGGAATCTCAACCTCCAATGGTAGGACAACCTCCATACCAAATACCAGTGAAAAAGGAGTTACCCCGGTTGATATGCGTACTGTCGTACGATAATTGTGCAAAGCAAAAGGCAACATCTCATGCCAGTCCTTGTAGGTCACAACCATCTTCTGAACGATCTTCTTTATGTTTTTATTGGCCGCTTCAACAACACCATTCATCTTGGGCCGATAAGGAGAAGAGTTGTGATGTTCAATCTTGAAATTCTGGGGCAATTCCTTCATCATCTTATTATTCAAATTCGAACCATTGTCAGTGATAATCTGCTCCGGGATTCCATATCTGCAGATAATATCCTTCTTGATAAATCTGGCTACCACCTGTTTGGTAACATTAGCATACGATGCCGCTTCAACCCATTTGGTGAAGTAATCAATAGCTACCAAGATAAAACGATGTCCGTTGGATGCCTTGGGCTCAATCTTGCCAATCACATCAATTCCCTACATGGAAAAAGGCCAAGGTGATGACATAACATTCAGAAGGCTCGGAGGCACATGAATCTTGTCCGCACAAATCTGGCATTTATGACACCTCTTTGCAAACTTGAAACAATCTGTTTCCATCGTCAGCCAATAATACCCTGCTCGTAATAATTTTCTCGTCATTGCATGTCCGTCGGCATGCGTGCCAAATGTACCCTCGTGGATCTCTTCCATGAGCAACTTATCCTCTTTCTCGTCCACACACTGCAACAACACCAAGTCATGGTTTCTCTTGTAAAAAACACCATCCAGATTCAAATAGAAATTTCCAGCCAATCTCCTAAGAGTCTTCTGATCACGACTGGATGCCCCAGCCGGATACTCTTGGTTCTTCAGGAAATTCTGGATATCATAATACCACGGTTTGCCATCGGAAACTTCTTCAATGGCGAATATGAAAGCGGGCCTATTAAGGCGAGAGATAACTATCCTGGGAGCCTCATTCCAGAAGTTAACTTTATACATTGAAGACAATGTCGCGAGAGCGTCTGCCATCTGATTTTCTGCTCTTGGTACATGGTGCAATTCCACCTTGTCAAAGAAAGGTAACAGCCTCCTTGCATAATTCATATAGGGTATCAGATTGGGCTGACGAGTTTCCCACTCTCCCTTGATCTGGTTCACAACTAGAGCAGAGTCCCCGTACACATCAAGATTTTTAATTCTCAGATCAATAGCTTCTTCGAGATCTATAATGCATGCTTCATACTCGGCCTCATTGTTGGTAACTGGAAAGGTCAATCTAGCAGTGAATGGGATGTGCGACCCATGGGGAGTAGTAATGATTGCCCCTATTCCACTTCCGTATGAATTAACGGTACTATTGCGGTGGAAATAGGATCACAAACTATTAATGAGTTTGAATCGCAATTCAATTCACAACCGCTCTTTGATTTATCCGAAGGAAAAGGTCAAAAGAGGGAAAACCTATTTTGCATCGTAAACACAATGCGGGGAAAGATCTAGGGTTCGGGGGTTGGTTAAATTTAGGGAAGGTATTAGCACCCTAAACTTCTGTAGTACTCTACAGGAACCTTTTGTTCAGATGTTTACTATTTTGCTTTATTTATTTGCTTAAGGTATATGCACAAAGGGATTACAAGTGAGAAAAGAGACCTAAGGGGTTAATTCTAAGTTTACTCGGCAAGACATCGCATCTTGTGCCTACGTATCCTTACGGGAGTGGAATCAGAGTAATCGTAGTTCCCCTCAAAAGGGAGGTTAGAAACGTCTTGACTGTGGCCAAGGTTTCAATGGGGAATAAACGTATCTTAGGGACACGCTTACGCGGAGTGTAGAAACTCCAATATCTACGTTGTAAATTGTTAAGTGAATTAGGGTTAGGTTAGGGATTCCGCGGCGGGAAACTCTAAAATGAGCACGGCGGCTCTTTGACCTAGTGCTAGGGGTAAAATGGTAACTTTGTCTGCGGCGAGACATTTATGGAAAATTAGGGTTTGTAAGGGTGTAGTTTTGAGGTTTTGAGGTTGAAATTGAATGTGTGAAATTTGAGGGTTTGAGGACTATTGGCATGGCGGCCAAACGGCTAGACCTAATCCTTCGGAGGAGTGAAATTAATTATAAAGATGCGATGAAATTAAATATACATACAACGGCAGAAAATAAAGTGCGGAAAGATAAATGCGACAATTGTCTCGCAAAATTACATCCCATAAGCAGTTACAAATATGATAATTGAATATTTAAACTGAAAATAAAATCAATTGAACTTAGTCAACTGCAAAAAACCAAAACAAACAGAGACTGTTATTATACGGGGTTAGACAAAAAATTAGACGGGAATGTTAGGAATTTAAGTAGAAAATTATAATTTTAACGAAACAAGAAAAAAAGTTAGAAATTTGGATCTTAAAAATGAGGATGTTAGCGAAAAATTAATAAACAATAAAAATTGATACGCAATGAAGATGATGATAATATACAAGTGATAATGGAATATGAAATAGCAACGATGATGTCAGATTATGTACAAATATAAAAATAAATACAAAAATAAATAAATAAATATTAGTGAACAGGTTCATGGATAATCAAGAATACTGTTAGGAATGAAGGATGAAAATTGGAGTTGACGATAATTAGAAGTTAAGTGATGAACGTTTTGAGACGATGAGAATTTAGGTAATAAGAAAAGAGTTAGAATGGAATTAGGTTTTTTTTTGTGAGATTTGGAAAAGTTAGAACTTTAATGTGATTAAAAAGTTAGATTAAAAAGTCAGAGTTAAAAGTTAGCAAAAAATTAGAACTTCGAAATTTTCTTTTTTAAAAAAAGTTTTGAAAAAAAAAAAGAAAAGGTTAGATTTTAATTCAAAAAAAAGAAGTTAATACTCTTGAAAAAAACAAAAATAAGATTAGAAATTTTTTAAGAAAAGAAGAGTTAGTTACTTTTGATGAAGACTGCAAGAGTCTTTGATGCTTGCCGATCTCCCATTTTGTTGCTCCCGAGGGTCCTTTTATACTTGATTTTTTTAAATCTTTTTCAATCTCAGATTTGATTTGAATATTTCAATCTTTTTCAATCTCTGATTTGATTTGAATGAATTTTTATGATGATTTCAGATTTGATTCAATGATGGTGATGTTGATATTTAGATCTGATTTTGTTATGATGATGATATGATCTGATTGATTTTATTTTGCTCCATCTGTGATTTATTGTGATTGGATTTGATAAAAAAAAGTGTTGGGATTTAAATTTAAAAATGTTAGCAAAGAAAGTTAGAGTTTCAAGTTAAATAAAAATTAGAGTTTTAAGTTTAAAAAAAATGAGTTAGAATTTTAAAATAAAAAACATTTGAATGTTGATTTAAAAAAGTGTTAGAATTATTTTAAAAACTGTTAGAATTTAATTTTAAAAGGAATTTAGAATTTAAAAAAAAAGAAAAAGAAAAGGGCGTTAGAATTTAATTTTAAAAAGAATTTAGAATTTTAATTTGAAAAAGGATGGTGTCAAAAAAGATTTAGATTTAATTTTAAAAAAAAGGATAGATTTAGTTTATAAAAAAAAGGTTAGATTTAATTTTTAAAATAGTTAGAAAAAAAAGATTTAATTTTAAAAAGAAGTTAGAGAAAAAAAAGACTTAATTTTAAAAAGAAGTTAGAGAAAAAATTTTAATTTTAAAAAGAAGTTAGATTTTTATTTTAAAAAAGGTATTAGAATTTGATTAAAAAAATGTGTTAGAAATTAATTTAAAAAAAGGTTATAAAAAAAATTTACTCTTAAGGAAAAGAAACAAAAAGTTAAATCCTAAAAGTTAGTAAGAAGAGCTTAAAATGATTTAAATAAATAAACTAAATAGAAAAAAAAAGTTAATAAAAAACATTAGTAAAGTTATAAAAAAAAATTTAATTAAATTATTATTAGTTAAAAAACAAGATTAAAAAAAAGAGGTTAATTTATTAAGTTTATCAGAATTTAAAATAAAAATAAAAAAGAAAGGGTAAAATTTGGGGTATTACAGTTGCCCCTATTTAAATATCTACACCGGATGATTTGAGCAGCGGAGACTCGAGGAATCATGGTGGAGGGATTTAAATATAGATAACCGAAAATTTTGCCCTTATATGTGGCGATATGTAATGCTATGGACCAAACAAGACTAATGCAGACGATGCCATGAATATGATATGATGCGTATGCTGGAATGATGAATGCGAAAATGCTGACGAATACGACGACACAGGGACAGACGCTACGAGAAGAACACACTGGGGAAAATGACGCGCTGGGACGACAACACAACACTGGGGAATTCCAAAAATGATGGTCAACTGGTGCGAACACGACCAATTGTCATTTTTAGAACAGGAACGAGATTCTCAAATGGAGATGACACCTATGAGACGGCCTCCACTGGGGAATCTAAAAGTGAAACTGGATCATGTACGACTGCAAGATCGATTACAGAATGCTGGAGCATTGAGCAAAGAATAACATCCAAGCTTCTGTAAACTATCCCTCGTGACAGGATCAAACGGGCCTTTTCGGGAATCCATAGTAAATATACAGGGTAAAAAACCGGCTGTATGCCAAAATAAATGGACTTAAAGTGGTTAGAACATGATCCTAAATGGAGATGGCGCCTACGAGATGACCTCCACTTGGGAATGTCTAACAATAAGACTGGATCTACACGACTGCCAGATTGATTACAGAATGCTGGAGCATTGAGCAAAGAATAACATCCAAGCTTCTATAAACTATCCTTCGTGATGGGATCGAATGGACTTTTCAGAAATCCATATTACATATACAGGGTAAAAACCGGCTGTATGCCAAAATAAATGGGCTTTGATGGGAAATGCCCTGATAAGCTTCTCGAGGGAGAACTGTCACTTATCGTTGGAAGGGACTTACATGCCAAAACGGATAAGCACTCAAATAAAAAGGCTGCTGCTTATCTGATATATAAATCTTCTCGTATTTAAGGTCGGTGCCTGGAATACGTTTCAGATTCTTCTTTTACTAAAGGATAAAATAAACTTCTTCATACTTCCGAGGACAGCGCGTCGGGTATGATTCCGCTTCTTCTTTTGCTAAAGGGTAAACTGAACTTCCTCATACTTCAAGATCTGTGCTCTCCTGAATATGATTCTGCTCCTTCTTTTACTAAAGGGTAAATGAACTTCTTCATACTTCAAGATCTGTGCTCTCCAGAATATGATTCGGTTCAAACCTCCCCATACTTCAAGACGACAAGGAAAATGGAAGCCCAACTGCTCGATGGAGATGGCCATTTGCTGCGAGTCATAACGAAGATAGGATCAGCTTCTTAGGCGAGAAATGTCGCTTATTTGCAAGAGTGGCAATAATAAGCTTCTCATGTAAGAACTGCTTGTAGAGGTGATAACAGATGATGATAAGCTTCTCGGCGGAGAACTGTTGCATACCGTTGCTGAAGAACGTTATGATAAGCTTCTTAATCGAGAACTGTTGCTGATCGATTGTAATAAGCTTCTCTTGTGAGAACTGTTGCTGATCGATTGTAAAATGTTGTGATAAGCTTCTCTTGGCGAGAACTGTTGCGTATCTTGTTGTGTAAGGTTGTGATAAGCTTCTCTGGTGAGAACTGTTGCTGATCGATTGTAAAATGTTGTGATAAGCTTCTCTTGGCGAGAACTGTTGCTGGTCGATGATAGGCTTCTCAGGTGAGAAATGTCGCATACCGATGCTGTAAGATGTAGAATTGTTATATCGATAGGCTTCTCAGGCGAGAACAGTTGCATACCGATGCTGTAGGATGTAGGTTTGTAAATATCGATAGGCTTCTCAGGCGAGAACAGTTGCATATCGATGCTGTAGGATGTAGGTTTGTAAATATCGATAGGCTTCTCAAGCGAGAACAGTTGCATACCGATGCTGTAGGATTGTAAAGTGTTGTACCGATAGGCTTCTCGAGCGAGAACAGTCGCATACCGATGCTGTAAGATGTACTGATAGATTTTCCAGGTGTGAACTGGCGTGTATCTGTAACGGATTGTGATTGATTTTCTTGAAAGATAGTGCAAAATAAATGCACATCCGGGTACAGTGATAAGCTTCTCAGGCGAGAACAGTCGCATATCTGCCAAGGTAGGGTGAAAATTTTTAGACGGTGCAAAATAAATGCACGTCCGGTTGGGCTCGACAACCAACGAGACTGAGATTCAATCTAGGATCGAGCTAGAAAGAAGACTGGTAATTAAGACTCCATCGAGGGAATGAACTCGAAGGGTAAATATCTTATCCTGGTGAGGAAAGATAGCTGAAATAACCGTCATCCACGAGGATCGAGCTCTGTGGGGAAACTGGAAACAAGTAGGTATTTTATGCTTAAGGCTGACAATCTATTTGAAGGGAATGGACAAACCCAATTACTCGGTGGTAACAACCAATGATGGTGAAACACAATGAACCTGTGAATGCTAGCGCATATGTTAATGCATATGTATGTTAATGTCTATGTAGTTAAATATGCAGGATGTTATGAAATGAGTATGTAATGAGTATGTGTATGAAATAGGCATGTGATGCTTATGCCCCTGCGTATGCTGACGAAACAGACTAGAGACGGGACGAGAGATGAAATAAACATCTCGACGGAGATACCCTGCGTTCTCTGCAACCAAGACGTCAATCATGGGTAAGAAAGATCAATGGTAGAAACAAATCTGGTTTCAAAATTCTAACTTCTTCTGGGGAGAAAGTAATTTGTTTGGGTGCACAGTATCACGTCTTCGCATGGGGAGAAGAAAACCTGAGGGACACTTTCGAGTTACCTAAAAAAAAGTTGTCAGCTTATAGTCTCGCTGGGGACTGTGATGAGGCAATAGTTTAGGAGCATGTTGCAACATTGAGATTTACTGGGGAATGAAGGCCGCCGTGAGTAAAATCCATCGGGTGCATGAAGAAAACATGGTTTTGATCTTGAAGGGCCTTGTAGTAGTCGCCATTTGTTTTCCTTTAAAAAAACACGGTGCCCCAGGATACTTGTGTTGTAAGGTAGGGTCATCTCAAGAGGATTTTATAGAGAACACCGAGTCTGGTTTCCCCATTGTTCTCAAACTCTTTGAGAGATTCGTCAGGTCTCGATGTAACTGGCACAAATTAATCGTGTTACGACGAAATTTTTGAGAAATAGCTCTTAAGAACTTCAGACTCGCGTTGGTAAGCGAACTGGGAAACCGCCTGCCCCTGTTTAGCAGGATCTTCAAGTTCCATGGGTTATGTCCATATATAAATCTCTAAGATATCAAGCAAAGTCATCATGCCTGAAATGCATATCCTGAGCTTGTCAATGCACACATATATTTGTCTTGAATTTTTGTTTTGAAAAAGGTATCGCAATAACTTGTGACCGAAATCACTAGTCAGGATATAAGTTTTAATTATAATGCCAACATGAATTTTTTTCTGAGCATAGCTCGTAGGAGTCAGGAAACGCGATCTCGTCGAGTATGCTTTCAACCGAAGTCCTACTTCAATTATGTCTTTTAAAGGTTGTATCGTGGCTCAATTCACGGTTTAAGAAACAAAGGATAAAGGCTCAGAGTTATATTTGTACCCACCCATTCTTCGTGATGTTCTCCAATCCTAATTCAGTTAATCGGTTACGAACGCTCATATCTCAAGCGGATTTGCTATGGTCGAGAATGGCAGTCACTCACCTATTTCTAATGGCAATTGGTCACACGACTTTGTTCTTTACTAGGGATTATTTATTGTACCCTCTTGTTTTGCTTTTATTCCCTAACTTTTGCCTGGACAACGTCTTTTGATCTGACTTTGGAGTCCAGCGGGATGCCCCAGTTTTCCCTAAGTCTCCTTCATAGGTTTTGACTTAGCGGGCTCTTATTTTTTTTGAATATTCTTTTATGCACAAGTCGTGTAAATCTTTTGAAAGGCTCGTGACTGCCCCACTCCTTAGGTAACCGAGGGATAGTCATTGTATTGGACTTCTTAAGATGCTAAGGATAAATTCTCGAAGGTTTGCTCTTCCTTTTTGAGGATCTAAGCGCTCGATCGGCTTAACTGAGACCTACCCTGCCCCAGGTTAGGATGAAGGTTCTTAAAAGAAAGAAAAACTCCTACTTCAAGGCTCAAAGAGGTTAACGAGGGATTATCATCCTTATATCTCCAGTGTATGGGATTTGAAACAATGCCTTACATCATCAGCGGGTTTTAATTGAAAGCATACGACAAGAAATCTGACGTTTTAGGTTCGTCATCCTCCCCCCAATTCTCCATCAGAACAAGAGATCGGGTAAAGTTGGCATTATGATTTATGGATTTATTCAAGACAAACATATGCGTTGCATTAATTATTCAAAGATAAACAAGTTCGTACATGCTAAATATGCCTAATCAAAGAGAAATACATATAAATAAACAAATGAACTGTCGGAAAAATCCTTCTAAATGTTTATGAAATCTTGCATTCAAGAGTAACAGTTTCCTTTGGCGGAGCCTCAATGGAAGGGACGTCGGGTTTACGATCACTGTGAGTCGTCATGGCTTGCCCCAGTTACGCTGGTCACATCTTCAACAGTTTTCAGTCGTTGCTTCAAAATAAATTTCCCAGATTCTTTGTTGATCCCGGTCATATCATCTTGAGGGTTACTGAGATGAAGCGAGCTAGGCCTTTGAATAATTACTGGATTCGGCTGATTTGCTGAGGGGTCAACACACTTTGCAGAATTTAAGCTTGACAAGCGGGGAACCCCGAGAGGAGTCTCGATCTTCGGCTGAGCATCGCCAAAAGACAACTTCTTCGTTTCTAGCAAATTTCTGACAAAGTTCTTAAGAGCGTAGCAATTCTCTAGATCATGGTCGGGCGCACCCTCATGAAATAAACAATGAGCGGCAGCGTTGTAACCTGCAGGTAACGGATTAGGCGGAGGACCTAGAGTACGGGTGGTAATCAGACCTTGTTGTACCAAATGGGGGTATAACTCAGTGAAAGTTATCAGAATTGGAGGACAAGGCTTATACTGCCTCTTACGGGGATAAGGAACCTGATCCTGTGATTGTTGGTGAACAGGAGCGTTGGGCACTCGTTGACTGTTGACAGGAACTTGCATGGGTGGATAACCGGAAGGTTGTTGATAAATCGGTGCTTGATATACCGGAGCTGACTGCACAGGCTGGTATGTAGAAAACTGCTGATCGAAAGGAGGTGCAACAGTAGCTACATAGGGTTGTTGGACATATGGAAACGGATAACCTTGAACATAACTCTGCTGATGTTGCCAAGGTTGAGGAGTAGCCATTTTGCGGTTCCTCGAACGTGCAGGTCCTTTACCATGGTCGGAGTTAGGAGTTTTGCACTTGGGAGGGGTAGCTCGTCGAACTGGTTGAGCACTAGGAGGCACCAAACCGGATTGAAGACCGTGAGGAGGTACATTCTCGACAGTAACAGCTGGTTGAGGTTCCATAACGGTATTAGTAGTCTCAAAAACAACAGTAGACTGAGCATCCACCTTCACACTAAGAGCTCGTAACATCTCCAAAATCTGCCCTACACTCCCTCGAAGATCTTCGAGTTTATGGCTGACACGGTTGATCTCTTGGTTTTGATCTTCCATCCTTTTGAAGGGTCGTATTGATGCAGAGAACTCAGGGTGACAAAACTGGAAGGTGAGAGAACCGCGTATGAGAAATCGGGAGACACATGCAATGCAAAAGTAAGATGCTAAAATGTGAATGCAAATGAAGATTTCATGGAATTCAAATATTTACGAATATTGCGGAATACCAAGGAAACTTTTAATTTATTGAAGACAGATTACAAATAATATTCTTGCAACCAAAATAGCTAAATAAAAGCCTAGAAAATCCTAGAGAAGCATCTTCCACAACTTCAGTGAGCAGACGGAGATCCAGAGGAAAATAAATACTCGTAGAGCCTCCTCTTCTTGTAGGATTGTATCTCATCATTCTTCGACTGAATCTGCTTTTGAAGTTCTTCGTACTTGCTGACCATCACATGGTATTTGTTCTTCCATGATTCTGCTTCCCATTGTGATTTCTTCAAAGTGATCTTCAAAGTCTCAGCTTCAGTCATGAAATACTGGACAGGTTCTTCTCTTTGAGGTAAAGGATCTTGGCGAGAGTAGGGCATCTTCAACTCAATAGCTCTTCCTCGAACCCATTGAAGGTATGGTTCCATAGACACACAATTAGGTCTGCCCAAACTTTCTTTGTCTTTCCTATGCAGATGATTCCAAGAAGATAGAATCTGATCTTGAAGCTTTTTGTCGTCTTTGAAAAAGATTTTCTCCACATGAATACCTTTAGGCGGTTCCTTCAAGGGGTATCCCAACTGTCGGCGAGCTAAGACTGGATTGTAGCTAATTCCTCCATTGAAACTGAGCAAAGGCACATTGTTGAAGTTTCCGCAACTATCAATGATCGATATCCCATCGTACATGCGATTATACCAATCAATATCAGAGTGAGTTAAAGCCATAACTTTTTGCGACCAACGTTCTTGGTTAGGTTTCCAGAACGGACCGGACTTGGGTAAGTGAGAAATAAACCACTTGTATAGTAATGGCACACAACATGTAATCATTCCTCCACCATGAAAGTTTCGGAGATGTACTGAATGATAAGTATTACCCAATAGTGTTGGAACTGGATTTCTTCTTATGAAGGTCTTGATTGCATTAAGGTCCACAAACCCCTCAAAACTAGGAAAAAGCAGCAACCCATAAATAAGCAAAGCAAATATTGTCTCAAAGGCAAACATGTCTTTATGATCGGCATACAATTGGGCCTTCTTAATTAGAAAGTCCCTGAGAAAACCGGAGGTCCCCCCTTTGGTGATCATATTGTTTTTGACCTCGGATATCCTTAGACAAATGGCTTTAGCAATATCTCGTTCTTTAGGGTCTTCCTCCAAGAAAGGGAATGGAGACTTATCCAAGATAGGTAATCCCACCAACTGAGAGTACTCTTCTAAGGTAGGTAAAAGCTGATAATCTGGAAAGGTGAAGCAGTGATAATCTGGATCATAAAACTGTAGCAAAGTCGCAAGAAGTCCTTCGTTTACTTGAATCTTCAACAAAGACAATAGCCTTCCATATCTGTTTTGGAACTTTTCTTGATCTTGAACCAAATCTCTTAGCTTCTCTAGGACTTCCAAATTAAAACCCTTAAAAGTAAATTTCAAAGTATGCCTTCTATGGTGATCCATGGTATCCTGCAATGTTCATAAATAGAGTTTGAATTCCATGAATCTTAATGCGATATGATGTTTTATGGATGCAATGCATGAAAACACATAAAGTCCTAGGTTAAAAGAACGTGAGCGGAGTTAAGGTCTACCCATCCCCAAAAGGAGTGTACTATAGGTTAGTTGTACCTGCCGAACAAGGTTCTAAAAAGTGCCCAAAGTCATCAGCCCATCTTTCGGATATTATCAACCTTCCGACTGACTCGGGAGTTAATAATATTCTCAAGAGAACCTCTTTTGAGTGTAGTATCGTGTAGCAACCATTGTAGGACTACTCCCACATAGTTCCCGCACTACGCCCTAAATAAGGCCGAGGTGGTGTAAAGGTACCACGGTTCCCAATATCACAGACTCCAATCGACCATGGAAAAAGTTTTCACGATTATTCGTTCAACCGAACCATTTTCGAAAAGGTCTCAACTGAGCGGTGATTCTCGAATCAACTTGGTCGGGATTCAACTCCCTATAAGCCTCATCGAATATATCCCCATCCTATAATAATGTCACTAGTCCGGGCGTAGGACTTATCTCACAACACAAGGAACATTCCCAAAATCAAAGTACAATATATACATGCAAATGGATAGTAAAGCGAAACATAATAAATGTGAACAAATTAGGGATAACCCTCAAAAGTTTAGAAAGTCCCCAGTGAAGTCGCCATTTTCTGTTGCGGTGGAAATAGGATCACAAACTATTAATGAGTTTGAATCGCAATTCAATTCACAACCGCTCTTTGATTTATCCGAAGGAAAAGGTCAAAAGAGGGAAAACCTATTTTGCATCGTAAACGCAATGCGGGGAAAGATCTAGGGTTCGGGGGTTGGTTAAATTTAGGGAAGGTATTAGCACCCTAAACTTCTGTAGTACTCTACAGGAACCTTTTGTTCAGATGTTTACTATTTTGCTTTATTTATTTGCTTAAGGTATATGTACAAAGGGATTACAAGTGAGAAAAGAGACCTAAGGGGTTAATTCTAAGTTTACTCGGCAAGACATCGCATCTTGTGCCTACGTATCCTTACGGAAGTGGAATCAGAGTAATCGTAGTTCCCCTCAAAAGGGAGGTTAGAAACGTCTTGACTGTGGCCAAGGTTTCAATGGGGAATAAACGTATCTTAGGGACACGCTTACGCGGAGTGTAGAAACTCCAATATCTACGTTGTAAATTGTTAAGTGAATTAGGGTTAGGTTAGGGATTCCGCGGCGGGAAACTCTAAAATGAGCACGGCGGCTCTTTGACCTAGTGCTAGGGGTAAAATGGTAACTTTGTCTGCGGCGAGACATTTATGGAAAATTAGGGTTTGTAAGGGTGTAGTTTTGAGGTTTTGAGGTTGAAATTGAATGTGTGAAATTTGAGGGTTTGAGGACTATTGGCATGGCGGCCAAACGGCTAGACCTAATCCTTCGGAGGAGTGAAATTAATTATAAAGATGCGATGAAATTAAATATACATACAACGGCAGAAAATAAAGTGCGGAAAGATAAATGCGACAATTGTCTCGCAAAATTACATCCCATAAGCAGTTACAAATATGATAATTGAATATTTAAACTGAAAATAAAATCAATTGAACTTAGTCAACTGCAAAAAACCAAAACAAACAGAGACTGTTATTATACGGGGTTAGACAAAAAATTAGACGGGAATGTTAGGAATTTAAGTAGAAAATTATAATTTTAACGAAACAAGAAAAAAAGTTAGAAATTTGGATCTTAAAAATGAGGATGTTAGCGAAAAATTAATAAACAATAAAAATTGATACGCAATGAAGATGATGATAATATACAAGTGATAATGGAATATGAAATAGCAACGATGATGTCAGATTATGTACAAATATAAAAATAAATACAAAAATAAATAAATAAATATTAGTGAACAGGTTCATGGATAATCAAGAATACTGTTAGGAATGAAGGATGAAAATTGGAGTTGACGATAATTAGAAGTTAAGTGATGAACGTTTTGAGACGATGAGAATTTAGGTAATAAGAAAAGAGTTAGAATGGAATTAGATTTTTTTTTTGTGAGATTTGGAAAAGTTAGAACTTTAATGTGATTAAAAAGTTAGATTAAAAAGTCAGAGTTAAAAGTTAGCAAAAAATTAGAACTTCGAAATTTGCTTTTTTAAAAAAAGTTTTGAAAATAAAAAAGAAAAGGTTAGATTTTAATTCAAAAAAAAAAGTTAATACTCTTGAAAAAAACAAAAATAAGATTAGAAATTTTTTAAGAAAAGAAGAGTTAGTTACTTTTGATGAAGACTGCAAGAGTCTTTGATGCTTGTCGATCTCCCGTTTTGTTGCTCCTGAGGGTCCTTTTATACTTGATTTTTTTAAATCTTTTTCAATCTCAGATTTGATTTGAATATCTCAATCTTTTTCAATCTCTGATTTGATTTGAATGAATTTTTATGATGATTTCAGATTTGATTCAATGATGGTGATGTTGATATTTAGATCTGATTTTGTTATGATGATGATATGATCTGATTGATTTTGTTTTGCTCCATCTGTGATTTATTGTGATTGGATTTGATAAAAAAAAAAGTGTTGGGATTTAAATTTAAAAATGTTAGCAAAGAAAGTTAGAGTTTCAAGTTAAATAAAAATTAGAGTTTTAAGTTTAAAAAAAATGAGTTAGAATTTTAAAATAAAAAACATTTGAATGTTGATTTAAAAAAGTGTTAGAATTATTTTAAAAACTGTTAGAATTTAATTTTAAAAGGAATTTAGAATTTAAAAAAAAAAAGAAAAAGAAAAGGGCGTTAGAATTTAATTTTAAAAAGAATTTAGAATTTTAATTTGAAAAAGGATGGTGTCAAAAAAGATTTAGATTTAATTATAAAAAAAAGGATAGATTTAATTTATAAAAAAAAGGTTAGATTTAATTTTTAAAATAGTTAGAAAAAAAAGATTTAATTTTAAAAAGAAGTTAGAGAAAAAAAAGATTTAATTTTAAAAAGAAGTTAGAGAAAAAAATTTAATTTTAAAAAGAAGTTAGATTTTTATTTTAAAAAAGGTATTAGAATTTGATTAAAAAAATGTGTTAGAAATTAATTTTAAAAAAGGTTATAAAAAAAATTTACTCTTAAGGAAAAGAAAAAAAAAAGTTAAATCCTAAAAGTTAGTAAGAAGAGCTTAAAATGATTTAAATAAATAAACTAAATAGAAAAAAAAAAGTTAATAAAAAACATTAGTAAAGTTATAAAAAAAATTTAATTAAATTATTATTAGTTAAAAAACAAGATTAAAAAAAAAAGGTTAATTTATTAAGTTAATCAGAATTTAAAATAAAAATAAAAAAGAAAGGGTAAAATTTGGGGTATTACAGGTACCGTCAAATATCAATTGCCATTTGGAACCCAACTCTGGACCTTCATCAGGCAACGACTCTTCACAGTCCTTCATTTTTAAGTACATGATATCCTCATCAGGAAAATCAAACCTCATTGGCTGGTAATCATCAATTGGCTGCTCAGCTAGGTACTCTGATAGAACACTACCTTTAATAGCCTTTTGAGAAACATACTGAATATCATATTCTGTTAGTACCTTCTGCCATCGGGCAATCCTTCCGGAAAGTGCTTGCTTTTCAAACACATATTTGATCGGATCCATCTTTGAAATTAGCATGGTTGTATGAGTTAGTATGTATTGCCTCAAACGTTTGGCAGCCCAGGCTAGTGCACAACACGTCTTTTCGAGCATTGAGTAACGGGACTCACAATCTGTGAACTTTTTACTCAAGTAATAAATCGCATGCTCTTTACGTCCAGTCTCGTCATGTTGACCGAGAACACAACCCATGCTTTTCTCAAGAACCGTCAAATACATAATCAATGGTCTCCCGGCTACTGGAGGTATCAATATTGGAGGTTCCTGTAAATATTCTTTTATTTTTTCAAACGCCTTTTGACAATCTTCATTCCAGGTCACAACCTGATCTTTTTTCAATAACTTGAATAATGGCTCGCACGTGGCCGTTAGATGAGATATGAACCGAGCAATGTAATTCAATCTCCCTAAAAAGCCACGAACCTCTTTTTCTGTTTTCGGTATTTGCATTTCTTGTATTGCTTTTATCTTAGCAGGATCAACCTCAATTCCTTTTTCGCTAACAATAAACCCCAATAGCTTACCAGATCTCACCCCGAAGGTGCACTTGTTAGGATTCAGCCTCAGCCTGAATTTCCTAAGCCTCTTGAACAATTTCAGAAGATTGACCAGATGCTCTTCCTCCGTCTGGGATTTGGCAATCATATCGTCAACATAGACTTCGATCTCTTTATGCATCATGTCATGAAATAATGTTTTCATAGCTCGCTGATATGTTGCCCCGACGTTCTTCAATCCAAAGGGAATCACTTTGTAGCAGAACGTTCCCCACGGGGTAATAAAAGTTGTTTTCTCCATATCTTCCGGCGCCATTTTTATCTGATTATAGCCCGAAAAACCGTCCATGAAGGAAAACACGGAGAATTGAGCGGTGTTGTCGACCAACACATTAATATGAGGAAGCGGAAAGTCGTCTTTTGGGCTCGCCCTATTCAAATCTCGATAGTCCATGCACATACACACCTTACCATCTTTCTTTGGTACAGGTACTATATTGGCGACCCATGAGGGATAAGTTGTAACAGCCAAAAAACCGGCGTCCCACTGTTTTTGAACTTCCTCTTTAATCTTCACAGTCATATCTGGTCTAGTTCTTCTGAGTTTTTGCTTAACCGGCGGACATTCCTCACGCAATGGCAAACGGTGAACCACCATATCAGTATCCAACCCAGGCATGTCTTCGTAAGACCAAGCAAAGATATCATTATACTCTCGAAGCATCTCGATCAAACTTTGCTTGATATCGCTTTGCAGTGCAGCCCCTATCCGGATATTCCTGACAACCTCTTCGGACCCCACGTTGATAATTTCAATTTCCTCCTGATGAGGCAGAATGATTCTCTCTTCTTGTTTCAAAAGTCGAGTCAGCTCTTCTGATAAGTCATCATCCTCAACAATCTCTTCTTCTGCTTGAAATATCGAGTGCTCGAAGTCGAAGCGAGTCATAGGAAGTTCGTGGTCGGTGTCGTCTGAAATATGAATCCTGCAATGAGAATGGTTAAATGCTTCAAATAATGCAAACAAAGCACATAACCACGTTGCCATTTTATTGGTCAATCAAAAACAGGAAAAACAAGGATCACAAAATTTGCATGATAAAAACGCCTTTATTTAATGATTAAACAAAGCACACACATAAGCAGGTAGCCCTGAAAACAGAATCACTATGCCCCGGGTAGGACACAGGATTATACAATAATTAAGGAAACAAATCATTACTGTTTTGTAGTCACTTGGACAAGTTCCTGGATAGACCAGTTGCATAGGCTCTGTCCTGGCACGCTGGGCTTGATCCACGAGTCCATATCGCAGTCACTATCTCTGCCTTCGGCATCGGAAATAGCATTAATTGTTTCATAACAGACTCCACCTGGAGTGATCATCACTGGCCCTTTGAACTTTGGCACGCCTGATGTGGAAGATGACGACGTTGGGCGATACCCCAACCTAAACTTGTCCATCTTGACAGGAATTTCCAATACTTGGCCCTATCCTTTGGTTTCTCCGGCCTGAACCACTGCCTGAGCATCTTTGTATGAAGACATGGCCACCTCTGGCCCTTTGTTTGGGACATGAGACTTGTCCTTGATCTGCAACCCTTCAAAGGCTTAGCATGGCGTCTCATGGATCTCCCCATCCACTTCGACGTACTTGAATGACGAAAGATGACTAACCAGAATGTCCTCCTCTCCGCAAATAGTAACAACACTGTCACCAACCATGAATTTAAGCTTCTGATGCAGCGTGGACGTCACAGCCCCTGCAGAATGTATCCATGGACGCCCAAGTAAACATCTGTAAGCTGGATGTATGTCCATGATGTAGAACACAGTGTCAAACACTTCTGGCCCGACCTGGAGTGGCAACGTTATGGACCCAAACACCGACCTTCTGGTCCCATCAAAAGCTCTCACGACCAAGTCACTTGGCGTGCATATAATTCCTTGGATATCTAGCTTCATCATAGCCTTCTTAGGCAACACATTCAAAGATGATCCGGTGTCTACAAGAATGTGTGACATAACAGTGCCCCGACATTCCACTGAAATGTGCAAAGCCATATTATGATCCTGACCTCTAGGCGTCAAATCAAAGTCAGTAAATCCCAGGATGTGTCTGGCATTCACATGCACCAGTACCCCCTCAAGCTGATTAACAGATACTTCCTGGGGTACAAAAGATGTGTCAAAGATTTTCAACAAGGCATTCCGATGAGCCTCGGAACAAAGCAACAAAGATATGATTGAAATTTTGGAGGGCGTCTGCTGCAAGTGCTCCACAATCTTATAGTCGCTTTTGCGAATTAACCTCATAAACTCTTCTACATCCTTGATTGATGTTTCTTTCTCTCTCGCCTGGGAAGGTCCTCCTTCATTCACTTTGGCTTTGCCTTTAGCAATCCTCTCAGCCTCAATTTCAGGTGAAGTGAAAATTCTACCACTGCGGGTCATGCCTCCCGCTCCAACAAGATTGCCCACTGCCCCTGCCGGCTGGCTATCCACCTTAATCTTTTCCCCATTGCAAAAAGCTTCCAACCCATAATTCCACGGAATGGCTTTCGTACTTTCATAAGGAATGGGCCCTGCTTTCGTTATTGTGATAGTTGGCCGCTTGACGGGCGCTGATATCGTAATAGTCTTTCATGGAATTGTAACTGTTGCGACCTTACCCTGCTTTTCAAATCTTGCCTCAACAGGCTTCTCAACAGCAGTACGGTCGAATTGCAAAGTTCCCTCATCAATCATGACCTGAATACCTCTCTTGAAATCAATACAGCCCTCTGGCCAGGTCCAATAATCCAAACAGTCCTCATCACATCCAGGGAAGACCCCCCTTTCAACAATATGCTATTAACATAGCTTAAAGGCGTCCTCAGATCATTTATGTCCATAACCAAATCCAAATCTTCTTCTGTCAAAATAGCATTTGCTCTATGATTCGGCATTGGTTGCTGTACAATGTTGGGACCATCATGACTGAAGTTAATGACTTTACTAACAATCAAATCTTAGACTTTGTGTTTAAAAGCATGACAACTCTCGATATCATGTCCGGGTGCCCCAGAATGAAATTCACAATGCTTATTAGTATCATACTCGTAAGGAAGCGTTTCTGTGGGCGGGTCCAATGTTCTCTTTCAACCAGATTCAAACCTAACAGCGTTTGAAGCAGTTCTGCATACGTTAACGGAGGTGTATCAAATACCCTCTTTGGCCTCCCATTCTTAATCCTTCTCTGAGCAGGATTCTGCCTTTGTTGTTGTTGCTGCTGTTGTTGTGGTTGTTGTCGTTACTGAGGTATAGGAATTGTCACACTAGCAACCTGTTGTTGAATATACTGATTCCTACCTCTACCTCGTCCTCGACCACCATACACTGCGCTGGCGTCTCCTTGTCTTCTACCACCAAAGACCTTTTTTGCACCTCCAGCTGAGGTCGATTCACCGACTTGAATCTTACCAATCTTAATGCCATTTTCAATCTGTTCTCCCATGAGTATCATGTCAGAGAAACTACCCATCGAACAATTGAGCAATTTATCATATTACATCCCAGAGAATGTTCCAACAAAAATATCAATCAATTCCCTTTCAACCATAGGTGGGTGTACCCTTGCCGCAAGATCACGCCAACGCTGGGCGTACTCATTGAAACTCTCCCCGTTCTTCTGAGAAAGACTTTGAAGCTGGACCCTATTTAGCGCAAGGTCACTATTGTATTGGTAGTATCTGACGAAAGCATCCGCCAACTCTTTCCAACTTCCGATCTGTGCAGGCTCTAGTCCCATGTACCATTCCAGCGATGGTCCCGACAAACTATCCTGGAAAAAATGCATAAGCATCTTCTCGTCATCAGAGTAAGCAGACATCCTCCGGTAATATGAACGCACATGAACCCGTGGGCATGTATCCCCTTTATACTTATCGAAAGTGGGAGCTTTGAACTTCAATGGCACCCTCAGCCCAGGAACCAGCCCCATGGTGGCCATGTCCAAACCTGCAGAATTTTGATTGGCTATACCTCTTATCTGTTCCTCCAACATTTTAATCCTCCGATCATTATCAGTGGGACCTTCAAAACCCATACCTTGCCCAGAAAAGGCATCTTCCTGACGATCTCTGTCCCAATACGGACCCTCATTACCATACTCGTCATAAGCAGCATTACGACCATATCCTTGTTGATTAAAATTAGGACCACATCCTCTATTGCCAAATCCTTGATTAGCCCTGCCTGGTCCAAAACCAGCATTGAAAGGACCCATCCCAGCACCATTGGTATTCACATTGCCAAACCCAGCATTGTCGTAGCCATTATTACCATAACCTTGATTGTTATCGCCAAACCCTCCGTTGCCGAAGCTCTGATTATTAAAGCCATCATTGCCATCCTGATTACCAAAGCCAAAACCCTAATTATTGTCACCGAAACCAGTATTGATACCAATATTCTTGTTGGTTTCCACGTTCCCATTGCCATTATAAGCATTTCCGTTATCAGCGTTTCCGTTGCCATTGCCGGTACCAGTCTCACCAGCATTTGGTATCACTTCCTCCCTGCGAGGGGTCTCAACACGAATAGAGTTATATTCAGTATTACCAGCCGCTCATGCCAGCAGCGGTTGCACCAGAGTTTGAAGATGTTCCTGGCCCTTGGCCACAGCCTCCATAGCCTGCATGAATTGTGCCAACCTATCCCGGATCTCCTACATCTCAGCTTGTACCTGGTCCATGATCTTCTTACAGTTGCTTCTTTTAGTGTACCGGTGAGTTCTCTGTTTGTCAATCTTGAAACAACCTGAAAGATGCAGGAGATAAGATTCGAGCTCAAAAAAGTACCTGCCATGCAATATGAATATGCAGATGCACACATGTAAATATGCAACAGGTTAATTTCCCCCCGATTCTAGTTCCGGAGAAGAAGCCATAACGATAATGGAGTCCCAAGTAAGCAAGCACAGAATCAGAAACCTCATACATAAAAAAATGCCAAGAGGCAGAGTACAAAGGTACAACCGAATATAACTGAAAAGACCTCGGCCAACAAGCCTGGCGATGGTCAAAATACAAGCACGAATAACATACAACAAGATAAAAACAAAGATAAATCAGGATGGATAGCGCGCCCGGACATCCCCCAATAGCCTCAGCGTCTCCGGATGACCTGGTCTGGAGAGTAGTTCCTGTATCAGTAATGTGTGTCGCCTAACAGTGGATTTCAGCTTTTTGGCATCCTCTACACAGGCTCCCTTGCCAAAACACTCATCAAGTCTGCATCTCTTGAAGCCAGCCTTTAATTCACAACCCCTCATTTCTTTGACCATGTCGTTCACTCTAAACTCAGCGTCACGTCTAAGAGATGCCTCTTCAGAAATCTTCGCATCCTTAGCGCTGAGCTGCTCCTCTAACCGGGAAATCTGCAGCTTTAACTCATCTTCACGCTCCTTCCGGCTAGTAAGCGTGGCATTCCACAAAAATTCCCATTTGGAAAGTCGAGAATAAACCTTGTTCAGAAGCTCTTTCTTAGTATCTAGCACACTACTAACACCATTCAGGGCTACTCCCACCTTCTCTCTCCTGCTGGTCTCTTCAGTCAAATCTGAACCCAACCTGTTAATCATCTCAGTCTGCTTCTTCAAAGTCAAGGTTGCCTCACTCTTCTCATGCCGAAGCTGGAAAATCTCTTTCTCTAACTCTTCATTTGCTCTTTGCAACTCTTCCTTTTCAGCCAACAGCTTGTTATATTTCTCAATCTCTACTGAAGTAGGTTCCTCAGTCACCAGAAGATACAAAGGCTCTACAGCGGGATATGGCATCAAAGAAGTCCTAGCTCTCTCATGGATCCAAGTCAAATAGGGATCATAGGCTTTACTATTTCTTTTGCCAAACAAAGCCTTCCCTCTCCTATGAATATTCCCCCATGCGTGCCTCAATCTGACCAAAACATCTCCATCTAATAAACCCGTGAGATACAGAGATTCCTGTATCTCGTCCTCAACCGGAGAATCCCTCAAAGCATAGCCAAACTGTCTCACAAGCAGAGAAGGGTTATAGTTAATACAACATTTCCGTCCAATCAATGGCACGTTCAGAAAGCCACTGCAACTATATATAATATCAGCTCCGAGCAGGTTCCGATCAAACCAAACAATGTTCTCAGCACACAATCCCATCAATCGGGAAGACCAATCTAAAGTACCAGCAGTATCAACAAAAGGTCTCGTCTTAGGAAGATGTCCCTGAAACCACTTGTATAGAAGAGGTACACAACAAGAAACATTCTTTCCCCGACGCTTCTCATTCTTATAGTGAATAGAATGATAAACGTCACCCAAGATAGTAGGCACCAGATTCTTCGAGGCAAGAATAAAGAATGCATATGAGTCAACAAAATCAGGCAAGTTGGGGAACAAGACAATCCCATAAATGCAAACAGCCAGAATAGCACTGAAGACAATCCAACATCCATCCTTCGCACACTGCGTAGCTTTCTCAACCAAGCAAGAAAGATGAAAACCATAAACTCTATTCAGCTTGACCAAACCTCCAGGGAACTCAGAAGCATCTAAATTGACAATCTCAGCCAGCTTAGCCAACTCAGGCTCAGTATCCTCGTGAATAAAAGGCATCTGATCTAACACAGGAACTCCTAGCATATCAAAATACTCCTCCAAAGTAGGGGCTAAAATATAATCAGGGAACAAGAAGCATCTCAACTGAGGCTCGTAAAACTGCATCAAGGTATACAATCCAGTCATCTCAAACACAGAAGGTCTGCACACCAAACTGAGCAGTTTCCCGTAAGACTCTCTAAACTCAGCCCTCACTCTCTAATCTTCTAGAGCAACCAACCGCAACAAGGAACTGATATTTGGAGAAGGAAACCTGTAAGCAACTGTCCTCTTCATGGACTCCATGTCTGGCAAGAAGAACACTAGAATCTGAGGGGGGAAAAAGCACACCTGCAACATAAATACACGTTAATAAAATGCAAACATGAAAATGCAAATGCATATGAAAACAGGGGATCAAGTGCAGTGCTGAAGAACTGTGCTGTGCTGTACTGCAACTTGAGAACCATCAGATTTTCTCCTCAAACAAAACCAACCGCAAAAGAACCCTCACAACCAATTCTCACTGACAGAGACAAACCAGGTGTTCTGAGGCCAGAGTTTTCCTGCAAAAAGACCCACCTACCCCTCAGAGGTATGTACTTAACTCGCAGACGAGGTACGACATCCTATGCGGTCATCAGCGTCACAGGCTTTCAAGAGCGATGATACGATACCCAGAAGGTGTGGCATCATCGTCCCTTGAAGAGGCCTCACTTAGCCGAATCCCAAATGATAGGTCCCCAGAGTCGACAACCCTCAAATCCAACAACCTGTCGAGCCCAAAGGGCCAGGCAAGATGCCATCAAAGAGAATCTCGTCTGAGTGCAGATTTCGTAGCTAGCTGGTGCGAGCAAAGCAAGCAGGCTAACCACTACTTTCTACTTCTAAGTCTATGTGCATACTCAAGTCCAGGTCCGGCTTATCTCTCAAACTAACCCTCTACCCACAGCATAACAACAATAATATAGTACTGAAAGTAAAGACAGAAATATAAATACATACAAAACCCCAGACGAGAAAACAAGCGCTAGGATTGACTCGCATAGGGAACTGTTGGAGTCCCCAGCAGAGTCGCCAGTTGTCGCTACTGCGAAAATCAGCGCCGGCCATGACAGAAGAGTCGCCACCGTGCGTTATTTATCCCAAAAAGAGGGAAAGGAAACGCTCAGAGAAAACCTAACGCAAAGAGGAAAAGGAATGGTCATTGTAACCAAATCCTGGATTCGGGAGTCGGTTACGCAAGGGGAAGGTATTAGCACCCCTTACGTCCGTCGTACTCGACGGGATCCACGCTTGTTTTCTATCTAAGGGTGTGTTTATCTATCTACTCTAAAGGTCTGGTCTAAAAAAGAAAAGAAAATGACTCGGCAAAGTATCGCACTTTATGCCTACGTATTCCCGTCTGGAACGAGAAATCAGAGTCAATATAGTTCGCCTAACTACGGGTTAAGGGGGGGGGGGGAAGGTTGCTCGCCGAGATATCGCATCTCGTGCCTACATACTTTCATACGGCATGAAAGATCAGAGCAAACGTAGTTTGGGCTATGGAAGACACAAGTTTGTCTGACAATTTTTTATCTCCTTATGAAAGGGTTTTCCAAATTAAGGGTCCAAGAGGACAAAAACAGAGTGTGAATGTTTGTTTGAATCTTTTACGAAAGAACTATTTTTTAGGATGTTCGCAATCTCCGCCGCACTAGAGACTATGACCTAGGAGTGAATGCTTCGCATGTCACCCAAAGGGTACCACGCTAAACATCCAGATTACTGGAGAGAGGCCCTCCACTAACCTTTTCCCAGATAGCTTAAGGCTCGTAACGTACGACTTCAATTAACCTTATTACTGTATTTTTGAATTATTTTGAGATGAGAAGAGAAAAACGCCCTAAAACTATGGTTGAAAGGGAATCTACCTACTGTTATCATGCATAGTTTAGAAACCTAATGTCTGTCATAATTCCCTCTTGCACAGAGGAAATCAAAGATCCTAGGGGAAAACAGCAAAAGAAAGCAAGTAGTAAACAGTAAACAGTAAAATGCATGCTATGCAACAGTACAAGTGAGGCAAGGGAGTCCTGCTCAACCTCAAACCTAAGAAAACAACAGGCAAGGGGAGACAAGCTCCACCTCAAACCTAAAGGTAAGCAACACAAGCAAACAGACAACACAGCAAAAGAAAAACAGAGGAAGCAGCCCAAGCAGCAACAACAATCTTCTACAGACAGCAACTTCAACCTTTAGCAGCAGCTCTTGTCAGCAAAGTTGAATTGACAGCAAAGTTGACAGCAAAGAGTCTTCATCTTCAAGTTAGCTCCTATCTTCAAGCTTCTTCAATTCTCATCTTCAAAATCTAGCAAGCTCCACAAGAAGAGAAACCATCATTGAGATCAAGTTACAATGCTAGGAAACCTGATGAAGACCAAAGGAATTCATCAGGAACCAACATTGGAAAGAAAGTGCATCCTCAAAAGTTCTACTCATTAAGGCATGCCACTCATCCCTCCAAAGGAGAGATGGGGCTTCCCTAAGAGGCCTTTGCATTATAGGATGAGGATAGAAGCAAACAATACATTCTATTTTTGATGAAAGGAAAAGAACTAGTTCTAATGGTTCTTCCTAAAACCTTAATCCTATAAGCTTCTACAAAGCTCCTAAAAGAGAAAGAAAGCTCCAAGCCGAGCTCCACAAGCCAATCCACAACAGCTATAAGATGTCCAGCACCTCCTCCACAAAGGAAACCAAGCTCTTCAAGCTCCAAAGCCATCAACAAGATCAAACAAGGCAAGGAACCAAAGAAGGAACACCAAAGGAAACACCTACTTATGAATTATATCTAAAATATAAAAATAAGTTGTAAAAATCTAAGAATTTTCCTAAAGGAACATGCATGTTTTAACATTCTAGGGTTCAAATATCAAAGCCTAAATCAACTTCTAGGTCCACTAAATAAATCCTAAGTTGAAATGTGTCAAGATAAACCATAAGTTGGGAAGGCTCTAAACATCTGGCCTAAAACAGAACCTAAAATTATCTAAAAAATCTAATAAAAATCCTACAGGAGCATGCATATCTAACCTACAACCTAATCAAAAATCAAATCCAGAATCCAAACCAAATGATCAAACCAAAATCACCAAGACAGATAGGCAAATTATGCAAAATAAAAGAAATAACATAAAAAAGGAAAATGCAAATTAAATTGAAAAATGTAGAAAAATGCAATTTATTGATTCCAGAAAATCACAAATTGAAATAGGAGCATGGAAATATTTTTAAAATATTTTTCAGATCAAAAATGAATTTTATATGATTTTTGGAATCAATATGCATTTAAAAATAAAACAAATCAAATAAAAGAAAATAAAACACAAGAAAATATGAGAGTTGTTGGATGGCACGACTGGTCAATTGATCCAAGGCTTGAGGGAGCGCCACCTCATTTAATGAAACGACAATGTTTTGATGGTCAGAAGTCAACAAAATCAAATAAAACGTGGTCGTTGGATGCGTGGAAGAAGTCATAGTTTCAGCGAGATCTGATGGTTCAAACTTCATCTCCTACATATGGATCCAAAACGGAGGGAAAGCACAGTGCGGTGGCCGGAGAAGACCTCCGGTCGTCTTCTCCGGCGAGGTGGTGGTCTCAAGTAGCCAAAACAAATCAAGTCTTATATCAAATTCATCAGAATTTCACAAGGATCTCCAAAATCACATCCAAACCATCTAACTCTCAACAGGTTTTAAAACACGATCCAAGATTCAGAGAACACATCAAATTTGATCCTCACCAAATTCAAATCTAAAACCATAGAAATGATCCTTACTCTTCCTACATTAACCTGATCTATCCAAATCATGTTGAATCCTTGAGATCAAGTTAAACCGTGCTCCAACAGAAATCTCAAGTCAATTTAGTTTGTCTCTAATTGCTCAAATTCTTAACCAGAAACGATCTACACTTCAACTAGATCCTAACCACATGCTCAAAACGATCTACATCTTGCTACAATCAGTGGAATTTGGAAGTTTACATACCTGGTGTAGATCTGTTAACAGAGGTGTCTAGAGCTCGATTCAGCCTTCAAAACTTTCCAGAAACACTCGAGGATGCAAGAGGAAGCTAAAAGAACCTTCAATTTGATCTGAATTTGCTTGGAAATGAAAACACGATTTCAGCTTGCTTGCTTACAACTCCAACTTCTATCTCTGCTTTCACCACGAAATGAGCTCCAACCTGAGTCTGAAATCAATGCAAGACTTATATAGAGTGTGTCTATGGGCTTTTGAAGCTCAAATGAAGCCCAATCCAGCAATTCACAATTTCTGTTTTTCCTTCAAATTTTCCATGTGACAGTCGTGAATTTGGCAGTGTAGCTTGCTCCAGAAGCTTCTAATAAATTGCAAAATTCCTTGTGAACGAAATTGGATCAAAAGGAATGCTTGAATTGCCTTGGTAAGTGATTTGGCTATGTAACTTGCATATGAAGTAACAACATTGTAACTTGTGAAATTCTGCCTCAATTCAAAAATATACCAATGCCAATGTGTTTGAAATACTTTTTCTACTCAAAATGAGTATTTACTTGCCATGTTTTGGTCACTTAACCATTAATTTGAATTTTCCAACTTTAATCCCTTTTAAAACCTTCTTTTTTAAGCCATTTAAAACTAAATCTTGCCTCAAGCCAATTCAATGCATCATGAATGCTTGGTTAACCTTAAAATCACATTTTGAGTAAGTTCCATGTTGAACAAATCTTCATTTGAAATGTGCAAGTTGGAGATTTTGACCTATAATCCAAAATGACATATAATCTCACTTTTCCAAAATACCCCTGGCTTGCAAAGATCATAACTTGAGCTCCACAAATCAGAATAAGGACTTCTATAACATTTTAGAAAGCTAAGATCATAAGGAACAACTTTCATGTTGGACAAAGTCCATGTGAAAATTAATTCTAGGTCAAAAGTAGCCTGGAAGTCAGATGATTTTCTCAGACAAATTTCACATTCATCTGGTGACCTGTAACTTGTCTGGACCATAACTTGAGTTTTATATATCCCCTTGAGGACTTCTAGTACTCAAATTAAAGGTATTGAGATGCTCTACAAGTTCCATGTTGGCAAAAGATCCATTTGAAACTTGTATCTTGACTTATGTAGTCTTGAAGTTAGGCACTAAATAAGGGATTTTACACTGAAACCCTAATTTAGCAACTTCCCACACTCTTGACTCTTCTTGACTTGATCTTGGCACAACACCACAAATGTCTCAGCATATCATTTCATGAACTTCATGACCTAAAAGTAGGCTTTGATACTCTTCCATTGCACAGTTGAACTAGGATTGACCTAGATGAAACCCTAATTGCTTGCACTTCAACTGTGGCTCTTGCATTTGACACAGTGACTTGATTGAGCTCTCCCATGGCCCTCTAGGCATTCCATGAGGTCCATACACATCCTCTACTCATATTCAAGACTTCACATCCCTCTGATGGTCTTCAATTGATCCTCAAGTTAGGAGAAAATCCACATGCAGACATCTAAACTCTTAGACACTCAAACCACCTCCTGATGACCTTGATGACTTCTCAAGCTTGAATAAGACCTATAGCTAGACTTCTCTTGATAAGAATCACACTTGATCCCCTTCTATATGAATGACATCATGATATGCAAATTATATAATTATACAAATGTTAATGCAATGAAACATAAACTAAATAAAAAAAGAAGTTGAGCAAATTTTGGAGTGCAACAACATGTACCTGCATTTTTTATTTATTATTATTATTGTTTTGGTATAAGACATATACATATTTGCGTTTTAAAGAAATAACATGTAACAAATCTACGAATTTAATTTGGATATTTAGTATCATTTAATTTCAATGTCTATGTAATATCATGAATTCATATGCATGGTTTACATAAATGAAAGTGTGTTTGTTTAATGATAAGAGAACCGTGTCGGCATCTCATGATAATATAGAAACTTCACAATTGTTTTTAATTCTCTCTCTCATACAATAACAAGATAGTATAACATTTTTTCTTTAATATATTAAATATATAATGATGCGGTAATATTGCATTAGCATTGCATCAACACTAACATGATACAGTAACGGTTATATACTAGTAGTGCATGATAATAATGTAATATATATTTTTTAGTATCTATGCTAACGTGTTAATAAATTTAAATATGCTATGTTATTGTTATTTACGGTGCTTAAATGTATTAAAATGCCAAAAGTAATTTAATATAATTTAAATTTATTTATTTTATTGATATTTTTTTTTATAATTTATTATTTTGGATTCATTATATTAGAAATTAGGAATTTGGTAATCACAAAAATGATCAAATTCATTAAACTTTACAGTTTTAAAATTTGCAAATGAATTTTGATTTGATACTATATGAATAATATGTTTATGTTAAATGATGTTTATTATTATAAGACATATATAGATCATCCAAAGATGAATCATGACTTATAATTAATGAAATTAAAGTGTTTATTAATATATTTGTTGCTTGTATATCCAAAGATAGACAAGTATGTTATTTTGAGTATGATTAATTCTTCATTAAAGTATGTTTATTTAGCATCAGCTTATTTTATTGAAATGTATTTATGCATCACCCAAAGGTGAATTTAGATACATGATTAAAGTTAAATTGGTTTGAATTCATAAAATTTATTCAAAGCATTAACGTAATAGTGTGTTTTAAATATTTGTAGTTACTACTAATATGTTTGTCTTGGGCAATGCAGTGACAAAGTTCAATGGGCTGAACTATGTTGATTGGTCTGAAAATATTTAATTTCAACTGGGTGTTATGGACTTGGACATGACATTGATAATGTATGAGAAGCCTGCAGTCATTACGGAGCACAATTCGGAAGATGAAAGGTATGTTTTTAAGGCTTCGAAAGGGTCCAACAGTGAAGGTTCTGTAGTTTTAGAATTGGCAACAATTTTGGTAAAACATGGTTCACAGCAGGATGTTGTGTGTGATGTTGTAACATGTTGATCAGTTCACCTTGTGAGCAGATGTTCTGACAGATGTTGTAACATGTTGTACCAGAATGAAATTCTGGTATCAGATATCAGATGTCGAAGGCGATGTTACGACACTAATATCTGTACAATCACCAATAAGAACAAAGACAAAAAGTTAACAATAGTAAAATGATACAAGCAATTGTTAACCCAGTTCGTTGAAAACACACCTACGTCTGGGGGCTACCAAGCCAGGAAGGAAATCCACTAAGTAGAATTAGTTTGAAGATACACAATAGACTTTCTCTAGTTTACCATCTTCTCACCTAATCTCTACCCTTGCAATTTCTACCTAGGACACTTCTAGATAAGAGACACCTCTCACTCCCCCTCAATCACAGCAGTGATAACAACAAAATAATAAAACTTTAGAGGACACTCTTCAAAGACAAAACGTGATCTTGCTTAAAAGCTTTAACCAAGGACAATACACTCTTGCTTACAAGCTTTGAGTGAACAACATATAACACAAAAACTTAGTCCAATTCACACATTAAAGTAATGAGTGAATGACTCACAAACTAACACAAACACACGAATGCAAAAAGCTTTAATCCTTGCGCAATGCACTGTATTAAACCTAGCTTCTCTGAGCTACAAAATAGGATTGTGAATCCTTTAAATATTAACTCTTGGACGGGCTTGGGCTTTGGAAAAAACAACATCTGATCTTGAAGAAATCAATTAAAATAAAAAGCATCAATGAGTAAAATCAAAACAGATTTGATTTGATCCAATCAGTTCCAATCAAATCACTCATCAGATCTTCAAGATTCTCTTCAGAAAATAACCTCACACGATTCATAAATGCTCCATGAAATATGCATCAAAAACTCTTTTGAATCAAGAATATTTCTACGCAGATTTGAATCATAAATGAAAGATCATGACAGTGCAAAGAGTTGCACAATGAGTATCAGACAAACAAACACATTCTCACAGAATGATTTGTTCACAAATGTCAGGACATCATGAACTAAATCCTGCAACAACAAACATAGATACCTGCAGAATATTAATAACACATGTCAAGACATCCTGTAGGACATCTTGTGATATCACCAATTTTTACCAAAATGCCTGCCAATCAGGAACTAATAAACTCCCCCTTTGGAAAATTTTGGCTAAAACATTCAACAGATCACAAGAGCTCCTAAAACAGAGAGCACAACAGAAAAAAACTTTAAAATAGGAGTAAACACAAACTCCCCCTCAACACAATAACCAGCAACTCTTCAAATCACATAACAGCCCAAACAACCAGCAACCTGTAAACACAACCTCCCTCTCAACATAAAAAAAAAAACAACATCCAGCAGAATCAGAACAGCAACAACTTCACTAATCAACAACTTCTCCCCCTTTTTAGACATAAATGAGGAACACAAACAGAGGGAAACAAGTATCATAGAAAAAAATAGAGCCAAGTAAAGTTAAGGGTACAAATGACCCAATTAAAGTACAACCCAACAACACCTTAAGTGCAAAAAAAAAACATTTTGTAGCAGCAGTCATAACAAAGCAACAAAAAACCAAAGATTACATCAGTCAAACAAAATTAATCTTCTTCTTCAGATCTAGTATTCTCATCTTCATCAGCATTAGTAGACTCAGAATTATCATCAGTCTTCTCCCCTGACCCAGAAACTTCCTCATCTTCTTCTTCTTGATTATCAGCATCATTCATTGTATTGTCTTCATTTTGTTCCAAACATTTAATCAAAGTTTCCAACTTAATCTTCCTAGCTGTAGCCACATTAATCATTTCTCCTAACTCCCTGCAAGTCTCCTTCAAATCAGAAATAACCCCAGCCCTTGAAGTAGATGTCTTCTCAAACGATGTTAAGACAATGTCTGGGACATGTCTTCCAGCAAATAACTTGTAGTGAAGAGATAAAACTGATTCTCTCTTGCATGCCACATCATTAGTAGTGAGAATCCCATGGTATTAGCTCGGGATGATTCCACAGATTAGAGAGGGAAATGAAATAGGAAGCTTAACAACACTTGTGGTGGCATGTTTCATAACTTGATCAAATATGTACCTACCATAGTTAAGCTCATCCTTGGTCCCCACAACATAAATGAATCTACCCAGACCAACAACAATGGTTGAGGTATGATTTGTAGGTACCCAATTTGCAGCACCAATCTTGTGAAGGATGGCATACTTAACACTAAGTTGCCCAGCAGAAAGCTTACCTTTAGATGACCAGGCATTGAGTTGATTTGCAGTTATTATCCTGCACACCTGATTGTCAGTAGCTTCCATTTCACCATCACCTCCTCATTCCTACCCAAGAATTTGTTAATCACATCTGAAGAAAATTCAACACACCTTCCTCTTACAAAGACTTTCATAAAATCATTTCTCTTTCTATCAGTAATGGTTGCAGGGATATTCACAATGAATTCCTTCACAAGCATATCATAACATTTAGAGAACCCAACTACAGTTTTGGTCAGCCCAACATCAGAAATCAGTTGCATGACCTATTTTATTTCAAGCGCATCTTTTCCCAATTCTCTTTCTAAGGAAATCCTTCTTTGATACACATATTTCCACTTTGACACGCTGTCAATAGAGTGGAATGACACATTATCCAGAGGGGCAGCATGAACAAAACTAGTGGTTTTCTTGGCAGCAGATCTCTTAGCAGGGGTGATGTCCTGGACATCATCCTCAACATCATTATCAGAATCAGTGGTCTCCAACCTAACCTTTCTTTTCTTGGAAGCAGGAGTAACTTTACTCCATACTTTTGGAGGACCAACAACAGTCTTCTTCCTCTGACTCTTAGAGGGGGATTCTTCAAGCACAACTTTTCCCTTTCTAGACTTCAATCTTTTAGCAATACCAGGAGCGACATTCTTGATTAACTCATCATCAGAAGGGACATCCTCAAGATCCACCACATTTTCAGACATGTTTTCCTTCTCCTTGTCTTGAACAGAACTGTTGTTTGATATGTCTTCCATACCAGGGATACCACCATCCTTATTTCCAACATCATCTTCTCTTACTTCCTTGAGCACAGAGCTAGCAAGCTTGTGCAGATTCTCTGTATTAGGGTTCTTATCAATAGAGGATTTATCAGCATCTTTACCTTCTTCACCTAGATCAACAACAGAACTTGGAGTAACGTCCATGCGAGATAGAGGAGTGGAAATCCCAGGTGCATTATGCCCACCATATAGAACCTTAGTCACTAGTTCCCTAATGGTTCTATTAACATAGGCACTGCCTTCTTTATTTTTCATTTTAGTAGTATAATCAGCAAAGGTATTAGAGGATTTACCTTTAGATGTCTGTTGAGATTCACTTGCATGAGTGGAGTGGTCTTGGAAGCTTCAGTGTCGTGACTAGGAACCATGGAAAGAGGGGTAACGTCAAGAACTTCTTCAAACGATATGCTCATGGGATGAGCCATAGGTTTGGAATCAGACTTTGAAGATTTTGAAGAAGTTACGACATGTTTAGGAGACATTCTGTGGTTTTTGAGAGTAGGAAGATAGGTTTCAAAAGGAGAATCAAATAGAGAATGGGAGGCAAACAGAAACTTTGTGGGGGTATGGGAGTTGAACGGGTAGTTGGAGGGAAAGAGATGATTAGGTTAGCGTGTGGTAGTATCCTTGAGCGTGTTATGTAATAATGAGTGACATTGGGACATCTTTATTTTTGGAAAATACCACCCTTTATGAGTGATAATCCCACTCAGCAAAAATTGTTATAAATCTTCATAAATACAAATCCCTAATTTTCCTCTCAAAATTTCAAACTGATTGGCATCCAAAGCTTTAGTGAAAATATTAGCCAGGTGTTTTTCTGTAGTAACATGCTCTAGGGTAATGATTTTATTTTCAATAAGCTCCCTTATAAAATGACGGCGAATATCAATGTGCTTTGTTCTGCTGTGTTGAATAGGGTTCTTGGAAATGTTGATAGCACTTAGGTTGTCACAGTATAATGCCATGACATCTTGTGTGACATTATACTCAGTAAGCATTTGCTTCATCCACACAAGTTGAGAGCAGCTACTCCCAGCAGCTATATATTTAGCTTCTGTAGTAGATAGAGAGACACAGTTTTGTTTCTTGCTAAACCAAGATATGGGGTTGTTTCCCAAAAAGAAGCAGCCTCCTGATGTGCTCTTCCTTTCATCAGCACTTCCAGCCCAATCAGCATCACAGTAACCAGACATCACACAACCAGATCCATGAGTGTACAAAATCCCATATTCACTTGTCCCATTAATATATTTCAAAATTCTCTTGACTTGATTGATATGACTCATCTTGGGTTCAGCTTGATATCTGGCACAAACACCCACAACAAATGCAATGTCAGGCCTTCTTTCTGTAAGATATACCAAGCTTCATATCATGCTTCTGTAGAAACTTTGATCCATATTAACTCCTTTTTCATCTTTAGACAACTTTAGATGGGTAGGTGCAGGTGTTCTTTTGTGGCTGGAATTTTCCATTCCAAACTTCTTAACTATATTCTTGGCATACTTACTCTGAGATAGGAATGTAGATTCTTCCATCTGTTTGACTTGCAACCCAAGAAAATAAGTTAATTCCCCAACAAGGCTCATTTCAAATCCAGACTGCATTTGCTGCACAAAATGTTGAACCATCTCATCAGACATCCCACCAAAAACAATATCATCAACATATATTTTAGCAATCATGAGTTTTCCCCCCTTCTTCCTTGATAAACAGTGTTTTATCTATGCCACCATTTATGTATCCATTATCAACAAGAAACTCTGTGAGTCTTTCATACCATGTTCTAGGAGCTTGTTTTAGACCATACACAACTTTCTTCAACTTAAACACATGATTAAGAAAGGTTGGATCAATAAAACCCTTATGTTGTTCCACATAAACTTCTTCATTTAGGTAACCATTTAAAAAGGCACTTTTAACATCCATCTGAAGCAACTTGATTTTCAGAATGCAGGAAACTCCTAGAAGAAGTCTGATGGATTCAAGACGAGCTACAAGAGCAAAAGTTTCATCAAAATTAATCCATTCAATCTGAGTGTATCATTGTGCAACAAGTCTGGCTTTGTTCCTAGTGACCACTCCCTTTTCATCAGACTTATTCTTGTAAACCCATTTAGTTCCAATCACATTTGTTCCTTTAGGCCTTGGCACAAGATCCCAAACTTCATTTCTCTTGAATTCCCCCAACTCCTCTTGCATGGCATTTATCCAGAATTCATCAGTTAAGGCTTCCTTGATGTTTTTAGGCTCAATCTTAGACACAAAACAAGAACTTGAAATAACTTCTCTGGATCTAGTGGTTACCCTTTTACGTGGATCACCTATGATGAGATCTATAGGATTGTCTTTCTGAATTCTGATAGAGGGTCCTTTATCACCTGGTTCAGACTCAGTAATGGCAGGATTGGGATCATTGTCTCTGTTTTCAAACTCAGCTGAGATATCAAAGGATGTTCCAACATCTTCTGGGACATCAATCTCCTTATGCACATCATCTATAACAACATTGATAGACTCTATCATGGTCTTAGTTTTGGATTTAAAAACCTTATAGGCTCTGCTGTTAGTAGAGTAGCCCAAGAATATACCTTCATCACTCTTAGGATCCATCTTTCTTCTTTGGTCACGGTCTGTAAGTATGTAGCATTTGCTTCCAAACACATGGAAGTATTTTACAGTAGCCTTTCTTCCTTTCCATATTTCATACAAGGTGGTCATGGTTCCTATTCTCAAAGTTACTCTGTTATGGATATAGCAGGCAATGTTCATGGCTTCAGCCCAGAAGTGGTAGAGAAACTTCTTTGCATGGATCATTGCTCTAGCAGATTCTTGGATAGTTCTATTCTTTCTTTCCACAACTCCATTTTACTATGGAGTAATGGGAGCAGAGAATTCATGGCTAATTCCCTCAGAAGAACAGAGTTCAACAAATTTTTAATTTTCAAACTCCTTCCCATGATCACTCCTGATTCTAACAACCTTGCTTTCCTTTTCTATTTGAATATTTTGATAGAGGTCTTGGAACACATTAAACACTTCCTATTTTTCTCTTATAAAATTTACCCAGATGTATCTTGAAAAGTCATCTACCACCACATAAGCATACTTCTTTCCACCAAGACTCTCCACCTGCATAGGTCCCATTAAGTCCATGTGGAGAAGTTCCAATACTTTAGAAGTAGTGAGATGTTGGATCTTCTGGTGTGACATCCTTGTCTGTTTTCCTATTTGTCATTCACCACATACTTTTCCCTCTTCAATCTTCAGCTTAGGAATTCCTCTGACAGCTTCCATAGAAATGATTTTCTTCATTCCTTTTAAATGAAGATGACCAAGTTTCTGGTGCCACAATTTCACTTCATCTTCTTTGGCTAGAGCATATTTGGAGTCCTGAGAGACCCATAGGTAGCAATTGTCTTTAGATCTGACTCCCTTCATGATCAATTCTCCTTTTTCATTTGTAACCAAGAATTAAAGTTTAGTGAAGCTGACATTGAGTCCTTGATCACATAGTTGACTGATGCTAATTAAGTTAGCAGTTAATCCTTTAACCAGTAACATATTGTCAAGGCCAGGAGCTCCTGAGCAGTTCAATTTTCCAACTCCCTTAATTTCACCTTTAGCTCCATCTCCAAAAGTCACATAGCTGGTAGAGTAGGGTTGGATATCTACTAAGAGATTTTTAATCCTTGTCATGTGTCTGGAGCATCCACTGTCAAAGTACCAATCTTCCTTAGCAGATACTTTGAGGGACATATGAGCTATTAAGCAAGTAGTAGTAGCTTTAGGAGCCCATTGCTTTATAGCAGGAGCTTTAGGAACCCATTGCTTCCTAGTAGAATGAATATTGTGATTTGGTCTGGTTTGAGGCACCGATTTAGGATATCCATGTAGTTTGAAGCAGAAAGGCTTTATATGACCAAAACAGCCACAATAGTAACATCTCCATCTTTGGAATCTTCTTGGTTGGTTGAGTTGACCTCTGTCATGATGTTGAGACATCGAATGGAACATTTTTTGCTTGGATCCAGAAGGCTTGTGGTGTCAAGAATGATTATTTTCTGAAGGTGGTTTCCTTTCTTCATCAAACCCTAACCATGTCTTGTCTCCTGCCCTTCTTCCAGATTGAAGGATCTTATCCAGGGTGTTGGTACCACTGTTCATCATTCTAACAGACTTCCCCATTTGATCAAGTTGGGAAGTCAGCTGAGCAACTTCATCATTCAACTCAGTGACAATTTTAAGGTGTTCAACAACTTCATCATTCAACTCAGTGATAGTTTTAAGGTGTTCTTCCTTTTCAGCCTTCAGTTTGATGATGAGTTTCTTCTGCTTTTCACCTTGATGGCACACTTCTTCACTTATAAGGCACAATTCTTTGTAGGAAACTGCAAGTTCTTCGAATGTTAATTCATCTTCACTGGAGTCTTCATCAGAATAGTATCTTCCAATCAAAGCAGTTACATGTTTGGCAGACTCTTCTTCAAGGTCACTGTCAGAATCCTCATCATTCCAAGAGACAACAAGACTTTTCTTTTGTTTCTTGAGATAGGTTGGGCATTCAGCTCTAATGTTACCAAAACCTTCACATCCATGGCATTGAATCCCTTTGCTATTGGTGGGTTTTTCTTCAATCCTGGTTCTTCTACCTGCATCATTGGACCTATTGATGTCATGAGAAATGTTCTTAACATTAGGTCTTGACTTCATATCCATTCTTTTCATCACTTTGTTAAACTGTCTTCCAAGAAGCACTATGGCATTGGATAGACTTTCATTAGCATCCCCATCTGATTCATCCTCTCCATTTTCAGTATTTGACATAAAAGCTATGCTTTTTTTCTTATCAGCTTTGTCACTTATTCCCACTTTAAAGGTTAAGAGAGATCCAATGAGTTCATCAACTCTCATCTTGCAAATGTCTTGTGCTTCCTCTATAGCAGTTACTTTCATGTCAAATCTCTTGGGAAGAGATCTGAGAATTTTTCTTACCAGCTTTTCTTCTGACATCTTTTCACCTAGGGCACTTGAAGCATTGGCTATTTCAAGAATATTCATATGAAAGTCATGTATGATTTCATCATCTTTCATCCTTAGGTTTTCAAACTTTGTAGTCAGTAGTTGAAGTCTTGACATCTTTACCTTGGAGGTACCTTCATGGGTAGTCCTGAGAATCTCCCAAGCATCTTTAGCTACTTCATAGTTGTTCACCTATCTGAATATGTTTCTATCAATTCCATTGAACAAGGCATTCAAGGCTTTGGAGTTACCAAGAGTCAGTTCATCCTCTTCCTTTGTCCATTCTTCCTCAGGCTTTAAGTTAGATGTAGCCTTTCCATCTTTCCCAATAGTCACAGGATGTTCCCGTCCTTTTATAACAGCTTTCCATGCCTTACTATCCAAATATTTCAAGAAGGCAACCATATGTGGTTTCCAATAGTCATAATTACTCACGTCCAGAATAGGTGGTCTGTTCACAAATCCTCATTCTTTGTCCATAGTACCAGAAAGTTTCGTCCCTAGATATCACCTAGAACAAGAGCAGGATGCCTGCTATGATACCAATTGAAATCCTGGTATCAGATATCAGATGTCAAAGGTGATGTTACAACACTAATATCTGTACAATCACTAATAAGAACAAAAACAAAAAGTTAACAATAGTAAAATGACACAAGCAATTTTTAACCCAGTTCGGTGAAAACACACCTACATCTGGGGGATACCAAGCCAGGAAGGAAATCCACTAAGTAGAATTAGTTTTAAGATACACAATAGACTCTCTCTAGTTTACCATCTTCTCACCTAATCTTTACCCTTGCAATTTCTACCTAGGACACTCCTAGATAAGAGACACCCCTCACTCCCCCTCAATCACAACAGTGATAACAACAAAATAATAAAACTTTAGAAGACATTATTCAAAGACAAAACTTGATCTTGCTTACAAGATTTAATCAAGGACAATACACTCTTGCTTACAAGCTTTGAGTGAACAACATATAACACAAAAACTTAGTCCAATTCACACATTAAAGTAATGAGTGAGTGGCTCACAAACTAACACAAACACACGAATGCAAAAAGCTCTAATCCTTACGCAATGCACTATATTAAACCTAGCTTCTCTGAGCTACAAAATAGGATTGTGAATCCTTTAAATAGTAACTCTTGGACGGGCTTGGGCTTTGGCAAAAACAGCATCTGATCTTGAAGAAATCAATTAAAATAAAAAGCATCAATGAGTAAAACCAAAACGATTTTGATTTGATCCAATCAGTTCCAATCAAATCACTCATTAGATCTTCAAGATTCTCTTCAGAAAATAACCTCACACGATTCCATAAGTGCTCCATGAAATATGCATCAAAAACTCTTTTGAATCAAGAATATTTCTACGCAGATTTGAATCATAAATGACAGATCATGATAGTGCAAAGAGTTGCACAATAAGTATCAGACAAACAAACACATTCTCACAGAGTGTTTTATTCATAAATGTCAGGACATCATGCTTGACATCATGAACTAAATCCTGCAACAACAAACATAACTACCTACAGAATATTAATAACACATGTCAAGCCATCCTGTAGGACATCTTGTGATATCACCAGGTTTTACCAAAATGCCTGCCAATCAGGAACTAACACAGAATATCAATTTTGTCTATTTTAAATCTTGACAAGATTTAATTTGATTTTTTGATATTACTTTTGGATATATCTCGCAGGTCAAGAAAATTTTATCTGCAACAAGTTTTTATATCTCCAGCTGTATACAAATTGCTAAACTGGATGTTGAGACAATTTATGAAACTTGACGATTTGTTCTAAGATTTAAGGAGACTTTTTTTGGACAATTTATGGAGCCTTTAGCATGTGGATCAAAAAATTTCTGGGTGAAGTTTCAAAGCCCCTGGACTACTGAGGAATATTTAAAGAGCAACCTAAACCTAATGTGTGTATGAACTTTCACTTTTGTAAAATAAGGGGAGGTTTTATAGAGCTAGATTTTAAGAGTCTCTTGTGTGTGACTATGTAAGTCACTCTTTGTATCGTTTAATACATAGTGATATATATATTGTTTGTTGTATGTTATTTTCACTCTGAAACTTTTAAGTAGTGGAGTTGAGTATTGTTCTTGGGTGAAGCTTTTAAGCAAACCAAGTATTGTTTATTGGAAGTGTCATCTTCTATTGTGTGTTTTGTGTACAGTCACTGGGATTGGGACTCTTTGATATCACTGAAGTGATTTAGGGAGTGATAGGGGACTCTCATATTTAGATGGTGATTTCTAGGTAGAAGTTGCACTAGGTAGGGGTTAAGTGAGGAGTTATAAACTGAGATTGTTTAGCTTCGAATTAATACTACTAATAGCGGATTTCTTGCCTGACTTGGTAGCCCCCATATGTAGGTGAGTTGCATCGAGCTAAGTTAACAATTAACTGTGTTTTATTTATCATTATGCAATTTACAATTTCTACATGATTAAAGATTGATAATATCGTTCATGTCAGACTTAAGATGTCATAACATATGTCTTGACATTATGTTCTAATGTAAGGGCATCCAAATTATTAACATGTGGTACAGCGCCAAAAAATTTCAATTGGCATCAGAGCTGGCACCCTAGTCAATTTTGGGTGAGCTTCAGGGAGATTTTTTTCTCTGGTACTTTATAATCTCTGATAGAACAACTGATCTTAGATTTTTTCTACCAAAGAATATGTTTGGACGGTTCATTGTCCATATCTTGATTTTGGTCAGGCTAGCAGGTTTCAGAGGTCTCTTCTCTAGTGATGAGTTATGAATGTGACTACTGTTGTGGATGAAGATCAAGTCCTCATCAGCAGGTGAATCTCTTAGGTCACTGTTTTGTTGTTCTGTGTGTGAGAATGACATGTGTGATTTGGAGAACATGAGCAGGGTTTGTGTCTCCTACTTTGGGGGAGTGTATGTCCCAGGCTTTGATGAAGAGGCAATTCAATGTCTAATGTCTAAGACATTCATCCTGACATCTGCGAGTTTTGTTTTAGTTCTTAAGGATAAGCTGAACCTGGTGCAAAGGTAGAGGCACTATGTGAAGTCTTCCTTTAGTGTCCTTGATCTATTTTTGCAATGTAATGCTTTATTGCTATGTTTTATTTCTCAAGTAGTTCATGCAAGTGAACGTATCTGAGCTGCTGTGAGAATATTAGATCCTATGAATGTTGTCCAAAACCAAGATTAAGGGTTCAAGGGACTCATATCCAAGCAAATGTTGGGACATTATTGCAGCAAGATATTCCTAGGAGCTCATCTTATGGAGTTTGTGGTGTTCAACAGCTTCAGAACTGAAATGTCAAGTTCAGGTGGAGCTTGGAGTAGAGTTTTGGCCAAGCCTGGTGGTGATGATGGCTTTGGCAGGTCTAAAAGGAAGGTTCTACAATATGGTGCAGAATGTCATACTCTCTGTTGTGAAGAGCCATGGTTTCTCTGGGTGTTCTATTATAATATTGTGATGAGAAGCTTAGAAATGTCTTTTGGCTATCTATGTGTTCCCTGGTGGTGAAGGAATGTTATCATTCTAGTTGTTGATGATGTATTTCTCTCTATTATGGTTTGTGTGCTTGATGTCAAAGCAATTGTAAATGACATCTTTGCAGCCTGAAGTGTTTTTGGAGAACTTTAGTCCCACTTAAATGTGTTTGAGGTATATTTTCCATTGTGTGTGTGACTCTAATATGTGAACTAGAACAGTTCATAATGGCATTGTAGATTGTGATCTCCAGAGAGTATGGTGTACCTTTCTGTTTTGCTGCTGCTAGATTGCAGTTTGTACAAAGTTTACGTGTTCTTATGTAGCTTTGTTGGGTTGTGATGTCAGACCTGATGTTTTGATATTGTGTAGTTCAACCTGCTGATCTCTTCAACTATGTATTCAATTAGGAGTTTTTTGTGTTCTCGTGGCATGTGTTCAGATTACTAAATAGACGTGTTATGACCAAAAGTGTCTGGTACTGTCTAAAGAGGTTTCTTGAAGGGAAATTTGGTCAGCAGGATTTTGTAGTTTTTATCTAAGAAAGTTGTCTTGTTGAAGTTCAAGACACCATCAGCTTAGGTGATTATTCACTAGGTCAGTTTATTTCTGATCTGCTTGAAAAGGAGTTCAAGAGCTTGGCTTTTGTCTCTTCTTTGAAGAAGCTTCTGGTCTGATTTCTGCTGAATGATTGTGTAGGCATCTCAACCAGGTTCTGTGCATATGGATTGATAGGCAAGGATAAATGTCTAGGACATCCACCTTGACATCTTGAAGTCTCTTTTGCTAGGAAAGCTGGATCTGATTGATCTTGCAGATGTTTGTCTTTATCTTGTGACTACCTTTTCTAAAAGGATAGTTTCTGGTGTGGACTATTTTTGGTGTGGATGAGCTAGATGTTTCTCTTGAAAAATTGTGCTTGAAGTAGGTTGTCATCAAGGTAGTTGTTCTTATCTTAAGTCTCCATAGGAAATACTGGTTATTTTCCATCTATATGTTACATGAGGTGTTTGTTTTTCTCAAACTTGATATCATGATCAAGTCTATGAGAATATGAAATTTTGGTTTTGATGTGGTAAAGGAGCTCTTCAAAATGAGATGTTGTCTAGAAGCCTAAGAAGGATAAATCTTCAAGACTGTATTAGGAAAGGTAGAACTCAATGTGGTTTCGTCAATTAGTTATCCAAGTCATTGATGTCATTCAAATGGCTTGACTTTTTGTTGAACATCAAAATGTTCATGTTAAAAGCAGATAGTATGCTCTGAAGATGTCTCTTCTTGTTAAAGGATGGTTTCTTTATGCTTTTGTGTTCTCAATCTGTATGGCTGTCTCCAAGGTCTATCACAACCTTTGTGAACCTTGCAATAGCTAAAGCTCAAGGAAGTTGTTGATTGCTTGTTTATTTCATATCTTCTTCTTGGAGTCTCATATAAGATGTTTGGTATGAGTGTTCTAGACACTTGACTGGAGTAAAGGAGTCTCAAAACTGGATGTTTCAGTTCTGATGTTGGTTTCCCATGATCAAGGTCCTTGTGCAAGGGATTCTGCTTGGTCATTTTGGAGGAATATGTATCAAATAATAGTTGTTATTTGTGTGTGCCCAAGGAACTGCTTGCTCAGGCTTTTTAACCAAGAAGTATATAGTTATCACGCGTTGGAAAATTATCCTTTGCAAATGCTAATGTACTTCATCTTATTGTTTTTTTGTGTAGTCTGCTCAAGGTGGAGCCTTGAAAGATAAAAGACTAAAGAGCAGAGGAGAAGCAGACTTATGCTGAGAAGTCTATGTATGGTATGATGCTCAGTCAGTACCCTGGTTTTTGTGGTCAGCTCAAAAGGTACCTGTTAGAGGGAATCTTCTCTTTGGATGCATAAGGGTAGTTGATGACACTGTAATGTAAGACAAGATGTTTGAACATTGTGCTTCTGGGTAGAAGTTTTCTAAGGTGTGTGAGAGTTTATTTCTCTCTGTGATGTGTTGGTTTCTATTTGTGTTCATGATCTATTCTTGGAGAATGATCAGTTGTTGTTGTGACTTATTGTGATTCTCATGTGTCTCTTGCAAAGGGATGTATATGGATGACTATGCAAATAGTAATTCCAATGTGTGTTGACTCCAGAACTAAAGTGAATGGTTCAATCCTTGTGATTGAGACTAATGTCTGAACTGATGTTGGAACATCATCTCAGTGGATTTTCTCTCCAGAAAAGGAAGATGTTTGTCCATGGGAGCTAATTTGGAGTTCATGGTGTGGATTTTGTTACCCACCTTTCGAGTTGAAAAGTCTGATTGTGGTGGAGTATGTAGTAAAGCTACTGGCTAAATCTGGTGTGAGTGTCTGTCATGAATACCTGTTATGGTGAAGGATCCACTTGTGCTAGTTCATGATGTGGTGTGCAAAAGAAGGATGTCAGACTAAATGTTCTGGTCTCTGTGATGCACTGAGGTTATGGCCTCTTCTGCTGCATGTATCTGTTAGCTCCCAAATTCGACACTGCCTTGGGTTGCTAAAACATTAAGACATAATTAATGTCTAAGTAAAATGAAGCAAAGAGGTTTCGACAGCCTCTAAGGAATTTTCTAAAGTTGAACGGTTGAAATAACTTAGAAAAATTAAAAAACCTAAAGTTATGAGCATTTCAACCGTGTCAGAGGTCATTCGACCGAAATTCCGCAAATGGCATTGCTACGTCGTTTTGAAATTCAAAAATTGGAGGGAGGAGTTTTGGTTCATAAGACACGTGGCGAATTCTAGAGCAGGAGGTTACATGCAAATGACACTTGTTAGATCGAGGAGATACTAGGAAGTTATTAGCGGTTAATTATTAGCATTATAAATAGGGATTTGTTAGGCAGATTTCGGTGTGTTTTACCATTTGTACAAAGTAACTCCAATCAAATTTACTCAAAGTACCTGATTGTGAGAAAAGAGTATTTTCACGGAGAATGTATGTTATGTAAAATCACCAACTTTTCAATAAAGTCTTTTACAATTTCAGCAACATTTACATTCCCTCTATCGAACCACTTGTGCAAGTGTTACATTTTGCCTTTTACCTTTCCTGCATCTTTTACTCCAATTCCTTCTTCCCTTTAAACTTTTTACCCTTTTCGAGCAGCCTTTTTACAAATCTTTTACAGCGTTTCTTTAAGTTTATGCACTTTAAAATACCCAGTCAAAGGCTTTTTCATTACAAGCACATTTACCAATTCGTTATCACAAGTACTTTAAATTTAATTCTAAATGTAGAATACTTTAGCACATGTCCTAGGATCAATCTGATCGACCCTGTGAGTCACCAAAGTCAAATTTGGAAGATCAGCAGTTGTTTTCCGATTTTCAAGGGAAACAAAATGGCACACCTGGTGGGACAGTGCTAAATATCCCCGCGATTTAGAATTAAAGAGTTCTCATTCACAAGTCTTAATAATCTTCGTAGAAAGTACATTATATGTTACTAAGAAGTGGTAGAATTACCGCTGCTAACGAAGAAAGACGAACAATCCTTAGGAATATGGCGATGGAAACGAACCAGCCAAACAATCCTAACCCACAAGTCCAAGGTTCTGGTGAAGGAACCAGTAACAACATGGTCCCACCGCCTATACCATCGACAGGAGAGCAAGTAGCGCCTCCCGTAAGGTCAGAACAAATCGTCGCCCCAGTAGGATCTGGGACAATGATAGTTAGGCCTTACACACAACCCGTATTGGAGTATATTAGGCCACCAGTGCCGAATCCCCAAACTCCAATAGCAGGACCATCAGTGTCAAGGCAGTTTGCCCCTCTTGGTCTTTCGCAGTTGCCAAGGAATCCCCCGTATGGGATGTCAACGACTGTAATGCAGGGGCTGCAAAATGCGCTCCCAATATTTTCTGAAAACACAATGGTGTCACCTTTGCAAGGATCAGGACCTGGTTCAAACATTGGTCGAAACCCTCAGAGTTTAAGTCTAGGATACTCGACTCAAGGTCCCAATTTAACCAATACGTCTGTTGCCTGTTTGAGGCAGCAGATGGATGAGAGTAACTTACAGATGGTTCAAACCCTCTCCCAGACTATGGGCGAGATCTTTCAGCCATTAATTCGAGACACAACTCACGCTAACCAACAACTGGCGACACAGCTAACACGCTTGACTGAATTTATAGGGGTACCTCCGTTAGAAAGAAATCAAGCCCCTGTGGAGAATATTCCACAACAAATTCCAAGAGTGGCGCTAGAAGCCAATTTAGAGAACCAAGGAGGAATAGGCCCCTATGTTGTCGAAACTCCCAGAGTCAAGGTCGAGAGAAACCCAGAAATAGTTATGGTGAATCGAAACCAGGATGCAGACAATGTGGTCCAGCAAGTAAGATGCAACAACCTCGCGGTCGAAAACAATTTGGCTACGATGGTAGAAAGAATCATGACTCGAAATGGCCTAAACACTGGGTTTACTAGGCCAAATTATACTTCACCAATAGTCGACTACATCCTTCGAGCGGAATTACCCCATAAGACTAAGGTGCCTAAGTTTACTAAGTTTTCAGGGGACACAACGGAGTCCACCGTCGAACACGTAGCACGCTATATAATTGAGGCTGGGGAGATAGCCAATGACGAAAGCCTTAGGATAAAATACTTCCCAAGTTCTCTTACAAAGAACGCCTTCACGTGGTTTACCACTTTACCACCAAGTACTTTAAATTTAATTCTAAATGTAGAATACTTTAGCACATGTCCTAGGATCAATCTGATCGATCCTGTGAGTCACCAAAGTCAAATTTGGAAGATCAGCGGTTGTTTTCCGATTTTCAAGGGAAACAAAATGGCACACCCCTACTTCGAGGAGAACGAAGTCGATCTTGCTGAATTAAAACAGGGTCCTCCATATTCCTGTCGAGTACTGGCCCCTCCTCAAGGAAAGGGCTTTGTCGAATCAGAAAAGAACGACAGGTTCCCTAAGAAAACTTACACCTTTGACATCACGAAATGTGATGAAATCTTCGATTTGCTAGTAAAAGATGGGCAGATGATAGTGCCGCCTGGTGCTAAAACACCACCCTTAGAGCAGCGAAAAAAGAGAGGTTTTTGTAAGTACCATAATTTTTCTGGGTCATAAAACATCTCAATGTTTTCTTTTCAGGGATCTCGTCCAGAATGCGATACAGGAGGGACGCTTGAAATTTGGAGATAAGGCAAAGGGCCAGATGAAGGTGGATGCTGATCCGCTGCAATTGACTGATGGTCTTTATGCTGAACCTATGGAAGCAAACATGATAGATGCTACTGAGGGCATCGAGTTTTCTGTTAACATGATGGAGGTTACTGAGGACCTCATTTCAGCACCAGTGATGGCGAAATGCGTCATGGGTTTCAGTTTGGACGATACGGCAGTCACAGTCGAGGAGAATACTGGTCGAAACGATAACAAGTCAAGTCTAAGGGTTTAAAATCATCCAAGTTACGCCATAGTAACCAAGGAAACAGCTGACCATTTCGTCAGAATGGACCAGGCCACTGAGGGCTTGGAAAGAATGGAGCTAGGCGGGACGGTCGAAGTCAATATGGTCGACATTAACCCATCAGAGACCATGGAAGAGAAAGAATCAAAACACCATGAGGAATGTAGCAGGTTAGCATACCCAAAGACAGAAGAGTCAATCGTTGGTTTTTTACATCGGTGCAAAGACAATGGATCGAGCGTGATGTTGTGCCCCAGGTGCAGTGCCATTTTCGATAGAAAAGCAGAAGAGAAGCTAGAGGGAGAACGTCGACGTCGTCTGAACAGAGGTGGCCATGGTTTTGATCAACGAAAGAGCTACCACAGGAGGACAGAAGACCAACGGTCTGAACCTCGAATCAGGCCACCAAGTGCTAGGCCCGCCAGTTTCAAACCTGTTGTCGATTCCGCTGATGGAAAGTGGAGGAAGCCTAATGAAGAGAGGGCACAAGGGCAGAAAAGGTGGAAGAGCTTTGAAGTGAATCGAGGATCTTCGGTCTCCTACAGCAAGGAGTATCAATCCTCAAAAACAGCGCACATATCTGAAAACTATAAGGGTAAGAATCCTATGACTAGATCTCAATGGAGGAGAGAGCAAAGAAGAAGAAAGGCTCTCAGAGAAGAGATGGAGAAAAATCAGTCGAAGAATAGTTCAAACCCCCCCGGAAAAGAAGAACAACAGTCGAAGATAGCGGAAAGGTTACCAGTTGGGCGAAGGCTGTTTTCGCCTAAACAAGACAGATCAACGGAAGGGGACGAAGACATGACAGATAACTTTGACTCTGATGATTCTTTGGACCTGGTGGTCAACGTGGTGTCGGTGATGCCCCGGGAGTTCAATAGGGTGTCAGAGGTCGAAGAACCAGGCGCAGACGCTGAGAGGGAAATGGCAGCACATAAACCTGTATGCTATTACGTGATGAACAACAGCTGTGTCGAAGAGCAAAACGCTTTTTTCGAACGGCCCACTGAAGAAATGAGGACCCACCTGAAACCGTTGTATATTACAGCAAAAGTGGAGAACATCCCCATCAACAAAATACTGGTGGATTGTGGCGCTACGGTAAACCTGATGCCACATTCTTTGCTGACCAAAATAGGAAAGCATGGCGCTGATACAAAACCACATAATATGGTCTTGTCGAATTATGAAGGAAAAGTAGGAACCACCAGGGGTGTGATTCAGGTGGACGTAACCGTCGGAACAATTACAAGACCAACGGTATTCATGGTGGTCGAAACCACGACCAACTACAATTTATTGCTCGGCTGAGAATGGATACATGGCATTGGAGCAGTGCCATCATCGATGCATCAAAGGATTGCCATCTGGAGGCCGGATGGCATAGTTGAAAATATTGAAGCTGATCAAGGATACTTCAGGGTGCCAAGAAGGCAAATAGATCAGTTCCAATTCGACAAGCACTTGGCCAGCATAGGCCCTTGTGCTCCAAAGGACTTTGAGTTTGCACCAAATGACGAGGTGTACTACTCACTATACCTCCACCCTGTCGACGGATTTCGTTGGGATAGGGAAATACCTGGGGAGAGACTCCCATACCTGGGGGCAGCCCCAGTTGACCCCACGGGGTGGGGCAGTGAATTTGATGACTGAAGCAGCGGTGCTGCGAAGAATTTCGGCCTATGTGGCTGAAACCAAATTACAAACGGCCGCAATGGCCGCCCATGACAAAATGGATGAAGAAGCCACCAAAATACAGCGGGAGAGCCAGAGGCTCGACACCATCTATGATGACGAACCTCTGGGGTTCGAAAGAGATCCTTTGGGGAACGACATCAAAATGCTCGCACAGGATCCATTGGAGGAAATTGATTTAGGAGAGGGTCCAACCAGGACACCAACGTACGTTAGTGCTAACCTCGACCCTCAACTGAAGATCAAAGTCATCCAGTTGCTCCGGGAGTATAAGGATTGTTTCGCCTGGGACTATGACGAAATGCCTGGGTTGCAAAGATATTTGGTGGAACATAAACTACCAATAAAACCTGGAAAGAAGCCCGTCAAACAAGGCCTAAGGCGTTTTGCTCCAGAGGTCATGTCGAAGATCAAGGAGGAAATCGAAAGGCTCCTTCGTTGCAGATTCATTCGCACAGCGAGGTATGTCGAATGGCTAGCCAACATTGTCCCAGTCATCAAGAAGAACGGGTCCCTAAGAGTGTGCATTAATTTCAGAGATTTGAATTCAGCCACTCCCAAAGACGAATATTCGATGCCAGTGGCGGAAATGTTAGTCGATTCAGCCGCTGACCATGAATACCTTAGTATGTTGGATGGTTATTTTGGATATAACCAGATTTTTATCGCGGAAGATGACGTTTCCAAAACAGCGTTTCGTTGTCCAGGGGCCTTAGGCACTTACGAATGGGTAGTAATGCCATTTGGCCTAAAGAATGCTGGGGCAACGTACCAGCGAGCAATGAATTCTATATTCCATGATTTCATCGAATCTTTTATGCAAATATACATTGACAATATTGTGGTGAAATCTGTTTCAGGAAAAAGCCATCTGGATCATCTGCGACAATCGTTCGCCAGAATGAGGAAGTTCGGCCTCAAAATGAATCTGTTGAAGTGCGCGTTTTGTGTACAGGCGGGAGACTTCTTGGGTTTCGTTGTCCATAAGAAGGGAATCGAAATCAACCAGAATAAGACGAAGGCTATCTTAGAAACAAAAGCGCTCTCGAACAAAAAGGAGTTGCAATTGCTGTTGGGGAAAATTAACTTTCTAAGGAGGTTCATCTCTAACTTAAGCGGCAAGACGCAAGCCTTCTCACCTTTGCTTCGAATTACTAGGGACAAATTCGAGTGGGGCAAAGAGCAGCAGGAAGCCTTCGACAAAATCAAGGATTACTTGGCTCACCCCCCAGTCCTTTCGCCTCCGTGTAGAAGCAGGAGCATGCGACTGTACATAGCAGCGTCAGATAGAACTTTAGGGAGCATGTTGGCTCAGGAGGATGAGAATGGCGCTGAAAGGGCTATTTACTACCTTAGTAGAGTTTTAAATGACACAGAAACTAGATATAGTGAAATTCGAAAAGCTATGTCTATGTTTGTATTTCTCATGTACAAAGTTAAAGCAATATATTAAACCAGTAGATGTTTGTTTTTCTTCGCACTTTGATGTTATTAAACACATGTTATAAAAACCTATTTTTCACAGTCGAATTGGAAAATGGGCACTGGCATTGACAGAATATTCTTTAACTTATAGACCGCTAAAAGCAGTCAAAGGGCAAATAATGGCAGACTTTATCGTCGACCACTCTATAAACAAGAATGCCCTGAATATAGTTGAAGTAGAACCATGGAAATTATACTTCGATGGCTCTAGCCACAAACATGGCACGGGTATTGGTCTGATAATTATTTCGCCAGATAAAATTCCAACAAAATTCAAGTATAAAGTCGAGGGGTTGTGTTCCAACAACGAGGCTGAATATGAAGCTTTAATAGCTAGACTTGAAATTTTGTTAGAATTGGGGGCAACCCAGGTCGAAATAATGGGCGATTCGGAGTTAGTGATAAAACAGTTGACAAAAGAGTACAAATGCGTTAAAGAAAATCTCATCATGTACTTTGTAGTGGCCAATAGGCTGCTTAAAAAATTCAAAGCATCAACTATTCAACATATACCGAGAATACAGAACCAAGTGGCCAACGATCTAGCACAGATTGCCTCGGGATATAGGGTCTCGAAGGAAGACTTGCAGGAAGTAATCGAAGCTAGAGGCAAGGTAGTGTCGGTTGGGTTGAAGCCAACAAACTTAGAGGCTACAAAGTTTGGATATATGGATGAAGAGACTTTCGAAGTCTTTACCATCGGAGAATTGTTGGACAATGACTGGAGAAAGCCTTTAGTCGAATATCTCCAGAATCCGTCAATAGCCTCAAATCAAAAGATAAAATATCGAGTGCTGAGTTATGTCTTGATGGGCAACGAATTGTTCAAAAAGACCCCTGAAGGAGTTTTGCTGAAATGCCTGAGTGAATCAGAGGCATACTTAGCTTTGTCAACAGTCCACAGTGGGGCATGTGGTGCACACCAAGTTGGCCATAAAATGAAATGGTTGTTATTTCGACAAGGTTTGTATTGGCCTACAATGCTAAAGGATTGCATCGAGTTCGCCAAGAGGTGCCAGGAGTGTCAAGTTCATGCAGGCATACAACACGTCCCAGCTGTCATACCCCAAATTTGTCCTACTTCGCTATTTAATGAATGTTACTGCTTCATGACTTCTGGCCATGATTCTCCAAGTCTTCGTCTATATAGACTTTGTGGGTGCTCATAATCCTTAGCAATTTATGTTGCATTCTTGTGGGAAGAGCGTGCCTCCAGCCCCCTGTACCCAAGCCCATGTGTGTCCTCGTTCTCACGATCAGACATACATGATATGGTCAATGAGCATAAAGTACATAATGACAAGCGTCAAGCTATGTTTGGATTCTAAATCGGTTTGCGACAAACTTATATTTAGCTTGCAAATTTCAAGTTGTAATTAAATCTAGATGCAACTAGTCCAGAAGATATTTCGATTCGTCTCAATACATTTACAAGACTTCATCCATTGTAATGAGGGAAATGTTTGCGTCATGAGGAGATGAGTATAAGTAATAATGATTTGATCGAAGTTGGCATTCAGGTTATTAGTCTGAGTTGTTTTAAGACGCATGGAAAGGACTACAAGATTAGAGGATGAGGATTCTTAGTGCGGGTCATTGTTTTGATAAGGGATTCAAATTTTTTGATTTAAGCCATTGATTTAAGCAGTTCGGAATCATGATTAGATTTTATCTTCATGCCAAGAATAAGAGCGTTATTAAGATACAACTTCAACTTTTGTTGCAAGCCATGTTTGAATTATTTTAAGAATGTTTCATGATCAATTCGAACCAAGTTTTGTTCCAATTTATTACAAGACTCTCCAAAGCCATGGATAGGCCAAAGCCAACAGAGCTATTTCACAACCAAACATTGTGCTGCTACCCAATCTAAGGACAGGTCATGTGATTAAATTTTACAAAGTTATGGCTAAACCATCATAAGCCACGATTCACGAAATATACTATCTCAAGTCAATACAAACCTAAAATCCCAAGAGTTTATTGTGCTATTAAATGATGCATAACATTGATACTAAAGAAGTTCTAGAAATAAAAGTGTGTTGTCCTATTCAATTATAAGTCATTACAAAGAAGCAAACGTTATGTCACCAAGGGCTAAATGTTGTAGCATAATCCAATTTGTCGAGTCTTGAGTTACTAAAGGAATGGCTCAAGCAAGACTGAATGACCACCTACATTTCAAGGATATTTTTCTGTTCCTTATTGATTTTCATCATTACAAGTACTGATTGATCCTTCAAAACAATAAAGACAAAAAAAATAAGTATTAGTAGGGATACTTAGAAGTTTAAAGTTGCTACAAGGCATTCCTTTGACAGCCAAAATCACAAGTACACGGGCAACATTATATACAAGGTTGGTGCGCAAAGTTCCCATAACAGACAAAGCATCGTGTGCCAAACCAGCCATTGTTTTAAGTCTCACAGTAAACCATGTGAAACAACATAGTCATGGACTTGTGACAACAGAGTTTATGACAACCTTCATGCCACATCTTTCCTATTTAATAACAACTTGATAAACCGCTTCGAAAATGCTTTGTAACTCTTTGGCTGTTAAACACCGAAGCAATAGCTTCGCAGTGACTACGTGAATTTCAAAGCATGTAGCTCCAAGCAACGCCACGTGAACAACAATAAGAGCTTCACTTTTACAGCAGTCCAACCGATCCGCAACAACTCCCAAACTCAGTGATCATGTTCACTCCCATTATGCACATGAAAAAAATGATGAAGATGTATTAGTATGAGTAAATTAATGGCAGCATAATAAAGAAGAGGATTATTCGTATATACTAATGACGGCAAGCATGAACCGCAGGCGTTACGCTCAGAGAGCCCAAATATGGCACAAAGAAAGATTCAATATCTACAGTTATCACCATGAATAACAAGGAGTAAAGAGAAGGAAAGACTTTTGATTCATGCAAAATTGTACCTGTTGATTATCAGAATCTGTCAAAAGAAAAAACTGCAGCTTGTATCATACAATTTCTGACTTGAAAAGAAGATGTCCAAGCCGATTCACTACTTCGCCAATACCTTTAACCGCCTTCAAGCTTCCCACTCCTATATCCTATAACTGAAACCTGCATCAGTTCAAAATGACTGAGTTATGGGAGAACAAACACAATAAGAGATGCAAATGATTATATGCTTGATAAAATGGATAGAGCTCGGCATGATGCGCTATCAATTGTCAAAGAGAATGCTCGAGTCAAAGGCAGTGGTTGCCGGAGGAGGTGCTGTTGAAACGGCATTATCAGTTTATTTGGAATACCTTACTACAACTTTATGATCGCAGGAGCAGTTGGCTATAGCAAAGTTTGTTGAGTCTTTGTTGATCAATCCAAAGGTGCTTTCTGTCAATGTTGCCAAGGATGCCACAAATCTGATTGCAAAATTACGAGCCTACCACCATACTGCACAAACTAGAGCAAATAAGGAGCATTTATCAAGCATGGGAAAATTAGAAACAACTTGGAAGCTTGTCATCAGAGGAATTTTAAGGATTCATTGAAGTATAATAATAACACCAAGAAAAACAAGCGAGAATACCTATGTTTAATGTTGGTACAAGCACCCTGGCCTTGGATATATCTAGACTTGGTCCAAATTCCTAGCAAGCCACGAAACACAACAAAAGAGAGGGGAGACCATTAGGAGAGCCAACAGGAGTTCTGTGTCTCTGTTAAGAAATTAACAACAAGTACGAGGTAGTAGGACTTGCCAAGAGAACGTCTGGGTCGTTCACGACCTTGCCTTCAAACTGTATGCGAAATCCTCATTTCCCCAAGCTGTAACGAAATCTGCAGCATTTTCATCACGAATTACAAAGATAATTGATGGAATTCAAAGTGACATGGATGGCAGAAAATATAAATTAACAATGAATCAATAGGAAGTTTCACTATTGGAAAATTATCAACCTCACACAAGAGAATGGAAGTTGAAACATATCATGCTATATGCACCAATACCAGCTCCAGACTGTCAAAATAAACCATCATCATGTCAGAAAAAGAAGGGAGCTAGTTATAAGAACTGAGCAAGTAGTTATTGCCAAACTCACCAAAGCACAATACAACAAGCTCACCAACTGTCCTTCTTATGAATAATGCTAGCCATCCACAATCCTGTCCATTCCTCCAAACGATATCTCATCCTATAGCTAGAACCTGCGAAAAGCTCAAGGATAAATAGAGCGTAGGAGAATAAGTGCTATTGGGTTTCACTTTTAAGGTTATGTTGCCTTGATGCATCGTTGCAAAAGCAAAGAGAAAGTCGAAAGAATACCCTTGTACATCATCTTTCTTCTGCTATCCATGACACATCAGCGAAGCAATATCCAAAAAATTTGGCTCCGTAACCTGTTGAGACTCCAGTTAGAACCTCAAACCAGAAGTAATACATGTATTACGAGTAAAGTATGTTTCAAGGAAAAATTGAGGATTGAGCATAATGTATTCTGCACAAAGAAGTGGCAACAAAATCAATGGTCACAAGACACTTCATATGGTTTAAATCTATAAAGAATGCAATATACACAAATCTCCATACCTCATTCTGCAAGTTTCAAAATAGCTCCTAACTTATGTCTTCATGCCAAGTTCTCAGCAGATGTTGTTCTTCGTCCACGTGCCCCCAAGTTCTTTAGCAAGCAAAATGTAAAATCCATACAAACTTCTCAGCAGGAAAGAAACCTCACATCACAACTTGAATGTTATGGAGACAAGTAATGATCAAAGCTATGTTAATAACGCCAATGTTCAATAGAAAGATGAGTGGCCTTCAATTGAGCACCAATCAATAGTTCATGTATCCTCTGATGTTGATGCCCGTCAAAGTTCTGAGTATTGCACAAACTCATCTAACTTTGCTGAAGCTAGTAGGCGACTAAAGAACCATGAAAATGAATTTGTTGCTGATGACAACCCCGTTGAGAATGAGAATCATGACAGTATTGGATATACTTCTATTCCCGCCAAATTTTATCTGATGATCATCCAGGAAGTGCTTTTGCATTTGACGATAGTTTGAACGAGGACCTAAATTCTTATCAACCTCATCCTTCAACTGATAGCAACCATGTATATCTTGCATTCAATAAAACAAGTTGCAGTTAGTTCACGATGCAATGAAAACAATGATAATTCACTGTCTTATACAGTGCAGAAGCTATAAATTATAAAACAACAGGATACATTTACAACACAACAAAAACATAAGTCATGGAGTTTTATCAGAAGTGAGAACAAGGTCCTCAGCAGAATGTACGAAGATGATAGGACAGTCATAAAGCTGAGTCAGCCCAAACCAGTAAGGGGCCATCACTCCATTGTAAAATTCATGATAGAGAGAATAAGACAGTATATCAGTTATGAGGAAATACTTCACGTAGGAAGAAACACAAAAACAAGAAACATTTCAAGTCAAAATAAAGACTTCCACATCAGCAAATTGACAAGCAGTGAAAAGCCATTTTTTACATAGTAAAAAAAACTCAGTAAAAAGATATTTTGGAGCTCACTACAGACAAAAACAAAGGTCACTATCAAGTCCCAGAAAAGCAGAAATCATGGTATAACACTCTAACAGAATCGTACAGCCAAAACGCACCTCACCTCACACGATACCAAACATTTTCCTTCAGCAAATTTTAAATTTTTCACGTATTCAAAACCCTAAAAAATCTCCTATAAATACACTCCGCTCATTGGCAAAAAGGGAGAGAAAACCCTAATGTCACCTTGCCAAAATCAATCCCTAAACCTAAAGCTCGAAATCCTGAAGAACTTCTTAGAGCCTCACACTGAGACTCTAAGATAGTGAGCTTAGCCACACTCATGCACCTTCATAACAAGACATTTTCAGCAAGAACAGAAACGAGACAAAAGCAAGAAAAAGGTAGAGGAACTCCAAAATAAAAGTAAAGCTACAGGAAGAACATTAAGGCTTACCGTGAGAGTTATCGGAATCAGAACAACGCACAAAGCTTCGGATTGGTATTATTCTTCTCCTTTCCTCCATTTAAATTGCTCCTGCATCATGTTGAAATGAAATCCCCTTGAAATCACCTACTATTTTGATGCAAATCCTTGATTTGGTATTAGGGTTATTGAACTTCCTGATTATCATTTTGATGTGCGATAATAGTTTGATTCATGTTGAGTTTTGGTTTAAAAATGAAATTATGGTATGAACAAGGGAGATAGCAGAGAGGTTCGGAGAAGGGAAAGGGTTTTCGTTGCTCTTTTGTGTGAGGGGGGTAGTATAAAGTTTGTTCAAGGTTTAGTGTGAACACCTAAAGTGCATCGAGTCTTGTGTTTTATTTAAATCCCATCATTTGTTTATGTCTGGAAAATGAAAAAAGAGGGAGTTGTTGCGCTGCCCTAGGAGCCTCAACGGTTGTGTACGACAGGTGCAAGATTCAAGGTTTTTTTTATCATTTTCTGTCAAAAGTATACCCTTTTATTTTTCTTCTTTTTTTTATATATGTATACATAAACGAGTAGAAAGACAATGGTGGGTGTGGATCGTAGGACCCTCCGCGCGCAGGCTGTGAGTGCATGCAATGTTGTTTTTACTAATTTATTTAGTTTAATCACATTACAATTGGGTTAGAAACTAATAAATTAATTAATATTGGAAAGAACATGATTTTTATTTAAGTAACTGGTCCAATAATTAATAAATTCATTGACATTCATTTTTTTTTTATCTTACTCATTTAGAATGAACATTTGTAATGCTAGTTTCTTAATTTAATTTGTAACACCCAATTAATATTTTTATTAAATTTTGAGAATAATTAATTTCTTAATATAAACAAATATTACTTTCTTAGTTAATCATGGAAGTAGTAAGTTCTTGGGGTCTAGCACCCCTTGAATTCTTAAGCGACCGCTCTCGAGGTGCACGCCTTGAGTTGTGGTCGTTTCGTCTTTCGATTTTCAAATTGCTTTTTTTCATTTAACTTAATTGAAATTTCCAAAAGATACTTTTAATTACTTTTAGATATTTTTTATAAGAAAATTCAAATTATTCTAAAAATATAAATATACTTCAAAATCATTACCAAATTAATATTTTTAAATAATAAACTTTTCAAAAAAAATATACTTTACTTAAAACCTATTTCTTCTTAAAGATATTAACTTTTTTTTTTCAAAACAATTAATTATAATAATATTTTAAGTATTAAAAAAATATACTTTATTAATTAAGTTAAAACTTTTTCTAAGATATTAGACTTCTTTCAAAACAATTAATCATGATTAGCTTTTCTCAAAGCTTTTGTTTACAATTGATTAATTTATTCTATATGAAAATTAAAACTATTTTTCTTAGTTAAATTAAACTATTTTTTCTCAAACAAATTTCAAAACAATTAAATTCTCGGATCTCGCCTTCCTTGAATTTTTTTTTAAGCGATCGCTCTCGAGGTGCACATCTTGAGTTGTGACCCTTCCGATCTTATTTTCTAGAATACCTAGCGCGCCTAGTCCGAGTACGCTAATATTTTCAAATTGTTTTCATAATTAAATCACGAAATAATCGAGTTCTTGGAGTCGCGCATTCCTCGAATTCGAGAGTGACTGCTATTGAGGCATACGCCTTGAATGGCGTGTCATTCGAACTTTCGTTCCTAAGACACCTCTTATAATTACTTGGACAAGTATTCACTGTCCAACAAATATATTTTATAATTAATGGAATGAAAGAGATGTCGTTGGGATCTAGCATTCCAACGATATCCCGACTAATTGGTTACGAGGCCGACGTCTCGTTTATAGAATAGTCGTCGTTCCTCTTAATTTTTTCAAACCATCCAATCTCGTTCCTCACCTTCGTGCGATAGAGTCTAAACCCTAGTATGTCTCTAAACCATACGTCAAATCCAAACTATTTTCCTAATTAAAATTACGAAAGAATGAAGTTCTTGGAGTTTCGCATTCCTTGATTTCTTGAGTAAACACCCTTGGGGCGTACGCTTTAGGTTGTGGATTGCTCGACCTTTTCGTATATAAGATACATGCCCTAACTATTGGGACGAATACCTTAATTGTCCATTCAAATACACTTTCACAATTAATTGAGTGAAAAAGGTATCATTGGGATCTAGCATTCCAATGATATCCCGATTAATCGATTGCGAGACTGGCGTCTCGTTTATCGAGTAGTCGTCATTCTCCCTTAAAATATTCAACCCAAATCTCTTCTCTCGCCCCCGTGCGATTGATACTGTCTCAAACACATATTTCGTAATTATTCGAATGAAAAAGGTGTCGTTGGAATCTAGCATTCCAATGATATCCCGATTAAATTGATTACGAGACCGACGTCTCGTTTATCAAATAGTCGTCATTTTCCATCAAATTACCTAACCAAACTCCTATTTCTTGCCCCCGTGCAATTGAAACCATAAACCTACTAAAATCCATTCTCTTTCCTCTAACCAAAACATCCAACACGATAAACACAAATTCCTCGCCCTCGTGCGATCTCCAACCTAAATACTTTCTCAAAGAACATTGTTTAGTCCATTCTTCCGCGCATAACAAACTAGTGCTTCAGCCTCCCCTAGCGAGCAGACAAGCCAATGTTTAGCAGTTAGAATGCGACCTAAACACTCGTTCACATACCAAACCTTTTACCGTAGTTAGCCGAACTACGGCTGCTCTGATTTCTCACACCCGTTGAGAATACGTAGGCATAGGATTGCGATGATCCTAGCGAGCACTTTTCTTTCTTTTCCACCTTTAGGTTCCCATACCTTTTACCAAAGAACATTGTTTATTCCTTTTCTTCCGCGCATAACAAACTCGTGCTTCAGCCTCCCCCAGCGAGCAGACAAGCCAACGTTTAGCAGTTAGAATGCGACATAAACTCTCGTTCAACTCAACCCCTTTGCCAAGAACATTGTTTAGTCCTTTCTTCCGTGCATATGAACTCGTGCTTCAGCCTCCCTTAGCGAGCAGACAAGCCAACGTTTAGCAGTTAGAATGCGACCTAAACACTCGTTCACGTACCAAACCTTTTTACCGTAGTAGCCGAACTACGGTTGCTCTGATCTCTCATATCCGTTGAGAGTACGTAGGCATAGGATTATGATGATCCTAGCGAGCACAATTCCCAAACCTTTTCCTGTAGTCCCACGAACTACGAATGCTCTGATTTTCCACTTCTTACAAGTGAAGATACGTAGGCACAAGGGCCCCAATCCTTGGCGAGCATCCTATCTTAAAACCACCACCCCCCTATAGGAGAAACCATAGAAGAAAACAAACAAGCATAGTTAACTTTTCTCTCGAATCGAATCAAGAGGTTCCCGTTGAGTACAACGGACATGAGGGGTGCTAATACCTTCCCCTCATGTAATCGACTCCCGAACCTAGAATATTGGTTGCGATGACCATGTTCTTATCCCTTTAAAGGTTTTATCGATATTTTCCTCTTCCATCCTTGGAATGAATAAAGTTCGGTGGCGACTCTGTTTCGAACAGTAATTTTCCGCGTCCATCGTGAGGATCGTATTTTTCGAGGTACGACAGATGGCGACTCTGTTGGGGACACCGCATTGCCCTACGCAAGAGAGAGTCAAGCCTAACTTGACTTGATTTGAGAGTTTTGACCTTTTCTTAATCGATTTCTGTGTGCTTATGTTTTTTCTTCGTGCTTATGTTCTCCTGTTGTTTATTTATTACTTTCTCTTTCTATTATGTGTAATATATTACATTTGCTTGTTGGATTCCGGGAAAATATCACAAGTAAAGCTCTACACCCGGGCTTTGGAAAAAGAAGAGAGAAAACATAGTTTAGAATCGGTAGTCGAGTAATGTTAGTCCCCGAGGATTCGTGTAACGCCCCGATTCTGAATTCCCATTAATTGTTGAGTCTTTTAATTTATTTATTTGATGTTTGTTTTAAATTGAGAAATTATATATTGCTATGTGGTGTTTGCTTATTTTATCTATTTTTACCGATTCGGAGAGTTTTCGGGGAATTACAGTAAAAAGGGCATTTTAGACATTTAGCCATTTAGTGTGAGAATTGATTGGTAAGTGTTTGAAAGAATTTGAGAGGAAAGAAATAGAGATAGAAATAGAATAAGAGAGGAAAAGAAAGAAAGATAGTAACATAAGAAGAAAAACAAGAGAAAGAAAAGAGGAGAAGAGAAAGAGAAGAGAAAGTGGAGAGGAAAACCTAGAATCATCAAGGGATCATCACCAAAGCTTGCAATCGATCGGTAAGGGTGTGAAACTCCAGCATCTCTTTAATGTGTATGATTGTATGTGTATGTGTTTGGATTTTGTAGAGTTTCTACTCTTTTTCCACCTAGGTTAGAAGTTGGTTTTGTGAGTAGAATGAGGTTTTAATCGGTTAGAACTCGGATTAGACGATGTAGTTTAGTCGGGTGATGGTTGGGTTGTGCCACTGAGACTGGTTTGGATTTAATCGGTTGATTTTGTGGAGTTTGGGTCTTGAGACAGCCATGGAAGTTCTGTCTTCGCAGGCTCGCCAGGCGAATGGCAGCGAAGCTTCGCCAGGCGAAGCCCAGCGAGCTGTAGCGAAGCAAGTCAGAAGCTAACACCCTGTATTCGCTGGCAAGTTCGCCAGGCGAGGTGAGTTGGCGAAGGTTCTCCAGGCGAGTGTGTAGCGAGCCTCAGCGAGTAATTCCTGAATTACTCCCAGTGGACTTTGCTGGGAAGTTCGCCAGGCGAAGGCCAGCGAGCATTCGCTGCGTGGCTTCGCCAGGCGAAGGTTGGCGAACATGACAGTGTTATTTGTTTTGCTGTTTTGTTCATAGCATGATGTTTGGTTGATTCAATTATGATTAATGCCTATATGAATGATTGATGTGTGAACTGTTTTGACATGTCGTGCTGTGGGTGGCCGAAAGGCGTGAATCCTAGATTGTAGAGCCAATGGTGAATCTTGAACGTTTGATAATCTTGTGTATTTGCTTGAATTGAATAGAAACGCATTGATAGGCTGATATGTGTGTAAACCATGTGTGGAATGGTGCATAATGTGAATGCATGATAGATATATGCGATGTATGTGATAAATGCAATGAGTATGTTTGTGAACATAGTATGCATTTTTGTGTTGAATGATCCCTCGGAGGATTTGCATTGTGAAGCATCTTAGTATGCATTTGTGTGTTGATTGATCCCTCAGAGGATTTGCAGAACCTCGTATGATACGATGGTTATATTAGATTCCTTGGAGAATCGGTTGCATTGTGTGATTTCTTGGAGAATCGGTCATAACATGTAATCCCTTGGAGGATTGGCTAGAGTATTTGATTCCGTGGAGAATCTGCTGAGTACTTGATCCCGTGGAGGATCTGCTGAATATTCGATTCCGTGGAGAATCTGATGAATATTTGATTCCGTGGAGAATCTGCTGAGTACTTGATCCTGTGGAGGATCTGCTGAATACTCGATTCCTTAGAGAATCTGTTGAATGAGTCGGTACCGCATTTGCATCTGCATAGAGTCGTGTGTCGGTCTCTATGAGTTGCATGAGTCATCTGTGTATGATGCATTAGTTGTGTGAATATAACTGTGTATGTTATATATGATTGTTTGGAGGAAAATATAGTGAATGTTTATGAGCAAGTTTAGAAGCATGATTAATTGTATATGCTTAATGTGGTGAGAACATAATTTGAGTATAACTCGTATAATTATGAGTATATGTATATATACAATTTTATGCATCAACTGTTATGATGTTGTTTCTCACCCTTCTGCTGTTTTATAATGCTCTATGAGGCATTGCAGAGTAGGAAGCTGGAGGTTCTTTTTGTGAAGCGATGTCTTCATTCTTTTTGGTCAATGGCTCTGATATGTAACATCTGGGTAGTTGGGAAGCTTTAGGCTCTTTTGAAGCTATTTTGGTTTGATTCTTTTGTGATACATATGTGTATGTATCTGCTGTGGATATGTTGTAAAGCATGAATTAACTGATGGTTGTATATACGTTTATGAATGTGATTGATTCAATATTTGGATGTTTCCGCTTTTATTCTAAATATTGAGATGTGGGTTACCCATTGTTGCATATCTATTTTGAGCAGGTATCGTATGTGTTTAATTTCATGATAATGTGATGCGCCTCTTATATACCATGTTTTAATTAAACTCTGATGAAATAAATTTTCTAAGTGCCTAATTGATTTATTTGATTAATTTGGGGGTATAGAAAGGGGGTGTTACATTAAGTGGTATCAGAGCCAATGTTGAGTCAGTCGTGTCTGTCTTGTTGTTGTGTTGGTTGAACGGTTATTTAACCTTGTTGTTATTTTTGGGAATCCTCAGAATATGGCAGGTCGTAATGACAATGCTATGGCAGCGGCGTTAGAGGCTATGGCCAGAGCTGTGCAGGGTGCACCTAACGTGAATGCGAATGATGAGTTCAGGAAGAACCAACCACCGGTGTTCAAAGGGAGATTTGATCCGGATGGTGCTCAGATATGGTTAAAGGAAATTGAGAGGATCTTTAGGGTGATGGATTGTGCTGAAGGGAACAAGGTGAGACTAGGGACTCACATGCTGAGAGAAGAGGCTGATGACTGGTGGGTCAGCGTGAGGCAAGTTCTTGAGGTCGACGATGAGGAGATTATGTGGGATTTATTTCGTACTGAGTTTCTAAGGAAGTATTATCCCGAAAGTGTTAAAGGGAAGAGAGAAATGGAATTTCTGGAGTTGAAACAAGGTAATATGTCGGTGGTGGACTACACCGCTAGGTTTACTGAGTTAGTGAAGTTTCACCCTCACTATGATGCGGTTACGGCGGAATTCTCCAAATGTATCAAGTATGAGAATGGCTTGCGTCCTGAGATAAAGCAAGCGGTGGGTTATCAAAGGATACGAAGATTTTCGGATTTGACCGAGTGCTGTAGGATTTATGAAGAAGACAGTAGAGCTTGTTCTACTCATTATAAGGGTTTGAGCGAGAGGAGAGGGAAGCAACAAGTACGAAGCGGACCTTATGTGACGCCTGCTGATAAGGGCAAACATAGGGGAAACTTTGATAGGAGACCCGGAGGAGGTTCCGGTGCGATCAAATGTTTTAAGTGTGGCGTGATGGGCCACAAGTCTTATGATTGTGGAAAGTTCAAGGCGAAGTGTTCCAACTGTGGACTCCTTGGACATGATGCAGCAGAGTGTAGAAAGAATGTTGTGAAGTGTTTTAATTGTGGCGAGGTGGGTAACATTAGCTCTAAGTGTACCAAACCGAAGCAAGCTCCGGCGGGCGGAAAAGTATTCGCATTAGCAGGTTCAGACGCTACTAATGCGGCGGATCGTTTGATTAAAGGTACATGCTTTATTAATGATATGCCCTTAGTTGCTATTATTGATACTGGAGCGACTCACTCGTTCATTTCTCTTGCGTGTGCTAAGCGGTTGGATTTGTGTATGGTTTCTTTGAGTAGTGGTATGGTTATTGGGACTCCCGCTTCGGGGTCGGTAACTACTTCTTTGGTGTGTGCAAGTTGTCCTTTGACCATGTATGGTAAGGACTTCGTTATGGATTTAGTGTGTTTGCCGTTGGAAGGTTTGGACGTAATCTTGGGTATGAACTGGTTGCAATTTAATAGAGTTCATCTGGATTGCTATCACAAGTTAGTAAGGTTTCCTTCTTTGGAAGATGGTGAAAACGAGAGTTTTCTTTCCACTAAAGAGTTGAAGAAACTTTTAGCGGACGAAGCTCAGTTGTTTGGTTTGTTTGCATCGTTGTCGGTGGAGAGCAAAGTTGAGCTCGACGTGTTTCCTGTGGTTTGTGAATTTCCTGAAGTGTTTCCGGAAGATGTTGCGGATGTGCCGCCAAAGAGAGAGGTTGAATTTTCTATTGATCTAGTTCCGGGTACTAGACCGATTTCGATGGCCCCGTATCGGATGTCGGCATCGGAGTTGGTGGAATTGAAGAAGCAGTTGAATGATTTGTTGGATAAGAGATTTGTAAGACCAAGTGTTTCTCCTTGGGGTGCGCCGGTATTGTTGGTAAAGAAGAAGGATGGTAGTATGCGATTGTGTATTGATTATCGGCAGTTGAATAAGGTGACAATTAAGAACAAGTATCCGCTTCCAAGAATTGATGATTTGATGGATCAATTGGTTGGAGCCCGTGTTTTTAGTAAGATTGATTTGAGATCCGGTTATCACCAGATTCGGGTTAAGGAAGAAGATATTTCAAAGACGGCTTTTAGAACATGATATGGTCACTATGAGTATACGGTGATGCCATTCGGAGTTTCTAATGCGCCGGGTGTTTTCATGGAATATATGAACCGTATCTTCCACGAGCAGTTGGATCGTTTTGTGGTAGTGTTTATCGATGACATTTTGATTTATTCTAAGTCTCGAGAGGAACACGAAGAACATTTAAGGATTGTGTTGCGGATTTTGAAAGAGAAGAAGTTGTATGCAAAGTTGTCTAAGTGTGAGTTTTGGTTGTCGGAGGTGAGTTTTCTTGGACATATTATTTCCGGCAATGGTATTAGTGTGGATCCATCCAAGATCGATGCGGTAATGCAATGGGAGACTCCAAGATCGGTTACGGAAATTCGAAGCTTTTTGGGCTTGGCCGGTTACTACCGGAGGTTTATTGAAGGATTTTCAAAGTTAGCACTTCCGTTAACGCAGTTGACTTGTAAAGGAAAGGCTTTTATTTGGGATGTTAATTGTGAAGAGAGTTTCATGGAATTAAAGAGAAGGTTAACGACAGCGCCAGTTTTGATTTTGCCGAATCCTACGGAACCTTTTGTGGTTTATTGCGATGCTTCTTTGACAGGATTGGGTGGTGTATTGATGCAAGATGGGAAGGTCGTGGCGTATGCTTCTAGACAGTTGAGAGTACATGAAAAGAATTATCCTACTCATGATTTGGAGTTAGCGGCCGTAGTGTTCGTTTTGAAAATTTGGAGGCACTATCTTTATGGTGCAAGATTTGAAGTTTTTAGCGATCACAAGAGTTTGAAGTATCTGTTTGATCAAAGGGAATTGAATATGAGGCAAAGGAGATGGCTAGAACTTTTTAAGGACTATGATTTTGGTTTAAATTATCATCCGGGTAAGGCGAATGTGGTAGCCGATGCCTTAAGTCGGAAGTCGTTGCACGTGTCTACTTTGATGGTTAGAGAGTGGGAACTCTTGGAGAACTTTAGAGATTTGAGTTTGGTTTGTGAGTTAACGCCGAGTAGTGTGAAGCTTGGTATGTTGCATGTCACGAATGATTTCCTTACTACGGTGTGTGAAAAGCAAAAGTTGGATTTGAAATTTGTGGATTTGATGACGAATGGAAATGAAGATTTCAAAGTTGATGAATTAGGAGTTTTGAGGTTTCGAGGCCGTATTTGTATTCCCGATGATGCGGATTTGAAGAAGATGATATTGGAAGAGGGACATCGGAGTAACTTAAGTATTCATCCGGGAGCGAATAAGATGTATCAGGATTTGAAGAAGATCTTTTGGTGGTCTGGATTGAAAAGCGATGTTGCTCGTTTTGTGTACTCGTGTTTGACTTGCCAGAAGTCTAAGGTGGAGCATCAGAAGCCTAGTGGATTGATGCAACCGTTGGATATTCCGGAATGGAAATGGGATAGTATATCGATGGATTTTGTTACGGGATTGCCGAATACGCAAAGAGGACATAATGCTATTTGGGTGATTGTTGATAGGCTTACTAAATCGGCTCACTTTATTCCGATTGATATTACTTATTCTTTGGAAAGGTTGGCCGAGATTTATGTTGGCACTATTGTGAAGCTTCATGGAGTTCCTAAGAGTATTGTGTCGGATAGAGATCCTAGATTTACTTCAAGATTTTGGGAGAGTTTGCAAGGTGCCTTGGGTTCTAAGTTGAGATTGAGTTCGGCATATCATCCGCAAACAGATGGTCAAACCGAGAGGACGATTCAATCGTTAGAAGACTTTTTGCGCGCTTGTGTACTTGAGCAAGGTGGTGCGTGGGACGGTTATTTAGCGTTGATTGAGTTCACCTATAATAACAGTTTCCATTCGAGTATTGGTATGGCGCCATTTGAGGCTTTATATGGTCGGAGATGTCGAACACCTCTGTGTTGGCATGAGACAGGTGAAAAGTCGGTAGTTGGTCCGGAAATGGTACAACAAACGACGGAAAAGGTGAAATTTATTCGGGAAAAGATGAGAGCTTCTCAGAGTAGACAGAAAAGTTATCATGATAAAAGGAGAAAGGATCTCGAGTTTCTAGAGGGCGACCATGTGTTTTTGAGAGTTACACCGGTTGCGGGTGTGGGTCGTGCTTTGAAGTCGAGAAAGTTGACTTCTCGTTTTATTGGTCCGTATCAGGTTGTCGCACGAGTTGGTGCTGTGGCTTATCGTGTGGCGTTGCCTCCGAACCTTTCGAATTTGCATGATGTATTCCATGTCTCGCAACTTCGGAAGTATGTTCCGAATCCGTCACATGTTATCCCAATGGATGAAGTTGAAGTAAGAGATAACCTTACAGTTGAAGTTTTACTGGTTAGTATTTTGGACCGCGAAGTTAAGAAACTAAGAGGCAAGGATATTGCGCTTGTGAAAGTGTCCTGGGGAGGTGCCGCAGAAGGCAACATGACTTGGGAATTGGAGAGCAAGATGCGAGAATCGCATCCAGAGTTGTTTGAATCAGGTGATATTTTCGAGGACGAAAATTTCTAAAGTGGGGGAGAGTTGTAACGCCCCGATTCTGAATTCCCATTAATTGTTGAGTCTTTTAATTTATTTATTTGATGTTTGTTTTAAATTGAGAAATTATATATTGCTATGTGGTGTTTGCTTATTTTATCTATTTTTACCGATTCGGAGAGTTTTCGGGGAATTAGAGTAAAAAAGGAATTTTAGACATTTAGCCATTTAGTGTGAGAATTGATTGGTAAGTGTTTGAAAGAATTTGAGAGGAAAGAAATAGAGATAGAAATAGAATAAGAGAGGAAAAGAAAGAAAGATAGTAACATAAGAAGAAAAACAAGAGAAAGAAAAGAGGAGAAGAGAAAGAGAAGAGAAAGTGGAGAGGAAAACCTAGAATCATCAAGGGATCATCACCAAAGCTTGCAATCGATCGATAAGGGTGTGAAACTCCATCATCTCTTTAATGTGTATGATTATATGTGTATGTGTTTGGATTTTGTAGAGTTTCTACTCTTTTTCCACCTAGGTTAGAAGTTGGTTTTGTGAGTAGAATGAGGTTTTAATCGGTTAGAACTCGGATTAGACGATGTAGTTTAGTCGGGTGATGGTTGGGTTGTGCCACTGAGACTGGTTTGGATTTAATCGGTTGATTTTGTGGAGTTTGGACTCTTGAGACAGCCATGGAAGTTCTGTCTTCGCAGGCTCGCCAGGCGAATGGCAGCGAAGCTTCGCCAGGCGAAGCCCAGCGAGCTGTAGCGAAGCAAGTCAGAAGCTAACACCCTGTATTCGCTGGCAAGTTCGCCAGGCGAGGTGAGTTGGCGAAGGTTCTCCAGGCGAGTGTGTAGCGAGCCTCAGCGAGTAATTCCAGAATTACTCCCAGTGGACTTCGCTGGGAAGTTCGCCAGGCGAAGGCCAGCGAGCATTCGCTGCGTGGCTTCGCCAGGCGAAGGTTGGCGAACATGACAGTGTTATTTGTTTTGCTGTTTTGTTCATAGCATGATGTTTGGTTGATTCAATTATGATTAATGCCTATATGTGATTGATGTGTGAACTGTTTTGACATGTCGTGCTGTGGGTGGCCGAAAGGCGTGAATCCTAGATTGTAGAGCCAATGGTGAATCTTGAACGTTTGATAATCTTGTGTATTTGCTTGAATTGAATAGAAACGCATTGATAGGCTGATATGTGTGTAAACCATGTGTGGAATGGTGCATAATGTGAATGCATGATAGATATATGCGATGTATGTGATAAATGCAATGAGTATGTTTGTGAACATAGTATGCATTTTTGTGTTGAATGATCCCTCGGAGGATTTGCATTGTGAAGCATCTTAGTATGCATTTGTGTGTTGATTGATCCCTCAGAGGATTTGCAGAACCTCGTATGATACGATGGTTATATTAGATTCCTTGGAGAATCGGTTGCATTGTGTGATTCCTCGGAGAATCGGTCATAACATGTAATCCCTTGGAGGATTGGCTAGAGTATTTGATTCCGTGGAGAATCTGCTGAGTACTTGATCCCGTGGAGGATCTGCTGAATATTCGATTCCGTGGAGAATCTGATGAATATTTGATTCCGTGGAGAATCTGCTGAGTACTTGATCCCGTGGAGGATCTGCTGAATACTCGATTCCTTAGAGAATCTGTTGAATGAGTCGGTACCGCATTTGCATCTGCATAGAGTCGTGTGTCGGTCTCTATGAGTTGCATGAGTCATCTGTGTATGATGCATTAGTTGTGTGAATATAACTGTGTATGTTATATATGATTTTTTGGAGGAAAATATAGTGAATGTTTATGAGCAAGTTTAGAAGCATGATTAGTTGTATATGCTTAATGTGGTGAGAACATAATTTGAGTATAACTCGTATAATTATGAGTGTATGTATATATACAATTTTATGCATTAACTGTTATGATGTTGTTTCTCACCCTTCTGCTGTTTTATAATGCTCTATGAGGCATTGCAGAGTAGGAAGCTGGAGGTTCTTTTTGTGAAGCGATGTCTTCATTCTTTTTGGTCAATGGCTCTGATATGTAACATCTGGATAGTTGGGAAGCTTTAGGCTCTTTTGAAGCTATTTTGGTTTGATTCTTTTGTGATACATATGTGTATGTATCTGCTGTGGATATGTTGTAAAGCATGAATTAACTGATGGTTGTATATACGTTTATGAATGTGATTGATTCAATATTTGGATGTTTCCGCTTTTATTCTAAATATTGAGATGTGGGTTACCCATTGTTGCATATCTATTTTGAGCAGGTATCGTATGTGTTTAATTTCATGATAATGTGATGCGCCTCTTATATACCATGTTTTAATTAAACTCTGATGAAATAAATTTTCTAAGTGCCTAATTGATTTATTTGATTAATTTGGGGGTATAGAAAGGGGGTGTTACAATTCGCTCCTTGTGTGCCTAGCATGAAAGCTCCTCCAGAATAGACCTTTTCGTAGATCTTATCGTAACGCAGCTAGCCTGTTGCACGATTTGATTCATGAAGGGTCCATGACTCTAGGAACCGCTCTTAGAACCAGTTTCTATATTGGTAGTCGTGTAGTGTTGGTCCCTGAGGAATCGCTTCTCGTGGGCCTGACATGAAGACTCCTCTCGAGAGAGATCCTTTGGTATTACCGTCGTAATGCAGCTCGCCTGTTGCGTGACGGTGGTGTCATTGGTATCTATGACCTTGAGAACCCCGTCCGTCAACGTAGAAACTATCTCGTGAGTGGGTCATTTTGGGTAAAGAATCTAAAACTATCTTTATACCTATTAGGAGGGTGGGAGATACTTGTGATAGCCTGGATCCCGCACTGTTGCATTCATAAACATTTACATATGCATCATAACTTACACTAATTTTTATTTTCAGGGAAGCATTTATATTGACAGGTTGAAATACATTCACAAAATGGCCGCAAGTTCAGAAAAGAGAAAGACTATTCAGCTTAAGGCACTCAAACCTGATGTTAGTGTGGTCATGAACTGTTTAAAAGAAATGCCAACCATCTTCAAGAAGACTCTGATAGGAAGGTTTGGCCAGGTGACCGATCTGCTAATGATTGAAGTACAGGTCCCTGCTATTACGGCTTTGGCACAATTTTATGATCCACAAATGAGAAGCTTCTTATTTCAAGATTTCTACTTAACACCTGCTATTGAAGAGTTTGAGGGGTTCCTAGGTTTCCCGGTCAAGGGTAGGGCACCTTATACTATGATAGGGCAGACTCCAGAAGTGGAAGAATTGGCCGATGCTCTCAAAATATCGATTTCAATAGCCAAAGCTGGTTGGAAGAAAAGAGAAGATTTCTTTGGCTTTAGAAGCATTGTACTAGAGAAAGAAGCAATTAAGATGTTAAAGAACAAACAATGGGATGCTTTGGTGAATATATTGGCTCTCCTCATCTATGGGCTAGTATTGTTTCCCACTTTTGAAGATTTCGTTGATTCTGCAGCTGTCAGCGTATTCTGGGCCGTTTGGAAAAAGGAGCAAAGCCCGGTACATCCTCTCTTGGCTGATGTTTTCTACACTTTACACCTTCGCCATGAAAGAAAAGGTTCAGTGTTGACATTTTGTCTCCCTATTCTCTACAAATGGCTCACTTCTCACATACTCAAACGTCATGCCACCGTCCCTACTTTGAACAGTGGGGAATGGGCCCAATTTCTAGTATCTATCTCTGAAAAGAACATCACTTGGTACCCAAACAAGTTAGAAGTAAGTGAAATCATCATGAGCTGTGGTAGTTTTTGCAACGTACCATTGATCGGATCAAAAGGTTGTATAAGTTATAACCTTATACTAGCTATACGACAATTTGAGTACCCAATGTTAGGGAAACCTGAAGACAAAGAACTAGAAGAAATGATCCTCCATGAGAGAGGTGCCAAAGATCCCTCACTTCTCTGTCAGATTGTACGATCTTGGCAGAAAGTTCATACTAAAGGATCAGATTTGAGAAGAAGGGATGGTGTGACCAGGATGCCTTTTCGGCAGTGGGTTCTAGAGAGGGTCAAAATAGTTAAGCTCCCCTTTTCTATTGAGGCACCTCCTAAACTCACCACTCTGCAACCGGTACCCGTATCAGTCGAAGAAGTGGAAGAGATGAGAGTCAAGATAGCCCAGCTAGGGAAAGAAAACGAAGATTTACAAGTCAAACTTCAAAATGTGACTAATGAAAAGAATCACATGAGGTTTGAAATTGAGAGAAAGGATAAGCGAATTGAAGAGATGGGAATCAAGATTAATGAAGAAAAGGGTAAAAGGAAAAAGACCAAAGTATGCATCAACCAGGCTGACAATTGTTTAGAATCCCTCAAAGAGCAGCTGGATCACGCTCATAGAAAATGGAGAGAGAATGAACAGTGGTATCTTCTAGCCACTAAACAGAATAAGGAGATCAGGGAGACATTAGGAGCTGAAATCAAGACACTTGGTGCTGCACTACGTCAATCGAGAGCTGACGAGGATAGAGAACATCAACTCAAGGAAGAAGCCCTAAACTCATCTTGGGTTAAACCGGAAGACTGGCGTAAGATATGTGTTGACATGGATGGGCTCAAGAAGTTTATTAAGTATCAGGAGAATCAGATAGGAGCTATCAAGGAAAACCAAGTAATTTGGTCTGCTGCAAGAGACTAGTTAGCTCTTGATGTTGCGGCATATGAGCAATCCATTCACATCATGAAGGATAACCGAGAGGCATACCACAACAAGCTAAATGGGTTGGTGGAATTTTGTAACTGGTTGGCCAAAGATCTGATATGGAAACATAGAGATGCTATAGAGGCTATAGATGACTCTACCGCTCCGGCTATTTATGAGTTCATATGTGTGTGCAAGGAAATGTTGGCAAGATTCAAGGAAGAGCTCAAGGAGCGCGAAGCAAGAAGAAATGAAGCTTGAAGTTTTCGTTGTTTTTATATTATTTTTCGCAAATTTATATTCCTGGATGGATTGTACTCTGTTTATGTTGGAACAATTTAAATGAATGAAGAGTAGTCTTTTTAATTTATTTGTTCTTGTGTTGTTTGAATGATTGATAAATAACCGTTGGTATAAATGCTTCCCTAAATATATATATATATATATATATATATATATATATATATATATATATATATATATATATATATATATATATATATATATATATATATATATATATATATATATATATATATATATATATATATATATATATATATATATATATATATATATATATATATATATATATATATATATATATATATATATATATATATATATATATATATATATATATATATATATATATATAAAGCGCAATCATAATCATAAGCATAAACATAAGCATTCTACACCTTCACCCGACAGTACAACTCATCGGACTTTTCCTTTCTACCTTCAGAATTTGAAAGCTGACTACTCGACATCGCTATGAGACCAGGCGCAACTTTCAAATGACGCTTGAACATATGGAAGAGACTCAGAACACCATGAGGGGAGACATCGACGCTCTCAAGATGAAGATGGATCAGCTGCTGGAGACAATGCTGACGTTAGCCCAAAAAGAAAACAATGATGAGACTTTTGTTAATGCCAAGAAGGTGGCTGACAATATAGGAACTTCTGGGATTGTTAAAACTCCCCACGTGGACCTTGTCGACCGTTCCATATCCACGCGTCAGGGCTCTGAAGCAGACATGGATGAACAATATGATGCTTTTTACCAACCTCCACCACCTCCTCCTCAACACAGTATGGGGGTTACTAATGACCTTGCTGCAGATAGACTACGAACTGTTGAAGAGAAAATCAAATCATTGGAAATAAAAAAGACTCCAGGGTTGGATGCTGTTGACATGTGCCTAGTTCCGGGATTGGTGATACCAAAGAAATTTAAAGTCCCAGACTTTAAGAAGTACAAGGGGGGTTAGCTGCCCCAAAACCCATCTAAGAGCGTATTGTCGCAAGATGGCGGCTCACATTGATAACGACTTGATCTTAATACACTACTTCCAAGATAGCCTCAGTGGGGCATCATTGGAATGGTATATGCAATTAGAAAAAGGACAAATCAGCACGTGGAGAGATCTAGCAGATGCGTTTGCACAACATTATCAGTATAATACTGATTTGGCACCGAATCACACGCAGCTGCAAGATATGACTCAACGTAACAATGAGTCATTTAAAGAATATGCCCAAAGGTGGAGGGAATTGGCTGCCTGTGTTCAACCACCATTGCTGACTAAGGAGTTAACTGACATGTTTATGGGAACTCTACAACCTCAGTACTTGGATCGCATGCTTGGGTCCAGTTTCCCTAACTTTGCTGAAGTGGTGTCAGTAGGTGAAATAATCGAGAGCACTTTGAAAAAGAACAAGGCTGCAGTCCCAATGAATGGAGGAAGAAAGCCTTTTATAAAGAAAAGGGAAGATGAGGCTAATACCGTGATGAGAGGACAAAGGGGCAGAGCTCCGGTGGATATCCAGTATCAACAAGTAGCTGCAGTAGCCCAAGCTCCCTACCAACAACCAGCTCAACAACAAAATCAACAACAGAATTATCAGAGAGTTCCTCCACTGCAATATCAGAATGCTTCGGCTCAGAGACATCAAAGGCCGAGACAGCCAAGAAGACAACTTGACCCGTTGCCTATGTCATATGGACAGATTTTTGCTCAGCTAAATCAGAGTGGACACTTAACGTTGCGAGACCTACGTCCGACGATCTTTCCATATCCTCCTGGGTACGATGCCAATGCCCATTGTGAGTTCCATAAGGGGGCCCCTGGACACTCCATAGACAATTGCTATGTGATTCAGAACCGGGTGCAAGACTTGATAGAGTCCAAAGATCTCACTTTTACACCGAGAGGTGCCAATATTACGAAGGATCCGTTACCTAAACATGGAGGTCCTTCTTTCAATGCTGTGGAAGAAAGTAGTGGTTTCAGACTAATTACAAATGTTGAAGATGTCCGTACTCCAATGACCGTTATTGGAGAACAATTGAAAAGAAGTGGGATGATTCCCCAAGAAGAAGTGGAGAATTTGACTGACGAAGTGGTGAAGAGACATTTACAAAGGTTCATAGAATATGGGATAATACAAATAGAACAAAGAGATTCGAACGTGTCTGCTATTGATATTCAGTATGACGAAACAAGTGCTTATCCGACAAGGCGACTTCGACCAGCGCCAGTAGTCTTGCAGTATGATCCTTCGGAAGCCTTTCAACAGAGGCCCGCCCGACCAGCACCCGTGATTATGCAATATGATGAAGATGACGTCAATAGACAAAGAGCAGCACGACCAGCTCCAGTGGTAATAGAGTATTCTGTCAATGAATCTGAGCCCAAAGTTTTTAAACAGAGGCCAGAGAGACTAGTGATTGAGTATGATGCTGCCAAATGCGATGCTGTTGTTGGGCCTAGTGGGATGACCCGTAGCGGTCTTTTATTTGCCGCCAAACTAGTGGAAGTGCCATCTAGAGATAAATAAAAAGCTACAGTTGAACTGCCAAGTGTTGAGCCACCTGTTGAGGTGTCATCACCAAAGGCAGCAGTTACGCCAAAGGAAGCTGAGGAGTTTTTGAAGATCATAAAAAAAAGTGATTACAAAGTGATTGATCAACTAAACCAGACTCCAGCCAGAATTTCCATGCTCTCGTTGTTACTTAGTTCAGAGGCCCACAGGTTATTTTTAATGAAGGTGTTGAGCGCCGCGCATATTGCTAAAGATATCACCGTAGCCGAGTTCGATGATGTGATAGCTAGCTTAACAACCGGAAACTTTCTTGGGTTTAATGATGATGACTTGACTGCAGAAAAAAGAAATCACAATAAAGCTTTCCATATTTCTATCAAGTGTCAAGACACATTGATATCCCGAGTCTTAGTGGATACATGTTCTTCTTTAAATGTGCTTCCTAAGATCACCCTGGAGAGAATGCCAGTAAAAGGAGTTAGCATGAAGCCGAGTGCTCTGGTAGTCAAAGCTTTTGATGGTTCTAGGCGTGCTGTGATTGGCGATGTGGACTTGCCAATAAAAATCGGGCCAACTGTCTTCACTATTACTTTCCAAGTAATGGATATCTATCCAGGGTATAGCTGTCTATTAGGAAGACATTGGATCCATTATGCAGGAGCTGTTACCTCCACCCTTCACCATGTCGCTACTGCGAAAATCGGCGCCGGCTGAACAGAAGAGTCGCCACCGTGCGTTATTTATCCCAAAGAGGGGAAAGGAAACGCTCGAAGTAAACCTACCGCAAAGACGGGAAAGGAGTGGTCATCGCAACCAAATCCTGGATTCGGGAGTCGGTTACGCAAGGGGAAGGTATTAGCACCCCTCACGTCCGTCGTACTCGACGGGATCCACGCTTGCTTTCGGGTATGGATTGTTGTTATATCTATTCTACAGGTATGGGGTTAAAAGAAAATAAAATGACTTGGCAAAGTATCGCACTTTATGCCTACGTATTCCCGTCTGGAACAAGAAATCAGAGTCAACGTAGTTCGCCTACCTACAGGAAAGGAGGGGAAGGTTGCTCGCTAGGATATCGCATCCTATGCCTACGTACTTTCATACAACATGAAAGATCAGTGCAAACGTAGTTCGGGCCACGTACGACACAAGTCTGTCTTGGTTGTTTTTATTCCTTCTGAAAAAGGGTTTTCTGATTAACAGTCCAAGCGGACAAAAATGACGTCTTGGTGAGTTCACGTTCTTTTACGGAAGAAGTGTCTTTTATTGTGTTTGAAATTTTATTGTGTTTTTCTGTTAGTTTTGAGAAAGAAGAGACAGAACTCTAACCTACGGTTGAAAAGGGAATCAAACTAACCTAGTGTTATCATGCATGGGTTAAGACCTAATGTCTATCATGCTCCTCTCTTGCGCAGAGAGAAACAGAGATCCTAAGGGAATAGACGGAAACAGAAACAATAGCATATATATACAAAAGCAGTAAAATGCATGGATGCAGCAATACAAGCGAGGCAAGGGAGTCCCACTCAACCTCGAACCTAGAAAACAATAGGCAAAAGTGAACAGAATTCACTTTCAACCCAACAGGTTAAACAACAAACAATACAGTCCGGGAAAACCAATCAATACATCAAATATGAAAACAACAAAAATAAACAGCCACAGCAGCTCTGCATCAACATCTGTCTTCAAGTCATCACCAATCAGCTACAAGCTTCAGCAAGCATCAATCTCCATCTCCACAGCCTTCAAGCAAGGTCCTGGTTATCAGTCTTCCATCTGCAATGGCTTTTCTTCAAGTCTCAAACTCCAAGAGGAATATCAGTCAACAAGATAAAAGTGAATGTTAAACAGTAGACTGCCTACCAAGGGTGGCTCATCAACTGTTAACATTATACAGACAGTTTTCTCTCAAAAGTTCTATCTTTCAAACACATTCACTGATCCTTCCAAAGGAAGGAGGTGGATATTTGAAAGAGACTTTGAATCATAGAGAAAGGATGGATGCAGACAAGGCATTCCATGTTTGGGAAACAAGCTTTCTAATCTAGAGCTCTGCCTAGCTCCTAAACCCTAGTCTCCTCAACAGCTGCTAGCAAGAATCTCCTCATCAACTCTGGAAGTTGGACTTCAATATCTGGATCTCCAATGGCTTCATCCTCACAAGTCTTCAGCTCTCCCAATCCCCAAGCAATCCCAATACCCACACAGACAAATCATAATCCCCAAAGAAGGCACACCACACTAGTCAAGCAAATATAGACAGTATTAATAGCAGTAGGGGAATCCTAATATTTTCTAAGGGATCTAATAACTACCCCTAATCCCTATAGTCCCATACCCCAAAGATTCAATTTCTAACTCCTAAGGGAAATGAACTTATTCACCTATGTTGTCACCTAAACCCTAGTTTTGTTCATGTTATCCACACCTAAACTAATCACCTAAAATTAAGTCCTAAAAATATGAACTAAGTTTTATATACAAGCTAACATTATCTACTAATCAACCTAAAAAGAATGGATTAAAAATATTAAAGCATCTATTCAAACTAAAATCACCAAATTCATGTATCAAACTAAACATTATTTACACCTATTTAAAATAAAAATATGCCAAAAATACTAAAATAAAATGAAATGCCAAATTTTTTTATGTGATATTTTTCTTGACAAAATTATGAAAAGAATGCAAAAACAACCAATGAAAAATAAGCATTTTCCAATTTGTTGTGATTTTTTAAATATTTAAAAAAATATGAATGAAATAATATGAATTAAATTGAGCTGGGGTGCAATGAGCAAGAAAAACCAATTAAAAAGAGAAACGGGCCCAGACTGGGGGTGCACCTAGCAAGGCGCGTCTGGGCCCAATGTACTCAGAAAATAACCAAAAAAATAAAAAAAAAAGGAAGAAACGGTGTGAATAGCGAATATTTCAGTTCATTAGGAAGTGGGCCTGATTTGGGGGTATGAATAGCAACAAGTTCAAAGCCCAATCTGAAGATAATAAGTGGAACAGTGCGTTTTGATGTTTGAATCTCCCTCCGTTTTTCTTTTGAATCGTGGCCGTAGGATTGAGAACCAAGTCAAATGTCAAAGCCAGATCGTGTGGCTCTCATGTTATCTTCAACCTCCAGCAAACCCTAGCTCTGAAACTCTTCTCCCATGCACGATTTTCCACTCCACTGTTCTCCCTCATCTCTCCACGAAATCAAACAATTCCAAAAGCAAAATTGCTCTAGAACAATCCCTCTACACAGCCATAACAACCATTCCCTCTAAAGCTCAAACAATAAGCAAACCCGATAGGAATACCAGTCTGAATCCACCATTAACACCTGTCATCAACCTCTCCAATTCTCCCTAATTCTTGCCCTAACATGCTCTACACCTTGTGCTGATCACAACAAGCTATTAACCTAAGATTCTCGTGCAGTATTCCAAGAGTTATCCATCCAAACAGTTTTGGTACACCATGATCAAACTCCATGAAAACTCTCCAAACTCACCAAACTTAGTCATCTAACCTATCCTGACCTTTCTATGCTAATAACTACCTATAATTCTAACTAAAACATGCAATTCGAAGGAGAAACATACCTGGTGTAAATTGAAGAAAACAGCTATGGAATGCTCTGATCAAATGCTTGTAATGATTGGAAATGGATCAGGGAACTTGTTCTTGAATTCTGTATGCAATGAATCTGACTCCAATGCTCTGAATCTCACAATTCCAAAATTCTTGCTTCTTGGATGATCAACTTGAACAGCACGAATCCTCCTCAATTCTACCAAATCTTGATGTGAATTGTGATCTATGGATGATGGTGATGATGATCAAATCAGAAAATGTGGAAATTGATGAGAGTTTGAGAGAGTTTGAGTTGATTTTGCAAATTGGAGAAAGTGTGTGAAACTTGGTATTATGAGCATAATGAATCACCAACCCATGCATGAAGCTCTTCAATACAATATATAGATGACATTAGAACCTCCTAGAACTTTGGAGAAACTTCCCATGCACTCTTTCCTTACATTTTGGATCATGTAACTTCATGTGTAAGTAACCATGCATAACTTTCAAAACTTGAACCAAGCTCAAAATTATAATTTATCCAATGTTCTCAAAATGACTTTTCCAATCAAAATGACCTATAATTTCACCTCATTTGGCCAAAGTATGAAAAATCTCATTTTTTAGGTCATTTTTATTCATTAAATCCACCAAATTTGAAACCTTGTGCTATGAATCTTTCCAATCTTTCATGGTCACTATTATAGACTCAAAATGTCATTTGGAGCAAGTTTGATGTTGTGAAGTTTTCCATTTGAAGCTTCCTTGTATGAGTTTTGGGCATAGGCTTGAAATGACCTGTAATTCTCAGATGACCAAAATACCCTTTGCTTTCCAAGACCATAAGTAGAGTTCCACATTTCATATGAAGGCATACTATACCATTCTAGAAATCTAAGACAATGAGGAACAATTCTTATGTTGGCCAGAAATCCATTGGAAATCTCCTTGAGGGGTAAAAATTGCTTGGAAGTCAAGTCACTTTCACAGACAAAATTTCAGATACCTCAGATGACCTGTAACTTGCAAGGACCATAACTTGAGTTCTATAAATATCATTGATGTCTTCCACCACTCAAATTAAAGGTTTTGAGATCCTCTACAAGTTTCATGTTGGCCAAGGATCCATTTGAAGCTTGCATTTTGACTTATCTTGCTTGGAAATTTGACCTAAACTAGGGGATTTTACATAGAAACCCTATTTTAGAAACTCCTCTTCTCCTTGATTCCTCTTGATTTCTTCTTAGCATGACAAAATATCCTTCTTTACATGTCAAATGATGAACCCCACATCTCTCCAATAGACCTTTAATGCCTTTCAATCAGTCATTTGACCTAGAGTTGACCCCAGATGAAACCCTAGTTGACTGTCTTCAACTGCAATTCTTGTGATCACACCAATGAATTGTCTCCTTCTCCAAATGACTTTTTAAGTCTCCCATGATGTCCAGATACTATCCATGCTCCATCCACAGCTCACAACTTACTTGTTGATCCTCAGACACCCTCAGATAGGAGCTAGATGCCCTGCTTGATCCATTGACTTCTCAGCTTTCAAATTCTTTCTGATGACTTGAATGAGATTGAATTAGAATAACAACCTCTTGATAGGCCCATAGAGATGAGAATAATGATTGGTCCCCTGTTGGATGACTTGCTATGCTTATGCTATGCAGATGATTAAACTATGTACATGACTCTATATGCAAATGCTAATGATATTGAAGCATAAACCAAGTGAATAAGGTTGAGCAAATTTTAGGGTGCAACAGCTGCCCCTATTCAAGCGACTTGGACCCAATTGGGTGAAGAGCCCGGAGCCTTCATACATTCGCGGTACGAGACGGTTGAATACTAAGAACCCAGAAATTTGCCAACCGCTGACATGAACTACACCACTGCTTGGGGATTATTTTTATCAGCCTGAAAAGCTTCTCTCATTGCAAGAATAAAACTTTGCTTGTCCACGTTAGGACGCCTGTGTCGTCAACACAAAGAACTCTCAACTAAACTCGTCCACGTTAAGAAAAATCTCGACAACTTCACTGGGGATGGCGCATCTGCCTTCTCATCAGAGATAAATCGTCCACGTTAGGAATAAACTCTCCCACGTTAGGAATAACACCGTCCACGTTAGGACTATACCCTCGTCTGGATCTGCCCACGTCAGGACTAAACTCTTCCACGTAAGGAATACATCTTTTTTCCATCTTGTGAATAACATCTTTCCATGTAAGGAAACCACCTTCTTTTATGAATTTGTCCACGTCAGGACTAAACTTTCCACGTTAGGAATACATCTTTCCACGTTAGGAATACAACTTCTTTTCTAAATCTGTCCACGTCAGGACTAAACTTTCCACGTAAGGAAACATCGCTCTTCCACGTAAGGAATCAATCTTTCTTTCCACGTAAGGAACCCATCTATCGTCTCGATCTGTCCACGTAAGGACTCAACGTGATATGCCCACGTAAGGACTCAATCTTTCCACATAAGGAATCGATCTTCTTTCCACGTAAGGAATAAACTTGTCCACGTTAGGACTACATCGTCCACGTTAGGACCCACTTTTCCACGTTAGGAATAATCTTCTTGACTTGCCCGCGTAAGGACTCCAGTTTTTCCACGTAAGGAATACTTCTTCATCTGTCCACGTAAGGACTCCAGTCTGATATGTCCACGTAAGGACTCCATCTTTCCACGTAAGGAATAAATTTTTGTATCTGTCCACGTTAGGACTAAACTCTTCCACGTTAGGAATACATTTTCTTTTGATTTGTCCACGTGAGGACTCAACTTTCACCTTGCTTTGTCCACGTAAGGACTCCAATCTTTCCACGTAAGGAATGCAATCTTTCCACGTCAGGAATACATCGTCCACGTCAGGACCCACCTTTTGACTTGCTGAGGAAATAAAACTTGTCCACGTCAGGACTCACATAAAACCTGTCCACGTCAGGACCTGCGCGTCTTCAACTTGCTGGGGAAATAAAACTCGTCCGCGTCAGGACACACCCTTTGCCAACAACACGAAGAAGAATAGATTTGTCCGCGTCAGGACTCTCGTATCTTGTCATCACAAAGAACTACAAACTTGTCCACGTCAGGACACCCCTTTCACCATTACGAATAAAGCTATTTGCTGGAAATAAATGGTCCACGTCAGGACACCAATCATGAAGAGTAACCAGCTTCGTCCACGTCAGGACTCCACCTTCGATCAATACCAAGAAATCAAATCCGTCCACGTTAGGACTAACACATATCGTCAAACTGGAAGAAATGTCCACGTCAGGACTCCACATTCCCATAATTCTGAGAAATCGAACCTGCCCACGTAGGACTGGCACATATCGTCAACTGAGGAAATCAACCTGTCCACGTTAGGACCCACCTCTTTTCTAACACAAAGAAAACCTGGCGATAAAATTGTCCTCGTCAGGACTCATCCTTCCATTGGTCCGCAAACTTCTTATCGCTGACGTTACAGCAACTTTGAGGCTGACTCTACTGGGGATATTTGGAAACCAAACTACCGGACGCCTGTTCTGATAACCGGCGATGGCCTCTGAAATTCGGATTCGGGAAACCCTTCGATGACAAATAACTCTGCTTGGGGCAAGGAGATATTCATCCTGGTAGCTCTGGCGGGAAAAACACGAGAAATTCACAAATAACTCTGTTCGGAGACAAAGAGAACTTCATCATGATAATTCTGTGGGGAATAATGCCAAAGTTGACACTTCGTTGAATGTATCACGCCGAGACCTCGAATGCTTGATACTTCATTTGAGCAAGAACTCTCTCTACCTGCAAGAGAAACAATACTTGAAACAAAAGGTTAGCCAACCTGGTTTATGTTTCAAAATGCATGCGTTTGACAATGATGCGATACTCCATTCGACATGGAAATGCTACGCTTTTTTTCATTTGGTGGATGCAAGTATGACACTGTATGCCAATGCAAATGCAGACCCGAACTGATGAGGTACAAGAATTGATCCAGCAACATAAATGCCGAAGACAATGCCTACTCCGCTGGGGATAGCCAGATGCTACAGAATTATTCCAGCAAAATAAATGTTGGAAGAGTGAAGTCGACTCAGCTGGGAAATTGGGAACTTGAACCAAGCGCCTCATTGAAGTAACACCCTGCCGGGGAATATATCTCTGCTGGAGAATGGCAGATGCGCCTGGTATGATCGACCTTCTGCTGGAGAGTGAACGGATATCACACGGTATTCTGGCAAAATAAATGCCATGACACACAACCAACTCTGCCGGGGAGAGTCTCAATCTTCGAGTTCCACTGGAAGGAATGAAAACACTCGCAAAGAGAATTCCGCTGGGGATGGGATGATTCTCTTGGGGAAAATCAACTGACTCCACTGGGGGAGAGTAAATGACCCTGCGGGGAAAGGTAAACTGCCTGAATACAACTCACCAATTTGGAAATATTAATCTTCTGAGGCTAGACCACTCTGCTTGAGATGCACTGCCTGAATACAGCCTTATATTCTGGGGATTGCCAAACTCTGCTAAGGATAAACGACTTTGCTGGAGAATGTCCTTTGGATAAGCTACGACTAGCTAGGGAATTCGATCCCTCTTCAGGAAGAACATGCATGACCTGCGTGGGGGTCGAGTCTTTCATTATTGCAATCTTTTGATCGTCTTCCTTGTACGGCTATGAAACCTGCAACAACACAAACAAGACAAGACAAGCCTATGCAACCAAATCTATTCAGGTTAGCGACATCATTTTCAGTTAATTCAAAGTTTTAGCAATTGTTGGCAAGGGCCAGTGACGTTATACACATGCTAGTTTCATTAACCCTAGGCGTTTTATCATGCACAAAATAGTAAAGAACCAGCATCAAGTACTGAATAACATATTTTATTGATTGGGCCCCTGAATGGGCGGAATTTTGTACACGGGGTGTAACTCCTGAAAAGAGGAAGCTACACAAAGCAAATATACAAGTATGCACAAGAAGCATAAATATTTTGACAAATTAAATTTGTACACATGTCGGCAACGGGATGCAGACGAACACCACAAACTGATCCTCCTATGACTCGTCCGACTCTAATGCTTTCCCGGTATCCACACTTCCGAAGAGATTGTATCTGATAATCGACCCCTCAGGTATATTCTCCCGCACCAATGCTCAAAGCCGTATTAAATTCGGACCGCAGTCATTTGCTTTTCAAATCCCTAACTTTTGCGTGAACCGCCCTTTACGGGTTTTCAGTTCACCGGGATACCCCTTTTTGCCTAAGCCGCCCAGTGTAGGTTTTCAACTTCGCGGGTGTACATTTTTCATTTTATCCCTAACTTTTGCCCGAACCTTTCATTCTGTTTTTGGTTCGCCAGGATGCCCCATTTTTGCCTGGACTCTCTTTTTCTGTCCAGCGGGTCCAATTTAAGCAAAGTATTTTTTAACTGCGTCCGAATTCACAGGCGACGTAAAGTCTTCACCGTCCATGGTGGACAACAATAGCGCCCCTCCTGAAAAGACTTTCCTGACAACGTATGGCCCTTCGTAGTTGGGGGTCCACTTGCCCCTGTGATCTGCCTGCGGCGGGAGAATCCTTTTCAGCACAAGGTCGCCCGTCTGAAAGCTTCGCGGATGTATCTTCTTATCATATGCTTTCTTCATTCGGCTCTGGTACAAACGACCGTATGCTAGAGAAGCTAGCCTCTTCTCATCCATTAAACTCAGTTGGTTCAACCTGTCTTTCACCCATTCTGCCTCATCTAGCTGAACGTCTCGCAATACCCTCAGAGAAGGGATCTCAACTTCCAATGGTAGTACTGCTTCCATTCCGTATACCAACGAGAACGGGGTTGCCCCGGTTGATGTGCATACCGTCGTACGATAACCGTGCAAAGCAAAAGGTAGCATCTCGTGCCAATCTTTATAGGTCACCACCATCTTCTGAACGATCTTCTTGATATTCTTATTGGCCGCCTCGACAGCGCCATTCATCTTGGGTCGGTAAGGGGAGGAGTTGTGATGTTCGATCTTGAAATTCTGACAGAGCTCCTTCATCATTTTATTGTTCAGGTTCGAACCGTTGTCCTTGATTATCCGCTCGGGGATCCCATATCGGCAAATGATATCTCTCTTGATGAATCTGGCCACCACTTGCTTAGTCACATTTGCATAAGACGCCGCTTCCACCCACTTGGTGAAATAATCGATTGCTACTAGAATGAACCGGTGCCCATTAGAATCTGTTGGCTCGATCTTTCCAATCATATCGATTCCCCACATCGAGAATGGCCATGGCGATGACATCACATTCAGAGGACTCGGAGGCACATGGATCTTATCAGCATAAATTTGGCACTTGTGGCACTTCCTCGCAAACTTGAAACAATCAGTTTCCATAGTCAGCCAAAAATAACCTGCCCGCAGCAGCTTTCTCGTCATAGCATGTCCACCAGCATGCGTACCACATGTACCTTCATGTATTTCCTCCATGAGCAGCTTTGCCTCTCTTTCATCTACGCAACGCAACAGCACCAAATCGTGGTTTCTTCTGTACAAGACACCGTCTGGATTCAAATAGAAATTGCCCGCTAATCTCCTGAGAGTCTTCTGATCTTGACTGGATGCCCCAGCCGGATACTCTTTATTCTTCAGGAAATTAAGGATATCGAAATACCATGGTTTGTCGTCGGATACTTCATCAATAGCAAACACAAAGGCAGGCCTGTCAAGCCGAGAGATAATGATCCTGGGAGCCTCGTTCCAGAAGTTGACTTTGTACATGGAAGACAAAGTGGCCAGGGCGTCAGCCATCTGACTTTCTTCTCTCGGTACATGATGCAATTCAACCTTGTCGAAGAAAGGCAACAATCTCCTTGCATAGTTCATGTAATGTATCAAGTTGGACTGACGTGTCTCCCATTCCCCTTTTATCTGATTCACCACCAGAGCTGAGTCTCCGTATACGTCCAGATTCTTGATTCGCAAATCAATGGCTTCTTCAAGCCCCATGATACAAGCTTCGTATTCGGCCTCATTATTGGTAACTGCAAAGGTCAATCGGGCAGTAAACGGGATGTGCGACCCGTGTGGAGTAGTGATGATTGCCCCTATTCCGCTACCGTAAGCGTTCACAGCTCCGTCAAATATCATCTTCCACTTGGAACCCAATTCTGGTCCTTCGTCTGGCAACGGCTCTTCACAATCTTTCATCTTTAGGTACATGATATCCTCGTCAGGAAAATCAAACCTCATCGATTGGTAATCTTCAATAGGCTGCTCTGTCAAGTACTCAGACAACACACTCCCCTTTATAGCCTTTTGCGAGACGTATTGGATGTCATATTCAGTCAAGACCATCTGACAACGGGCAATTCTCCCTGATAGCGCCTGCTTTTCGAACACATATTTGATAGGATCCATCTTCGAGATGAGCATGGTTGTATGATTCAGCATGTATTGCCTCAAACGCTTGGCGGCCCAGACTAGCGCGCAACAAGTTTTCTCCAGCATTGAGTATCGGGATTCACAATCTGTAAATTTCTTACTCAAGTAGTAGATCGCATGCTCTTTTCTTCCTGTCTCGTCGTGTTGACCGAGAACACAACCCATGCTTCCCTCAAGAACTGTCAAATACATGATCAAGGGTCTCCCTGCCACTGGGGGTATCAAAATAGGAGGCTCCTGCAAATACTGCTTTATTTTATCGAATGCCTTTTGACAATTTTTGTTCCACGTTACAGCTTGATCTTTTTTCAATAACTTGAACAATGGTTCACACGTAGCAGTTAGGTGAAATATGAACCGAGCGATGTAGTTCAACCTCCCTAAAAACCCGCGCACCTCTTTTTCTGTTTTAGGCATCAGCATTTCTTGGATCGCTTTTATTTTAGCAGGATCGACCTCTATTCCTCTTTCGCTTACGATAAACCCCAGCAGTTTACCCGATCTCACCCCGAAGGTGCATTTGTTAGGGTTCAGTCTCAGCCTAAACTTCCTAAGCCTTTTAAATAACTTCAGCAGATTTACCAGATGCTCTTCCTCCGTCTGGGATTTGGCAATCATATCGTCAACATAAACTTCGATCTCTTTATGCATCATATCATGGAAAAGAGTCGTCATCGCACGCTGATACGTTGCCCCAGCATTTTTCAAACCAAAGGGCATCACTTTGTAACAAAATGTTCCCCAAGGCGTTATGAAAGTAGTCTTCTCCATATCCTCTGGCGCCATTTTAATCTGATTATAGCCTGAAAAGCCATCCATGAAGGAGAATACGGAGTATTGAGCGGTGTTATCAACTAGCACGTCGATATGAGGAAGTGGAAAATCATCTTTTGGGCTTGCTTTGTTCAAATCCCTATAATCCACGCACATTCGAACCTTTCCATCTTTCTTTGGCACCGGTACGATATTAGCAACCCATGAGGGATATTTTGTCACAGCCAGGAAACCAGCGTCCCACTGTTTTTGAACCTCTTCTTTGATCTTCACTGCCATATCTGGTCTAGTTCTGCGAAGCTTTTGTTTGACCGGTGGGCATTCTTCTTTCAATGGCAGACGGTGCACAACCATATCTGTGTTGAGCCCTGGCATATCTTCATACGACCAAGCGAATACATCACTATACTCTCGGAGCATTTCAACCAGTCTTCGCTTGATATCGCTTTGCAGCGCGGCTCCGATACGAATATTCTTCTCAACCCCTTCCGACCCCAAGTTGATAATTTCGATGACCTCTTCGTGAGGCAGAATGACTCTTTCCTCTTGCTTCACCAACCAAGACAGTTCTTCAGGTACGTCACTATCTTCGACAACCTCTTCCTCGGCCTGAAATACCGGGTGCTCAAAGTCGGGACGAGTCATAGGTGGTTCAAGGATGTCATATGAAAATGTTATCCTGCAAAAGGAATGGTTAAATGCTTCAAAATGCGTATAAAGCGAATAACCACGTTGCCATTTTATTGAGAAATACAAAACAAGAAAAACATAGATCGCAATATTTGCACATGAAAAAACGCCTTTTATTTAATGATAAACACACAATGTTCATAACAACACAGCCCTAAGCAAATCATGATGCCTCGGGCAAGACACTAGATTGTTCAACAATTAATAAAACAAAGCATTACTGTTTAAGAGTCACAAGAACAAGCTCCTGAATAGACCAGTTGCACAGTCCCTGTCCTGGCGTGCTTGGCTGAATCCAGGCATCCATATCACAGTCGCTGTCTCCTTCATCAGACTCTGAAGCAGCGTTGATAGTCTCATGACATACTCTACTGGCAGAGATGGTTATTGGCCCTCTGAAACGGGGTGCCCCCACAGTAGGTGTTGACGACGACGGTTGGTATCCTAGCCCGAACCGGTCCATCTTCACAGGAATATCCAGCACTTTGCCCCAGCCCCTTGCTTCTCCTGCCTCCACCAGAGCTTGGGCTTCTTTATATGACGAGACGGCTATCTCCGACACTTTGCTCGGCCCGGGACCTTTGTCCTTGATACGCAACCCTTCAAATGCCTGGCAGGGTGTTTCGTGGATCTCTCCATCGACCTCCACATATTTAAATGACGATAGATGGCTGACCAGGATGTCTTCTTCTCCGCATACCGTAACCACGCTGTCTCCGACCATATGTTTCAACTTCTGATGCAGGGTAGACGTGACTGCCCCAGCCCCATGAATCCAAGGTCTCCCGAGCAGGCAGCTATATGCGGGCTGGATGTCCATGATATAAAATTCAGTCGCAAACACCTCCGGCCCCACCTGTAGGGGCAATGTTATCGATCCAAAGACTGTTCTTCGCGTGCCATCAAACGCTCTGACTACCAAGTCACTGGGCGTGCACAGGATCCCTCTGACATCTAGCTTCATCATCGCTTTCTTGGGCAACACGTTCAAAGATGATCCGGTGTCGACCAATACATGCGACATTACTGATCCTCTACACTCGACAGATACGTGCAGCGCCATATTATGATCTCTCCCCTTCGGGGTCAAATCGAAGTCGGTAAAGCCCAAGTTGTGGCCTGCATTCACATGTGCCAACACTCCTTCCAGCTGATTCACGGAGACGTCTTGGGGTACAAAGGAAGTATCCAGGACTTTCAGCAAAGCATTTCTGTGAGCTTCAGAACACAAGAGCAACGATAGTATAGATATCTTGGACGGCGTCTGTTGCAGATGCTCCACAATCTTATAATCACTTTTTTCGAATCAAGCGCATGAACTCTTCTACATCTTTCGATGCCGATGCTTTTTCGCTTGCCTGCACTGGGACATTTTCAACCATCTTCCCTTTTCCTTTTTCCAGTCTTTCGGCCTCCACCTCAGGCGATATGAAGATCCTACCACTCCTTGTCATACCTCCTGAACCAACAACGTTGTCCACATTCTCGGCTGGCTGCTTATTAACATCAATCTTTATCCCGTCACAATACACCTCCAACCCATATGACCATGGGACTGCTTTTGTGTTCTCGTACGGGATCGGTCCGACCTTAGTTATGGTGATCGGTGGTCGCTGGATCGGTGCTGCGATAGTGATTGTCTTTCGAGGAATCGTTACAGTGGCCACATCACTCTGATTATCTGCTACTGCCCCTGCGGGCTCTTCGATTGCTGCTCGGTCAAACTGCAATGTGTCGTCATCAATTAAAGCCTGAATGCCTTTCTTCAAGTCATCACACCCCCCAGCTAGGGTTCAGCATTCTAAGCAATACTCGTCACATCCTGGATAAACACCCCCTTGCAACAATCTGCTTTTTATCTCGCTCAGCGGCGTCTTTAAATCATCCACTCTCGTAATCAAATTCAAACCTTCCTCAATCAGAATGGCGTTTGCCCCATGATTAGGCATGGGCTTCTGCACTATATTCGGACCTGCCGTTCCGAAATTGATAGCCTTATTGTCCAAAAGATCCTGCACAACATGCTTAAAAGCAGGGCAACCCTCTACATCGTGGCCCGGAGCCCCAGAGTGGAACTCGCAGTGCCTGCTTGCATCATAGCCATACGGAGGAGTTCCCGTTATTGGTGCCAGAGTTCTCTTCTCTACCAAATTCAGACCCAACAGCGTCTGTAACAAATCTGCATAGGTTGAGGGAGGCTTTTCAAATACTCTCCTTGGTTTACCACCCTGGAATCTTCGCTGAGCAGGCTGTGCCCCTTGCTGTGGTTGTTGCTGCTGCTGTTGTTGGTGCATTGGCTGTTGCTGAAACGGTTGTTGTTGTTGAAATGGTTGTTGCTGATATGGGATAGTGACACTCGCCACCTGCTGCGGCTGATTATATTGATTTCGTCCTCTGCCACGGCCTCGGCCTCGGCCCCTAAACACTGCGCTTGCCTCGCCCTGACGGCGCCCACCAAAAGCCTTTCGGTTACTGCCAGATGCAGTTGACTCCTCAGCCTGGAATCGGCCTTGCTTAATGTTGTTTTCAATCTTTTCCCCCATCAGAATTAAGTCTGAGAAACTGGCCAAAGATGTGTGAAACAACTTGTCATAAAACATGCCTGTGAACGTTCCGATAAACATGTCATTCATTTCCTTGTCTTCTAAAGGAGGACGGACCCTGGCAGCCATGTCGCGCCATCTTTGCGCGTACTCTTTAAAGCTCTCACCCTTCTTCTGAGACAGCCCTGTCAATTGGACCCGATTGGGTGCCAAGTCGTTGTTATACTTGTAGTGAGCTACAAATGCCTCTGCCAGTTGTTTCCATGTCTTTATATGCGTTGGTTCCAACCCCATGTACCACTCTAGGGAAGGGCCCGACAAACTATCTTGAAAGAAATGCATTAGCATTCTCTCATCAGTGGAGTACGCAGACATCTTTCTGTAATAAGCCCGCACGTGTACTTTCGGACAGATGTCCCCTTTATACTTATCAAACGTAGGAGCTTTGAATTTGATTGGCACCCTCAAGCCAGGTACCATACCCATTGTTGACATGTCTAAGCCCACAGCACTTTGGTTCAGGACCCCCCTCATCTGCTCTTCTAGCATTCTGATCTTCTGGGAGTCATCCATCGGTCCCTCGAAACCTCCGCCGGAGAAGGCGTCCTCCTGCTGATCTTCTTGCCACATACCATTCCCCGTTCCATACCAATCGTATCCATTATTGCGGCCAGCTCTGATCTGATTCATCACCGGGCCTCGCCCTCTGTTGTCGTATCCCTGAGCAGCTCCAGTAGGTCCAAAAGTCATTAACCCAGCGCCGTTACCATTTCCAAAACCTCCGTAACCCTGATTGGTCACACCAAAACCGTCTTGCCCAAAGCCTTGAGCATTGAAACCATATTTCCCAGCATTATCGAAACCCTGATCATTGAATCCGAATCCAGCATTACCGAAGCCGTTGCCTCCCATATTATCACCCAAGTTGATATCACCAAGCCCAACGTTATGGACAGCAGTCTCGTTCCCAACTCCGACGTTACCGTTCCCAGCAGCGGTAGCGTTGTTGACATTAGCAGCAGGTATATTGACTACAGGTGGAGCCACTGGTGTGGGAGTGCCATCTCCATGCACAGTATCGACTCACACAGACTGATGATCCTCATTACCGTGACCGGTATTTCTGACCAACAGAGGTTGCACCATGGCTTGCAAATTCTCCTGACCTTTTGCAATAGTCTCCATGGTCTGCATGAAGAGAGCTAGCTTATCGCGCACATCTTGCATCTCGTTCTGCATTTGATCCATGATTCTTCGACAGTTGGTGCGAGTGGAAGATCTGTGTGGGCGCTGATCTGCAATCCTGAAAATACCTGGAAAATGGCAGGACATAAGGTATCATCTGATGATTACCTGTAATGTAGTATGAATATGAATGTAATGCAATGTGTGTCGGTGCATTAGGGAATAGCATTCCCCGATTCTAGTGTGAAGGTGCCGGTGCAGTGACAGTGTTAGCAATACAAAGATCGGAGTTGAATCACAGAAAGCCTCATATATTGCAGAGAAAACCAACAAGCCAAGAATACAATATCACCGAGTACAATAAGAAGGCATGACCCCAACCAACAGTTCTGGTGATGGTCAGCACTATGCAAATAAAGCATACAAGTTAATACATGAAATGATCAAGCACTCCCATAAGTCTGGTACTCTTCTAGCAACTTCTTGGTCTCCGGATGACTTGGTCGGGTAAGCAGCCCTTCAACAAGTTGGTTTCTTTTCTTAAGAACACGTCGCACGTCTCCAGCAGTTTCTTCCCATGCCCCTTCTCCGAAGCGATCCTCCAGTTTACGCTTCTGAGACACAGCTTCATCTCTGCCTTTGATGGCCTTGTTCAGTGCGTTCTGGAGACTATACCGGGTCATCACTTCTTCTTCAGACTTCTTGATGCTAGACTTCAACTGCTCTTCGAGATCAGAAATTTGCTGCTTCAACTTATCCTCTCTCTTCTTATTGTTGGTCAGTGTAGCATTCCAAGTTTTATTGCAAGAAGAGATCTCTCGGTGTGCTGCGTCGAGTGCCTTCTTTTTGGATTCCAGCATGTCATGGGAGCTTCTGAACTCTTGCCCCAGACGTTCGCGCTTCTTCCTCTCCTCAGTCAACTCAGCCCCTAGTCTGTTTACTAGCTCGATCTGCTGTTGGAAAGCATGCACGGCCTTGTTTTTCTCACTGCGTATCTGGGCTAGCTCTTGCTCTAACCCTTCATTGATCTTCATCAAGGCTTCTTTTTCTTTCACAACTTGTTCGTAGGCCTCCCTAGAAACAGTAGTTGGCTCTGCTACCGGAATAGGAACAAGGGCTGGTGCATCTGGAAACGGCATCCGCAACTGACTTGCTCTCTCCTGGATCCAAACTCTGTAAGGTGCATAAGCCTGACAGTCATTCTTCCCTAACAGCGGTTTCCCTCTTCGGTTAATACGCGTCCAGGCATGTTGCAGCTTGGCTAATAACTCCCCCTTCAAATCACCGGTGAAGTACAGAGATTCCTGTACTTCTTCCTCCTTTGGTGGGTTCTTCAGCGCATATCCGAACTGACGGACCAACAGAGATGGGTTGTAGTTGATACACCCTTTTCTTCCTATCAGCGGGACATTAGGGTACCCAGAACAACTGAATATAAGCTCAGACCCTAGCAGGTCTCGATCAAACCACTCAACGTCTTCGGAAGATAGCCTCATCAGGCGCTCTGACCAGCTAGCTGAAGTTGCACTCTCCACAAAAGATCCCTTCAGGGGAAGGTGGCTCTTAAACCACATATTCAACAAAGGCGCACAGCAATAAACAACCTTTCCCTTCTGTTTTCATTCTTGTAGTGCAAGGAGTGGTAGAAGTCTCCGATCAACGTGGGCACTGGATTGCCAGCAGCAAATATATGGAAAGCGTCCAAGTCTACGAAATTGGGCAAGTTAGGAAACAGCACAATTCCATAAATGCATAGAGCCAAAATAGCATTGAAAACCACCCAACATCCGTTCTTGGCATACTCCTGAGCTTTGCCAACCAGGAAATCAAGAGAGAAACCTGAAACCCCAAGCCACGAAGTCACTAACAGTTCGGCAGCGTCCATATGCAAGGCTTTAGCTAAGTCCTCCAACTTGGGCTCAGCAGCAGAGTGAATAAAGGGAACCTTGTTCTGCACTGGTAGCTCAGTAAACTCCACATACTCCTCAATAGTAGGCCCTAGAGTGAAGTCAGCAAACGTAAAACATCTCAATGCAGGATCATAGAATTGCATCAAGGTGTACAGCCCGTTCATCTCATCCGCAGTGGGCTTGCAGACTAATCTCAGTAATCTCCCATGACTCATTCTGAAGCTTCTCCTAACTTCCTCATCAGCAAGAGATATCAGACCAAGCAAAGGAGTAATATCAGGTGTGGGCAGCTTATACGCAACTGTTTTCCTCAAACCAGCCATAGTCAATACTCAGAAGTCTGGGCACTAAAATCGGAGGATATGCAAATGCACCTGCAGCACAGACACACGTTAATGGGATGCAATGATAATGAGTATGCAAACAATACAATGCAAGTAACATGCAACAGGGACCAACTGCCGTAGCTGAATAGCCTGAACCATATCAAGAAGTCTCAGATAGACTCTTTAGAAGTCCTCAAACCCTGGTCTCAGATAGACCTACAACAAAGCTCCAACAATGGTCTCTATCATACCTCAAACCATAACTCCGATTGGTCTCTGGCAGACCTCAGATCATACCTCCAACTGGTCTCTGACAGACCTCAGAACTCTCTCACTGGTCTCTGACAGCCCTCAGAACTCTCCAACTGGTCTCTGACAGACCTCAGAACTCTCCATAAATACCCAGGATCTCTGATCAAGAAATAACCGGTATCTGAAGGTCTAGTTACTTGCATAACCCCAAACCCTCTCACAGGTGGATGTCCTAGTAACTGACAAAGGTATGGCATCCTATGCGGTCGTCGGCGTCACAGACTTTCAGGGTTGATGATACGATTCCCAGAAGGAGTGGCATCATCAAATCCTGAAGAGGCCTCACTTAGCCAACTTCCAAATGATCGGTTCCCGGAGTCGACAATTCAGCTGACCAACAACCCCTTCGACCCAAAGGGTAGAAAAAGAAGCCAACCAGAAGAACCTCGTCCGAGTGTAGATTTCATGAGACACTAATGCAAGCAAAGTCGGCACGCGCCCACTACTTTCTACTCTAATTCTAGGTGCACTCAAGCCCAGGTCCGGCTTATCTCTCAATCAAAGAACACCCGTCACACCTCACAATACAGCAATAATAACCAATACAAATAATGCTGAAAATAAAGGCCAGAAATATAAATCCATACAAAATCCTCGACGGGAAAACAAGCGCTAGGATTGACTCTCTTAAGGGACGTTGGATCCCAAATGCATAAGAACTATCGCAGTCCTTAGCAGCCAGGGGACGTTGGGTCCCCAGCAGAGTCGCCAGCTGTCGCTACTGCGAAAATCGGCGCCGGCTGAACAGAAGAGTCGCCACCGTGCGTTATTTATCCCAAAGAGGGGAAAGGAAACGCTCGAAGTAAACCTACCGCAAAGACGGGAAAGGAGTGGTCATCGCAACCAAATCCTGGATTCGGGAGTCGGTTACGCAAGGGGAAGGTATTAGCACCCCTCACGTCCGTCGTACTCGACGGGATCCACGCTTGTTTTCGGGTATGGATTGTTGTTATATCTATTCTACAGGTCTGGGGTTAAAAGAAAATAAAATGACTCGGCAAAGTATCGCACTTTATGCCTACGTATTCCCGTCTGGAACGAGAAATCAGAGTCAACGTAGTTCGCCTACCTACGGGAAAGGAGGGGAAGGTTGCTCGCTAGGATATCGCATCCTATGCCTACGTACTTTCATACAACATGAAAGATCAGAGCAAACGTAGTTCGGGCCACGTACGACACAAGTCTGTCTTGGTTGTTTTTATTCCTTTTGAAAAAGGGTTTTTTGATTAACAGTCCAAGCGGACAAAAATGACGTCTTGGTGAGTTCACGTTCTTTTACGGAAGAAGTGTCTTTTATTGTGTTTGAAATTTTATTGTGTTTTTCTGTTAGTTTTGAGAAAGAAGAGACAGAACTCTAACCTACGGTTGAAAAGGGAATCAAACTAACCTAGTGTTATCATGCATGGGTTAAGACCTAATGTCTATCATGCTCCTCTCTTGCGCAGAGAGAAACAGAGATCCTAAGGGAATAGACGGAAACAGAAACAATAGCATATATATACAAAAGCAGTAAAATGCATGGATGCAGCAATACAAGCGAGGCAAGGGAGTCCCACTCAACCTCGAACCTAGAAAACAATAGGCAAAAGTGAACAGAATTCACTTTCAACCCAACAGGTTAAACAGCAAACAATACAGTCCGGGAAAACCAATCAATACATCAAATATGAAAACAGCAAAAATAAACAGCCACAACAGCTCTGCATCAACATCTGTCTTCAAGTCATCACCAATCAGCTACAAGCTTCAGCAAGCATCAATCTCCATCTCCACAGCCTTCAAGCAAGGTCCTGGTTATCAGTCTTCCATCTGCAATGGCTTTTCTTCAAGTCTCAAACTCCAAGAGGAATATCAGTCAACAAGATAAAAGTGAATGTTAAACAGTAGACTGCCTACCAAGGGTGGCTCATCAACTGTTAACATTATACAGACAGTTTTCTCTCAAAAGTTCTATCTTTCAAACACATTCACTGATCCTTCCAAAGGAAGGAGGTGGATATTTGAAAGAGACTTTGAATCATAGAGAAAGGATGGATGCAGACAAGGCATTCCATGTTTGGGAAACAAGCTTTCTAATCTAGAGCTCTGCCTAGCTCCTAAACCCTAGTCTCCTCAACAGCTGCTAGCAAGAATCTCCTCATCAACTCTGGAAGTTGGACTTCAATCTCTGGATCTCCAATGGCTTCATCCTCACAAGTCTTCAGCTCTCCCAATCCCCAAGCAATCCCAATACCCACACAGACAAATCATAATCCCCAGAGAGGGCACACCACACCAGTCAAGCAAATATAGACAGTATTAATAGCAGTAGGGGAATCCTAATATTTTCTAAGGGATCTAATAACTACCCCTAATCCCTATAGTCCCATACCCCAAAGATTCAATTTCTAACTCCTAAGGGAAATGAACTTATTCACCTATGTTGTCACCTAAATCCTAGTTTTGTTCATGTTATCCACACCTAAACTAATCACCTAAAATTAAGTCCTAAAAATATGAACTAAATTTTATATACAAGCTAACATTATCTACTAATCAACCTAAAAAGAATGGATTAAAAATATTAAAGCATCTATTCAAACTAAAATCACCAAATTCATGTATCAAACTAAACATTATTTACACCTATTTAAAAGAAAAATATGCCAAAAATATTAAAATAAAATGAAATGCCAAATTTTTTTATGTGATATTTTTCTTGACAAAATTATGAAAAGAATGCAAAAACAACCAATGAAAAATAAGCATTTTCCAATTTGTTATGATTTTTTAAAGTTTTAAAAAAATATGAATGAAATAATATGAATTAAATTGAGCTGGGGTGCAATGAGCAAGAAAAACCAATTAAAAAGAGAAACGGGCCCAGACTGGGGGTGCGCCTAGCAAGGCGCGTCTGGGCCCAATGTACTCAGAAAATAACCAAAAAAATAAAAAAGGAAGAAACGGTGTGAATAGCGAATATTTCAGTTCATTAGGAAGTGGGCCTGATTTGGGGGTATGAATAGCAACAAGTTCAAAGCCCAGTCTGAAGATAATAAGTGGAACAGTGCGTTTTGATGTTTGAATCTCCCTCCGTTTTTCTTTTGAATCGTGGCCGTAGGATTGAGAACCAAGTCAAATGTCAAAGCCAGATCGTGTGGCTCTCATGTTATCTTCAACCTCCAGCAAACCCTAGCTCTGAAACTCTTCTCCCATGCACGATTTTCCACTCCACTGTTCTCCCTCATCTCTCCACGAAATCAAACAATTCCAAAAGCAAAATTGCTCTAGAACAATCCCTCTACACAACCATAACAACCATTCCCTCTAAAGCTCAAACAATAAGCAAACCCGATAGGAATACCAGTCTGAATCCACCATTAACACCTGTCATCAACCTCTCCAATTCTCCCTAATTCTTGCCCTAACATGCTCTACACCTTGTGCTGATCACAACAAGCTATTAACCTAAGATTCTCGTGCAGTATTCCAAGAGTTATCCATCCAAACAATTTTGGTACACCATGATCAAACTCCATGAAAACTCTCCAAACTCACCAAACTTAGTCATCTAACCTATCCTGACCTTTCTATGCTAATAACTACCTATAATTCTAACTAAAACATGAAATTCGAAGGAGAAACATACCTGGTGTAAAGTGAAGAAAACAGCTATGGAATGCTCTGATCAAATGCTTGTAATGATTGGAAATGGATCAGGGAACTTGTTCTTGAATTCTGTATGCAATGAATCTGACTCCAATGCTCTGAATCTCACAATTCCAAAATTCTTGCTTCTTGGATGATCAACTTGAACAGCACGAATCCTCCTCAATTCTACCAAATCTTGATGTGAATTGTGATCTATGGATGATGGTGATGATGATCAAATCAGAAAATGTGGAAATTGATGAGAGTTTGAGAGAGTTTGAGTTGATTTTGCAAATTGGAGAAAGTGTGTGAAACTTGGTATTATGAGCATAATGAATCACCAACCCATGCATGAAGCTCTTCAATACAATATATAGATGACATTAGAACCTCCTAGAACTTTGGAGAAACTTCCCATGCACTCTTTCCTTACGTTTTGGATCATGTAACTTCATGTGTAAGTAACCATGCATAACATTCAAAACTTGAACCAAGCTCAAAATTCTACTTTAGCCAATGTTCTCAAAATGAATTTTCCAATCAAAATGACCTATAATTTCACCTCATTTGGCCAAAGTATGAAAAATCTCATTTTTTAGGTCATTTTTATTCATTAAATCCACCAAATTTGAAACCTTGTGCTATGAATCTTTCCAATCTTCCATGGTCACTTTTCTAGACTCAAAATGTCATTTGGAGCAAGTTTGATGTTGTGAAGTTTTCCATTTGAAGCTTCCTTGTATGAGTTTTGGGCATAGGCTTGAAATGACCTGTAATTCTCAGATGACCAAAATACCCTTTGCTTGCCAAGACCATAAGTAGAGTTCCACAACTCATATGAAGGCATACTATACCATTCTAGAAAGCTAAGACAATGAGGAACAATTCTTATGTTGTCCAGAAATCCATTTGAAATCTCCTTGAGGGGTAAAAATTGCTTGGAAGTCAAGTCACTTTCACAGACAAAATTTCAGATACCTCAGATGACCTGTAACTTGCAAGGACCATAACTTGAGTTCTATAAATCTCCATGATGTCTTCCACCACTCAAATTAAAGTTTTTGAGATCCTCTACAAGTTTCATGTTGGCCAAGGATCCATTTGAAGCTTGCATTTTGACTTATCTTGCTTGGAAATTTGACCTAAACTAGGGGATTTTACATAGAAACCCTATTTTAGAAACTCCTCTTCTCCTTGATTCCTCTTGATTTCTTCTTATCATAACAACATATACTTCTTTACATGTCAAATGATGAACCCCACATCTCTCCAATAGACCTTTAATGCCTTTCAATCAGTCATTTGACCTAGAGTTGACCCCAGATGAAACCCTAGTTGACTGTCTTCAACTGCAATTCTTGTGATCACACCAATGACTTGTCTCCTTCTCAAAATGACTTTCTAAGTCTCCCATGATGTCCAGATACTATCCATGCTCCATCCACAGCTCACAACTTACTTGTTGATCCTCAGACACCCTCAGATAGGAGCTAGATGCCCTGCTTGATCCATTGACTTCTCAGCTTTCAAATTCTTTCTGATGACTTGAATGAGATTGAATTAGAATAACAACCTCTTGATAGGCCCATAGAGATGAGAATAATGATTGGTCCCCTGTTGGATGACTTGCTATGCTTATGCTATGCAGATGATTAAACTATGTACATGACTCTATATGCAAATGCTAATGATATTGAAGCATAAACCAAGTGAATAAGGTTGAGCAAATTTTAGGGTGCAACACACCAGAAGCTAAAATTTGTCAGTAATGACAAGGTAGTCCAGATTGGAGGAGAGGAGGATATCTTGGTAAGCCACTTGACGTCCTTCAGGTACATTGAAGTTGAAGGGGAAATGGTGGAAACGCCTTTTCAGTCTTTCGAAATGGTGAATACATTAGCGGTGCAGCGAATTTCAGATAGTCAGAGTTCAAGATCAGCAATGGCCTCTTATGAAAAGGCTAGGATGGTTGTAGATGAAGGGAACTCCCAAGGCTGGGGCAAGATGGTGGAAGTGGCTGAAAAGTTCGACAAATTTGGGCTAGGATACCATCCTTCGTCCAACACATCAATGGTTGCACGTGACAGGAAGCAGATTCCTCCTGTAGCAGAAGTTTTCAAGAGCGCCGGGCATATCTTTGATCATACCTCCGCCATGGTGATTGAAGATGAGGCTGATGACAAAGGAGTCTCCGCAAGCTGGATCCGACAGGCTGAACCTGGTGAAGAATTGAAGAACTGGAAGATCATCGAAATACCCCAATTCTTCCCTCTTCAAAAGTAAAGTTTTAATTAATTTTCAAAACCCTACGCTCTGCCCAAGGCATAGTGGAGCTTTGTATCGGGCCTCCTGATGTTTCAAAACATGTTTAACGTGAATAAATTTTGATTTGCATTCAATTTTTTTGCTCATTTTCTTTTCTACTTTTTCATAATTAATGTCATTTCTTTCATGCACTCACTTTCCTAAATAAGCTGCATAAATCATAAACATGCAGAGACACTACCGAGGTCCTTGATATCGACACTGCTATAGGCCTTTATGATTTTGATTGTCCAATATACCGAGCAGATGAAGAAGACGAGGATGAGCTCCCCAACGAATTGGCTAGGTTGCTGCAGCAAGAAGAGAAGGTCATTATGCCGCATAAAGAGGATGTCGAGATTATCAACCTAGGTTCAGAAGAAAATAAAAGGGAGATAAGGGTTGGCGCGTCTCTTCAGGATACTGTCAAGGTAAAGTTGGTAGGGCTCCTTCGAGAATATGCTGATGTGTTCGCATGGTCGTATCAGGACATGCCTGGACTAGATACGAACATCGTTGTACACAAGTTGCCACTCAAAGAAGAGTGGCATGCCATCAAGCAGAAGTTGAGAAGAACCCGTCCTGATATGGCTCTGAAAATCCGAGATGAAGTCCGAAAACAATTCGATGCAGGGTTTTTAGCAGTGGCCAAATATCCACAATGGGTTGCAAATATCATTCCCGTGCCGAAGAAGGATGGAAAGGTCCGTATGTGTGTGGATTACCGCGACTTAAACAGAGCAAGTCCTAAAGATGATTTTCCATTGCCTCATATTGATGTGTTGGTAGATAATACGGCTCAGTTCTCCGTTTTTTCCTTCATGGATGGATTCTTTGGTTACAATCAAATTAAGATGGATCCAGATGACATGGAAAAGACCATGTTCATTACACCATGGGGCACCTTCTGTTACAAGGTAATGCCATTTGGGTTGAAGAACGCTGGGGCTACGTACAACGTGCAATGGTAACACTCTTTCATGATATGATTCATAAAGAGATCGAAGTGTACGTTGAAGACATGATTGCTAAGTCCCAGACTAAAGATGAACATTTGGTTAATTTGGAAAAGTTGTTCGCCAGACTGAGGAAGTTCAAGTTGAGACTTAATCCCAACAAATGTACGTTCGGGGTGCGGTCTGGAAAGTTGTTGGGCTTTATTGTAAGCCAGAAAGGGATTGAGGTGGATCCTGATAAAGTAAGGGCGATTCAGGACATGCCTGCCCCAAAGACCGAAAAGGAGGTCCGTGGATTTCTAGGGAGGTTGAATTATATCGCAAGATTTATTTCACATCTCACAACCACTTGCAAGCCAATCATTAAGTTACTCAGGAAAGATCAGCCGGTTGTGTGGAATGATGAATGCCAAGGGGCATTTGATGCAATCAAAGAATATTTGCAAGAACCACCGATCTTGATATCACCAGTTCCTGGAAGGCCGCTCATTATGTACTTAACTGTGCTAGAAGAATCCATGGGTTGCGTATTAGGACAACAAGATGATTCATGCAAGAAAGAGCATGCTATATACTATCTCAGCAAAAAGTTTAACGACTGTGAGACTAGATACTCTTTGCTTGAGAAAACTTGTTGTGCACTTGCATGGGCTGCTGGACGCCTCAGACAATACATGCTGACACACACCACATACTTAATCTCTAAGATGGATCCAATCAAGTACATCTTTGAGAAGCCTGCTCTTACCGGTAGGATCGCCCGATGGCAAATGCTTTTGTCTGAATACGACATCCAGTATGTCGCTCCGAAGGCTATCAAAGGCAGTGTGCTAGCGGACCATTTGGCCCACCAACCCGTGGAAGATTATCAGCCGTTGAGGTTCGACTTTCCAGATGAAGATATTATGATGGCAAAAGATTACGAGGAGCCAGGGCCAGATGAAGAGCCAGAACCAGGGGAGCGGTGGACTCTTATGTTCGATGGTGCTTCTAACTCTTATGGACATGGAATTGGGGCAGTGATTACATCTCCCAAAAATTTTCACTTGCCGTTTACGGCCAAACTCTGTTTCCCGTGCACTAATAATATAGCAGAGTATGAGGCATGTATACTAGGGCTAGAAAAGGCCATTAACTTGAGAATCAAAGCTCTCGATGTGTTTGGAGATTCTGCTCTGGTAATTTACCAGATAAGAGGCGATTGGGATACAAAGCATGAAAATTTAATTCCATACCGGGATTATGTGGCCAAATTGCTTCCCCGATTCGACGATATCACTTTTGCTCATATACCTCGACAAGAGAATCAAATGGATGACGCTTTGGCAACTCTGGCATCCATGTACAAGTTGATATGGCCTAATCATCGACCGTCTATTGATTTACGACGCTTTGAAGAGCCCGCACATTGCCTGACTACTGATAAAGACACAGATGAAAAGCCGTGGTTTTATGATATAAAGCGATATCTTGAAAAGAACGAATATCCCGAAGGAGCCCTGGGTATCGACAAAAGAACTTTGCGAAGATTGGCATCCAACTTCTTCCTCAATGGAAATGTACTGTACAAACGCAACTATGACACTGTTTTGCTCAGATGTGTGGAGAAACGTGAAGCCGAACAAATTCTAAAAGACATTCATGAGGGCTGCTTTGGAACTCATGCAAATGGACATACCATGCCAAAGAAAATATTGAGAGCGGGCTATTATTGGCTTACCATGGAAGCAGATTGTTATCATCATGCGCGAACTTGTCACAAGTGCCAAATATACTCTAATAAGATTCATGTACCCACCACTCCATTGAACGTCTTAACCTCACCGTGGCCCTTCTCCATGTGGGGAATAGATATGATTGGGATGATTGAACCAAAAGCTTCAAACGGACATCGCTTCATACTTGTGGCTATAGACTATTTCACCAAGTGGGTTGAAGCTGCTTCATATACCAACGTTACTAAGCAAGTAGTCGCTCGCTTCTTGAAACACAACATTATATGCAGATATGGAGTGCCTAACCGCATCATCACTGACAATGGGTCGAGTCTCAACAACAAAATAGTGGACGAGTTATGCGCCAGTTTTAAAATAGAACACCATAACTCGACACGATATAGACCCAAAATGAATGGAGCCGTGGAATCAGCCAATAAAAATATCAATAAAATCATCCAGAAGATGGTGGTTACATACAAAGATTGGCACGAGATGTTACCCTTTGCACTACACGGCTACCGTACTTCAGAACTGTCGCTTGCGCGAAAATAAGGTGCCGGCATGACAGAAGAGTCACCACCTTTCGTTATTTATCCCTCAGAGCGGGAAAGGAAACGATCGGAGAAACCTGACGAATAAGGGTAAGACAAGGTCATCGCAACCATTGTCTGGGTTCGGGAGTCGGTTACGCAAGGGGAAGGTATTAGCACCCCTCACGTCCGTCGTACTCGACGGGATCCTCGCTTGTTTGTTTACTTGGACGGGTTGGTTTTATTCTATCCACCTATCAAGGCTGGCTGAAAAAGAAAAGAAAAATGACTCGGCAAAGCGTCGTACTTTATGCCTACGTATTCTCATCAGAGAATGAGAAATCAGAGTCAACGTAGTTCGGCCTACAAAGGGTTATGGGGGGAAGGTTGCTCGCCAAGACTTCGCCATCTTGTGCCTACGTACTCTCAACAGGCATGAGAGATCAGAGCTCACGTAGTTCGGGATACTACGGTTTATTTCCTGTTTTGAAAGAAGTGTTTTTTTATTGTGTTTGCGATTTCAACCGCACTAGAGACTATGACCCGAGAGTGAATGCGTCGCATGTCACCCAAAGGGTACCATACTAAACATCCATACCATGGAAAAGAAACTCTCCCACAATCCTTTCTCAGATAGCTTGAGGCTCGTAACGTACGAAAGAAATCATTCATGATTACTGTATCTTAAACTGTTTTGAGATGAGAAAAGAACAGGCCCAACTAGGAGGGAGACTATCAAGTCCTACTGTTATCATGCCATGGATTCATCCTATGGTTGAGGTTTGAACAGGGAACTCCTAAAAGTTGTCATGCATAGGTTTCAACCTAAAAGTCTATCATCAAATCCTTATCAAAGGAAACGAGAGTCCTAAGGGATCATGTCAATGATACGCCAAAACAGACAAAAGCATCAGCTTAACAGTAAAATGCATGCAATGCAAGTGAGGGAGGAAATGTGTGTGGGGCTTCAGCCTCCACAAGCTCGTCTCGACCTCAAGCCAGTCATGAAATAACAGTAATCATACTGAAAAATAAACGACATGCTATCAAGCAATAAACAGTAAACTGCAATCATACAGATAAAGGAAATGAAATGCCATCAGGCAAACAAACCACATGGGCAAGGTAGCTGGGCTCTACCGAATACCCGCAAGCAAAGCCATGCAATAACAATACAAGCAGAGGGAGAAACTCAACCTCTAATGCAATCATGCTCCTAGATTCTACTTATTCTAGATGAACTTAATCTAATGCAACAGACAAATCAAGCAAAACAAACAATACAGAAAAGAAAAATAGAAGAAAGCCTCAGCTCCTCCAGCAGCAACTCAGTCTTCAGACTTCAGAGATCCCTTGCTTTCTAGGTATCAACCCTACAACATGATTATCAACTCATCTTCTCCCTTTAAGCTTCAGCTTCTTTGATCAGCTCCACCTTCAGGCTTCATTATCTTCAGGGATCTTCAAGTATCAACTTGATCTTCACAAAGTCTTCAGACTTCAACAGTCTTCAAGGATTCATCCTCTTCAAAGCTTCAGCTTCTATCTTCAATGGCTTTTAGATCTTCAATCAAGTCTTCTATCATCCTCTTCTGCAAATCTTCAATACTCTTCCTTGCTGTCTTCAACAATCCAAATGCTCCATCAAACAAGATTCAGTCAACAAGATGAGGTGAGGATGTTAGAGTGCTCACTGACTTCCAAAGGATGCCATTGAGGACTTAACATCAAAAGGGAAAGGCTCTCTCAAAGTTCTACCTCATAGGGCAAAGTCACTAATCCCTCCAAAGGAGAGAGGTGAACACCCTTAAGGGACTTTATGTCACAGAGAAGGAAGGAGGTGAACAAGACACTCCTTGTTTATTGAAAGGAACTATTCTATCTAAAGCTCTACTTATGCACTTATGATCCTGTAAACAAAACAACAAAAGCTAACTAAACTCCTCTGCAAGGTCTTCAAAGTCTTCAATGATGATCCACAAGGTCTTCAACTCAATCTTCAAGGCTCACACACTCAAAGGAGAAGAAAAACAAGCACAACAATACAAACTATGCCTTTAAAGCAACACACATACTAACCATACATTCAAAAATCAGTTAAAAATACTAAAACACCATACAATATTCTAGTAAAATTCTAGGGGATTCTATACATACTTACCTTTAACCCATATATTCCCCATACACTAATTTGGCCTATAAACCCCAAAACAACATTGTTAAGTCTACTTATACAACCTAAAACCCTAATTTTGAGCACCTAAATGCTAGCCTACACAAACTAATCAAATTTTGGTCTACAAATTGTGAATTAAATCCTATATGATCTATGGTTCAACCTCTAACTATGCCAAAAAGAATGGATCAAAAATCCTAAGGGAAAGTCCTAAAAGAAATTATACAAAATCAAGGATCAACTAAAATCAATTAAAAAGACTATTTACAAGAATAATATGCTAAAAATATTAAAAGAAAAATAAAATGGAATTTTATTTATTTACATTTTTCTAGACATGATTATGAATATGTGAAAAAAACAAGAAGTGAAAAATATTAATTTTTCTATTTTATATGAATTTTTAATATGCAAGAAATATAAAAAGAAATTAAAATATGAAAATATAAGGAAAAAAGGGGTGGGGGTGGAAAAAGAAACACGCCTAGTTCAATATCATGATGGGCTGAGGACCTGGGGGTGCGCGTAGCAATCTGGGTTAGGCCCATGCACTCAGAAAATTAAAAGAAAAACATCAGGAAAATGGAAAGGATACGGTGAGAATAGCAACACTTTTATGTTGAAATCTGGATTGGGCCTCAGGGTAGGGTGTGAACATCAAATTTCCATTAAGCCCAGAATTCCTCATTAAACCAAACGCTGCGTTTTGGTTTTGTAATTTCCCTCCGTTTCTGAGATTGAATCTTGGCCGTGCGATCAGACGAAGAAGTCAAATATCCAGGCTAATCCAACGGTGGGAGTTCATCGTCCCCAAAACACCATCTAGGGTTTCAGAAACCCTAACTCCATGCCAGAGTTTCCATCCATTCGTTCTCTCTGATCCCTCAATGAAATCCAAAACTTCCAAGAGCAAACTTGTGCTAATGATCACCATGAACACGACTATACCAATAGTTTTCCCTGAAACCCCTCATGTCATTCTAACAGAACACACGAACGTTTGGGTTCCACCATGATTCTCTGAGATCAAACATGATGGAGCTTCAATCTAATGATGTAAACTCGTTCTCCATGTTACCCTAGCCATTCTAAACTATACCATATCCATTAAAACTCCATGAACAACCTATTATCAATCTTGCAAGAATTGGCACCCTGTCACGAAACTCCATGGATCCCTCTCAAACTTTCAGAAAACCTTCCTCTAACCTAGCATGTCATCTTTACACCTAGCAATCTAACAGAATGCACCTAATAAAGGATCTATGGTGGAAATCACCAACATGTTGAAGATCAATGGTGAGTGGTGTTAGAGCTTGATCTAGCACTTGAAATCTTCTCCAAATGCTCCTCCAATGATGAATACCTTTCTGTTTGCAAGAATTGGGATAGATGAGGCTTGTAGAAGAAGAAATTGAAGCTTGCTTGATCTTGAAGGAATCTTGCAATGTCACTTTCTCTCTCACTCTCTCCAATGAACTCAGCAACTTTCACCAACCTTGATCTCATGGTGATTCATCCTTCTTATAACAATCAAAAGAAGAGTCTAGAAACTCATGGAAAGTGCTAGAATGTTATAGAATTTCTCATGAAATGATACATTGTATATCCCTTATCTCATGCCTTAAGACTTTCAATTTGGCTTTAAAATCTCCCCTTGTGAGATATTGAAAAGGAATGTGTGAAAAACAAGCTTTGGTTTTGCTTTATGTGAAGTTTCTCAAGTTGCCTTATTATGCAAGAATGAAAATTACAAAGCAACCTCCATTTTGAGACCTCAAATCAAAATTCTACTTGAACCATTGTTTTTAAAATAATGTTTGGAGTCAAAATGACATATTGGATGACCCATTTTGGATTTGTACATCTCCTAAACCAAAATTCCATTTCAACTTTTTTAACTTATAAGCCATTTTTAGGTCATTTTTACCCAATCATGAAAATCCTTGCTACAAGCTCTTTCAACAACTCATGACCTCTTTTCTAGGCTTAAAATCCCATTTTGAACAACTTTGATGTTTTGAGTTTTTTCATTTGAGGCTTGGAAATAGGAGATATGGCCTTTGCTTAAAATGACCTATAATCACCAAATGACCAAAATACCCCTGTCTTGTTCAAACCATAAGTTGAGTTCTACAAATCCTATCAAGGACTTCTAGTACTCTCTAGAAAGCTAAGAAGATGATCTTCAACATTAATGTTGACCAATAAACCATAGGAATCATCCTACTAGGGAAAAAGTTGTCTGCAAGTTGGGTGACTTTCAAGGACCCAGATTCACACACCTCAGTTGACCTGTAATTTGTCCAAACCATAACTTCAGCTCTGCAACTCCTATCAAGGACTTATACCACTCAAATTAAAGCTAAGAACAAGCTCTACAACATTCATGTTGTGGGGAAGATGATAGATCAATCACATCTTGAGCTAAAACTGCCTGGAAGATAGGGATCAAATTAGGGTTTTTTCACTGACAATCCCTGGAAACCCTAACTCAAAACTTCTCAAACTCCTCAATCATGATGAGTTGGTCTAGGAATCATCTTTATAGTATCTCAATACCTCATTCCATGATCACATGGCCCTTGGATTAGGTCTCCACCTTCTCCAAATCTTCAGTTATCCTAGGGTTGACCCAGTCAAAACCCTAATTCTACCATTCATGGTTGAATCTTCTGAATTCTTGCACAATGACTTCTCTGGGCTTCATGATGACTTTCAAGACATCTCATAGGTTTTCTCAAAGCTTCAAGTTCATTCTCAAGGTCTCAGAATCATCTGAGGAGCTCCCACAACTCTCAAGCTATGAAGCACACAACTCTGGTTTCAACCAATTCCTCTGAGGATCTCTTGAACTTTCTGATGAAGGTATCAACTTTCAACCACTTGATGGGTAAATAAATGTTGGTAAAATTTTGGGGTGCAACAAGTACGAACTTCAACAGGGGAAACTCCCTACTCGTTGGTTTATGGCATGGAGGCAGCTCTCCCAATAGAGGTCGAAATCCCTTCGCTGAGGGTTTTAATGGAAGCTCAACTTGATGAAGCCGAATGGGTAAAGACGAGGTTTGAAGAACTTAATCTCATTGAGGAAAAGCGCTTGACAGCCATATGCCACAACCAGCTTTATCAGAGAAGAATGAAGAGAGCCTTCGACAAAAGAGTGCATCCCAGGACATTCGCACAAGGAGACTTAGTACTCAAGAGGATCATGGCTATGTATAATGAATCTAGGGGCAAATGGACGCCAAACTATGAAGGCCCATATGTGGTAACAGAAGCATTCTCTGGTGGTGCCCTAAAGCTCGCAACCATGGATGGGGAGGAGTTACCTTATCCAGTGAATGCAGACTTGGTCAAACGATACTTTGCCTAAAAAAGTGGAATAGTAGAGCCGCTAAGTCGAAAACCTGAAAAGGAGACTTAGGCAAAATTGGCTATCCCGGTGAACCGAAAACCCGAAAGGGCGGTTCAGGCAAAAATTAGGGATAAAATAAGAATAGGCCCGCTGAGTTGAAAACCCGAAAGGGCGGCTCAGGCAAAAACGGGCGTCCCAGTGGATTGAAAACCCGAAAGGGCGATCCAGGCAAAAGTTAGGGGCAAAATTCCAAGGCAAAGTATCCATTATGCATGATCGCTTAACCCTAGTACATTATCAAGAGACATGATTAATCCGGCCATTTTTTCTATGAAGCAAGGTGTTGAAGACTTCCAAAGTTATAGGGACTATAGCAGTGTCAAAACTCAAAGGGGCTCTAATTTTTTGCCATTATGTTTTTCTTGCACTGTAACCACCTCATTAAGGGATTACATCTTTGTATATTTACCCATTCAAGGGTCAAATCAATATAAAGAGAGATTTCTCAATTAAATTGTGCTCACTCTTTTACTTTATCTGATTGTTTGCAAATTAATTTTATTTTGGTAATTTGTGTTCGAAACTTCAGCTAAAAAATAAAAATATAACTTTTTGACAAGGTATAGAACTTGTTTTGATATTCGAAGATATTGGGGAAAATAGATGGTCTCCAAGAAAAATATCAACAGGTATAAGCATTGAATCAGTCGTCAACTGCCCAAGCTTGTCATCATGGAAAGCTTGCTTTCCTAAAGGGTTTATATGATGTGGGACCCCCCAGGATCGAGTTCAAGGGCTAAATTGGGGCAATCAATTCCCCCGGTCGTCATGGAGTATCTAAATCTGGGATGTCGAGTAGTCTAATCCTCTCATTACCCCACAGAAAGCCCAATCTTTTATTGGCAACATCAAAAAGCCACTCCAATTGGCACCTTAAATTCACCCTAAAAGTCCAGTCCTCATTGGCAACCACTAAAAGTCCACCCTCGTTGGCATCCTCAATAACCAAAGTCCAAACCATTTGGCAACTACCGAATCTAGCCCCTGGTGATGTCCCCGACAGGATTTTATCCCCAGCATACCTGGTCGCTGCATTATCATAAGCACGACATACAACCTCATATCATAATCATATCAAGCATTAACATATCATTTGCATTCGCATCATGCACTCCCTAGCAGTTACATCTTAGTTGCATGTTTGGGCATCATAAAACATTGCATTACATAGCAATGTAGCAGGATCCAGGATCAGTTTGCAAGCATCTTGGTCAGTCTTCCAGTGAAGTTGGCAGTAGTGAATCTGAAAAGAGTTGTTACCCCGCAAGTTCAGGGAATTCTACTCCCTAGCAAGTCACTTTTCAACCATGCAGATGATGATGATAATCCTCAGCAACTATTGCTCTGGTGGCCCCCAAGCAGAGGTTATCTTAGAGAGTTTGTTAAAGATTTCTCCCCTGCAAAGTTCGGACGACGTTGTTCCTCTAATAGGGATTTTAGCTCAACTATTCCTCAGCAAAATTATCACTCGAGATACTGCTTTGGTATCATCGAAGAGCCTTAATGGATAAGGCACTGCTTCGACCACCCGAAGAATCTCAAGTTTTGTTCGAGATACTGCTTTGGTATCATCGAAGAGCCTTAATGGATAAGGTACTGCTTCGACCACCCAAAGAATCTCAAGTTTTGTTCGAGATACTGCTTTGGTATCATCGAAGAGCCTTAATGGATAAGGTACTTCATCGACCACCCGAAGAATCTCAAGATTTGTTCGAGGTACTGCTTTGGTATCATCGAAGAGCCTTAATGGATAAGGTACTGCTTCGACCACCCGAAGAATCTCAAGTTTTGTTCGAGATACTACTTTAGTATCATCGAAGAGCCTTAATGGATAAGGTACTGCTTCGACCACCCGAAGAATCTCAAGTTTTGTTCGAGATACTGCTTTGGTATCATAGAAGAGCCTTAATGGATAAGGTACTGCTTCGACCACCCGAAGAATCTCAAGTTTTGTTCGAGATACTGCTTTGGTATCATCGAAGAACCTTATTGGATAAGGAACTGCTTCGACCACCCGAAGAATCTCAAGCTTTGTTCGAGATACTGCTTTGGTATCATCGAAGAGCCTTAATGGATAAGGTACTGCTTCGACCACTCGAAGAATCTCAAGTTTTTTTTGAGATACTGCTTTGGTATCATCGAAGAGCCTTAATGGATAAGGTACTGCTTCGACCACCCGAAGAATCTCAAGCTTTGTTCGAGATACTGCTTTGGTATCATCGAAGAGCCTTAATGGATAAGGTACTGCTTCGACCACCCGAAGAATCTCAAGTTTTGTTTGAGATACTGCTTTGGTATCATCGAAGAACCTTATTGGATAAGGTACTGCTTCGACCACTCGAAGAATCTCAAGTTTTGTTCAAGATACTGCTTTGGTATCATCGAAGAACCTTATTGGATAAGGTACTGCTTCGACCACCCGAAGAATCTCAAGCTTTGTTCGAGATACTGCTTTGGTATCATCGAAGAGCCTTAATGGATAAGGTACTGCTTCGACCACCCGAAGAATCTCAAGCTTTGTTCGAGATACTGCTTTGGTATCATCGAAGAGCCTTAATGGATAAGGTACTGCTTCGACCACCCGAAGAATCTCAAGTTTTGTTCGATATACTGCTTTGGTATCATCGAAGAACCTTATTGGATAAGGTACTGCTTCGACCACCCAAATAATCTCAAGTTTTGTTCGAGATACTGCTTTGGTATCATCGAAGAACCTTATTGGATAAGGTACTGCTTCGACCACCCGAAGAATCTCAAGTTTTGTTCGAGATACTGCTTTGGTATCATCGAAAAACCTTATTGGATAAGAGGCTGCTCATGTGTTCAGAGATACTGCTTTGGTATCATCGAAGAATCTTATTGGATAAGTGGCTGCTTCGACCACCCGAAGAATCTCATGTGTTGAGAGACACCGCTTTGGTATCGCAAAGGACCTTAACGAATGAGGGACTGCTTCGACCATCCAAAGGGGATCGTTTATACCACTTTGGTATCACGAAGGACCTTAACGAATGAGGGACTGCTTCGACCACCCAAAGAGGATCGTTTATACAACTCTGGTATCGCGAAGAACCTTAACGAACGAGGGACTTCTTTGACCACCCAAAAAGGATCGTTTATACCACTCTGGTATCGCGAAGAACCTTAACGAATGAGGGACTGCTTCGACCACCCAGAGAGTGTTAGATTATCTTGTTCATCTTTCGCATCCTATTATCCCAGCCTGGTATCTCACTGCTTTTTACTGGCTTGTCAGACAAATTTTGGGGTCTTTTTGTATCTAATTGACTTCCACCTCAAAATGAACGTCATGCAACGATTCATTCTCTCGGGTTCAAGGCAATTAGATAGGGGCATCTGTCATACCCCAAATTTGTCCTACTTCGCTATTTAATGAATGTTACTGCTTCATGACTTCTGGCCATGATTCTCCAAGACTTCGTGTATATAGACTTTGTGGGTGCTCATAATCCTTAGCAATTTATGTTGCATTCTTGTGGGAAGAGCGTGCCTCCAGCCCCCTGTACCCAAGCTCATGTGTGTCCTTGTTCTCACGATCAGACAGACATGATATGGTCAATGAGCATAAAGTACATAATGACAAGCGTCAAGCTATGTTTGGATTCTAAATCGGTTTGCGACAAACTTATATTTAGCTTGCAAATTTCAAGTTGTAATTAAATCTAGATGCAACTAGTCCAGAAGATATTTTGATTCGTCTCAATACATTTACAAGACTTCATCCATTGTAATGAGGGAAATGTTTGCGTCATGAGGAGATGAGTATAAGTAATAATGATTTGATCAAAGTTGGCATTCAGGTTATTAGTCTGAGTTGTTTTAAGACGCATGGAAAGGACTACAAGATTAGAGGATGAGGATTCTTGGTGCGGGTCATGGTTTTGATAAGGGATCCAAATTTTTTGATTTAAGCCATTGATTTAAGCAGTTCGGAATCATGATTAGATTTTATCTTCATGCCAAGAATAAGAGCGTTATTAAGACACAACTTCAACTTTTGTTGCAAGCCATGTTTGAATTATTTTAAGAATGTTTCATGATCAATTCGAACCAAGTTTTGTTCCAATTTATTACAAGACTCTCCGAAGCCATGGATAGGCCAAATCCAACAGAGCTATTTCACAACCAAACATTGTGCTGCTACCCAATCTAAGGACAGGTCGTGTGATTAAATTTTACAAAGTTATGGCTAAACCATCATAAGCCACGATTCACGAAATATACTATCTCAAGTCAATACAAACCTAAAATCCCAAGAGTTTATTGTGCTATTAAATGATGCATAACATGGATACTAAAGAAGTTCTAGAAATAAAAGTGTGTTGTCCTATTGAATTATAATTCATTACAAAGAAGCAAACGTTATATCACCAAGGGCTAAATGTTGTAGCATAATCCAATTTGTCGAGTCTTGAGTTACTAAAGGAATGGCTCAAGCAAGACTGAATGACCACCTACATTTCAAGGATATTTTTCTGTTCCTTATTCTTCCTTATTGATTCTCATCATTACAAGTACTGATTGATCCTTCAAAACAATAAAGACAAAAAAAAAATAAGTATTAGCAGGGATACTTAGAAGTTTAAAGTTGATACAAGGCATTCCTTTGACAGCCAAAATCACAAGTACACGGGCAACATTATATACAAGGTTAGTGCGCAAAATTCCCATAACACACGAAGCATCGTGTGCCAAACCAGCCATTGTTTTAAGTCTCACAGCAAACCATGTGAAACAACATAGTCATGGACTTGTGACAACAAAGTTTACGACAACCTTCATGCCACATCTTTCCTATTTAAGAACAACTTGATAAACCGCTTCGAAAATGCTTTGTAACTCTTTGGCTGTTAAACACCGAAGCAATAGCTTCGCAGTGACTACGTGAATTTCAAAGCATGTAGCTCCAAGCAACGCCACGTGAACAACAATAAGAGCTTCACTTTTACAGCAGTCCAACCGATCCGCAACAACTCCCAAACTCAGTGATCATGTTCACTCCCATTATGCACATGACAAAAAATGATGAAGATGTATTAGTATGAGTAAATTAATGGCAGCATAATAAACAAGAGGATTATTCGTATATACTAATGACGGCAAGCATGGACCGCAGGCGTTATGCTCAGAGAGCCCAAATATGGCACAAAGAAAGATTCAATATCTACAGTTATCACCATGAATAACAAGGAGTAAAGAGAAGGAAAGACTTTTGATTCCTGCAAAATTGTACCTGTTGATTATCAGAATCTGTCAAAAGAAAAAACTGCAGCTTGTATCATACAATTTCTGACTTGAAAAGAAGATGTCCAAGCCGATTCACTACTTCGCCAATACCTTTAACCGCCTTCAAGCTTCCCACTCCTATATCCTATAACTGAAACCTGCATCAGTTCAAAATGACTGAGTTATGGGAGAACAAACACAATAAGAGATGCAAATGATTATATGCTTGATAAAATGGATAGAGCTCGGCATGATGCGCTATCAATTGTCAAAGAGAACGCTCGAGTCAAAGGCAGTGGTTGCCGGAGGAGGTGCTGTTGAAACGGAATTATTAGTTTATTTGGAATACCTTACTACAACTTTATAATCACAGGAGCAGTTGGCTATAGCAAAGTTTGTTGAGTCTTTGTTGATCAATCCAAAGGTGCTTTCTGTCAATGTTGCCAAGGATGCCACAAATCTGATTGCAAAATTACGAGCCTACCACCATACTGCATAAACTAGAGCAAATAAGGAGCATTTATCAAGCATGGGAAAATTAGAAACAACTTGGAAGCTTGTCATCAGAGGAATTTTAAGGATTCATTGAAGTATAATAATAACACCGAGAAAAACAAGCGAGAATACCTATGTTTAATGTTGGTACAAGCACCCTGGCCTTGGATATATCTAGACTTGGTCCAAATTCCTAGCAAGCCACGAAACACAACAAAAGAGAGGGGAGACCATTAGGAGAGCCAACAGGAGTTATGTGTCTCTGTTAAGAAATTAACAACAAGAACGGGGTAGTAGGACTTTCCAAGAGAACGTCTGGGTCGTTCACGACCTTGCCTTCAAACTGTATGCGAAATCCTCATTTCCCCAAGCTGTAACGAAATCTGCAGCATTTTCATCACGAATTACAAAGATAATTGATGGAATTCAAAGTAACATGGATGGCAGAAAATATAAATTAACAATGAATCAATAGGCAGTTTCACTATTGGAAACTTATCAACCTCACACAAGAGAATGGAAGTTGAAACATATCATGCTATATGCACCAATACCAGCTCCAGACTGTCAAAATAAACCATCATCATGTCAGGAAAAGAAGGGAGCTAGTTATAAGAACTGAGCATGTAGTTATTGCCAAACTCACCAAAGCACAATACAACAAGCTCACCAACTGTCCTTCTTATGAATAATGCTAGCCATCCACAATCCTGTCCATTCCTCCAAACGATATCTCATCCTATAGCTAGAACCTGGGAAAAGCTCAAGGATAAATAGAGCGTAGGAGAATAAGTGCTATTGGGTTTCACTTTTAAGGTTATGTTGCCTTGATGCATCGTTGCAAAAGCAAAGAGAAAGTCGAAAGAATACCCTTGTACATCATCTTTCTTCTGCTAGCTATGACACATCAGCGAAGCAATATCCAAACATTTTGGCTCCGTAACCTGTTGAGACTCCAGTTAGAACCTCAAACCAGAAGTAATACATGTATTACGAGTAAAGTATGTTTCAAGGAAAAATTGAGGATTGAGCATAATGCATTCTGCACAAAGAAGTGGCAACAAAATCAATGGTCACAAGACACTTCATATGGTTTAAATCTATAAAGAATGCAATATACACAAATCTCCATACCTCATTCTGCAAGTTTCAAAATAGCTCCTAACTTATGTCTTCATGCCAAGTTCTTAGCAGATGTTGTTCTTCGTCCACGTGCCCCCAAGTTCTTTAGCAAGCAAAATGTAAAATCCATACAAACTTCTCAGCAGGAAAGAAACCTCACATCACAACTTGAATGTTATGGAGACAAGTAATGATCAAAGCTATGTTAATAACGCCAATGTTCAATAGAAAGATGAGTGGCCTTCAATTGAGCACCAATCAATAGTTCATGTATCCTCTGATGTTGATGCCCGTCAAAGTTCTGAGTATTGCACAAACTCATCTAACTTTGTTGAAGCTAGTAGGCGACTAAAGAACCATGAAAATGAATTCGTCGCTGATGACAGCCCCGTTGAGAATGAGAATCATGACAGTATTGGATATACTTCTATTCCCGCCAAATTTTATCTGATGATCATCCAGGAAGTGCTTTTGCATTTGACGATAGTTTGAACGAGGACCTAAATTCTTATCAGCCTCATCCTTCAACTGATAGCAACCATGTATATCTTGCATTCAACAAAACAAGTTGCAGTTAGTTCACGATGCAATGAAAACAATGATAATTCACTGTCTTATACAGTGCAGAAGCTATAAATTATAAAACAACAAGATACATTTACAACACAACAAAAACATAAGTCATGGAGTTTTATCAGAAGTGAGAACAAGGTCCTCAGCATAATGTACGAAGATGATAGGACAGTCATAAAGCTGAGTCAGCCCAAACCAGTAAGGGGTCATCACTCCATTGTAAAATTCATGATAGAGAGAACAAGACAGTATATCAGTTATGAGGAAATAGTTCATGTAGGAAGAAACACAAAAACAAGAAACATTTCAAGTCAAAATAAAGACTTCCACATCAGCAAATTGACAAGCAGTGAAAAGCTATTTTTTACACAGTAAAAAAAAACTCAGTAAAAAGATATTTTGGAGCTCACTACAGACAAAAACAAAGGTCACTATCAAGTCCCAGAAAAGCAGAAATCATGGTATAACACTCTAACAGAATCGTACAGCCAAAACGCACCTCACCTCACACGATACCAAACATTTTCCTTCAGCAAATTTCAAATTTTTCACGTATTCAAAACCCTAAAAAATCTCCTATAAATACACTCCGCTCATTGGCAAAAAGGGAGAGAAAACCCTAATGTCACCTTGCCAAAATCAATCCCTAAACCTAAAGCTCGAAATCCTGAAGAACTTCTTAGAGCCTCACACTGAGACTCTAAGATAGTGAGCTTAGCCACACTCACGCACCTTCATAACAAGACATTTTCAGCAAGAACAGAAACGAGACAAAAGCAAGAAAAAGGTAGAGAAACTCCAAAATAAAAGTAAAGCTACAGGAAGAACATTAAGGCTTACCGTGAGAGTTATTGGAATTAGAACAACGCACAAAGCTTCGGATTGGTATTATTCTTCTCCTTTCTTCCATTTAAATTGCTCCTGCATCATGTTGAAATGAAATCCCCTTGAAATCACCTACTATTTTGATGCAAATCCTTGATTTGGTATTAGGGTTATTGAACTTCCTGATTATCATTTTGATGTGCGATAATAGTTTGATTCATGTTGAGTTTTGGTTTAAAAATGAAATTATGGTATGAACAAGGGAGATAGCAGAGAGGTTCGGAGAAGGGAAAGGGTTTTCGTTGCTCTTTTTGTGTGAGGGGGGTAGTATAAAGTTTGTTCAAGGTTTAGTATGAACACCTAAAGTGCATCGAGTCTTGTGTTTTATTTAAATCCCATCATTTGTTTATGTCTGGAAAATGAAAAAAGAGGGAGATGTTGCGCTGCCCTTGGAGCCTCAACGGCTGTGTACAACAGGTGCAAGATTCAAGGTTTTTTATCATTTTCTGTCAAAAGTATACCCTTTTATTTTTCTTCTTTTTTTTATATATGTATACATAGACGAGTAGAAAGACAATGGTGAGTGTGGATCGTAGGACCCTCCGCGCGCAGGCTGTGAGTGCATGCAATGTTGTTTTTACTAATTTATTTAGTTTAATCACATTACAATTGGGTTAGAAACTAATAAATTAATTAATATTGGAAAGAACATGATTTTTATTTAAGTAACTGGTCCAATAATTAATAAATTCATTGACATTTTTTTTTATCTTACTTATTTAGAATGAACATTTGTAATGCTAGTTTCTTAATTTAATTTGTAACACCCAATTAATATTTTTATTAAATTTTGAGAATAATTAATTTCTTAATATAAGCAACTATTACTTTCTTAATTAATCATGGAAGTAGTGAGTTTTTGGGGTCTAGCACCCCTTGAATTCTTAAGCGACCGCTCTCGAGGTGCACGCCTTGAGTTGTGGTCATTTCGTTTTTCGATTTTCAAATTGCTTTTTTTCATTTAATTTAATTGAAATTTCCAAAAGATACTTTTAATTACTTTTAGATATTTTTTATAAGAAAATTCAAATAATTCTAAAAATATAAATATACTTCAAAATCATTACCAAATTAATATTTTTAAATAATAAACTTTTCAAAAAAAATATACTTTATTTAAAACCTATTTCTTCTTAAAGATATTAACTTTTTTTTCAAAACAATTAATTATAATAATATTTTAAGTATTAAAAAAATATACTTTATTAATTAAGTTAAAACTTTTTCTAAGATATTAGACTTCTTTCAAAACAATTAATCATGATTAGCTTTTCTCAAAACTTTTTTTTACAATTGATTAATTTATTCTATATGAAAATTAAAACTATTTTTCTTAGTTAAATTAAACTATTTTTTCTCAAACAAATTTCAAAACAATTAAATTCTCGGATCTCGCCTTCCTTGAATTTTTTTTAAGCGACCGCTCTCGAGGTGCACACCTTGAGTTGTGACCCTTCCGATCTTATTTTCTAGAATACCTAGCGTGCCTAGTCCGAGTATGCTAATATTTTCAAATTGTTTTCATAATTAAATCATGAAATAATCGAGTTCTTGGAGTCGTGCATTCCTCGAATTCGAGAGTGACTGCTATTGAGGCATACGCCTTGAATGACGTGTCATTCGAACTTTCGTTCCTAAGACACCTCTTCTAATTACTTGGACAAGTATTCACTGTCCAACAAATATATTTTATAATTAATGGAATGAAAGAGATGTCGTTGGGATCTAGCATTCCAACGATATCCCGACTAATTGGTTACGAGGCCGACGTCTCGTTTATAGAATAGTCGTCGCTCCTTCTAATTTTTTCAAACTATCCAATCTTGTTCCTCACCTTCGTGCGATAGAGTCTAAACCCTAGTATGTCTCTAAACCATACGTCAAATCCAAACTATTTTCCTAATTAAAATTACGAAAGAATGGAGTTCTTGGAGTTTCGCATTCCTTGAATTCTTGAGTAAACACTCTTGGGGCGTACGCTTTAGGTTGTGGATTACTAGACCTTTTCGTATATAAGATACATACCCTAACTATTGGGACGAATACCTTAATTGTCCATTCAAATACACTTTCACAATTAATTGAGTGAAAAAGGTATCATTGGGATCTAGCATTCCAATGATATCCCGATTAATCGATTGCGAGACTGGCGTCTCGTTTATCGAGTAGTTGTCATTCTCCCTTAAAATATTCAACCCAACTCTCTTCTCTCGCCCCCGTGCGATTGATACTGTCTCAAACACATATTTCGTAATTATTCGAATGAAAAAGGTGTCGTTGGAATCTAGCATTCCAATGATATCCCGATTAAATTGATTACGAGACCGACGTCTCGTTTATCAAATAGTCGTCATTTTCCATCAAATTACCTAACCAAACTCCTATTTCTTGCCCCCGTGTAATTGAAACCTTAAACCTACTAAAATCCATTCTCTTTCCTCTAACCAAAACATCCAACACGATAAACACAAATTCCTCGCCCTCGTGCGATCTCCAACCTAAATACTTTCTCAAAGAACATTGTTTAGCCCATTCTTCCACGCATAACAAACTAGTTCTTCAGCCTCCCCTAGCGAGCAGACAAGCCAATGTTTAGCAGTTAGAATGCGACCTAAACACTCGTTCACATACCAAACCTTTTACCGTAGTTAGCCGAACTACGGCTGCTCTGATTTCTCACACCCGTTGAAAATACGTAGGCATAGGATTGCGATGATCCTAGCGAGCACTTTTCTTTTTTTTCCACCTTTAGGTTCCCATACCTTTTACCAAAGAACATTGTTTATTCCTTTTCTTCCACACATAACAAACTCGTGCTTCAGCCTCCCCCAACGAGCAGACAAGCCAATGTTTAGCAGTTAGAATGTGACATAAACTCTCGTTCAACTCAACCCCTTTGCCAAGAACATTGTTTAGTCCTTTCTTCCGTGCATATGAACTCGTGCTTCAGCCTCCCCTAGCGAGCAGACAAGCCAACGTTTAGCAGTTAGAATGCGACCTAAACACTCGTTCACGTACCAAACCTTTTTACCGTAGTAGCCGAACTACGGCTGCTCTGATCTCTCATATCCGTTGAGAGTACGTAGGCATAGGATTGCGATGATCCTAGCGAGCACAATTCCCAAACCTTTTCCCGTAGTCCCACGAACTACGAATGCTCTGATTTTCCACTTCTTACAAGTGAAGATACGTAGGCACAAGGGCCCCAATCCTTGGCGAGCACCCTATCTTAAAACCACCATCCCCCCTATAGGAGAAACCTTAGAAGAAAACAAACAAGCGTAGTTAACTTTTCTCTCGAATCGAATCAAGAGGTTCCCGTTGAGTACAACGGACATGAGGGGTGATAATACCTTCCCCTCATGTAATCGACTCCCGAACCTAGAATATTGGTTGCGATGACCATGTTCTTATCCCTTTAAAGGTTTTATCGATATTTTCCTATTCCATCCTTGGAATGAATAAAGTTCGGTGGCGACTCTGTTTCGAACAGTAATTTCCCGCGTCCATCGCGAGGATCGTATTTTTCAAGGTACGACAGATGGTGACTCTGCTGGGGACACCGCATTGCCCTATGCAAGAGAGAGTCAAGCCTAACTTGACTCGATTTGAGAGTGTTGACCTTTTCTTAACCGATTTCTGTGTGCTTATGTTTTTTCTTCGTGCTTATGTTCTCCTGTTGTTTATTTATTACTTTCTCTTTCTATTATGTGTAATATATTACATTTGCTTGTTGGATTCTGGGAAAATATCACAAGTAAAGCTCTACACCCGGGCTTTGGAAAAAGAAGAGAGAAAACATAGTTTAGAATCGGTAGTCGAGTAATGTTAGTCCCCGAGGATTCGCTCCTTGTGTGCCTAGCATGAAAGCTCCTCCGGAATAGACCTTTTCGTAGATCTTATCGTAACGCAGCTAGCCTGTTGCATGATTTGATTCATGAAGGGTCCATGACTCTGGGAACCGCTCTTAGAACCAGTTTCTATATTGGTAGTCGTGTAGTGTTGGTCCCTGAGGACTCGCTTCTCGTGGGCCTGACATGAAGACTCCTCTCGAGAGAGATCCTTTGGTATTACCGTCGTAATGCAGCTCGCCTGTTGCGTGACGGTGGTGTCATTGGTAACTATGACCTTGAGAACCCCGTCCGTCAACGTAGAAACTATCCCGTGAGTGGGTCATTTTGGGTAAAGAATCTAAAACTATCTTTATACCTATTAGGAGGGTGGGAGATACTTGTGATAGCCTGGATCCCGCACTGTTGCATTCATAAACATTTACATATGCATCATAACTTACACTAATTTTTATTTTCAGGGAAGCATTTATATTGACAGGTTGAAATACATTCACAAAATGGCCGCAAGTTCAGAAAAGAGAAAGACTATTCAGCTTAAGGCACTCAAACCTGATGTTAGTGTGGTCATGAACTGTTTGAAAGAAATGCCTACCGTCTTCAAGAAGACTCTGATAGGAAGGTTTGGCCAGGTGACCGATCTGTTAATGATTGAAGTACAGGTCCCTGCTATTACGGCTTTGGCACAATTTTATGATCCGCAAATGAGAAGCTTCTTATTTCAAGATTTCTACTTAACACCTGCTATTGAAGAGTTTGAGGGGTTCCTAGGTTTCCCGGTCAAGGGTAGGGCACCTTATACTATGATAGGGCAGACTCCAGAAGTGGAAGAATTGGCTGATGCTCTCAAAATATCGATTTCAATAGCCAAAGCTGGTTGGAAGAAAAGAGAAGATTTCTTTGGCTTTAGAAGCATTGTACTAGAGAAAGAAGCAATTAAGATGTTAAAGAACAAACAATGGGATGCTTTGGTGAATATATTGGCTCTCCTCATCTACGGGCTAGTATTGTTTCCCACTTTCGAAGATTTCGTTGATTCTGCAGCTGTCAGCGTATTCTGGGCCGTTTGGAAAAAGGAGCAAAGCCCGGTACATCCTCTCTTGGCTGATGTTTTCTACACTTTACACCTTCGCCATGAAAGAAAAGGTTCAGTGTTGACATTTTGTCTCCCTATTCTCTACAAATGGCTCACTTCTCACATACTCAAACGTCATGCCACCGTCCCTACTTTGAACAGTGGGGAATGGGCCCAATTTCTAGTATCTATCTCTGAAAAGAACATCAACTGGTACCCGAACAAGTTGGAAGTAAGTGAAATCATCATGAGCTGTGGTAGTTTTTGCAACATACCATTGATCGGATCAAAAGGTTGTATAAGCTATAACCCTATACTAGCTATACGACAATTTGAGTACCCAATGTTAGGGAAACCTGAAGACAAAGAACTAGAAGAAATGATCCTCCATGAGAGAGGTGCCAAAGATCCCTCACTTCTCTGTCAGATTGTACGATCTTGGCAGAAAGTTCATACTAAAGGATCAGATTTGAGAAGAAGGGATGGTGTGACCAGGATGCCTTTTCGGCAGTGGGTTCTAGAGAGGATGCCTTTTCGCGAGGATCGTATTTTTCGAGGTACGACAGATGGCGACTCTGCTGTGACCTGTATTTTTCTAGAAGGGGCTGCATAAAATTCAGGTTTGTTAATTTCACCAAGAGAACTCACACCATAGCCCAAATCAGATGTAGGAATATAAGTGGGTTCACCTTGGCTGTTCAATGGATAAATAGGCAAGGGAGACGACTGCATCGAAGGTTTGGAAGCCTCATTAGTAGTCTGCAGTTGGGAAAATAAACCTCATGAGACGCGAGATGAAAGAAACAAGAGCTTGATATAGAAAGGTCAGAGATTCTTTCACAATACCTTCGTGGCTTCCTCAGTCGGACTAGAGTTATCACTCTCTATGGGAACGGCAGAAGGATTTGGATCATTTGTTGTGAGAGCTTTGACAGGAGATTCAGGAGGCGTGTTCTGTTTTTGTATCTTGGTGGGAGATGGAGGAGATTCTACGCTCTCTAGCCCATGAGTTACCCTTCGTTTTCTTTTTAGGGGAACATCTTCACGAGGGGATTCATCATCGTCGGAGTCTATGATGACTTAGGCTGCAACTTTTCTTCTTTTTTGAGGAGTTGGAGGTTTGCGGCCAACCTGGGAAGATCGAAGTGATCAGCAAAATACAGAAAAGCTTCAGGTGAATAAGAGCATGTAAGAATTTACCTTTGAACTTTCGGTCTTTCCTTCTGTTTTATTTGTCGGAACGTTTCTTTTGGGAGCAGCTGCGAATAAGTAAATATAGAAGATATAGGTTAGTAACGTTGAAGCTTCGTGAGAGGAAGCCAAATCGAAGGGAGATGACCTTCAAGGATTTCGGTCTCGATGTGAACATCTCTGATACTGATATGAAGGTGCCCTCTAAAGGTATCAAGTGTATGTTTAGTCGGAACCACCCGCTGCGCTTTAGGCTTTGACTGTTGTCGAAGTATTTTTATACTATCCTCACAGATAAACCAGTTTGGAAATGGAGGGGCAAGAGCCACGCCAAAATCAGCGGTTGGTAATCGAGGGGTCTTTGGGGGAAAGAGTTTAAAAGCAACCTCATATCGTCTATCATAAGGGATAGATGAGGGGATTTTTAGTTTCTCCATTCGTTTAGAAAATTTTTCTTTTAAAGTGACAGCAGCCTCGCGGACGGTTCGACTAACATCATTTGGTCGATAGGCAGTTTCGAAGTACTTCTGGAAAGCTTGTATCTCTTTGATATGAGTAGACGTACCTTTCTTGACTTTTTCCTGCACATCAATAAAAGCCTGGTCAATCAAGCTCGAAAAACTCGAAACATCAAGAAAGTTATTGGAGTAATGATTGGTCCACCAGTTGTAAAAGTCTGGGGTACAAAGGTGAGAGGGTTCAAAATAAATTGGAGTAAAATGGGACTTATGGGTGTAACGGGCCATTTGAGTCGAACACTCAAGTGGGTTGAAGCTGGTAGAGAGAAGAATAACATGAGACTTCTTATCATACAAGCACCTAGGAAATGATTGAATTAACCCAAATTGCCTCGACACCAAGTTGGGTTGATAAGCGACTAATATTGCTTGTCCTCTAACAAGGTTGAGCTTATGAACTATCAAGTGTGGCGTTAAGAATCTCTCCCATATCAGGTTTGATTCTGCTTCTTGTTTTTGTGAAACTGGAGGAAATGACCTGGTGAACCATTCAGGGCCATACAACCTATGAGCAAAAGAGGCCATCCTGGGAGTGAATTCATGCCTTTTTACAAACAAGTGGATGAAGCTGGTAAGATTGGCACGAAGGCTTCGACCCTCTTCATTTGGTGTCAACTGAACCAAGCGTGGCCATTCGACCCGACGTTCAGATACCTGGGCTTCGTCGACCTCTCCTTTAAAGGGAAGGTTGTGTTCGAAGGTAGCGTTCAACCATAGTTGAAGCAACCAAAATGGCCCCGCTATTATAAGAGTGCCATGGGTTTTTGGATCCCTTAGTTTATCAGCGCCTTCTCCCAAAGCCTCATACAGGCTGGCTAGTATCATCTCACTAAGGCATATGTCCCTTTTAAGGTGTAACTGATTCTCCAGGGTCAGGTACTTCCTCGCCACCTGCAAGGACTTTGTGCAAAAAATGCAACGAGACAACCACATAGCCAGAAAGGCTATGTGCTCCTCGTCTTCAACTACGTCGGTGTCTTTCTTATGATAATGATTTATGAAGGGTGTGTAAGTATGTTTCGTACTACCAAAACCTATGGTGTCCTGTGCATCAATTTCAGGATTGTAAGCCAATCCACATGGTCTTAATCCAACGATAGCAGCCATGTCGAAGAGCGTGGGAGTCACCATTCCACAGGGAAGATGGAAGGTATGGTGAGTGCTGTCCCAGAAATACAAAGAGGAGGCCAGCATTAACCGACAGTAAGGTGGCCCAACCTTCGACAGCATGATTAGGTTATAAATACCTATTTCTTTCCAATGTTGTACCTTCGCTTTCTCTATTTTCGCCAACCAGTTAAGGTAAAGTTCAGAATCTTTGAAGTACGGCGTAGCTCTAAAGAGTCTTGCCCCATCATGTAAATATTTAAGGTCCACGTTGAAGAGAGAAAAGTCATCTGGGTTATCAGAAGGGATTTTGCTAGCGTCTTTTTGCCCCAAGGGTTTGGTTTTTCGATAGGAAGGAAAAAAGTCACTCAAGGTGGAATAATCAAGGTCTGGGGGTGACAATGGGCCAGACATGGCTAAAGTTTTTCCAGCCACATCAACGGGGATGATTACCTGAGATTCGTAGATGTGTCGTTTCTCTTCTGCTAACGGTTCCCTGATGAGCTGTTGGTTCTTCGTGATTTTTGGTCCGCTCAAAGTAGCGAAAGGTGGCAATGCAGTTGAAGAAGATGGTCTCCTAGTTTGAGTTTTCTTCTATTGTTCAGCCATGATTGAAGTTTTTCAGAGAGAAAGGAGATTTTTATGGTGTTTAAAAAAGGGGTTTCTTCAGCAAAGGGGAGAAGAGTAAATGGTGGTAAAGAGTAGAAAGTCTTATGAAAAAAAATTTTGGTGATTTTATAAGGGTTCAGAAAATTAAGAATTTTTACGTGGGTGAAGTTAGTGGGCCACGTGTGCCGCCTAGTGGAAGAAGTAAGGGGCGGTTGTAACCTATACCCCTAGGCGCTAAAAGGGTGATGATGTTTTCTGAATTTTTGTGAGTTCCAAGAAACCTGCCATGATGATGATGATGTCAGAAGCGTGCAAAGTGGCGCGGTTTTTAATATAAACATTTCTCTTTCTTCTATTTTATCTTCCAAAGGATAAAAGGTAAACCAAAGGGTCTGATAGTATCGAAAAGATGGTGTCGAATGGGATACTATCAAAAAAATGTCCTTTTCCTGCAATAAGGTCGAAAAGAACATTCTTTGGGGGCAATTTGTTAGCTCCCAAATTCGACACTGCCTTGGGTTGCTAAAACATTAAGACATAATTAATGTCTAAATAAAATGAAGCAAAGAGGTTTCGACAGCCTCTAAGGAATTTTCTAAAGTTGAACGGTTGAAATAACTTAGAAAAATTAAGAAACCTAAAGTTATGAGCATTTCGACCGTGTCAGAGGTCATTCGACCGAAATTCCGCAAATGGCATTGCTACGTCGTTTTGAAATTCAAAAATTGGAGGGAGGAGTTTTGGTTCATAAGACACGTGGCGAATTCTAGAGCAGGAGGTTACATGCAAATGACACTTGTTAGATCGAGGAGATACTAGGAAGTTATTAGCGGTTAATTATTAGCATTATAAATAGGGATTTGTTAGGCAGATTTCGGTGTGTTTTACCATTTGTACAAAGTAACTCCAATCAAATTTACTCAAAGTACCCGAGTGTGAGAAAAGAGTATTTTTACGGAGAATGTACGTTATGTAAAATCACCAACTTTTCAATAAAGTCTTTTACAATTTCAGCAACATTTACATTCCCTCTGTCGAACCACTTGTGCAAGTGTTACATTTTGCCTTTTACCTTTCCTGCATCTTTTACTCCAATTCCTTCTTCCCTTTAAACTTTTTACCCTTTTCGAGCAGCCTTTTTACAAATCTTTTACAGCGTTTCTTTAAGTTTATGCACTTTAAAATACCCAGTCAAAGGCTTTTTCATTACAAGCACATTTACCAATTCGTTATCACAAGTACTTTAAATTTAATTCTAAACGTAGAATACTTTAGCACATGTCCTAGGATCAATCTGATCGATCCTGTGAGTCACCAAAGTAAAATTTGGAAGATCAGCGGTTGTTTTCCGATTTTCAAGGGAAACAATATCCCTAAGGGAGGTTGTGTTAGTTTGTTCCTGTGAACTGAGGTTTGATGTTTCTATTTTGTTTCTGCTATGTATATCTGGGAGGATTGTGTTGTTGTTGTTAGATCAGAAGTCATGATGTTTTGTCATGTTTGGAAGAGTAGTTGTTTTACTACTGGACTTACTAGATTGAATGCATTGTTAATCTGTTGTGCTTATTGTTGCTGATGAGGAATCATTTGTATGTTTGGGAGAATGTCTGCAGTAGGTTATGCTGTTAAGGGGGAATTTACTTGTGCTTATGCTTGCGCAATGTGGTTACATTGTATGAATGTCCATGGGAGTTCATGTGTTTGGTTTTTATCTTTAGGAGAGTTGTGTACCTGTTTGTTGTGTAGCTGCTTTGGTGCAGCATGTACAAAGCTTGCTGATTCTCAGGAAGCTAGTGTTCTTGTACCTCTAGTTAGGTGGTAATTTCATATAAGTTGTCTTGACATTATGCTGTCTGGTGTGCTCTATTGGCTTGACAGTATGAATATGGTTCTGGTTATGTAAGGTTGGTGCTCTGCTATGCACGTACCTCTGATTTATGAACTAGGATGGTTCATATTTCTTTGGAATGTCCTAAGAAATAATGTTGGTTGTCTGAGAGAATTTATTTTTCTTACAGAAGGTTGTAGGCTTGGATTTTAGTGGGAAGCTTTTTGTTTTGAAGCATAGTGTTTCTACTTCATTTGTTTTTGTGCCTTTGATTGGTTCTCAGGAAGAGTAAATGGTGGTTTATGGAGTAAGTACGATGCTGAGGAAGTTGGTGCTCCAATTTGAGTAGATTTGTAGGAGTATACAATGTGAATCAGGATGTTAGAACACAATGTGAATCAGGATGTCAGAATATTATACCATGCTGTTAAGAGATTCTTGTTGGTCAGCATGACAAGGACAATTTGACCAGTCTTTAGTGGTTTGAAGAAGGCGCACAAAATGTGTTTTTTTATGCATACATATTAAAAGAAAATAGGTTTCAATGACATAGGAATTGTCATGGTCCAAGCTTGGAAAGAGAGAACGAGTATCAAAAGGTGTGTCTCTCACATGTGGACAGTGGTCCATTATCAAGGATGATTTCACTTCTTCCAATATTCCTCTCCTTGACTTATCAGGCAATAGACGCGGGAAATTTGTGATATATAAATTCTAAAATCTGCTTGCTTTCACCTACTACCAAGTTGTACTCCTAACATGAGTCAATCATCCAAAATTCCTGATACTAAGAAGGTTCATTTGAAGGAAACCATGACAAAAAAGAAGGATGAGTCTAATGTTATGACATCTGCTGGATCATCAACTGGAGCTGCCTTGACATGGAAAAAGTCGGTGACAAAGATGAAGTCTCTCAAAAAAAATTCATGCTCAGGTACATGACTCTGATGCAGATGGTGATGAAGACTGGGTTAATTTAATTAACTCTTGAGGCTGGAGAGAATAGCTAGCTCAAAAGATGGAGAGTTGTTTGTGTTGTTGACTGTAATAAGGTCCTAACATCAACTGTTTCCATTTGATGTCTTAGGATTTTTGTTTGTTTCCTTTGGGGTGTTTTTCATTAGAAATTCTTTGGTTCCATTGCTTCTGTGTGTTTCCATGTCTGTTTACATTTACTTTATTCTTGTCAATTTTTGGCTAAAAAGGGGGAGTAAATATTAGAGAATTTTCAGAGAATATTAGAGAATTATCAGAGAATTGTAGTGTTTATGTGTAATGCTATCTTTAGGGGGAGTGTAACTTAGATACAGAGAATTTATTTTTCTCTGGGTATCTGTCTCTAGTGTTGAGGGGGAGCTTATGGTTGTTGCAATGTCAAACTATAGGTCTAGACATTGGAAGAGAATGTTGAATTATTTTTTTAGGCGTCTTCTGTTGCATGTGCCTCTGTTGTTGGTTGTTTGAAGGAAGCTTAATTTGTTTTAGCCAAAATTTACCAAAGGGGGAGATTGTTAAGTCTCAGTTTTTATGATTGGCATCAATTTTGGTAAAACATGTACTTCAGCAAGATGTTAGACAATTTGTCCTGATGTCATGTCACTTGTCTTGACATGTTGACTAACATTGTGATAGAACTGTACTACTGCTAATAGAAAAGTAGTCTATTGTTTTTGCTTGATGTGTGCAACTATCTAGGGGGGGCATGATAATTTGTCATGCTGGTTATTGTTGTTGTTATTGCTACTAGTGATGTGATGTCTGTGTGGAATGATGACTTTCTGATGTGGAATCATATGTTCTGATATTCAGCTTGATGTGTTTCTAATGTGTTTCTGTTGTATGTGTTTCTAATGTGTGAACTTGGATAGTTAATTGCTTGGATTTTCTGGTGATTTGGATTTTCCCTTGAGGGGGACCATTGGTTATGTGTGACAGGGGGAGTAATGGATTTGTATGAGATTGCTGGATTTTGCAAGAGTTGTAATCTTTGATGATTTGTGGCTGCATTTTATCTCTGATATCTTTCTGTTTGCAGATTGTACAAAGTTTACATGTTTTTCATGTAGCTTATGTTTTGTTTTCATGGTTTTATTCCTCTTCTCCAGAATTATTATGCAAAGGTTGTTTTAGCCAAAATTTGTCAAAGGGGGAGATTGAAGGTTCCATGGTTTTAGGATTGACAACAATTTTTCTAAAACATGGTTCACACCAGGATCATGTGTGTGATATTGTAACATGCTGATCAGTTCACCATGTGAGCATATGTCCTAACAGATATTGTAACATATTGTACTAGAACATCAATTTTGGATGTTTTAAATCTTGACAAGATTTGATTTGATTTTGTGATATTACTTTTGGATATATCTCAGTAATTTTGGCAGGTCAAAAAGATTTTATCTGGAACAAGTTTTTATATCTCCAGTTGTACACAAGTTTCTAAATTGGATGTTGAGACAATTTAGGAAACTTGATGATTTGTTCCAAGATTTAAGGTGACTTTTTCTGCATAATTTATGCAACCCTTAGCATGTGGATCAAGAAATATCTGGGTGAAGATTTCGAAGCCCATGGACTGCTGAGGAGTATTTAAAGTGCAACTTAAACCTAATGTGTGTTCGGACTTTAACTTTTGTAAAATAAGGGGAGGTTTTATAGAGCTAGGTTTTGAGAGTCTCTTGTGTGTGACTTTGTAAGTCACCATTTGTATCGTTTGATACACTGTGATAGACACATTATTTGTTGTATGTTGTTCTCACTCTGAAACTTTTAAGTAGTGGAGTTGAGTATTATTCTTGGGTGAAGCTTTTAGGAAAACCAATTATTGTTTATTGGAAGTGTGATCTTCTATTGTGTGTTTTGTATACACTCACTGGGATTGAGATTGTTTGATATCACTGAGGTGATTTAGAGAGTGAGAGGGGATTCTCATATCTAGATGGTGATTTCTAGGTAAAAGTTGCACAAGGTAGGGGTTAAGTGAGGAGTTGTAAACTGGGATTGTTTAGCTTCGAATTAATACTATTGGTTGTGGATTTCCTTCCTGGCTTGGTAGCCCCCAGATGTAGGTGATTTTCACCGAACTGAGTTAACAATTAATCGTGTTTTTTAATCATTATGCAATTTACAGTTTCTGCATAATTAAAGATTGATAATATTGTTCTGTCAGACTTAAGATGTCATAACATATGTCTTGACATTATGTTCTGATGTAAGGGCACCAGTATTATTAACATGTGGTACAACTCTAAAAAATTTCAAACAGGTTGTCTTTGAACTTGATGAGAATGATAATGGCTGAAAATGTTAAGCAGTCTATACCCAGAACACTGAAAATGCAAGGGAATTTATGAAAAATGTGAAAGAGTATTCAAATTCTAAAATTACTGACAAATCTATTGTGGGAAATTTGATAAGTGAGTTGATGAATAAATAGTTTGAATGGTCTCAACCCATTCATGATTAGGGGTGTGCAAAAAAAACCGGTTATTGTTAACCAAATTTGTATCCAAATTGTTCCACTTTTAAAAATCCAAACCAAATGCTAAAATATAAATCTAGTTATCCATTTTGTTATCCAAATATAAACATGTTTCCATTGGTTTAGTTATTGGATATCCAAATTTCATTATTTGTTAAATTGATATGTTTTTGTCTCTTTTCATGGTTTATCATATACACGTTATAAACTAATTTTATATTTTAAACTATTTTAATGTTAATTTTCTTGAATTTCATAAAAAAAAAATTATTTTATAAAAAATTCATAATTTTGTATTTCAAAATGAAAAAAAAAATTGTTTACGAATTCTCTAATTACTTAAAATGGTGTACTAATACTTCACAAATTATATGGACTTTTAGCAGTTAATTATATGTATTTTCAGTAATTAATTATTTAGATCTTAATGATCGAGTTTGATTTGACATGTGCAAAAAAATATACCAAAACTTGATTTGTTGGATTTGACTCTAGTTTTCATTTATAAATCTCGAAGATCATTAAAGCTTTATGAAAAAATGATCATAAATATTATAGATTTCTCCATCAATAGATAAAGGTTTTAAATATACAAATATATGTATTATAACATATTAGTCACCATTTTAAGTCCATATAATTTGCTGAAATTTTTTATTTTAGAATTTTTTATTTTTAGTTTTATTTTAAATTTTTTAAATTTTTTTTTAATTTTTAGAGTTTTTTTTAAAATGTTTTTTTTTCAAAGAAAAAATATATTAAAACTTTAAGTATTTAAATTTAAAAATTGATATAATTTAAAGAAAATTAAATTTAACTAAATAATTTGAATTAAAATCAAAATCCATTTAGAACCGGTTCTAAACCGGTTTGGAACAAGTGGTTTGGTTTATAAACCATAACCATAAAAATGGATTGGTTTATAAACCATAACCATAAAAATGACTTGGCTCATATTAAATAGTTATCCATGCACACCCCTATTCATGATCATGTCACTCAAATGGGAAATTTGGATGCAAAGTTGAAGTCCTTAGGTATGGATGTGAATGAATCTTTTCTTGTACAATTTATCATTAACTCGTTTCCTTTCGAGTTTGGACAGTTACAGGTGAATTACAATGCCATCAAAGAAAAATGGAACTTTCAAGAAATTAAGGCCATGTTGGTTCAAGAAGAAGGGAGGCTAAAGAAGATGAAAGATCATTCTGTTCATCTCACGACTCATGATGGAGCTAGTTGCAGTAAGGTCAAGCCCGACAAGAAGAAGGGCAAAGCTACTTTAAAGGATAATGAGGGCGAACTCTAAAAGGAAAAGAAGTGTTATTTCTGCAAGGAGAACGATCACTTCAGAAAGGATTGTCCTAAAAGGAAGATGTGGTTCGAAAAGAAAGGTATGTTTTATGTTTCTATAAATTTTGAATAAAATCTTATTGAAGTGCCAAATAATACTTGGTGGCTTGATTCAAGTGTGACTACTCATGTGTCACATATTATGCAGGGATTCCTTTCGATCCAAACCATAAAATAAAGTGAAAGGTTTCTTTATGTGTAAAACATAATGAAGGCACGAATAGAGGGAATTGGGATGTATAGATTGATCTTGGATACTAGATATCATATAGAACTGAAAAGTTGTTTTTATGTACCTGGATGTGCTAGGAATTTAGTTTATGTTGCAAAGTTGGATGGATTGAGTTTTAATTTTAGGATTGGAAACAATGTATTTTCTTTATTTAAAGATCCATATTGTTGTGGTTCTGGTGTTTTAGTTGATGGTTTATATCATTTTAATCTAGATGTTAATTTTGAAGAATCTTTGTTTAATATTGAACATATTGTTGGTAGTAAGCAAAGTACGAATAATGAGAGTTTTGCTTATTTGTGGCACCAAAGATTAGGTCACATATCCAAAGAAATAGTAATGAGGTTAATGAAAGGTAAAATATTACCTCAATTGGATTTTGGTGACTGGAATATATGTTTGGATTGCATTAAAGGAAAACATACCAAACAAATATCTAAGAGTTCATCTACAAGAAGCAGTGAACTCCTTGAATTGATACACACTGATATTTGCAGTCCCTTCGATGTTCCTTCCTGGGGAGGAGAAAAGTATTTATCACTTTTATTGATGACTTCTCGCGTTACTTTTACTTGTATCTATTGCATGAAAAATCTCAATCAGTGGACATGCTATAAGTATTCATTAATGAGGTGAAAAGGCAATTGGATAGGAATATAAAGATAGTGAGATCTGATAGAGATGGTGAATATTATGGAAAATATAATAAGAAAGGACAATGTCCAGGTTCATTTGTAAAGTTTCTCGAAAGTCGTGGCATATGTGCACAATATACTATGTTTGGCACACTACAGCAAAATGGTGTGTCAGAGAGGCGGAATCGTACTCTCATGAATGTGGTTAGATCAATGTTAAATTATAGTAATATACCATTATCATTATGGACTTATGCATTAAAGACCACTGTGTATTTGCTTAATAGGATTCCTAGCAAGGCAGTTCCTAACACTCCTTATGAGCTATGGACAGGAAGAAAATCTAGTCTAAAGCATCTTCATATTTGGGGATGCCAAGTTGAAGTAAGGGCGTATAATCCACATGAAAAGAAGATTGATGCGAGAGCCATTAGTGGTTTTTCATTGGGTATCCTAAAAAATCAAAAGGGTATAGATTTTATTGTCCTAATCATAGTACGAGAATAATTGAGTCTGGTAATACTCGGTTTATTGAAAATGGTCATTTCAGTGAGAATGAGAAATCACATAAAGTGGATATTATGGAGAGTCGTGAAGAATCTTCTTCGCCTTCAGAGTCTTCTCTGGTTGTGGTATCGCCATATAGCACACATAGACAATAAATTAATATTCAAAAACCACAAAATGAACATATAGTTGATGAACCGGTTGACAATTTACATGTCACAAATGAGCAAGAACAAGTGAACGAAGAAACACAATAAATAACAATAAGAAGGTTTAAAAGGCAAAAAAGATCAGCTATTTTGAAAGATTATGTTATTTATTCACTTGAACATGAATGTGACTTAAGCATTGATGAGGATCCAGTCTCATTCATGCAAGCCATGGAAAGTGACAATTCTGAAAATTAGATCAACGCTATGAAAGAAAAGTTAAAATCAATGGATGAAAATAATGTATATGATCTAGTTGAGTTTCCTAAAGGTTCAAAATGGGTTGGTTGTAAATGGGTATTTAAGACCAAACGAGAATCGAAAGGAAGTATTGAAAGATATAAAGTTAGACTTGTCGCCAAAGGTTTCACTCAAAAGGATGATGTTGACTATAAAGAAACCTTCTCTACTGTTTTAAAGAAGGACTCTACGAGAATTCTTTTAACTTTGGTGGATAATTATGACTTGGAGCTTCACCAAATCGATGTGAAGACCGCCTTTCTAAATGGTGACTTAGAGGAAGAAGTGTATATGGCTCAACCTGAAGGGTTTGTTACTACGGGAAAATAAAATTTAGTATGTAAATTAAAGAAGTCAGTATATGGACTAAAGCAAGATTCCAGACAATAGTATCTTAAATTAACAATACTATTTTGTCATATGGTTTTATAGAGAACACCGTAGATCGATGTATCTATATGAAAGTCAGTGAGAGAAAATTTATAATTTTGGTCTTATATATTGATGACATTTTACTTGTTGCTAATGATTTTGCTTTGTTACATGGTGTAAAAAAGTTTCTCTCCAATAAATTTGAAATGAAGGATATGTGTGAAGCATCATATGTGATAGGAATAGAAGTATTTCGTAATAGATCACAAGGACTATTGGGAATGGCTCAGAAAGGCTATATAAATAAAATATTAGAGAGATTCAGAATGGATAAATACTTTGTAGACATAGTTCCTATTCAGAAAGGGAACAATTTTAGTCAAATGCAATGTCCTAAAAATGAATTAGAATGAAAAAATGAAGTTTATTCCCTATGCATCAGTGTTTGAGATCTTGGTGTATGCCCAAACATGTACTCGACCGAATATCAGTTTTGCTGTTGGTATGTTGTGTAGATATCAAAGTAATCCCGAAATGAATCACTAGAAAGCTGCAAAGAAAGTTCTTAAGTACTTACTAGGCACTAGATTACATGCTCACTTATAGAAGATTAGATCAAATTGAAGTGGTTGGCTACGCAAATTCAGACTTTGCATGATGTGTGGACTCAAGAAAATCTAATTTGGGTATGTTTTTCTTCTGGATGGAGGAGCAATATCGTGGAAGAGTTTAAAGCAATCCATCATTACTACCTCTAGTATGGAGGCAAAATTTGTGGCACACTTTGAGGCCACAATTCAATCATTGTGGTTGGGAAACTTCATCTTAGGGCTTGGTATTGTCAACAATATAGCTAGGCCACTAAGGATTTATTGTGATAATTCTGCAGCTGTCTTCTTCTCTAAGAATGATAAATATTCCAAAGGTGCTAAACACACGAAATTGAAGTATTTATCAGTGAAAGAAGAAGTGCATAAATAAAAAGTGTCATTTGAACATATTGAGATTTAATGATAGCGAATCCGTTAACTAAAGGTTTACCGTCCAAGACATTTGTTGGCCATGTAGAAAGTATGGACATTATGTAAAAGTCCATGTTAACACACACACACACACACACACACACACACACACACACATATATATATATATATATATATATATATATATATATATATATATATATATATATATATATATATATATATATATAATATTTGTATCATGTGACACTTGTGAATTCAATTAAGGTTATGTTTCTGTTGAGGTTCGTTATTCATATTATATTATATATATTATTATTAATATGTGATTACAAGGGTGTCTTTGTAAAGACATGAAAGAGACATTATTGTTTCCCTTAAAGTTATTTGAATTGGATTGATTCGTGATACATGAAAAAAAATCAAGTTGATGAGTAACTTGTGACCGCCATGATCTGGTCATTTCAATTTATTAAAGATAATGACTTGGTGCTTTTAATAAATTATGCATAATTATGGTATAAGATTGAAACACCAAGTTTCCACCTGAGTCATGTGGGGAGACAGTTGGATTAATTTATTAATCCAATAATTATGACTCAAGTAATTAAAACTTTGGCTTAAACGAATGATACTCTAATGTGATGATTATTTGGATGGATGGATAATTAAGGCAATGTGGTTTTATTTTGAAAATAAAAATTTAAATCCCTCTTCTCTCACTTCATGGATGTTGGGACATGACTCTTAGGATAAAATGTGTCTGCTGGAGTAAGAACCTATAAATAGAGACCTTCAAAAAAACAACATCACTCTTCTCATTCCTTCTTATTTTTTCTCACAAATACACAAAAGTATTTTCATCATAAAGATACACAAAAGGAAGAAGAAAGAGAGGATAAAACAATTGGAAACAAGATCGAGAACTAGACAAGAATCGGCGTTATGGATTCAGGTACGTTTTTACTGTTTCTCATAGAAATTGAAATTGTGTGAAAATCATGATATTAAAATCCAAAAACATGAAGTTTTTCTAACAAAAACTGCATAAACATATTCAATGATCTTTCCACTTAGTTGTTATTATTATTATTATTATTATTATTATTATTATTATTATTATTATTATTATTATTATTATTATTATTATTATTATTATTATTATTATTATTATTATTATTATTATTAGTGTTTGTGTTCGACTTTTTATTTACTTATTTTGCATAAATAGTAATTATGATAGATTTTTGTTGTCATTACTATCACTAGTGTCGGTATTCGAACTTATACAGCGTCCGTTTGTTTTGACTTTGCTTTAAAATAATTTATATAGTGCAACATAATTTTGTGGAAAAAAATTTACAAATAAACTTTTCATAAAAAGTTCAAATGAAAATTTGGTTTGAATAACTATTTTTAAAATGTTATTTTAGATATTTCATCATTTTATCGAAGAAAAAAAATTGGATAGCAAAATTTCAAAAAAAACACTTAATTTTGAAGCTATTTCAAATAGCTTTTCATAAATAAAAAATTTAGAGATACAATTTTTTTAAAAAAATTGTGATTTCAACTATGTTTTGATTTTCAATAATGTATATTTACGTTGGACGATATCAAAATTTATTATTCTTTTTATAAAAAAATGAATATAAAAACACTTGTAATATTTTGAAAAACAATTTTACAAAATTTAATTTTTAAAATACAAAGAAAAAATCATTTTTTTCAAAAGTATGTGTGTGTGTGTGTGCGCGCGCGTGCATGCGTGCGTGCGTGTGTGCGTGCGTGTGTGTGTGTGTGCGTGCGTGTGTGCGTGTGTGTGTGTGTGTGTGTGCGTGCGTGCGTGTGCGTGTGTGTGTGAGAGAGAGAGGGGGGGGGGGGGCTGTGTATCATTATTATTTACTCTTTCTATCATTTTTTACATGTTGTTTTTAAATTTTTACATATAGAAAAATATGTTATATTTAACATTATTTAAATTCATTTATTTTTCTTTTTTTATGTAATACATAATTAAGAAATTTTTTAACAAATTTACATGGCCTGTTATTTATATAATGGTATTTTGAAATGGCGTTTGGAGCTCTATTCTCACGTTCCAAGATGCTTTGATGTGAAATTTTAAAAATTTTGAATGGCTTTCACGTTGGATTTTCATCGTGACATGGTATCAAATAGGAAATAAAGAAAATAAGTTATTATTATATAAAAGACTTAATTGCAACTATGGTCCCCATATTTTGTATTTTTTTGGGTTTTGGTCCTCCCATTTTAAAAATCACGATTTCGGTCCCTTTTTTAAGTTTTGAGTTTGATTTTAGTCCCCTCTCCAATTTTAAATTTTCTTTAATGATGTGACACTATCTAAGATGACGTGTCTAATGCCAGGTCATTTTTTAAAAATTAATTTAAGACTTTTTTTATTGACTAGGATAATTAACTTATTAATATTATTTTAATTAATTAATTAATTAATTAATGATTAATATTTTATTATTAATTTTTATAATTAATTAATTAATTAAAATTTTAAATGAAACTTTTTGGGCCTTTAGTTATTGGCCTATGTCTTTGGTCCATCTTTCTAACCCACAATTGAATTGTTGTGTTTGTTTCAGCTTTATAAACACTTTCATGTCTTATACAAAAATCAATGTGGAACTTCTAAAAGACATTTTATACTACAACATTATCTCCTTCTTCATTGCAGTAACTTCTCCTTCTTCTCAAACTTGTGTCCATTGCAGTAACTTAGATGAACGAAAGAACAAAATCGAACTAACTTTCTAAACTAGACCAACTTGTTGAACCGAAAATGTATCAAACATAAAATGAACACAACCTAAAATGCAAATTTGTAAAAATCAACACAAACATTCAAAATGAGCTTGAACCCAGAAACACAGTTGTAAACAAAGTCACATATGAAATCGGATTTGAAACGAAATTACATCTTGTAGTTGTGATAAACTTTGATGAAGCAACAACCTTGCCAAGTCGAACTAGGAACAAACTCTGGACCTGTCGAACTGAATTTGCGAAATTGCAAAGCTTGAATGAAACTGAACAACTAGCGATATAAACCTCAAAACTTAACACAAATAAACATCCTGCTAACGGAAACATTTGAAGGCTCGGAAATATCAAAATCACATGTTTCTACTATTCATTAAAAAAGCATGTAATTCTTCAATAATTCTTCAAAGAAAATACAATACAATGTTAGTCAAGTACTATCCACAAGAACTATGTAGTAGATGCATAATTTCAACAATACTCAACAATTCTAAAACTAAGAGTATACTCCAAATATCAATGAAGCAACACAAAGAATATTGTACACAGGTAATTATTTGATATCAATTGCTAGCAATCTTCAACCCCAATAATTCTCTTTGATCGAACCTGCTACAATGCTAAAGTCATCTTGATGTACATGGATTTATATAATCAATGCATGTAGTTGTAGAAATTGTCCATCAGTGGAGAGCTCGACAAATCCTCTACTAAGAGAAGCCATGGTTGAACTAGTCATACCTAGCACATCAACTGAAAATATTAAATGCAAAGGGTTGTGAATCAAATCTCTCAAAATACGGTTTCCAATGGCCGGAACGATAGAACTTTTTCATATGAATCTGTCTCTGTGCATTACCCTCCTCAAATGTACCTAAAATAATAGGTAGTAATGTTAGTGTAATTAATTTACAATGTTAGTTGCAATGTTAGTCACATCATTTTACAATGTCATGTTGAAAAACAATGTCGAGATGAATTATGGGATTTTTGGATAACAAGAAAACTGTTGAAAATAACATATTTGTAATAATTGTATTCGGCCCACTAATCAAACCATTAAGTTTAGAATAGTTTATTTAAACGAAATAGTTAATTTGGAATTGTATAAAAGTGTTTTTAATGTATTTTAAACAATGGTAAATTTGCACAACCTCGCTGTAATACTAACTTTCTATTTTTTCATGACTATTTCTTTATAAGGAAACTATATCAACAATACTCAATATTCATGACAGAAGTGAACAATGGACTTCAATTCATTAGGGCTTTAAAATTCAAATATGTAACAATGTCAAAGTCACATGCAATAGAAACTTCACAATCAAACTTGGAAAGAGAGTCAAATTCAATCTTCTACAAACTCAAATCTAACAATATCATGTGTGAATATCCAGTTTTGCATAACAACAATGTACCAAATGCAAGAATTGTAATGATTAACTACTCATAAATTGCAAATCACAAACAAAGAACTGGAAATGATATTACCCAATGAGAGAAAGTGAGAGCTTTGGAATTTAAATCAAATTCCTATGCTTCTTATGCTTAAATCATGCAAGATGGGAGTTTGAGAAGAAGGAGAAATTACTACAATGAAGAAGGAGATAATGTTGTAGTATAAAATGTCTTTTAGAAGTCCCACATTGATTTTTGTATAAGACATTAAGGTGTTTATAAAGCTGAAACAAACACAACAATTCCATTGTGGGTTAGAAAGATGGACCAAAGACATGAGCCAATAACAAAGGCCCAAAGAGTTTCATTTAAAATTTTGATTAATTAATTAATTATAAAAATTAATAATAAAATATTAATCATTAATTAATTAATTAAAATTATATTAATAAGTTAATTATCCTAGTCAATAAAAAAAAGTCTTAAATTTTTTTTTTTTTAAATGACCTGGCATTAGACACGTCATTTTAGATAGTGCCACATCATTAAAAAAAATTAAAATTAGAAAGGGGACTAAAATCAAACTCAAAACTTAAAAAAAAGACCAAAATCGTGGTTTTTAAAATGGGGGGACCAAAATCCAAAAAAAAATACAAAATAGGGGGACCATAGTTGCAATTAAGCCTATATAAAAAAGAAAAATTATTAAAAAATTTATAAAATTGTCATTTGTTAAGAAACACAAATTTAAAGAACTAAAAGAAAGAGAATAATAATTTTTAAAATAATAATTATTAAAATTATAAAACCATTTATAACTTAATATATATTTTTTATAAACAATTTATAATAAAAATTCAGATGGAGTATTAAAGTAGATTGATTCAGTTGATAAAGAGTTGACTCACATCGAAAGATTATAAATTTAATTCTCGCTATCAATGTGATGATCTGAGTGACCTGTAAATATTTTTATAAATGTTCTCTGAATCTCTGATAAACTTCAAAAATCCATTTCATTTAAGCTTTTATTTATAAAAAAAACGAATGGGGTAATTAATCTTGTTTGTACTTTATAAACAACAAGTAAATAGAAACAATTTTTTCAAAGACAAGAAAATACTTTATTAAAACCTTAAAGGCCAGACATAAGAAATGCCTAATAATACACCATAATACAATACCAACTAAAACCAAAATGCAGATACCAAAATAAAATAACTTCACCCTAACACAATAATACTCCATAACAACACTAAGCTCACTCTACAACAATACTGATATAGAGCACCACCACCTCCGCCAAGCCCGACAAATTGACAACCTACCAAAACTCCATATACTTATGCAAGTAAACCAGAAGCAATTCCACCATTGCCTGAAGAATGAAATTGCGGAAGACGCACTAGATAAACTGACAACTCCCACACATGACAACAAAATTTCACATTGGATAAAGCTAATACTCTGTAGCTATAAGTGCATTAATGAGGCACATATACTATTAACAATGGTGAATTCAGGAAGAGAGTGTAACAGAATGTAACCAATTCCAACTGTCTTGGCAATGCAGTTAGAAGAAGAAGAAGAAAAAAAATATGATTATCATTGAATTGAATAATGAATGTTACATTTAGATAGTATATATACAAAGAGTGGTCCACATGATATGTCAAAGGGATAGACTAAATCCTAGTAGTACACGTGTACAATACAAAATACATTAAGTCACTAAACCTATATAAGCTAAGAGCCTCCCTCAAGTTGGACTATGTATGCTACAAAGTTCCAACTTAACCAAGATGGAATTCAATGTAGGAGAATGTAAGGGTTTTGTGAACATGTTTGCAAGTTGTGCGTTGGTGAACACGGGCAGCAAATGGATAAGCTTGAAGTGCAGCTTCTCACGAATCACATGGCAATCAAGCTCAATGTGTTTACTTTTTTCATGAAAAATAGGATTGTGAGCCAGATATATAGCAGACTTGCTATCACAATAGACTGAAGCAGGTTGAGAAAAAGAGATGAGGAAATCGTTAAACAAATACTGTAGCCATTGAAGTTCACAAGTGAGTGAAGCCAATGCCCTATATTCTGCTTCAGTGGAGGACCTAGAAACTGTATGTTGTTTCTTCGATTTCCAACATAAAAGTGATGAGCCAAGAATCACACAATACCTAGTTATTGATTTTCTTGTATCAGGGCATCTAGCCCAATCAGAATCAGCAAAGCTAAATAGTTTTAGAGAACTTGATGCAGAGAAAAGAATGCCTTTGGCCGGCACAACTTTCAAATACCTGAGGATCCGTGTAGCAGAATGATAATGAGGCAAGAGAGGTTTGGCAAAATACTGGCTCAAGTGTTGGACAACAAATGAAATTCCTGGCCTAGAGTTAGTCAAGTATATCAACTTACCTATGAGTCTTCGATAAGAGGAAGGATCTTCCAATGGTTGACCCTCATTTACTGAAAGTTTGAGGATTGGATCAAAGGGAACAAATGAAGGTTTTGAGGCAAGAAAACCAATATATTTTAGGAGTTCAAGAGTATATTTTCTTTGATTAAGAAAAATACCAGTTGTGGATCTTGCAATTTCAAAACCTAAGAAAAATCTGAGTTGTCCCAAATCTTTGATCTTGAATTGATGGTCCAAAAGTTGTTTGACAAGTTGAATCTCTTGAATAGAATCACCTTCTAATACTATATCATCAACATAAACAAGTAAAGTTGTGAAACTATGCTTAGCAACTTTAGTGTACAATGAGTGATCAGCCTGAGATTGTTGAAAGCCAAGAGATGTTAAGAAGGAGAAAAACTTGGAATACCACTGTCTACTGGCTTGTTTAAGCTCATATAAGGATTTTTGAAGTTTGCAAACCTTATTAGGACTTGAGCAAGGGAGGCCAGATGGAATGGACATATACACTTCTTCATGTAGGTCACCATGGAGAAAAGCATTGTTGACATCTAATTGCTCAAGATGTCAGCCTTTAATAGTTGCAATAGAGAGTAAAACTTTGATTGTAGTGAGTTTGGTCACAGGAGAGAATGTGTCAAATTAATCAATGCCTTCCATTTGAGTATATCCCTTTGCCACTAGCCTTGCCTTGTATCTTTCAATGGAACCATCAGCCTTGTACTTAACTTTGTAAATCAACCTACATCCAATGGGAGACTTCCCAGCTGGCAAATCAACCACAATCTAAGTTTGGGTTTTCTCAAGAGCATGTAATTCCACATCCATGGCTTGTTTCCAACAGTCATACTTGATTGCTTGGTTGTAAGTCTTTGGCTCAGGATTTGAACAAATAGAACAACATAAATGTTTATAGGATGGATAACATGTATCATAAGATATAACAGATGAAAGAGGATATGCAACATGTGATTTTTGATGCTGAAAAGAAGAAATATTACAAGTAGTATAACAATGATAATCTATAAAATATAATGGAGGATTTGAAACTCGAGTTAAATGTCTTAAAGGCATATGGGAGGGTACATTTTCCAAAGGATAAGAGATATTGGTAGGAGAGATAGCATCAGAAAGATTATTCTGATAATTGGATAAGGGTGTGGTAGATTGAACAAGTCTATTGGATAAAGGGAAGATGTTAGACTAGTTGTCATTAGGAAGGCTAAGCAGGTTTTGTCATACAGATGGTGGAAGGGGCATGTATTCAGTGTACTATCAGTAGCATGATTGTGACTACTGATATGGGAAGGGCTAGAGGGACTAGTACCATCAGTCATAGGACTGGTATAGGAAGTAGAAGGGGATTGTCCTTGGGAGCCAAAGTTAAAGGATAAAGGTGATTTAAGATAGCTAGCAGTAGCATGTATAAGCTGAATGTTATGTTCAGAGGTGTATTCAAGGATAAGTGAGAATATAGGGTCAAAAGTGAGTTGGGAAGGTGAGGACTTATTGTGAAAGGGAAATTGGTTTTCATAAAACACAACATTTCTTGAGACAAATATATTGTGGTGTTGTAGGTCATATAGTATATAGCCCTTTGTGACATCTCTAAAGCCTAAAAACACACACTTTCTAGCTCTAGGATCAAACTTTGTCCTATGTGCTTGAATAGTAGTAGCAAAACTCAAACATCCAAACACTTTCAAGTGAACAAGGGAAGGTGGTTGAAGATATAAAAGTTCATAAGGACATTTGGATTTAAGAAGGGGAGTAGGGAGTCTATTTATGATATGGATTGCATGTTGAACACATAAGTTCCACATATTGAGAGGAAATTGGGAGTGGAAAAATAGAGTTCTAGCTACATTTAAAATGTGTTGATGTTTTCTCTCCACCACCCTATTTTGTTGGGGTGTTTCAACACATGATCTTTGGTGAATGATACCCTTAGACAAAAGAAATTCAGAGTGGGCCATGAATTCAATACCTTTGTCTGACCTAAGGCATTTTAAAGAAGTGTTAAATTGTGTTTCAATGTAAGAAAAAATTGAATAAATTTTGTGTTAGTCTGATCTTTGGTTTGGAGAAATATTACCCAGGTATATCTAGTGAAGTCATCAACAAGTGTTAAAAAATATTTGTGACCTATAGTAGATATAGTAGAAAATGGGCTCACAAATCAGCATGTAATATATCAAATGCTGCAGAAGAATGAGTACTACTATGTAAAAAAGGAAGTTTCTTTTGTTTACCAAGGTGACAAGCATCACAAGCAACATTATTTTGATAAGGAATAAAAGGAAAAAGCCTATATCAGATATATGTCCTAGTCTGAGATGCCAAAGATTACAAGTATCTTTAACAATAGAATGGCAGGCAGAAAGATGTTTGGAGGAGTCAAGCACATATAGCCCTCTTTGCAAGTTAGTTATACCAATCATTTCCTTGAAATGGTTCTGCATAATTTGGCAAGAATTAACATTGAATTGCACACTACAATGATTGGTACATACAAGTTTAGCAATGGAAAGCAAATTGACATAAAGATTTGGTATGTATAGAACATTATATGATGTCAAGAATGGTGAAACGACTATGCTGTCAGACTTTGATGTTAGTAAGTGTGGTACCCTTATGCAAATTAACATGCACATAAATAATGTTCTTATGAGAAGAAAAATATTGAGATCAAATGATATATGGTCAGTAGCACCTGTATCTAGAATCCTAAGCTGAGAATTATTACCAATGTCATTTGAAGAATGAGAGTTTAGGACAAATGGGGAAGTGGAAATGGAATTCACCTTGGGAGTGGTTTTGGACTCTTGGAGCAAGTCAAGGATGTGATGATACTACTCTTGAGTGAAACAAAACGAGGATGATACAACTGAATTGGACTGAGAAGAATTAGGGCTAGCATTTACTGAGGTAGCAGATTGAGAAGAGGCTGATTGCTTGCTCTTGCCTTTAAAACTTGGTGGATATCCATGCTTGATAAAGCATGTCTCTATTGTGTGGTTGTTCCGACCACAATGTGTGCATATGCAATTTTGCCCTTTTGCTCCACCATTTCCTTGGGATTTGCCCTTGAAACCATGATATTCGGTTCTTGCAGTGGTAGTATTGGAAGTGTTATTAACCTGAAATGTTGTAGTTTCTTCACCAGTGTTGTCACTAGGCATAACAGGAAAAAGAGAGTTACTCATTTCCCTTTCTTGTTGGATAACTAGGGAGAAAACTTTATCAATACCAGGTAATGGATTCATCATCATTATTTGAGACTTAAAATTGACAAACTTTTCATTCAAGCCCTTGAGAAACCTAATAACATAATCTTGCTCACGATATCGTTTATTTGAAGCAAGAGCACCACAAGAACATGGAATAACACAAACACAAACATGACTTTCAATTGTGTAAAGTAGTTAGAAACATCAAGTGTACCCTGACGAAACTTGTAGAGATCTTCTTGAATATCTGATATGCGAAATATATCACTGTATGAAAAACGAATCTTCAAATTCTGCCATACTCCTGCAGTGCTATCTCTCCATAAAACTGATTTTGCAATTGACTCTAAAACAGAACGCAAAATCCAAGCTAGAACCATAGTATTACATTGAATCCATGGAGCATACAACGGATCTGAGACAGAAGGCTTGGTGAGAGTTCCATCAATAAACTTCTCTTTGTTCTTGGAGATAAGAGTTATGTGCATTGATCTTGACCAAGTGTGGTAGTTCTTATCATCAAGAAGAGGATAAACAAGAACAATTGCGGGATTTCATTAGGGCGCAGATAGTAAAGATTCGTTGAGAAGTTAATGTAGTTCTGGTATGCCATTGAAGAAGGAAAAACAAGAAACCGACTTCAAAGAAAGAAGGGGAAGATGAAGTTTGCAGAGAACTCGAATAGAATCAGAAAAGAAGAATTCTGCAATGCTTCAAGGAGAAGGAAAGCAGTGAGAAACAATGGCTACCAGAGTTTTTTAAGCTCTGATACCATGTTAATAATGGTGAATTCAAGAAGAGATTGTAACAGAATGTACTCAATTCCAATTGTCTTGGCAATATAATTAAAAGAAGAAGAGAAATATATGATGAATAATGAACGGTAACATTTAAACAATATATATACAAAAACGGGTCCACATGATATATTAAAGGGATAGACTAAATCCTAACGGGACATGTGTAAAATACTATATAAGCTAAGATCCACAACTAAAAGATCTATTTTTGCTGACAAGATCAACAAACTCTTCCTGCACTAAATCCTTATCCATAATTGTAATTCCCAGCAGTTCTCACCCAACATAATAAAAATGCGTGAATAAGCAAACATAACTAATTACATGTTTGCATGTGTTCAAAAACTTAATCAACTCAAAAGCTTCAACTGATTGTTTCACTATTTTTACATTTTATTGTATTGAAATGTTGTCTTCCACTATAATTTTGCTTTTTCTAAAGTAAAATCCAAACACATAATAAGAAATTTATCACATAACTTTCTTTTTTGTTTGGGTAAAAATTACACGTGTACCAATTCAAATTTACACTTCCCAGAAACCACGCTCTTCAAATCCTCCAATCTCACATCACCGCCACCACACAGCACCACTCTCCCGATCCGTGTCCCGTCGTTCACCGCCTTATTCCTCACACTCCGCCACTCACATCCTCCTCCATTAAACACCTCACACACCACCATCTCCTCCGGTTCCGACGGATTGTAAACGTAAACAAAATCACCAATACAAACCAATTCAATCGAATTCAACAACTCACTCTCACTCTCACCTCTTAGTTTCTCCACCATCTCTTTCGGCATCGCACACAGTTCCATCGTTTCAAACCCAAATTCCTTTTTCACTTCCCATATTTTCACTCCTTTCACGTTCTCCGCATCGCCTACTATTCCCACCACAACCAAACGATCCCGCACCGTTCCCGTAACGCTGAAGAACACGCTCTCCTCCCTTCGAAGATTGTACGGTCCTTGCCACGTCATCGTTTTACAATCGAAGGAATACATCATGCCGGAGTTTTTCTCCGTCACGTACATAAACTCACCGGCGACAGCAACAGAGAGCCATGTCGACGCTGTAGTGTCCTTCATCATCTCAGGCATGGACTCGCACCGCATCCAAATGCGAGAATCTATATCGTACGTTTCCACTGCTAAAGGATCGTCCTCGAAGTCACACGCGCCACCAGCAACAACGATGCAGTTTCCAACCTGAGCAACCACCGGGTCAACGCGCCAAACACGTGGTGGTGGCGCGTGGTTCCACTCGAGATGGAGTGAATCTACGGAGGTGAATTCTTTAGGAGAGAGCGTGTAGAGGAGCGTGGAATGCGAAGATCGTAGAGCGGAGGTATGGTTGATTTGTGGCGCGTGAATTTCAATCCATGTTAGGGAGCGTGGATCGTACGCGTATGATTTGATCACGTGAGGAGTACGGTGGTTTTGAGTGTGAACCGTGAGCCACGGCTTCACAGGGTTGACGTGGCGGAGGGAACTCGAGACCGCACTGTTCCAATGATTTGACACGTGACTGGCTGGCAGCAAGTAAATGAGCGGCACGTGAGAGAGTATGGCTTCTAAGATGTCTCCATGGATGGGAGCTTCTAGTTCTTTTTCTTGAAATTTCTGGAAACCCATTTTCGACTGTGTAACTGTGTGAGTGTTGTCTTTGTTTTTTTAAACTGCTATTATTTTGAGTAGAAGTAAAGTAGAACATAAATTTTAAAGTAGAATGAGTAGTAGGAATGGATACTTCTTAAGGGATTTATATAGGAGGTGGGAAAAAAAGGATCGGACCAATAGGAAAGACGGGGCAGGCTGAAAATGAAACTTTATAGATAGAATAACACGTGTACCATTAGTTATTGTGCGATTTAGATAATTTTAATTATGTTTTTAATAAATGCATCGGTATTTTTAATTATCTTGCTGGAACTCACATTTTCTAATCATTACAATTATTGTGAATTATTTTAATGGAATGAGTCAAATTTTTTACTCTTTCAAATTATAGATTATTTGTAAAAAAATGGAGAGATTATTTTACAATTTCAATTCTATCGATGACTTTTTCTCTAACATATTCTCTATTATTTATTATTATTTTTTAATTATATTTTTCAAACTTTTTAAATTTCTTAATTATATTTTTTAATTACATAAAATATTCTAAATTTCTTATAATTTGTGACGGATGAAGTAATTTGTTCTCTCACCCTAGTAAAAAATTTCACTTCTCAAATATATATTTTTTTCAAATTATTTTTTTTTACAATATTTATATTTAATTTAAAAATTAATTATTATATACTCTGCATATCACAACCACTTATAAAGATTATTTTAGAAATAATTAAATTAAAAGTCAAATATTAGTAAAAATTTAATAGTCACAAAATTGTTTTATCAATTAAATTCTTTATTTTATTATTAATATCAATAAAATTAATAATTTTTTATTTTGATTAAGCTTAATTATAGTTTTGATCCTCTACTTTATTCAATTTACAAAATGAGTCTCTCTATTTTAAATTTAAACAGTTTTGATTTTTTATTATAAATTTAATCAATTTTAATTCTCTTTCATAATTTTACACTTATAATTAATAATATTTTACTTTTTAAATGAGAATTACTTATAACATATGATAAATTAGCGTATATAAATTTATTATTAAACTTTGTAGATAAAAATATAAGTTAAAAAAAAAAGAATATATCAATGATTTTCTATGAAAAAATGTGAAAAAGAGACTGAATTAAAAATATAGAGACCAAAATTGTTTGAGTTTAAAATAAGAGGACTAATTTTATAAATTAGACAAAATTGAGAAATTAAAACTGTAATTTAGTCTTTTAAAAAATGTGCAAAATTTTTAAAATTACTTTTAAATAATATAATACAGTATGTTTTTTTTTTTAATATTTAAAATATTAAAATTCAACTCGTACACATAAAAACGAATATACTAATTTGTGTTTTTAGAACACAAGATACTTATAAATAAAAGTTTGTGTTAAAAATAACAATAAAAATATAATTATAAATTTTTAATAAATTTTTTAAAAAGTTCTACATTTATTCTTAACTTATGCCTTTGAAAATTTAACATTATCCAATTTTTATTTAGGGTTTCAATTTTTTTTGACATATTTTATAATTTAACTTGAATATAACTCAATTTAGTTACAAGGACCGAGTGTCCATTAATAAATCATACTTACCATGTAACAATTTATAAGTTAGTTATATGTTTTGTGTTTTTTTTAATATGTTTTAAAAAAAAAGAAAAAAAGAAAATTTAATTTGCTAGAAAAATGTATTTTTTAAATAAAATACTCAAATGAAATAATGAAGACTTTTTTATTTATAATTTGTAATAATAAAAAGGAATGTATTTTATTTATAAAAAAATCTAGACATTTATGGGGATTGGAGTATCAATTAATGTAAATTTAGAGAAAATTGAGAAATAAACTATTAACTCACAAAGAAAAAGTAAGTGTCTAATTTTTTATTTATAAAAAGTTTAGAAGACATATGTATTTTGATTTTCTAAATTTAAAGGAAACATAGACTAAAAATATATGTTTAGAGATAAGAATATGTCAGGACGATCTATAGAATTTTATAAAAAAAATTTAAATGGTTGTTTTAAAATTTTATTTAATTAAATAAATCAAGCTTAAGTTATTAAAAAAATCTATAAAATCTTATATGTCGGTCTATATATGCATATCTATTAAAAAAATATGTTAAATATAAAAGAATGTGTTGTCTATTTAAAAAATAGGTAAAAACTACTATTTGAAAGCCTTAATGTGAAATGAAATTTTAAATAAACTTTTAGTCTAGATCATACTTTTAAAAAGATTAGGCAAAAAAAACCTATAATAGGTCATAGGCTAGACTTAAATCTTAAAAATTTATTGATTTTGACGGCTGATCAGAATCTGAAGTGGAACAGAGACTTTGTCTGTGATGCTGGGTTGCAAGGATGAGGAGAGGGTGTACCTGCAAGACACTCCGATGTTAAAGTAAGAATTGGAAAAAGAGAAAGCAAGTACAAGGAATATATGTTTTAGGGTGATTTAGAATGGTTTAAAAACCTGACCCTCTCAAGTGAGAGGGTTTCTATAATGCCCTAGCGCTTGGCCATTGGTTTTTATTTTCGGGGCGAGATATTCACTCCCAAAGAATATGTAACTGCCAGAAACTAGCTATTGGGACTGGTAGAGATGCTCGGAACTAGCCGTTGCTGCGGGCAAGAGCGTGGTCGCGGACACTGGCGTCGTGACTGTTTTTGAATGGTGGAACCGTGCGTGACTGGCAGGAATGTGATGAGGGACAGCTGATCCTGGGGGTCAGCTGGCCAACCTTCCTCGGCAAAGGGGCAGAGGAGAGAAGACTCCCTTTTGCCCTTAATTGGCAGGACTAAGACTATTGGGCCGTTCTGGACGTAGAAGTGGATCGTGCCATATCTAGCCATTAGACCAGTCCAAAACATTTATCGTATGACAGGTTTTGATCTTAAAAATTTATCGTAGGTCAGATTCAAGTCTTCTAAAATCTAATTTAGTCTGACATATTTTCACCTCTACTTTCAATGTACAACTCCATACTTTCTTTATTTTATTCTTAAACTAAAAAAAACTATTTGATATATACTATTAGGCATATTTGTGGAGTTTTGATATAAGAAATTGAACAACAGTATTTACAATTGCAGTCATTTAGTCAACACAAGCAATAAAATCAATATTGGTTTGAGCATTTAAGTTTTAGAGACATATCTAAATGTTAAATCTAATTCAAGTTCACCAAGAAAAAATGAAAGTTTAGCGAGTGTGTTTATTGATGTATAATGATCGATTTTAACTAAGAAGATGAATACTTTTTCAAAACAAAAAAAAAAAAATCATTTTTAGTGGCAGACTTTTCAATTGTTAAATTAGTCACAAAATGTCTTGTACGCCATTTTCTACATCAGCAAAACTTGGCGTCATTTCTGACATTTGAATAAAAAACACTAACACGATACATTTTAAAAAGTTGAAGAACCAAAGTAATTTTTTTTTAAGGTTATGAGATCGTAGTGAACCTCAAACACAATACACATGACAAAATTAAATCAAAAAGTAATTAATATTTATAAAATTTTGAAAGAGATATGTCAAAAATGAGAGAAAAGAAAAAATTAAGAAATCTCAAGAGACAAAGATAGTATTTAAAAGCGTTCTGTTTGCACCCCCTTGATGGGCCCGGTTTCTTTTTAAACTGCCTTTTATTGCTATTCACCACCAGTCTTTATTTATTTTCTTTGTATATTTCTTTTATTTTATTTTTGCATCTGTTTAGAAATTAAGTCATTAAAAATACTTCCAATGACCACAAAATTCCACAAAAATACATTTTGGATTCCTTGAGATGTCCTCTTATTTTTAGAAATTTTTATTTTATTTTATGATTTATTTTTCATTTTAAAAAGGGATTTACCATTGGAAGTGTCTTATTTGACCTAGTTTTTGACATGTTTTGTTCTTGAATTTATTTCTCTCATGTCCCTTGGATCCAATGAATAAGATTCAATCCTCATAACAATGATGAGTTGAGGAATTTTTGAGGACCACTTTGCCCCTGACTTGTTGACTTTTGAGTTGACTTTTGTTGCCTTACATTTGACCCTATGCAATCCTCCTTCACAATGGAGCACCCTTGTGAATCAATTTCTATGGTGATGTTGTGAAGAGAATTTGATTGAGTTATTTTGGCCTCTGTTTGCCAATACATTTATGGTCTTCTTGCATTTTATTTGATAATTTTTGGATCATTTTCCTATTTTTAGGCTAGCTTGCAAGTCAAGCTATTCAAAGGAAGGTCCATACAAACATGTTGACCTAGTTTGCTTTGTATATGACATTTTTGGATCCTTTGAGCCCTCAATGCCTCTTGATTCATGTTGCTAACATGTTGAGGATGATGCTTGTTCATTTTTAGGTCATTATATTGTGTTTAGCTTGTTCATTTGCTTGTTTACTTTTGGGCTTTCAATTAGGGTTTCTTTGTGAAACATGTGTGCTTCCCTTTGGGAATTAACTTGCACTCCTTTGTGCTTTGTTTTGCTTTGGCTTTTGAGAGCTTTTAGTTTATGTCCCTTTCTGTCCAATGACCTAGGAATATCATTTAAGGTGGCTTGGTCTCTCCTTTGGAGGTACTTGAAGCATACCTAAAATGATGGAATCCTTGAGAACATTTCTTGTTGGTTTCTTTGTACTTTGCTTGTGATGCTCATGGTTGAGTGTCTATTGTGAGTTCCTTTCTGTCCTCACATGATCTCCCATCCTCACTTTGTTTTAGGTTTTTGTTTACTGTTGCGGTGAAAATTTGATATCAAGCTATTAATTAACTTGAACCTTATTTCTTTTACAACCGGTCTTTAATTTATCCAAAGGATAGGTCTAAAGAAAGAAAGAACCTTTTGCGCGATGTGACAACAACGCTTTTAAGAGATTCGGGGATTCGGGGGTTGGTTATATCTAGGGAAGGTATTAGCACCCTAAATATCTGTAGTACTCTACAGGAACCTTTTGTTTAATTAATTGCTAAAGTTTGTGAATTGTGCACTATGGTTTGAGTTGGGAATAAAAGTAAAATAAAGGCCTAAGTGGTTTTCTAAGTTTGCTCGCAAAGGTATCGCACCTTCTGCCTACGTATCCTGACTAGGATAGAATCAGAGCAATCGTAGTTCACCTCACAAGGGAAAAGAACACTTGATGATGATCAAGGTTCAAAGGGGAACAAACATGACGATGTTTGTGTGGAGTTTGACAAAACTCCCTAAACTAAATTGTAAAAAGGGGAAGTGAGAAATCATGACGATGATTCTTACACAGAGTTGACGAACTCTTTCCTAGGGTTCTAGTTGAAGAACACTCCTAGTATGGGTGGGTTTCTTAGACTTCAAGCAAAGTCTAAAGGCTTCTAGTCTAGGGTTAAGGTGACTTAACAAAGTCAAGGGATAGCAGAGATTTTGGTCCAAGACATTGACAGTCAAGTGGACAGACCCTCCTTTGGAGGAACAGTATTGTCGGAAACTGGACGAAAGCTAACGAGCTCCGTCGCTTAGGGATAAAATAAAATACAAACATCATTCAAACATTCATGGTGACAACTAAATACAAAGATTAAAGATGGAAAGCAATGATGACAATCAGAGCAATTGTTTTGGTACGAGAACCGTGACGACAGTTCGCACCTGGAATACCGTTAACAGACAGATGAGATAAATATAAAAATAATTCAAGGTAAAAATTCTAACATGTTGACAAACATATATAGACATGATAACAATCAATTTTCCTGAGAAAACACAAGAGGAAACCTTCTAAATTTCATCTGCAACCAAATAGGGTTAGTACCGTTGACGCGCGGATTGCGCACCATAAAACGTGGTGAAAAAATAATCAAACATGGAAAATAAAAATATGACATGAAAGTACACATTAAAATAAACACAATGAAAAAAGAACGGGTGAAAAACGATAAAAAATGAGTTACGAATTTTTGAAGTTTATGTACAAAATAGGAAAAATAATAAAAGGGTTCGACCTCCACCCGGATCGAACCCTGGTCATGATGGTGAAAGGTATAATTGCGCGCATGCTCTTACCGCTGGGGCGGCTATTACATCCATTAATCAAATGGAAACAATATGTATACAAGGCTCGTTTTGAATCATGGCTGGGCAAAATACATAATCAACACCAAATACGTTTTATACCGTATCTCACTAACCGCTCATCGGATCGAGGCAAATTTTATATGGATCTTGGGTAGAAAAATGAGAGGAAGAGGATGGTGATGTTAGTTTTTCCAAATTGTTCACCTAGTGAAAAAAACGCTGACTGGTGTGTGTGTGTGTGTTTTGAATGCATGGAAACATAATCGAAACCAAATACGTTTTATACCGTATCTCACTAACCGCTCATCGGATTGGGACAAATTTTATATGTAAATTGGGTAGAAAAATGAGAGGAAGAGGATGGCATAGGTGGTTTTTTGAAATTCACTTTCCTGTGAAAAAAACGATAGCTGGTGTATTTCATGGTTTTGGCTTGCAAATTGAAATGGTCAGCTTGATGTACACATGCTATAAGTCAAGTAAAGGCACATACACATCACACATATCATATATAACAGATAGCAAGCAAGTTTGAAGCCAAGGCATGAGTAAATATGACAGTTGTATGTAAGTTGCAAATTACATGACATAACAATGCATGATGAGGTGATTTTTGGATTTTGGGTGTTTTGATTTGTTCCAATCATTCTAACATCTTAATCATGTCATATTAAGTGTGTGCAAATGAAAACATTCAAACTGGAACACACATATGAGAACATAGCATTCAATTTGCAAATGGTGTGTATTATGTGTGTGTGAAGCATGATGTGGGATGATTCTTTGTACAGGTCATTTTTAATGCTTTGGCCCATCTAGACATGTCATATATGTTCACATAAAGCTGTAGCAACAATAAAATACCAAGTATAAACAAACATTTCCAAGTTGGTGTGTGAGAATGAGGCTTTTTACAAAATAGTGCATGATGATGCATAGATGAAGTTTCAGAATTAATTCAAGCAAGCTAACCATTTGTACAGCACAAATACATGATAATGAGATGATTCAATCATTAAAGTTCCAAAGAATTCACCGGTCATGCGAATTGACCATGCATATGCAAGTTATTCAAACAAGTATGCACATGAGTATGTGAATTTTGATTCTTGGCTTTTTTATGTAAAATGAGCATTCAAACATCACAAGTATGTTCAATATGAGGTGTATGCACTGAAGTTTTAGCCAAAAATGAGTTGATGCAAGAATTGGCCAATTATGTGGTTTTGGTGTATTTGAAGCTTTGTGTCATTTTGGTGTCATCATGTGATTTTTTGATGTTATGCTTGAAACAACAAAGTGAATGCACAAACATGTTATGAATGATCATAGAATCATGTTGAAAAGAAATAAAACAAGTTTTCATGCTCTATGTCAAAAGTGACCAAGTGTGTGGTTTTGTGTATTTTGGATGTTTATGTCAACATGTGAAACTTGAGGTAAACCAATAAAACAGTAGGATAATCATACACACATGTTTCAAATAATCATTAAGACATGTTAGAATGATGAAAATGAGTGTACTATGCTCTATGTCAAAAAGTGGCCAATGAGTGGTTTGTGATGCTTGTATCTCATAGCAACATGTGAAATTGGAACCTATGCACAAGACAGTTAAGATAAACATATAGACATTCTTCAAATATGCATTGAAACATGTGGAAATGATAAAAACAGATTGGAGATGCTCTATGCAAAAAGAGATGGTTTAACTGTCATGGTCTTTCTTCAAACTAGTTTGTTAATGCAGCCAGCCATTGATCTTGTGTACAAACAGCTGATATTCAAACAGCAACATTACAAACATAACTTTGCCAAACATCATCTAATGATCCATTCTCAAAACATGTTTATCCTACTGCTTTAAGACAAAGAAGGACACAGAACATTCATAACAGCATAAGGAAGAATGATGATTTGGACCACATGAACACAGCATAGACAGAACATAATATTTAAGTCCACATACAAAAATGCTTCCAACAGCAGTAGGATCATGTGATGTAATGCAACAGCAATCAACATTTAGCATTTTAAGATGTCATGATACCACAAGAGTAGCTTCAGCACATGAGTCATCATGTTAGAACAGAATTTAGAAAACAAGTAGTTTAAAGCTCGAGCATTTGGATTGTCAAACATATTTCTCAAGCTTACATTAATCAAATACAAGCTAATGAAGGTGGACAAATTGGATCATGCTAAAACAGTCACACATGATTGGATAGTCTCAGCTGTACTACCAGACTGGATGAGTAAAACAAGTTCAAGCAGATTTTGAATTCATCTAGCACATACATACCCTGCTGTTTATGACCTTCACAAAATCTTGCAACAAGTTCTTATTTGACAAAAAACATGTTAGTTAAATCTTGCTCATTTTGTTTAGGCCAGAAACAGGATTAATTTAATTCACAACATGTTTGCCTTAAAACAAACAGATTTACACACATAGGACATTAATACAAAAAGCAAGTATAGTAGGTCCCATTGTTCAAAGATGTTTCATGCTACTGGTACCACCAAACAACTGTTGCTGACACGTTCACATATTTCCCACACAAAAAAACATGAAATCTGTTTTGGGAAACAGCTAGCAGATTATGGTCATAAAGGAAACATGACATCTATGACAATCCAACTTCAAGATATGCATTGAATGAGTTTTAAAACAGCTCTATGATTTCATCACAGCCACCAACATATATTAGCATTACCTCTATCAAGCTTAAACTTAAATTTCTCAAACATGGAAGTAAGTTAGTTTATTAATATGACAAGTATGTTAACTTTCTGAACCAAATGCTCATGAAGCTTCTATTATTCCTAACAGCACACATTATGGAATTTCAAGTAGCATGTTCATAGTTCAAGTTTTATCAAAATGCTCAAGGGATATGATGCTAATGCAAATAAGAACCAACTCATACCTGTTGGAGATATAGTAGGCAAGCCAAGAGTGTTGAGAAACAAACAGAGATGCTGAAATCCAAATTCTTGTTGTAGGCTTTTTTGAACTTTAAGCAACAAATCACTTTTGAGGCCAAAATGAAATCTGTTAGTTTTTGATGGATGGTGAGAGTTTAGACAGCTTACATATGTTGTATTTGAAGTGTCCAAGGGTTCAAAACATCAAGGAAGTGTTTGGATCAAGTTTTGGTGGTTTTTGAGGACTTAAGTCAAAGTAAGCTTCATAGAATGTTGACTTTTTGATATGATGATTTTTTGGGTGGTTTAATGGTTGGTACACCTCATATATATGATTTAGAGAGTGTATGGATGGTTGTTTGAGGTTTGGAATGTATAGAATTCAAAGTAGCATCAAAAGTGCAAATGCTGATTTTTGGGCATTTTTGACAACTTTGGAGATTTTGCAATTTGTGAATGAGAGAGAGGTATAGTGAGGTGCTTGCTTCTAACAGGTTTTCAGAATGATCTTGATGTCCTAAATGAGGAGTTTGAAGTCCCTATTTATAGAAAAAATGAGTGAGGAGCTTGCTTGGTCATTTTGCTTCACCATGAAGAAACCTTGATATTTTCTCTTCCAAATGACCACTTGCTTGGCTTTTCTGATTGCTAGCTATTTTCTTGACTTAATTGGCAAGTTTGTATGATGTTTTTACAGAGGAATCAATTCCTAGAGGCCTGGTAGAGTGGCTGGAACAGAAATGACTTTCCACCTCATGCTTGGAAAAGTCAAATATTTCAACTTTGGCAATGAACTCACCATTCTTATTTCCATGCTATCTCCTTGTTATTTCTTTATTCTAACCTGCTAAGAATGATTAATATATCATATAGAAGGAGTTTGTAGCATTGAAATTGATCCACTTGAGTGCTAGAGGTGTTTTTGCAAAGTTCATCAATGTGGGACAAAAGTGACAAATTGCCAACTTTGAACACATGTATCTCTCAGCTCATAAATCCCCTTGAGATGTACTTGTACTTTTTAGAAATCCCTCACATAGTACTAAAACTTTCATGTTGGCCAGAAATCTTGATTCTATTTGAAACTAGGTGAAAACCCCCTTGAAGTTGGCTGATTTTGGCTTTTAAGGTGAAAATAACTTAGAAATTTTCTAAGTTATTTTCCCTTCTAGGAATGTTTTTGCTTATATCTCAAAAAGTATGCATTTTCTGGTTGTGGACTAGTATGGGACTTTTGTAGGACTTGTCAAGAGCTTTCAAATGAGACTAGAACCAACTCAATTGGATGTGTGGTTAAGGAGATACGGTTTAGCCCTTTTCAAAACCCTAATTTCCCGATTTCTCGATTACTCTCTCATTTTTGATCCAATGACCATGAAAATTGATATGCAAGTCCATTATGACATAAGGAACAACTTTGATTCACAACTTGGATTCCAATTCTCAAAATTCGAGGAGTTGACTTTTCGGTCAACCGTACGATCGATCGGTGCCGATCGAGTCGCCTGTTGATATTCTGGACATCCTGGGACTTTGACACTTCTTGAATAGTCTTTAATAGCCTATATTAACTTCATGGACCTCACTCCCACCATTAAAACATTTCCCAACATCAAAGTCAAACCACAGTTGACTTTCCACTGGTTAAAAACCCTAATCGGGGCCTCTTGACTGCACTGTTCTTGATTCTGAAACGATTTCTTCAAATTGACTTCCCATTTGACTTTGATATTGTCTTTTATTTCATTCCATGATTGAATTGGCCCAAATCATTGGTTGATCATTCCTTGATTGTTTTGAATTTGTCGGTGCGAGAACCCTGATTCATCTGTAACTTGACAATAATAAACTTGCACTGATTTAGGGTTAGATAATGCATGATCATGCTTCTAAAAATGATAATGAGGATCTAAGGGGTCAAAATTTGGGGTATGACAGTTGCCCCTATTTAAATATCTTCACTAGATGGAACTGAGGATGACAATCCTCGAGGAATCGTAGTGAGAGGTATTTAAATACAGAAAAACCAAAAATTTTGTACCTTAGATCCAATGCTATGCAAAGGATCAATGCTTGAATGCTATGAGACCTAAATGATGATTTATGATGCTTGAAAATGCAAGACACACAAAAAAAACGGTAAAGACAGACTGCTATCCACCGGGGAACAGACTCTGGAAACTTGACACACAGAGGATGTCCTTATTGAAGGACTCGCACTGGGGAAGAGAAACTCAAACCTAGGCATCAGATAGTTCAGGCATGACTAACTGATAGCATCTGAGGATAAAACTATGATTGGAGGAACGGAACCTGACGAGGACAACCGTTCACTGGGGAAAAGGGACATACTTTACTGGGGATCAAATAGTTCAGACGTGACTAGATGATATCATCTGAGAAACTCCGACTGGGAAACGGAACCTGACGAGGACAACCGTTCACTGGTGAAAGAGATGCACTCCACCGGGGAAAGAATAATTTTCACATGGGGAATAAAGGAAATTGGTGACAACCTCACTGGGGATGATCAGACGAGGCCTTCCTATAATGAAGAGTTCAAACGGGATCTCCAGGAATGGACTAGGAACAAAGTCAGACACACAGGGGATACTAGTGACAACTAGATCTCCGGGACTAGACTGGAAAAGCAAAGACCTACTGGGGTACTGGTGACTACCAACCCAGAGGAAACAAATAAGGAACACGGGAACGCCAGTGACAACTGGACTTTAGCTAGTGGGATTGGTGACGACCGATGGAATGTTAAATGAATAAACGACCATACCAGTTACAACTGGCTTTTCACGGGATTTGGTGACGACCAACCAGTGATGCCGGATAAGAATGCCAGTTACGACTGGACTTACTGGGGAATTTAAATAACAACCACAAATAACAATTTGGGTGAGCGCGCCAGTTACGACTGGACTTTATGAGGATTTGGTGACAACCAAACTCAGGTATCAATAACAATTGGATTTAAAAGACGCCAGTGACGACTGGACTTCAGTAGGGGAGGTTGGTGACGACCAACACATGATACCAATGGCAACTGGATTTAACGATGCCAGTGACGACTGGACTTCAGGGGATGTAACAATAATGATTACTAACCACGGTTCGGTTGAAGGGTGCCAGTTACAACTGGACTTGATTGGGGGTGTTAGTGACGACCAACAAACACAGGGTGCCAGTGACGACTGGACTTAAAGTAAAAAGTTGGTAACGACCAACAAGTGATACCAACAACAATTGGATTTAAACAATGCCAGTGACAACTGGACTTTACTGAGGGAAGTTGGTGACAACCAACGAAAGGGTACCAATTACAATTGGATTTTGCGATGCCAGTGACAACTGGACTTTTCCGGGGAAAGGTTGGTGACGACCAACAAACACAAGGTGCCAGTGACGGCTGGACTTTTTAAAAGACTGTGGTGGCAACCACGAGATAGAACATATGAATGCCAGTGACAACTGGACTTGATGGTAACAACCAGAAAATGAGATACCACAACCGGGGGAGAGGGTAGAACCACACTGAATCCAGGCTAAGTGGTGCAAATAATCTCAACTGTACTGGGGAACGGAGCTTAGTCAGGTCAGCCCGCGATGTACCAGTAATCTCTGTCTTTGGCAATCCTGTGGAGGATGGATCCTTCAAAACTTTACATGATGGCTTCTTAGTCTTGGTTACTACACACGGCCAAAGGCGAACCAAGTGAACAGATCTGCTAAGTGTTTCAACTGGGGAAAAAATGCAAATGTATATCAATGCTCCTGCCACCTTGAGACATCAGGGTGAGTATGATCTTACTGAGTTTTCCACGAGTTTAAAGCATTTGTTTTTTATTGACCTTTTCAAGTTTTATCATGAAAAATTTTGCCTCTTACGTTTTTCAAAATCATCGTTTGTCAAATAAACAGTGTTTTGCATAACAAAAAATGATAAAGAGAAGTAGTAGTTGCAAACAAAAGAATGGTTCGAAGTTGATTTTATTCAAGCAGGAGGTCTTGCCAATGGCAAGATTCCCTAGAACATTGTACAAGTGAAAAATGGCAAAAGTGGAAGGGTTACATTGAATCCCATGACCATTTATCCCTAAAGACTAGAAATCCACCAACATCCTTGCTTCTGACGAGAGCAACCGGAAGTGAGTTTTCTCTGTGTAACTTGCTGCACTGGTGACAACCTTCTGATGCAGTGAAACGCCTTTGTCCCTAATTTTTGCCTGGATCGCCCTTTCGGGTTTTCAATCCACCGGGACGCTCATTTTTGCCTAAGTCGCCCTTTCGGGTTTTCAACTTAGCGAGCTTTCAATTCTTTTCTCTTTTTCTCTTTTTCTTTTTACCCTAACTTTTGCATAAGCCGCTCTTGCGAGTTTTCGACTTATCGGGCTTTTCTTAGGCGTAATATTTTCTGACTGCATCAGAATTTATTGGATGAGTAAGCTGCTCTCCATCCATGGTGGTGAGAATCAACGATCCTCCTGAGAAAACTGTCTTCACAACGAAGGGGCCATCATAGTTAGGCATCCATTTTCCTCGGGCGTCTTTATGGACTGGTAAGATCTTCTTCAATACAAGCTCACCTTCTCTGAACTCCCGGATGCGGACCTTCTTGTCAAAGGCTCTTTTGATCCTTTTCTGATATACCTGGCCATGACACATTGCAGATATACGCTTTTCGTCAATTAAATTCAATTGGTCAAATCTTTCCCTGACCCATTCTGCCTCTTCCAGCTTTGCTTCCATTATAACCCTTAACGAAGGGATCTCGACTTCAATTGGGAGTACAGCATCCATCCCATACACTAAAGAGAAAGGGGTTGCCCCTGTTGAGGTGCGGACTGATGTTCTGTATCCGTGTAGAGCAAACGGTAACATTTCATGCCAGTCTTTGTAAGTTTTCACCATCTTTTGTAAAATCTTCTTGATGTTTTTGTTAGCTGCCTCAACAGCTCCATTCATCTTCGGACGGTACGGGGAGGAGTTATGGTGTTCAATCTTGAATTCATCACACAGTTCCTTCATCACTTTGTTGTTCAGATTGGTTCCGTTGTCTGTGATAATTCGGTTGGGAATCCCGTATCGACAGATTATCTCTTTCTTGATGAAGCGAGCCACCACTTGTCGGGTTACATTAGTGTATGAAGCAGCTTCGACCCATTTGGTAAAATAGTCAATGGCGACTAGAATGAAACGGTGCCCGTTGGAAGCTTTTGGCTCAATTGCCCCAATCATATCGATGCCCCACATTGAGAAAGGCCAGGGTGATGACAGTACATTCAGCAATGTCGGAGGTACATGCACTTTATCTGCGTAGATCTGACATTTATGACACTTCCTGGAGAATTGTATGCAGTCATTCTCTAAAGTCAACCAGTAATACCCGGCTCTCAAAATCTTTCTGGCCATCACGTACCCATTGGCATGAGTACCGAAGATCCCTTCATGGACATCTTTCATTAACAGCTCTGCTTCTCTTTTGTCGACGCATCTGAGTAGTACCATGTCATGATTTCTTTTATAAAGCACACCATTGCTGAGGAAGAACTTTGACGCTAGTCTTCTTAAAGTTTTCTTGTCAAGAGACGTAGCATCGGTCGGATATTCTTGTTGTAACAGGAAGTTCTTTATATCATAGTACCATGGTTTATCATCTGTTTCTTCGTCGATCATTTGACAGTAAGCGGGCTCTGTTTTTCGCTCAATCCGGATGAGAGTAGCATCATTTACATCTTGGACTTTCCACATGGAGGCTAACATGGCTAAAGCATCGGCAATGTGATTTTCAGCCCTGGGTACATGCTTGAAGGTGATTTCATCAAAATACTCGATCATATCGACAATGTAAGCCCTGTACGGGATCAAGTTTTCATGCCGGGTTTCCCAGTCACCTGTAACCTGGTAAATGACCAATGCTGAATCTCCGCTCACTTCTAGAGTTTTAATCTTGAGGTCAATGGCTGCCTCAAGGCCAAGGATACATGCCTCGTATTCTGCAATGTTATTTGTACAATCAAAATCCAGACGCGCTGTGAACGGCGTGTAACCACCTTCAGGACTCATTAAGACAGCCCCTACTCCGTGTCCGCTGTAATTTGAAGAACCGTCAAACATCATCCTCCAAGGAGAACTTGGTGGTGAGTCTTCAACAGGACCAACCTTTTCACAATCTTTTACTGCCATAATGTCTTCATCAGGAAAATCGAGCTTAACAGACTCATCATCTTCAACTGGTTGTTCTGCAAGGTAATCTGACAAGACACTGCCCTTGATAGACTTCTGGGTCGTGTACTGAATGTCGTATTCTGATAATAACATGTGCCATCTGGCGAGCCTTCCAGTCTGAGCAGGTTTTTCAAAGATATATTTGATTGGGTCCATTTTTGCGATTAACAGAGTAGTATGGCAAACCATGTACTGTCGTAACCGTTTGGCGGCCCATGCTAAAGCGCAACATGTCTTTTCAAGGAGTGAATAACGGCTCTCACAATCAGTAAACTTCTTGCTTAAGTAATAGATGGCATGTTCCTTTCGTCCGGATTCATCCTGTTGACCCAACATACAGCCCATGGAACTTTCTAGAACAGTAAGGTACATGAATAACGGCCTTCCCGGAACCGGAGGTATCAAGATGGGCGGTTCTTGCAAATAACTTTTGATTTTGTCAAAGGCCTGCTGACAGTCTTCATTCCAAACCACTGGTTGATTTTTGCGTAGTAGTTTGAAGATGGGTTCACAGGTCGGTGTCATGTTGGAAATGAACCGAGATATGTAATTTAATCTGCCCAGAAAACCTCTGACCTGTTTTTCTGTTTGAGGAGCCGGCATGTCTTGGATGGCGCGGACTTTGTCTGGGTCTACTTCAATTCCTCGTTGACTAACAATGAAACCAAGTAGCTTTCCTGACCTTACTCCGAAAGTGCATTTGGCAGGATTCAACCTTAGTTGATACTTTCTAAGTCTTTTGAACAGCTTCAGGAGGTGCTCTAGATGATCATCTTCGCTTCGAGACTTTGCAATCATATCGTCGACATACACCTCAATTTCTTTGTGCATCATGTCATGAAATAGAGTGACCATGGCCCGCTGGTAGGTGGCTCCAGCATTTTTCAAACCAAATGGCATAACTTTGTAACAGTAGGTTCCCCACGGCGTGATGAAGGTAGTTTTTTCCATATCATCTGGATCCATTTTAATCTGATTGTAACCCGAGAAACCGTCCATAAAAGAGAACACTTCGAAACGAGCTGTATTGTCTACCAAGGTATCAATGTGTGGCAGTGGGAAGTCATCTTTCGGACTGGCCTTGTTCAGATCCCTGTAGTCTACACACATTCGGACCTTACCATCCTTTTTCGGTACTGGAACAATGTTTGCTACCCACTCAGGGTATTTGGATACAGCCAAGAACCCTGCATCTACCTGCTTTTTTACTTCGTCTCGGATTTTGAGTGCCATGTCTGGCCTGGTTCTGCGGAGCTTTTGTTTTACTGGAGGGCATTCTGGTTTAAGCGGCAGCTTGTGAACCACTATGTCAGTGTCTAGACCCGGCATGTCCTGATAGGACCAAGCGAACACATCCACATATTCCTTCAGGAGTTCTTTCAATTGTTGTTTGATGTCTGCCCCGAGGCTTGCCCCAATCTTGACTTCCTTTTTGTCATCTTCTGAGCCCAGGTTAATGACTTCAATCTGCTCTTTGTATGGTTGGAGTTCCATGTCTTCGTCTTGAGTTAGTCTTACCAGTTCATCGGGAATTTCAAGATCTTCGTCCTCCTCTTCAGCTTGGTGAATTGGTGAATCAAAGTCAGGAGGAGATGCCTGGTCATGGGAATCAATGGGTTTTTGGATGTGGCTGCAGATGGGGAATGGTTTAATTTTATTAAACATACAAAGATAAATGCAGCACACAAAAAAGAAGATTGCTTTCGGTTTTTTATGATTGCCATTTTTTCTTTAAAAGTGAAAACGAATAAAAGCATCAAAAGCAAATGAGGAATTTAGCAAAACAGTTCATTTTCATTGATGTATTTTGAAAGTGTGGGGCCCGTACAAAACATTCCTATGACCTTGGGCACGGTCATGGAGTTTTAAAACAACAAAACAAGAAAAAGACACAAAGCAAATTACTTTAACTCGTGACACACTACAGGAACATCAATGGCCTCCCAGTTGCTCAAGGGAGATTTGCACCGATACACTAGATGCCCGATGTATTCACTTTCTTCTTCGTCTCCTACGGCGTTGACTTGGGACCCGCCACTGATGAATATTTCTTGTATTGTCCTGGGACGCCTCTGGTCTAGTGTAGTGTCTTCAGCAGGAGTTGGTTTGTAACCCAACCCCTGTCGATCCATCTTCGGCTGTACTTCAATAATTTCTCCCCATCCTGCGGGAGTGCCTTCTGCGAGCGCTGCTCTGATACTTTGAGCGGAAGCGAATGATGGACTACCTTTGGCTACCGTTTCTTCTACTGTTACTGCATGGGCTATTTCCAGAGCTTGAAATGAGGTTTCCAGCGCACCTTCTTCTGCTTCGATGTATCTGAAGGATGACAGATTGCTTACCATAAAGTCTTCCTCCCCATGCACAATTATTAGCTGGTCATTCACCACATACTTCAATCGCTGATGCAGAGTTGATGTTACCGCCCCGGCTTCATGTATCCACGGTCGTCCCAACAAACAGCTGAATGCCGGGTTAATGTCCATCACCTGGAACGTTATATCAAATACATGTGGTCCAACCATGACGGGTAATTCTACTTCTCCAATAACAGCCCTTCGGGACCCGTCGAAAGCCTTCACGATCAAAGGAGTGGGCTTCATCTCTGCTCCTGCATAGGCCAATCTTGCAAGAGACCTTGCGGGCAACACATTCAAAGATGATCCGTTATCTACTAAGACTCGTGCTAGTGTATCTTCCTGGCACTTTATGGATATATGTAAGGCTTTGTTATGGCTACGACCTTCTTTTGGCAATTCAGCGTCACTGAAACTCAACGTATTGCACGCTGTGATATTGGCTACTACCGAATCAAATTGCCCCAGTGTTATATCTCTGGTCACATGTGCCTGCTGAAGTACCTTCTGCAGCGCTTCCCGGTGCGCGGGGGAATTCATTAAAAGAGACAGGACAGATATCTTGGCCGGCGTTTGGTGGAGCTGATCCACCACCTTGTAATCGCTTTTTCGGATAATCCTCAAAAACTCTTCATCTTCTTTCTCGGGATTTGTCACTTCTCTGTTCTGTGTTTCCACCGGGGTAGTGGATTTTGGAGTCACTATCGTAATCTTGGGCTGATAAATTCGACCACTGCGGGTCATCTTGCTCGTGCCCACGATGTTCGTAACATCGTCTTGCTCTTTCTTTCCTTTCTTTTCTTGATCTGCATTTCCCGGTGTCACTGTTAAACCATATTTCCAAGGGACCGCTTTTGTATCATTGCATGGAAATGGCTTTGGTCTTTGAATTACGACGGATCGGCGTTGAGTGATCGCTGATCTGTTGAACACAGGCTCTGCACTTCCGGGCGCTTGAATCCATTTGTCTTTGTTGGGTTGATCAAATGATGGTTTTATCACGGCAATATTTTCACTTCGGACCTTACTGCATACTTGTAACAATCCTTCATCAATCAAACTCTGGATATCTTTCTGTACTGTACCACAAACTTCAGCATTAACAGAACATTTTTTACAATCGTTGTGATTACCCTGAATATACCCTGCTTTTACCAGTTTCTCATGTAGCATCTTCAAGGGTGTCTTGATCTCCGATACTTCAGTAATTACTCTTTCAGTTGACGAATCATCCACAGCGTTAACCCCTCCATGGTTCGGTAGCGGGTTACTCTTGACATTGGGCGGAATATCATTAAAGGACAGGATTTTCTTTTCAATCAGCTCTCTTACCAAATGCTTCAAGGCGAAGCAACTTTCTAAATCATGACCAGCGGCTCCTTCATGGAATGCGCAGTGAGCGCTCGGATTGTAAAAAGGAGATGTTGTATCAGGGGTCAGTGGCCTCGTCGTCACCAAACCTTCCTGGACCAATGAAGGGTATAACTCCGTGTAAGTCATCGGGATCTGCGGGAAATTCGGCTTGTTCGTCGGTCTTCTATTTTGAAAGCTCTGGCGGGGTGCCGGAGCTCGGGGTTGTTGTTGTTGTAGGAGAGGCGGAGCGTTGGGCGCTCGTTGTTGCCTTTGCTGAAACGGCTGATATCCAGATGCAGGCTGTGCTGTCTGGTAGTTTGGTCGAGTGAAAGCAGGAGTGACAGCTGCCACGTATGGTTGTGTGGCATACTGCGGGGGATATATTGCCCCGGGGTAACCTTGTTGCATGTAACTCGGCGGCGGCGGTTGATTGTAGTTCAGATAAGGTTGTTGTTGGTAAGGTTGTTTTTGTGTACGTCTACCTTTTCCACTGGTGATGGAGTTGGTCTCTCCTTCCTTCTTTTTGTGGAATGGGTTACCAGTTTTCTTAACCTGACCACTTGAACTGCTGGAACTGCCTGTAACTCTTCCGTTTTTTAGCCTTATCTCTACTCGGACTCCCACAACTACAATATCCGAAAAGCTGGCGGACACACTGCTGATCATTTTCTCATAGAACTCGGGTCGCACAGTGTCAACAAACCAATCAGTCAATTCTTTCTCACTAAGTGGAGGTTCCACCTGTGAAGCTACTTCTCTCCATCGCTGAGCGTACTCTTTGAAGGATTCAGAACTCTTCTAGGACATACTTAGCAGTTGCCTCCGATCGGGCGCCAGATCCATATTATATTTGTAATGTCTTATGAAAGCATTAGCTAAGTCTTGGAAATTGAGAATCTTAGTCTGATCCAAACCCAAATACCATTTTGCTGGTGCGCCTTTCAAACTGTCCTGGAAACAGTGTATCATCAACTTGTCATTTTCAACATAAGCCGCCATCCTGCGGCAATACATGAGAAGGTGCGTTCGCGGGCAGGAAGCCCCTGAATATTGATCAAAATTTGGAACTTTGAATTTTGGCGGGATTATCAACCCAGATACCAAGCACATATCCCGGGTGTCAGTCCCGAATACATCATTGCCCTCCATAGCTTTTAACTTTCTTCCCATCGTTTCAACATTTTCTTTTAATCTTTCGTGTTCTTCATTCTCTCCTTCATACTCTTCTTGATCTTCGACCACTGGTTGATAATTATGAAACATTGGGTGCACCTGCGCTTGCACAGCTGCCGGAGCATAGGTAGGGATAGCCTGGGGCATTTCCCCTCTCAAAGGAACATTCTGCTGATTTACTGGAGTCGGATGTAGAAAATTCGGGTGTAAGCCATACGGTGGATTGTTGGCGATGGTGTCGGCCGTTGGAACTGGATCTATAGCAGCACTAGTAATCTCAGAAACTACAGTAGCCTGGGTATCCATCTTCGCTTTTATCACCTGTAAAGCTTCCATAATCTGCTTGATTCCGCCTCGGAGATCTCCGAGCTCGTCATCGATTCTTACAATTTCTTGATTTTGAGCCTCCATTAGTTGACGGGCTCTGGCTCTCGTGTTGTACTTGTGCGTTGGATTCAGTGTGCTTTCCTCTGTTGAAGATCAGACAGTGGGATGAGACACGACACAGAAAACAACACTTACGATATGCTTATGACATGTTTATGATATGCAGACATGCAGATGCAGTATTTTGAACATTCAAGGGGTTCTTAGAAGTCATTCATAGATATTAAAAAGGGAAAACATTACAAACATTTTCTTTTCATCCCTCTACTGGGGAGTTTACAACAGTTGGAAATTGAAATACAAAACAAAGATTACATCATCACACAATGATCTTGGACCATCTAACTCGAAGGTCCTCCCTCTTCTGGTTGAATTCTTCTTCTACCCTGGAGAGCTTCCTTCTCTTGCATAACCAAGAAATATTTGTTCCTCCAAACCTTTCCTTCCTCTTCTGCTTTTACCAAGGCAGTCTGCAATTCTTCCTCGAGTGTAGGTTCTGCTGATTCGGGTTCGAATCGGGTATAGAACATTTTCAGAGCGGCCTCTTCCACCCATGCTAGGTAGGAGTCTGATACAGCCGTGTCAGGGTAGTCTAAAGCAGTCATGCCCCTGACGTTGATACGGCGCCAAGCGTAGATGATCCTGGCTTTGTATTCTCGATTCTCTCTGTCTTGAATGCAGAAACTCCTCATCAAGTTGAAATCTAGTTCGCCCATCATCGTATACCCTAACTGTCTGCGAGCAAGGATAGGGTTGTAGCTGATGCACCCTCTGGTACCAATGAGCGGTACGTTCGGGAAGTCTCCACAACTTTGAATCATAGGGATCCCTCCGTAAGCAGGGTCGTACCATTGAATGTCGGTATGCTGGAGTAACAGTATCCTCTCGGTCCATGGATTACTGTTTTGTACATCCCACAGTGCTGGATATCTAGGTAAGCGTGAAATGAACCATTTGTAGAGGAGAGTGGAACAACATTCAATTGGTCCAGCTTCGTACAAGTGTCGGCGGTGAATTGCATAATAAGTATCAGCTAGGAGAGTAGGTACAGGATTTCGGAGCAGGAACAGGTTGATAGCGTCTTTGTGGATGAAACTGTTGTCAGACGGGAACAAGAAGAGTCCATAGATTAATAACACCAAAAGAGCTTCAAATGCCTCCCAATTCTTGGCTTCGGCTTGAAACCGTGCTTCTTCAAACAAGAATCTGGTAGGTAGACCGTAAGGATGCCCTTGAGCGGTCATTAGGGTTCGTACCTCAGCTACTTCAAGATGAATGGCTTCGGCGATTGCTCTTTCATCAGGGAAACCTTCTCTTCCAGAAAACGGCCTCGGAGCAACATTTAATCTCATCAACACTGAGTATTCTTCCAAAGTTGGCAACAGCTGGAAATCTGGGAAAGTAAAACAGTGATAGGTTGAATCATAGAACTTGACGAGCGCGGACAATATTTTCTCATCCACCTGAATTTCAAGTAAGGATAATACATTGCCGTGTCGGGCTTTGAAGGCTTCAGGGTCTTCTACCCTTCTTCCCAACATCTTTAGATTCTCCAGATCTGGTTGTCGGAATTTGAACTCTGCAGTTGATCTTCTTCTTGGATCCATTATTAATACCTGTGAAATGATTTTTAAAACCCCTTGAATGTTTAAAATAAAAATGCGGATGCAAATGCGTAAAGTTTTATAGAACTCAGATCTCGAGATTCAAAACATCACGGATTTCATTTAATTTTCGATGTTACACTACAAAATCTTTTAGTACACATTACAAGAAAACTAAACAGTGCTAAAGGAAATCCTCTGACAAAAACTCCACCGTGGCATTTGCTTTCTGTAGTTCTTCCTCCACTCGCATCTTCTCTCCCATAAGTTTCTCAATCATCGTCTTCCACGGAGTAGACTGGTTACTGAAGTAGAACAAGTTTTCCTGGGCCTTTCTTTTCTTGCTTGCCTTTATCTCTTCATCCCTTTCTTGAAGCTGCTTGCGGAGCATTTCATTTTCTTCCATTACCACCTGATACTTATACCTCCAAGACACCTCAGTCTGCTGTGACTTTCTCAAGGCAATCCTCAACTTTTCCTCCTCAGAAAAGAAGATCAATGGGCGTTTTTCTTTCAGGACCATAGGTTCTTGCAAGGCATAAGGCATCTTCAGTTGGATAGCTCTTTTCCGAACCCATTGGAGATAAGGATCAAAGGAGACACAGTTAGGCTTTCCCAGACTTTCCTTTCCTCTCTTGTGGACATGTTTCCAAGCTTCCGAGAATTCCTTCTTCAACTCATTTTCCCCCAAAAAGAACATACTTTCTACACAAGCACTGTTGGGTCTGTCTTTTAACGGATACCCGAGCTGTCGTCGGGCGAGAACCGGACTGTAACTGATTCCTCCATCTATAGCAAGGAGAGGTACGTTGCCGAAGTTTCCACAGCTGTCTATAATTTTTATCCCATCATAAACTCGACTGTACCATTCAATATCAGAATGAGATAAGGCCATAATCTTCTCAGACCACCATCCTTTCCTCCAGAAGACTTGAGCTTTGGGCATATGAGAATGGAACCACTTATACAACAACGGGACACAACAGACGATCATTCCCCCCTTGTGAAGATTTCTGAGATGAATGGAATGATGAGTATTACCCAGCAGAGTTGGTACCGGATTTTTCTTCAAGAAAATCTTGATAGCATTGAGGTCCACAAAATTATCAATGTTGGGAAACAGGAAGATACCATAGATGAGCAAGGCCAAGATTGCCTCGAATGTATCCATACTCATATGATCGGCGTAGTACTGTGCTTTTTCAATCAAGAACCCAGCAGGCAAACCAGAAATTCCTCCCTTGGTGGTCATGTTTTCTTGTATATCTTTCACTCCCAAGCGTACTGCTCTGGCGATCTCTTCTTTCTTAGGGTCCTTTTCTGTGAATGGAAAAGGAGATTCTTCAAGGATAGGCAACCCGATCAGACAGGAATATTCTTCAAGTGTTGGCACAAGTTGATAATCTGGGAATGTAAAGCAATGATAAAGCGGATCGTAGAACTGTAGCAAAGTGGAGAGGAGTCCCAGATCCATTCTCTTCTTCATCCTCAGTAGTGACAACAAATTACCGTACCTGCTCTTGAACCCTTCTACATCTGTGATAATAGCGCTCAACTTTTCAATGTCATCCAGCTTAGGACTCTTGTATGTGTACTTGATTGTCTTCTTTTTTCCTTGATCCATGATGTTTCCTAAAGCTTTAAAATAAGAGACTGAGTTCCATAAAACTTTTTATGACATGATGGTCATGAATGCATGAATGCAGCAAACACAGGTATTCACATATACACATAGATAACAGGTTCGGGTTTAGGGAAATTCAAGCATGGGGCCAAGGTCTACCCTTCCCAATAAGGAGTGTACTAGAGCTTTTTCACCTGTAGAACAAGGTTCTAAAAAGTTCCCAGAGTTCTCAACCCATCTTTCGGATATTATCAACTGCCCAAATAACTCGGGGGTCGATAATATTCTCAAGAGAGTCTCGTCCGAGTGTAGTATCGCGTATCAACTATTCGGAAATACTTCCTCATAGTCATCGCACTACATCCTAATAAGGCCAAGTGGGGTAATGTGTTCTAAAGGTCTTCAATGGCATGGGCCCCTTATAGAAAGCAGCATTGTTTTCACGAATACTCGATCAACAACACTACCCTCAAAAGGACCTCCGTTGAGCGGCGGTTTTCAAGTTGGCTTAGTCGGGAATCAACTCCCTATAAACCTCCTTGAATATACCACCTTCCTATCATAAGTACACTCAAGCACGGGTATAGTGCCGTCTCACCAATTGTATTTCCCAAAAGCCAAAAGAACAAATCTGCACATATTCACAAATATTCACAAATAGCAAGTATATAAACAAAATAGGTTAAACCCTCAAAATAAGGATGTGTCCCCAGTGAAGTCGCCATTTCTGTTGCGGTGAAAATTTGATATCAAGCTATTAATTAACTTGAACCTTATTTCTTTTACAACCGGTCTTTAATTTATCCAAAGGATAGGTCTAAAGAAAGAAAGAACCTTTTGCGCGATGTGACAACAACGCTTTTAAGAGATTCGGGGATTCGGGGGTTGGTTATATCTAGGGAAGGTATTAGCACCCTAAATATCTGTAGTACTCTACAGGAACCTTTTGTTTAATTAATTGCTAAAGTTTGTGAATTGTGCACTATGGTTTGAGTTGGGAATAAAAGTAAAATAAAGGCCTAAGTGGTTTTCTAAGTTTGCTCGCAAAGGTATCGCACCTTCTGCCTACGTATCCTGACTAGGATAGAATCAGAGCAATCGTAGTTCACCTCACAAGGGAAAAGAACACTTGATGATGATCAAGGTTCAAAGGGGAACAAACATGACGATGTTTGTGTGGAGTTTGACAAAACTCCCTAAACTAAATTGTAAAAAGGGGAAGTGAGAAATCATGACGATGATTCTTACACAGAGTTGACGAACTCTTTCCTAGGGTTCTAGTTGAAGAACACTCCTAGTATGGGTGGGTTTCTTAGACTTCAAGCAAAGTCTAAAGGCTTCTAGTCTAGGGTTAAGGTGACTTAACAAAGTCAAGGGATAGCAGAGATTTTGGTCCAAGACATTGACAGTCAAGTGGACAGACCCTCCTTTGGAGGAACAGTATTGTCGGAAACTGGACGAAAGCTAACGAGCTCCGTCGCTTAGGGATAAAATAAAATACAAACATCATTCAAACATTCATGGTGACAACTAAATACAAAGATTAAAGATGGAAAGCAATGATGACAATCAGAGCAATTGTTTTGGTACGAGAACCGTGACGACAGTTCGCACCTGGAATACCGTTAACAGACAGATGAGATAAATATAAAAATAATTCAAGGTAAAAATTCTAACATGTTGACAAACATATATAGACATGATAACAATCAATTTTCCTGAGAAAACACAAGAGGAAACCTTCTAAATTTCATCTGCAACCAAATAGGGTTAGTACCGTTGACGCGCGGATTGCGCACCATAAAACGTGGTGAAAAAATAATCAAACATGGAAAATAAAAATATGACATGAAAGTACACATTAAAATAAACACAATGAAAAAAGAACGGGTGAAAAACGATAAAAAATGAGAGAGTTACGAATTTTTGAAGTTTATGTACAAAATAGGAAAAATAATAAAAGGGTTCGACCTCCACCCGGATCGAACCCTGGTCATGATGGTGAAAGGTATAATTGCGCGCATGCTCTTACCGCTGGGGCGGCTGTTACATCCATTAATCAAATGGAAACAATATGTATACAAGGCTCGTTTTGAATCATGGCTGGGCAAAATACATAATCAACACCAAATACGTTTTATACCGTATCTCACTAACCGCTCATCGGATCGAGGCAAATTTTATATGGATCTTGGGTAGAAAAATGAGAGGAAGAGGATGGTGATGTTAGTTTTTCCAAATTGTTCACCTAGTGAAAAAAACGCTGACTGGTGTGTGTGTGTGTTTTGAATGCATGGAAACATAATCGAAACCAAATACGTTTTATACCGTATCTCACTAACCGCTCATCGGATTGGGACAAATTTTATATGTAAATTGGGTAGAAAAATGAGAGGAAGAGGATGGCATAGGTGTTTTTTTGAAATTCACTTTCCTGTGAAAAAAACGATAGCTGGTGTATTTCATGGTTTTGGCTTGCAAATTGAAATGGTCAGCTTGATGTACACATGCTATAAGTCAAGTAAAGGCACATACACATCACACATATCATATATAACAGATAGCAAGCAAGTTTGAAGCCAAGGCATGAGTAAATATGACAGTTGTATGTAAGTTGCAAATTACATGACATAACAATGCATGATGAGGTGATTTTTGGATTTTGGGTGTTTTGATTTGTTCCAATCATTCTAACATCTTAATCATGTCATATTAAGTGTGTGCAAATGAAAACATTCAAACTGGAACACACATATGAGAACATAGCATTCAATTTGCAAATGGTGTGTATTATGTGTGTGTGAAGCATGATGTGGGATGATTCTTTGTACAGGTCATTTTTAATGCTTTGGCCCATCTAGACATGTCATATATGTTCACATAAAGCTGTAGCAACAATAAAATACCAAGTATAAACAAACATTTCCAAGTTGGTGTGTGAGAATGAGGCTTTTTACAAAATAGTGCATGATGATGCATAGATGAAGTTTCAGAATTAATTCAAGCAAGCTAACCATTTGTACAGCACAAATACATGATAATGAGATGATTCAATCATTAAAGTTCCAAAGAATTCACCGGTCATGCGAATTGACCATGCATATGCAAGTTATTCAAACAAGTATGCACATGAGTATGTGAATTTTGATTCTTGGCTTTTTTATGTAAAATGAGCATTCAAACATCACAAGTATGTTCAATATGAGGTGTATGCACTGAAGTTTTAGCCAAAAATGAGTTGATGCAAGAATTGGCCAATTATGTGGTTTTGGTGTATTTGAAGCTTTGTGTCATTTTGGTGTCATCATGTGATTTTTTGATGTTATGCTTGAAACAACAAAGTGAATGCACAAACATGTTATGAATGATCATAGAATCATGTTGAAAAGAAATAAAACAAGTTTTCATGCTCTATGTCAAAAGTGACCAAGTGTGTGGTTTTGTGTATTTTGGATGTTTATGTCAACATGTGAAACTTGAGGTAAACCAATAAAACAGTAGGATAATCATACACACATGTTTCAAATAATCATTAAGACATGTTAGAATGATGAAAATGAGTGTACTATGCTCTATGTCAAAAAGTGGCCAATGAGTGGTTTGTGATGCTTGTATCTCATAGCAACATGTGAAATTGGAACCTATGCACAAGACAGTTAAGATAAACATATAGACATTCTTCAAATATGCATTGAAACATGTGGAAATGATAAAAACAGATTGGAGATGCTCTATGCAAAAAGAGATGGTTTAACTGTCATGGTCTTTCTTCAAACTAGTTTGTTAATGCAGCCAGCCATTGATCTTGTGTACAAACAGCTGATATTCAAACAGCAACATTACAAACATAACTTTGCCAAACATCATCTAATGATCCATTCTCAAAACATGTTTATCCTACTGCTTTAAGACAAAGAAGGACACAGAACATTCATAACAGCATAAGGAAGAATGATGATTTGGACCACATGAACACAGCATAGACAGAACATAATATTTAAGTCCACATACAAAAATGCTTCCAACAGCAGTAGGATCATGTGATGTAATGCAACAGCAATCAACATTTAGCATTTTAAGATGTCATGATACCACAAGAGTAGCTTCAGCACATGAGTCATCATGTTAGAACAGAATTTAGAAAACAAGTAGTTTAAAGCTCGAGCATTTGGATTGTCAAACATATTTCTCAAGCTTACATTAATCAAATACAAGCTAATGAAGGTGGACAAATTGGATCATGCTAAAACAGTCACACATGATTGGATAGTCTCAGCTGTACTACCAGACTGGATGAGTAAAACAAGTTCAAGCAGATTTTGAATTCATCTAGCACATACATACCCTGCTGTTTATGACCTTCACAAAATCTTGCAACAAGTTCTTATTTGACAAAAAACATGTTAGTTAAATCTTGCTCATTTTGTTTAGGCCAGAAACAGGATTAATTTAATTCACAACATGTTTGCCTTAAAACAAACAGATTTACACACATAGGACATTAATACAAAAAGCAAGTATAGTAGGTCCCATTGTTCAAAGATGTTTCATGCTACTGGTACCACCAAACAACTGTTGCTGACACGTTCACATATTTCCCACACAAAAAAACATGAAATCTGTTTTGGGAAACAGCTAGCAGATTATGGTCATAAAGGAAACATGACATCTATGACAATCCAACTTCAAGATATGCATTGAATGAGTTTTAAAACAGCTCTATGATTTCATCACAGCCACCAACATATATTAGCATTACCTCTATCAAGCTTAAACTTAAATTTCTCAAACATGGAAGTAAGTTAGTTTATTAATATGACAAGTATGTTAACTTTCTGAACCAAATGCTCATGAAGCTTCTATTATTCCTAACAGCACACATTATGGAATTTCAAGTAGCATGTTCATAGTTCAAGTTTTATCAAAATGCTCAAGGGATATGATGCTAATGCAAATAAGAACCAACTCATACCTGTTGGAGATATAGTAGGCAAGCCAAGAGTGTTGAGAAACAAACAGAGATGCTGAAATCCAAATTCTTGTTGTAGGCTTTTTTGAACTTTAAGCAACAAATCACTTTTGAGGCCAAAATGAAATCTGTTAGTTTTTGATGGATGGTGAGAGTTTAGACAGCTTACATATGTTGTATTTGAAGTGTCCAAGGGTTCAAAACATCAAGGAAGTGTTTGGATCAAGTTTTGGTGGTTTTTGAGGACTTAAGTCAAAGTAAGCTTCATAGAATGTTGACTTTTTGATATGATGATTTTTTGGGTGGTTTAATGGTTGGTACACCTCATATATATGATTTAGAGAGTGTATGGATGGTTGTTTGAGGTTTGGAATGTATAGAATTCAAAGTAGCATCAAAAGTGCAAATGCTGATTTTTGGGCATTTTTGACAACTTTGGAGATTTTGCAATTTGTGAATGAGAGAGAGGTATAGTGAGGTGCTTGCTTCTAACAGGTTTTCAGAATGATCTTGATGTACTAAATGAGGAGTTTGAAGTCCCTATTTATAGAAAAAATGAGTGAGGAGCTTGCTTGGTCATTTTGCTTCACCATGAAGAAACCTTGATATTTTCTCTTCCAAATGACCACTTGCTTGGCTTTTCTGATTGCTAGCTGTTTTCTTGACTTAATTGGCAAGTTTGTATGATGTTTTTACAGAGGAATCAATGCCTAGAGGCCTGGTAGAGTGGCTGGAACAGAAATGACTTTCCACCTCATGCTTGGAAAAGTCAAATATTTCAACTTTGGCAATGAACTCACCATTCTTATTTCCATGCTATCTCCTTGTTATTTCTTTATTCTAACCTGCTAAGAATGATTAATATATCATATAGAAGGAGTTTGTAGCATTGAAATTGATCCACTTGAGTGCTAGAGGTGTTTTTGCAAAGTTCATCAATGTGGGACAAAAGTGACAAATTGCCAACTTTGAACACATGTATCTCTCAGCTCATAAATCCCCTTGAGATGTACTTGTACTTTTTAGAAAGCCCTCACATAGTACTAAAACTTTCATGTTGGCCAGAAATCTTGATTCTATTTGAAACTAGGTGAAAACCCCCTTGAAGTTGGCTGATTTTGGCTTTTAAGGTGAAAATAACTTAGAAATTTTCTAAGTTATTTTCCCTTCTAGGAATGTTTTTGCTTATATCTCAAAAAGTATGCATTTTCTGGTTGTGGACTAGTATGGGACTTTTGTAGGACTTGTCAAGAGCTTTCAAATGAGACTAGAACCAACTCAATTGGATGTGTGGTTAAGGAGATACGGTTTAGCCCTTTTCAAAACCCTAATTTCCCGATTTCTCGATTACTCTCTCATTTTTGATCCAATGACCATGAAAATTGATATGCAAGTCCATTATGACATAAGGAACAACTTTGATTCACAACTTGGATTCCAATTCTCAAAATTCGAGGAGTTGACTTTTCGGTCAACCGTACGATCGATCGGTGCCGATCGAGTCGCCTGTTGATATTCTGGACATCCTGGGACTTTGACACTTCTTGAATAGTCTTTAATAGCCTATATTAACTTCATGGACCTCACTCCCACCATTAAAACATTTCCCAACATCAAAGTCAAACCACAGTTGACTTTCCACTAGTTAAAAACCCTAATCGGGGCCTCCTGACTGCACTGTTCTTGATTCTGAAACGATTTCTTCAAATTGACTTCCCATTTGACTTTGATATTGTCTTTTATTTCATTCCATGATTGAATTGGCCCAAATCATTGGTTGATCATTCCTTGATTGTTTTGAATTTGTCGGTGCGAGAACCCTGATTCATCTGTAACTTGACAATAATAAACTTGCACTGATTTAGGGTTAGATAATGCATGATCATGCTTCTAAAAATGATAATGAGGATCTAAGGGGTCAAAATTTGGGGTATGACATTTACCTTTCATTTGTGTTTGGTTTTATGTCTTATGGTTGATGTTGCTTGGTTTAGGCCATTTCATCCCATTTTTTGTGCACTTGTGTGTTTCCTTTGGTGCATTTTCTTGTCATTTATTTTCTTGCATATTTCATATTGTTGTTTGAGGTTGAGATGAGCTTGTGGTGGTATTTTTCCCCACACCAATTTCCTCCCTTATTCCATGTTTGCATTCTTACATTGTTTATGTTGTTTTTGTTTCCTCTGTTGTCTCTTTTCCCTTAGGACCTCTAATCTCTCTTGTTCAAGAGAGGTTATGATAGAAATTAGGATCTTAACCATGTATGACAACATTAGGATAGTTTCATCCCCCTTTCATCCCAACTTTAGGAGCATTATGCATGACAACTTTAGGGTCCAGTTTCCCCTTAGTTTGTGTCTTTCTTTTCTCATCTCCTAAACAACCCAAAACATCTAATAAAGGTTAATGAATATTGTACGTTATGAGCCTTAAGCTACTTGGGAAATGGTTTTTGAAGGGTTTCCTTTCAATGACTTGACTTTTTAGTATAGCACCCTTTTGGTGATATGCGATGCAATCACTCCTAAGTCATAGTCTCTAGTGCGATATGAATTGCAAACCAACTCAAAAAAACACTTCTCCTCTAAAAAACACCAAAAATAATCATTCAAACTTCTTTTTGCCCTTTGGGGCCTTTAATCCTTTGATAAACCATTTTCATAACAAGAGTGTTGTTAACTCTTAGTTCTATCGCAAACGGTAACGCCTAAGTCTCCCATGCTCGAGTTGTATAAACCAACTGCTAGAACTACTTGTTAACCCTACTCGTCTAAAAACAGTTGAACAAACCTGTGTTCCCTCGTTAGCCTGAACTACGTTTGCTCTGATCTTTCATACCAGATGAAAGTACGTAGGCACAAGACACGATGTCTTGGCGAGCAACCTTCCCCCCTTTCACCCGTAGTTAGTCGAACTACGTTGACTCTGACTTCTCATTTCAGATGAGATACGTACGCACAAAGTGCCGTTGCTTTGCCGAGTCATTTATTTTCTTTTGTCCTCAAGCCTGTAGTTAGATAGTTTCAATCACCCTTTTAGATAGACAACAAGCGTGGATCCCGTCGAGTACGACGGACGTGAGGGGTGCTAATACCTTCCCCTTGCGTAACCGACTCCCGAACCCGAGATTTGGTTGCAATGAACGATCTTATCCCTCTTTTTGTTAGGTTTTCTCTGAGTGTTTCCTTTCCCTCTTTTGGGATAAATAACGCACGGTGGCGACTCTTCTGTCATTGCCGGCCTTTGATTTTCGCAGATGCGACAGCTGGGGACAGTAATATCCCCTATGCGAGTCAATCCTAGCGCTTGTTTGTTTATTTTTGGGGTGTGTACTTATGTGCTTTATCTTTATTCGCTTTCCGCATTTTATTTTCCACATCATATATCATTATTGCTGCTGTGGGGAGGGATTGTTCTGTTGAGAGATAAGCCAGACCCAGGCTTGAGTATAGACTTAGCATTAGAAGTGGAAAGTAGTGGTGAGCCTGTATGCCTTGCATGCACCAGCTAGCCATGAATTCACGCTCAGACGAGATTCTCTTTGACGATTTTCTTTCTGGCCCTTTGGGCTCGAAGGGATTTTGGATCTAAGGATTGTCGACTCTGGGAACCGATCACTTGTGAGTCAGCTAAGTGAGGCCTCTTCAAGAGATGATGATGCCAAACCAGAAATGGTAAACGTATCATCATTTCTAGAAAGTCTGTGACGCTGATGAACGCATAGGATGCCAAACCTTGTCAGTGGATAGGTCCTTACCTGTGAGAGGGATGAAGGTGCAAGGAAACTCTAGCCTTCAGACTACCTGGTTCTTTACAGTTTAGATTTATGTTCTTGATTGTGAGGGGTCCTAATGTCAGTGTGTGGTTATGACTAAAGCGAAGCGCCGATCGTCTCAAACTACAGCACAACAATCTTGATCCCCTGTTGCATATGCATCTTGCATTTTCATTTGCATATCATTAACATGTATCTATGTTGCAGGTGTATTTTTCCTCCCCGATTCTAGTGACCTTTGTTCCTTTTCTGACATGGAGACTTTGAAGAAGACAGTTGCCTACAAGCTCCCTTCTCCTGACATTAGTTCCTTGTTGAGTTTGGTTGTTTTAGCAGATCAGAAGGTGAAAGCAGAGTTCAAGGAATCCTATGGGAAGTTACTCAGTTGTGTGCAAGCCTTCAGTGTTCGAGTTGAATGGCTTATATGCTTTGTTCCAGTTTTACGACCCTCAGTTGAGATGTTTTATTTTTCCTGACTATGTTCTGGCGCCGACATTGGAAGAATATGTTGTGTTACTCGGAGTTCCGGTGTTGGATGAGACGCCTTTTTACCATGTTGATACCGAGCTTGATCTAGCTAAGCTTGCTGCAATTGTTCATCTTGATGCTTCAGAGTTCTCAGGAAGATTGACCAAGCTAAATGGGACATATGGGTTTCCTCTACCTTTTCTGGTTGACAAGGCTTTACAGCTCGCCAAGGATGGTTGTTCGATTGCATTCAATGCCATTCTCGCTTTGTGCATATATGGTATCGTTCTGTTTCCCAACTTGCCTGACTTTGTGGATACAAATGCTTTCTATATCCTTGCTTCAGGGAATCCAGTGCCAACATTGTTAGGAGATGTTTACCATTCCATCCACTACAAGAATGAAAAGCGAAGAGGTAAAAATGTGTCTTGTTGTGTACCCTTGCTGTATAGGTGGTTTTTTAGTCATCTTCCGAAGAAAGGTCCGTTTGTTGCTATTATTAGTACCTCAGATTGGTCTGCCAGGTTGATGGGTTTATCTGCAGAAAACATCGTATGGTTTGATCACGACATACTTGGCACCGAAATCATATATAGTTGCAGTGGTTTTTCGAACGTCCCGTTGGTCGGAAGGAAATGATGTATTAACTATAATCTCTCTTTGTTGATCAGACAAATTGGATACGCTTTGAAGAGTCCTCCTAAGGAAGAAGAGATACAGGAATCTCTGTATCTCACCGGATTGCTAGAAGCCGATACTTTGTGTCATACCCTAAATTTGTCCTACCCCTTTTTGTGAATATTTTCGCATTTTTGGTATCATGCCGTTTAGACACGTGTCCACCTGAAATTGGGCGTTTTCCAAATTTTATCCATTTTGTCCAATAAAAATGTGACACGTGGCCTAAAGACGTTTTTGTAAATATTAATTCTTTTTTTAGTTTTCTAAATTTTTTCTTTTTAAAAATATTAATAATAGTATTATTTATATATTATTTTATTTATGTTAATTGTATTTATGTTAATGTTAGTTTATTTTATATTAATGGTATTTGTTAGTTTATATTATTATTATTAGATTAATGTTATTATTAAGTAATATTTGTAAGTTAACAGAAAAAAGAAGAAGATGAAAATGTGAATGCAGCGAAGCCCAGTTGAAACGGCCCGAACCCATCATATTATAAAAGGGGAAGATTGATTGAAGAAAAAGGAGAGAAATCTACTGTTCACTATCCTCCCAATTAAACCCTAAACGCCACACCCTCATAAAAACCCTAACGGCCGCCGACCAACCCTACCTTTCTTCTCCCTCATCGTTTCTCCCCTTTCTTTCGGCCGTCTTTCACCACCAGAATCCAACCCCTTTTTTTTCCTCCTCCGTCACTCTTTCGTACAACCCTCGCTCACGGATTGACATGACGATTTCATCAACACCAGAAGCGCCAAGCTCTGCAACACGACCCAACCATCAACTATAAGGTAAAATTTTCACATCTCTTTGATTCATCAACAAACTCGCGAGTTTCTATTTTCTCCAGATTTCGATACCGACGAGCTTCTACACCTTTCTTTTTCAACTCGGCCAACACGAGGGCGCGAGTTAATTTCTTTCACAAAGCTTGTCAATCCTGCATCTTCGTCACCAGATTTGAAGCAACGTCAGCCAATGAATCAGCCGCGACGACCTCTTATGACAACAACTCAATAATCTCGTATGCGTGTCGGTTGGTGTTTATCCTTTCTGAACTGATGTCTCTATTTGATTGTTGTTGGTAATGTTTTTGTGTATTTGATATTTGATTCACTGTTTATTTTTTTGATATTGTCTCAGTTGGGTGTGAGAATAAAATTTTGGTTTTTATTTTTTGGGTTTCCCAGTCAATATATTAGAAAGCTGCAGTGAATGTATGAAATTACTGATGCTATGGTTTTTTTTTCATTCGAAAGTATGATTATGCTCTGTTGAGGATGGTTTTTACGGTACTGTTTTGTTCTGTTTTTGACCATCAACTGGTTTTGTTGAGATATTATTCTTATCATGATTCTTGTATAAGTTTGATTAAGAAGACAGTGGTTCCCCTGTAAAATCAAGTGTATAGTCTGTTGTTTATTTGAGCCATATGATATACTAACTCATGGTGGATGTACTTTTTTTTTTAGTTTATGAATAACGTAATTAAAATACAAGTTCTTTGGTGTTCTGATTTAATTTTGTGGTTTTAATGCGTCGTTTTGGTTACCGACAAACTTGTTAATCGACTCAGCAACGTGGTTGTCATATATGCTTGCGGTATTTCGGAGTTGGTTTCGATTTTGCAGCATTACGTTAATGTTAAGTTTATGCATCAGATGTAAACAATGCAGGGTGTCATATCCATTGATTATTCGGATTCAGTTTCGGTCCATATTCGCGGGTCTTGTTTTTTCTGTCACAACATTGTAAACTCATTTGTTTTGAACCATGCTGCAGGTATATGTTTTCCTGTAATGAAATCTGTTGTCTTATGCTTGTTTTGGTTTAAATATATTGTTAGCTTCTTTTCGATAATGATAGTTGTGGATTTCGACACTCTGATGCTTGCCTTTTATGCTTTTGATTACGCACCCATGCTGGTGTCAATCGGTTCCTGCTTGAGTTTTCGTTAGTGATAACGTTTGCCTTGTGCTTACTTCAAACTGTTTTTTACGATGCATACGTCACATTGTAAATAACTATGCTGCTATAGTATCTATGAACAACTCTGCTGCTATAATATTCATAAAAAATATACTTTAGTGATTAATATGATTTGCTGTAAAGTTTTTTAGAAGTATAGTATCCATCAAAGTTATGGCTGTAGATAAGTTATTGATGGGCAATGTATATATTGTTATAAAATAGCTAATTTATTAAATAATATTAAATTGGTTGTTTTGAGTTTAAATCCATTGTTTTTCGCAAGTCATTATACCTCACGTACCAGTTAGCAATTTTGATCCCAGGTTTTTATTACAAGTGACCTGCCATGAGAATTATAATTTCAATAGCCATTTCAAATTAGGGAAAGCATTTTTAATTAATTAGTTTTTATGTAAAAAAATTCTAAAATATTTTCTAATGTAAAACCTTAGAATTTTTTTTCAAACTTACTTTTAAAATTTTGATTAATTATTTTTCTTAATACTAAATCAATTTATTTTTTTAACATAAAAACTACTTTCAAACTTTATTTCCAAAAGGTGATATCATTTTGTAGTCTATTTCAATATATTTTTCTTTATTACTAAATCATTTTTCAGTTAGGTCACGAAAAAACTAAATCTTTGAAGTCTAGCACTTCTTGGATTTTTGGACAATCATTATTAAGGTGTACACCTTAAATAATGTATTATTCAACTTTTTGTTTCAAAATACGCCTTTTAATTATTTAGACAAGAAAATGTCATTGGGGTCTAGCATTCCACAGGACACTTTCACTGTTTATTCAAACAATATTTCATAAATTAAATCAATCACGAAAATTAAACTCTTAAGGTCTAGCACCTCTTGGGTTTTTGAGTAATTATTATTGGGGCGTACGCCTTGGATAATACTGTTCGTTTTTCGTTATGATCTTAATTATTTGAACAAAATATATCATATGAGTCTGGCACTCCATGTGATATTTTCATTGTTTTTTTCAAATCACAAAACAAATTAAATCTTTGAAGTCTAGCACTTATGGGATTTTTGGACGAACATTATTGAGGTGTACACCTTAAATAATATTGTCGTTCTATTTTTTTGTTTAGTACGCTATTATTGACAAAGAAATATCATAGGAATTTAGCATTCTGTGTGATATTTCTTTTTGTTTATCCAAACATTTTCAAAATGGTGTTATCGAGATCTAACATCTCGATAATACTCTGATTAATTGGTTGTGAGACCGACGTCTCATTTATCAAATAATTATCACTTCTCAAATTCAAACTCATTTCTAAATTCAAATTCATATCCCTATCTCATACCTTCACAAATTATTTTCATACCCCATTTCGCTTCAAATCATTTTTAAAATATTTTTCTCGACCAAACTTCGAAAGAAAGAGGTACTTGGAGTCTAGCATTCCTTGTGTCTTCGAGTGAATAATCATTCAAACCACGCCCTTTGAGTTGTTATTCACTCAACCTTTCGAATTCAATCTTTTTTAAACATTCTCCTAAGTCCTATACCAGTCGAACTACGACGCTCTGATTTCCACCCAATCCTTGGCGAGCTACCTTCTATCCATCTTCCATTTCCACCCAATCCTATACCAGTTGAACTACGACGCTCTGATTTCTCATTCTCGTCCGAATGAGCATACGTAGGCACAAGGGCCCCAATCCTTGGCGAGCACCCTATCTTCTAACCACCCATCTCTCCTTTGCGTCTTTAACCTTTACCCTACCAATTCGCCTAAGCAACGAGAATAAAACAAGTAAACCTAAACAACACTCCCCACAATTACCTTAAGAGGTTCCCGTCGAGTACGACGGACGTGAGGGGTGCTAATACCTTCCCCTCACGTAACCGACTCCCGAACCCGGAACATGGTTGCGACAACCCTGTTCCTATCCTTTTCGTTTTTAAGAGGTTTTCTCGATATTTTCCTCTCCCGTTTGTTCGGGAAAAAAAGTTCGGTGGTGACTCTGTCGAACCGCATTTCTGCGCCTTTCGCGCGAGGGTCGTATGTTCGAAATGTCTCCGTGATTTTTCGAGGTGCGACAGGTGGCGACTCTGCTGGGGAAATTTTGCTCCATGCAAAGAGAGAGTCGAGCCTATCTTTTGGTTTGTGAGGAGTGTCTGTTTTTATTGGTTTTCTTTTGTATTTGTTCTCTTGTAGATTTTATTTGCGCTTGTTATCTTGGTTGCCTGTTGGTTCTTGGGATGACATCATGAGTAAAGCTCTACGCCCGAGCTTTGGTAAAAGCAGAGAGAACACATAGTTTAGAATTGGTAGTCGAGTAGTGTTAGTCTCCGAGGACTTGCTCCTTATGGGTCTAGCATGAAAGCTCCTCCAGAGGAGACCTATTCGTAGATCTTGTTGTAACACAGCTAGCCTGTTGCACGACTTGATTAATGAAGGGTCCGTGATTTTGGGAACCTTTTGTTAGCACCAGTTCCGATATTGGTGGTCGTGTAGTGTTAGTCTCCAAGGACTCTCTCCTTGTGCGCCTAGCATGAGGACCCCGCTCAGGAGAGACCCTATCGTTATTATCGTCGTAATACAGCCAGCCTGTTGCGCGACGCTAATACGACTAGTGTCCGTGATCCTGGGAACCAAACATAGAAACCATCCCGTAAGAGGGTCTATGGGTAGAATGTTTAGATCTTCCCGCATAGGTCGTACCTGTCAATGTTCTTTGAGCAGGAATTATGGTTACTTATCTATTACAGTTACCAGCTTCAGGAGTTGTTTGATTGTGATCCAGTGATCCTGGATCTTGTATCTTGCATTGCATCTTGCATATCATTTGCATTGCATTTCATATGTTGTGCATTTTGCATTTCCAGTCCTTCAACAGAATCTTATGTCTTCGTTCCTTCCTCTCCAGTAAATCAAGCTGATTCCTCGACACCAATACGCACTAGAGCCAATACCAGACGAATGATGGAGCAGATTCAACAGGAGCAAGTCGCCTTCAGGGAAGAATTGGATTCTATGAAAGGAAAGATCGACCAGATCCTCGAAGCCATCCTCGCAGCCAGGAGAGAGGAAGAACAGCGTGAAGCCGCTGCTGTCGTCAACAATGGTCAGGGACAAGGGTCTACTGCTATCCCTTTGGTTCCAATTCCAAATTCTCATGGGATGCCGTTGAACTTCAACAATGCAGCGAAGGAAATACTTCTCAGCCAATCCCAGCGCCTGGAGTTACTGTTGGAGTTATCCCGCACGCCCAGCCTGCTGCTGTGCAAATCCCGGTTCCTCATGTCGAAGATACTCTGATGGATCAGTATGACGACGTTCAGAACTATCATGCTGCTATCCCCATTGCCAGTCCTGTTGCCGCTCAGGATTCTGAAGCCATGAAGATGTGCCGAGATCTAGCCGAGAAACTCCGCGCCATGGAGGGGCACAATTCAAATTCTTTCAGTGCTCTGGAATTGTGCTTGGTGCCTGATGTTGTCATTCCTCCCAAGTTCAAGGTGCCCGAATTTTCAAAGTACAAAGGTCTCAGTTGCCCAAACATTCATCTGAAGATGTACTGTCGCAAGATGGCTGCCTATGCCAGAGACGAGAAGCTCATGATCCATTGCTTCCAGGACAGCTTGTCTGGGGCATCACTCGAATGGTATATGCAGCTGGAGCGTAATAGTGTGCGCACTTGGGCCGAGCTAGCCGATGCATTTGTCAAGCAGTACAAGTACAACACCGATCTTGCTCCAAACCGTACTCAGCTTCAGAGTATGACTCAGAAGGATAACGAATCCTTCAAGGAGTACGCGCAGCGATGAAGAGAGCTAGCCGCAAGGGTGCATCCACCTCTTGTTGACCGTGAACTGATTGACATCTTCATGGGCACTTTGCAAGGCCAATACTATGAGAAGCTGATCGGTAGTGTCTCCGCTGGATTCTCTGACTTGGTGATCATCGGTGAGAGAATTGAAGAAGGGCTGAAGAGTGGAAAGATCCCAGGAGGTTCCAACAACCAGGCCAATACCAAGAAGCCTTTCAATGGATACAAGAAGAAGGAGGGCGAAACAAATACCATCTTTTTGCAGAAAGGGCAAACTTCTCAACAAGCTCCTGCTCCTGTGCCTTATCAGGTTCCCTACTATCAGTATCCATATGTTGCTGCTGCGCAATATGCTCCAATGCCTTATCAGCCAGTTGTTCAAGCAGCACAAGCTCAGATGCCACGGCAACAGGCTCCTCACCAACAAGCCTACAATCAGCAAGGATATCAGTATCCTCCTCAGCAACAGCAGATGCAAGCTACTCAGCAACGACAAGGTGCTCGCCCACAGCGTCCACAGAGAACATGGAGAACAGATAGAGTCTTTGATCATCTACCAATGTCATATGCCAAAATCTTTGCTCAGTTGATGGAGAAGAAAGCTGTTGTTCCGAGAGATTTGGCTCCTCCAACTGTCATTCCTGCTGATTACGATGCAAATGCTCATTGTGAGTTTCATAAGGGCGCTCCAGGTCACACCATTGAGGACTGCAGGGCTTTCAAGCATATAATTCAAGACATGATCGACAGAGATGCTATCAACTTCAATGGGAAGTCTCCAAATATCATCAACAATCCAATGCCACCAGTCAACTAGCGCCAACGTCAGATCGATTCCAGTAAAGTTTGTTCCACGAAGAAGGCAGTCATGTTGCCATTTCATTATTCGCAGTTTCTTATGTTTTGTCTTTGTTTATTTAAGCATTGTATGCTTTGAACAATTGCCATTCGTATTTGGTTTTCATTAATGTATCGTTTATGCATGTTTTGAATTAGTTATGTCGTATTCACTCATTTTCGCTTATCACCGACACATTTATTTACTCCACTCTACTCACTGTTGTTTAGCATGATTTGAGGGAGGATGATGAAAACGAGATACCCATAATTGCAAACTCATATGCTTTCAGATAGAATCTCGTCAATGATGTACAGGCATTGCTTCAATTCCCCAAACACTGGAGATATAAGGAGTTAATCCCTAGTAAACCACTTCGAGCCTAGAAGTAGCAGTTTCCTTCGGATATTCAAACCCTTACACTCAACCTGGGGCAGGGTAGTGTTCAGTTAATCTAATCTCATACTCGAGTCAATACCCAAAAGATGGTTGTTCACCAAAGACCCACGACATGGTAGTCACAAATCCAAAAAAATCAAAAGCCTGCTAAGTCGAACACCTCGAAAGGAGACTTAGGCAAAATCAAGGCAATCCCGATGGATCTGACAAGCAAAGTCAATCCATGCAAAGTTAGGGATCAAAACAAAAGCAAAAGAGGACCCCGAAACCCTCAACAAAAAAACAAAATAATATTCAGTGGCCACCCAAATCAAAAAGGCACTGACATTCATCAAAGCCAAAATAAAGTGATTGCCGCATCGAGCAAATCTTGCACCATCAAGTTTATATCGTCAAGACAAGTGTAGAATTAACTGATCGTAGGACTGGAGATCATTAAGAAGAAAGGGTGGGTACAAATCATACTTTGAGCCTAATAACCTTTTGTTTCATAACCGTGAACCAGACCACGTTACAACCCTTGAAAGACCTAATTGAGACGAGGTTTATTCTGAAAGCATATTGTCGCAAGGTTGCGTAACCTGACTCCTCACATGATTTCTAATCATCAATATTGGTGTCATTTTGCTTGCTATATCTTTTGCACCAATCAAATTAGCACAACGTCTGGGCTAGTGGTCCATTCATCTCATTATCACGACACTTCAAATAAACGATACTTTTTCAAACTTGCATTGAACTGTGCATTAATACTACCATTTATGAATGTACAATTTTAATTGCAAATCAGTGCTAGGTATCCAAAGACATCTCAACAAAGAAGGAACTTGACTTTCAGTGGCTGTCACGAAGCAAGACTACCTCAGAACCCACAGGCTGGGGCAAATCACTCAACAGCTCGAGCAGGGATAAGTTATCCGAGTTCAACTTCCATGTGTCCGAACTGGTTAATCTGGGGTAGACCATTGCCAAGTTCCAACTGGGGGCAAGACCAGGTCGTCCTGGCCATCAAGCAGAGTTGCAACCTTCTCTGAAGCCAATTCACAACAAGTCACAGAGTACCCAGACCAGAGGCATCCAGAGTATCTTCGCCTGTGTCAATCATGGTGTCTTCAGCAAACTGCGTATCGAGGAAGTCAATCCCTCCCACCACCCAAAGTCCAATCTGCATTGGCAACTTCCAGAGTCCACCACGCTGGCGTCTCCCTGCATTTCCAATTACCTGTCTGCAATCATATGCATCATACGCGTCGCATTCAACATCATAAGCATCTTGCATCATATGCATACTTTATATCATACCATACTTCCTCATCTCTTGCATCTCCGCGCGTTAGCATTTGCATTTTGCACTTCCACTCGTATGGAACATTAGTTATCATCCAGCATTCATATATGCAAGTCAAGGTCCAGGATCAACCTCGACGAAACTTCAAGACAATCATCAGCCCAATCAGGGGGATTTTTGCAAGATTGTGGGTTTGTCCCACGATTTTCAAAGAGCTTCAAAGCAGTCATCAGCCCAGTCAGGGGCAATCTTCTGCAATTGTGGGTTTCTCCCACAAAATTTGAAGTTATTCAAGGCAAGACTCAGCCCAGTCAGGGGCATCTTTTTCAAGACCATGGGCGTCTCCCGTGACGAATTTCAACCTCGTGGTTGATCAAATATGCAAATCAACATTCAGCCCAGTCAGGGGCATACCATTCAAGACTGTGGGCGTTCCCCACGAAGTTGTTCAACCTTTTGTTGGGCAAATCCAAGGAGTTCAGTGCAAGATCCAACCCGAGCAGGGGCATCTTCAGCAAAACCGTGAGCGTTCCTCATGAAGTTGTTCAGCCTTTTGTCGAACAAACCAAGACACCAAGACAAATTCAGCCCAGTCAGGGGCATCCTCTTCAGAATTCATGGGCGTAACCATGGAATCATTTCAGCAAAACTATGATCTCCAAACAAGACGGTGGGCGTACCCCGTTGACTCATTTCAATTCAATCTTCTTCTCAGGGGTTCCCCAATGAGTTGTACCCAGCAAGCGTGACTGTTGTCAATTGCCTTACTATCATCCTTTTGGGTGATAGTCGAACTTCGTCAGTTCAACTTAGCCCGCATCCTTTTGGTGTTGGTAAACTTCAAATCTGTGTTGTCCTATCATCCTTTTGGTGATAGCGACCTGTGTGTTGTGTTTCGCTCTGCCATCCTTTTGGTGGTAGGTCTGGCATTTCGTCGATGTCAGATTGTGCGATATTTTGGTGTGAGTTTCGCTCTGCCATCCTTTTGGTGGTGGGTTTGGCATCTCGTCGATGTCAGATTGTGCGATATTTTTGTTTGTGTCTCGCTCCGTCATCCTTTTGGTGGGGGGGTCTATCATGGTCATTAATGATAGATTGTGCGATTTGTTTTGTGTTTCGCTCCGTCATCCTTTTGGTGGGGGGTCTATCATGGTCATTAATGATAGATTGTGCGATCTGTGTTGTGTTTCGCTCTGCCATCCTTTTGGTGGTAGGTTTGGCATCTCGTCGATGTCAGATTGTGCGATATTTTGTTTGCGTTTCGCTCCATCATCCTTTTGGTGGAGGGTCTATCATGGTCATTAATGATAGATTGTGCGATTTGTTTTGTGTTTTGCTCCGTCATCCTTTTGGTGGGGGGTCTATCATGGTCATTAATGATAGATTGTGCGATCTGTGTTGTGTTTCGCTCTGCCATCCTTTTGGTGGTAGGTCTAGCATTTCGTCGATGTCAGATTGTGCGATATTTTGGTGTGAGTTTCGCTCTGCCATCCTTTTGGTGGTGGGTTTGGCATCTCGTCGATGTCAGATTGTGTGATATTTTGTTTGTGTCTCGCTCTGTCATCCTTTTGGTGGGGGGTCTATCGTGGTCATTAATGATAGATTGTGCGATATGTTTTTGTGTTTCGCTCTGTCATCCTTTTGGTGGGGGGGTCTATCATGGTCATTAATGATGGATTGTGCGATGTGTTTTGTGTTTCGCTCCGTCATCCTTTTGGTGGGGGGTCTATCATGGTCATTAATGATAGATTGTGCGATCTGTTTTGTGTTTGTCCTATCATCCTTTCGGTGGTAGTGACTGGTGTGCGTTTCGCTCCGTCATCCTCTTGGCGGTGGATCTGGCATTTCGTCGATGTCAGATTGTGCGATGGTGTTGCTCTACCGTCCTTTTGGTGGTAGTAGCCTTGTTCATTTCTTTCCATCATCCTTTTGGTGATGACGACCTTATTGCTTATCATTCACAGTTTGCTCAGAGGTTTACATTCTTTCGGTATTTTCAACGCCCTAGCATCTCTTTTTTCTTTCGGACAAATTCAGGGTCTTCTTTATATCTAATTGACTTCTACCTCAGGGATATGAATGCTAACGCAGTTCATCTTCCTATGTTCAAGTCGAATTAGATAGGGGCATCTGTCATACCCTAAATTTGTCCTACCCCTTTTTGTGAATATTTTCGCATTTTTGGTATCATGCCGTTTAGACACGTGTCCACCTGAAATTGGGCGTTTTCCAAATTTTATCCATTTTGTCCAATAAAAATGTGACACGTGGCCTAAAGACGTTTTTGTAAATATTAATTCTTTTTTTAGTTTTCTAAATTTTTTCTTTTTAAAAATATTAATAATAGTATTATTTATATATTATTTTATTTATGTTAATTGTATTTATGTTAATGTTAGTTTATTTTATATTAATGGTATTTGTTAGTTTATATTATTATTATTAGATTAATGTTATTATTAAGTAATATTTGTAAGTTAACAGAAAAAAGAAGAAGATGAAAACGTGAATGCAGCGAAGCCCAGTTGAAACGGCCCGAACCCATCATATTATAAAAGGGGAAGATTGATTGAAGAAAAAGGAGAGAAATCTACTGTTCACTATCCTCCCAATTAAACCCTAAATGCCGCACCCTCATAAAAACCCTAACAGCCGCCGACCAACCCTACCTTTCTTCTCCCTCATCGTTTCTCCCCTTTCTTTCGGCCGTCTTTCACCACCAGAATCCAACCCCTTTTTTTTTCCTCCTCCGTCACTCTTTCGTACAACCCTCGCTCACGGATTGACATGACGATTTCATCAACACCAGAAGCGCCAAGCTCTGCAACACGACCCAACCATCAACTATAAGGTAAAATTTTCACATCTCTTTGATTCATCAACAAACTCGCGAGTTTCTATTTTCTCCAGATTTCGATACCGACGAGCTTCTACACCTTTCTTTTTCAACTCGGCCAACACGAGGGCGCGAGTTAATTTCTTTCACAAAGCTTGTCAATCCTGCATCTTCGTCACCAGATTTGAAGCAACGTCAGCCAATGAATCAGCCGCGACGACCTCTTATGACAACAACTCAATAATCTCGTATGCGTGTCGGTTGGTGTTTATCCTTTCTGAACTGATGTCTCTATTTGATTGTTGTTGGTAATGTTTTTGTGTATTTGATATTTGATTCACTGTTTATTTTTTTGATATTGTCTCAGTTGGGTGTGAGAATAAAATTTTGGTTTTTATTTTTTGGGTTTCCCAGTCAATATATTAGAAAGCTGCAGTGAATGTATGAAATTACTGATGCTATGGTTTTTTTTTTCATTCGAAAGTATGATTATGCTCTGTTGAGGATGGTTTTTACGGTACTGTTTTGTTCTGTTTTTGACCATCAACTGGTTTTGTTGAGATATTATTCTTATCATGATTCTTGTATAAGTTTGATTAAGAAGACAGTGGTTCCCCTGTAAAATCAAGTGTATAGTCTGTTGTTTATTTGAGCCATATGATATACTAACTCATGGTGGATGTACTTTTTTTTTAGTTTATGAATAACGTAATTAAAATACAAGTTCTTTGGTGTTCTGATTTAATTTTGTGGTTTTAATGCGTCGTTTTGGTTACCGACAAACTTGTTAATCGACTCAGCAACGTGGTTGTCATATATGCTTGCGGTATTTCGGAGTTGGTTTCGATTTTGCAGCATTACGTTAATGTTAAGTTTATGCATCAGATGTAAACAATGCAGGGTGTCATATCCATTGATTATTCGGATTCAGTTTCGGTCCATATTCGCGGGTCTTGTTTTTTCTGTCACAACATTGTAAACTCATTTGTTTTGAACCATGCTGCAGGTATATGTTTTCCTGTAATGAAATCTGTTGTCTTATGCTTGTTTTGGTTTAAATATATTGTTAGCTTCTTTTCGATAATGATAGTTGTGGATTTCGACACTCTGATGCTTGCCTTTTATGCTTTTGATTACGCACCCATGCTGGTGTCAATCGGTTCCTGCTTGAGTTTTCGTTAGTGATAACGTTTGCCTTGTGCTTACTTCAAACTGTTTTTTACGATGCATACGTCACATTGTAAATAACTATGCTGCTATAATATCTATGAACAACTCTGCTGCTATAATATTCATAAAAAATATACTTTAGTGATTAATATGATTTGCTGTAAAGTTTTTTAGAAGTATAGTATCCATCAAAGTTATGGCTGTAGATAAGTTATTGATGGGCAATGTATATATTGTTATAAAATAGCTAATTTATTAAATAATATTAAATTGGTTGTTTTGAGTTTAAATCCATTGTTTTTCGCAAGTCATTATACCTCACGTACCAGTTAGCAATTTTGATCCCAGGTTTTTATTACAAGTGACCTGCCATGAGAATTATAATTTCAATAGCCATTTCAAATTAGGGAAAGCATTTTTAATTAATTAGTTTTTATGTAAAAAAATTCTAAAATATTTTCTAATGTAAAACCTTAGAATTTTTTTTCAAACTTACTTTTAAAATTTTGATTAATTATTTTTCTTAATACTAAATCAATTTATTTTTTTAACATAAAAACTACTTTCAAACTTTATTTCCAAAAGGTGATATCATTTTGTAGTCTATTTCAATATATTTTTCTTTATTACTAAATCATTTTTCAGTTAGGTCACGAAAAAACTAAATCTTTGAAGTCTAGCACTTCTTGGATTTTTGGACAATCATTATTAAGGTGTACACCTTAAATAATGTATTATTCAACTTTTTGTTTCAAAATATGCCTTTTAATTATTTAGACAAGAAAATGTCATTGGGGTCTAGCATTCCACAGGACACTTTCACTGTTTATTCAAACAATATTTCATAAATTAAATCAATCACGAAAATTAAACTCTTAAGGTCTAGCACCTCTTGGGTTTTTGAGTAATTATTATTGGGGCGTACGCCTTGGATAATACTGTTCGTTTTTCGTTATGATCTTAATTATTTGAACAAAATATATCATATGAGTCTGGCACTCCATGTGATATTTTCATTGTTTTTTTCAAATCACAAAACAAATTAAATCTTTGAAGTCTAGCACTTCTGGGATTTTTGGACAAACATTATTGAGGTGTACACCTTAAATAATATTGTCGTTCTATTTTTTTGTTTAGTACGCTATTATTGACAAAGAAATATCATAGGAATTTAGCATTCTGTGTGATATTTCTTTTTGTTTATCCAAACATTTTCAAAATGGTGTTATTGAGATCTAGCATCTCGATAATACTCTGATTAATTGGTTGTGAGACCGACGTCTCATTTATCAAATAATTATCACTTCTCAAATTCAAACTCATTTCTAAATTCAAATTCATATCCCTATCTCATACCTTCACAAATTATTTTCATACCCCATTTCGCTTCAAATCATTTTTAAAATATTTTTCTCGACCAAACTTCGAAAGAAAGAGGTACTTGGAGTCTAGCATTCCTTGTGTCTTCGAGTGAATAATCATTCAAACCACGCCCTTTGAGTTGTTATTCACTCAACCTTTCGAATTCAATCTTTTTTAAACATTCTCCTAAGTCCTATACCAGTCGAACTACGACGCTCTGATTTCCACCCAATCCTTGGCGAGCTACCTTCTATCCATCTTCCATTTCCACTCAATCCTATACCAGTCGAACTACGACGCTCTGATTTCTCATTCTCGTCCGAATGAGCATACGTAGGCACAAGGGCCCCAATCCTTGGCGAGCACCCTATCTTCTAACCACCCATCTCTCCTTTGCGTCTTTAACCTTTACCCTACCAATTCGCCTAAGCAACGAGAAGAAAACAAGTAAACCTAAACAACACTCCCCACAATTACCTTAAGAGGTTCCCGTCGAGTACGACGGACGTGAGGGGTGCTAATACCTTCCCCTCACGTAACCGACTCCCAAACCCGGAACATGGTTGCGACAGCCCTGTTCCTATCCTTTTTGTTTTTAAGAGGTTTTCTCGATATTTTCCTCTCCCGTTTGTTCGGGAAAAATAAAGTTCGGTGGCGACTCTGTCGAACCGCATTTCCGCGCCTTTCGCGCGAGGGTCGTATGTTCGAAATGTCTCCGTGATTTTTCGAGGTGCGACACTTTGGTTAGAATGGAGTATGCATGAAGTAACATTCACAGACGAGGTAAGGAAATGTTAGGAAAGAGCAACAATCGAGCTTATGACCCCTACATGGTTTGGATCAAGGATAGAGCTGCCAAGTCTCTAATGCCATTTCCCTCAGTTGCACCCTTGTACCCCGTCATGCCTAAAGAACCTACTACCGTGGATATTCAGAAGTACAACCAGCTGTTGCGTGAAAAAGAAGAATTGAAGAGAGCAAACAAAGAATTAGAGAAGGAAATTATCCAAATTCGAAGTGAGAAGATTGATGTTGTTCATGCCTTCAAAAAACAGACCAAACTTGTTAACAAGCTAGGTACGGACTTGACAAAGAAGACTGGCGACAGAGAACGTATAGGCCGAGATTTGCATGATGTCTATAGTGTGCTTACCACTAAGAAGGAAGATTTGAAAAAGGCTTACTCAAGGATCTCCAAGTTTGAATCAGTATGGAACGCCACGCTCACTAACAACAAGGAGCGAGAGGATAAGCTGAAGCAACAGATCACCAAGTTGAAGAGTCAACTCAGAGCAAAAGATGAGAAGATCTCAGCAGAAGAAGCTCTCAGATATCACAGCGAGCATAAATTGAACCAAGCTATCGCAGACCTGAAGGAGTGTAGGTTGAGGGCAGATACCAAGAGAAGCAGACTTGAAGCATGCTTTGGAAAAGAAGCCTGAGACGACCATGTTGATAGTCTACATCGCACCATCAGCCGGCGAGAGCAACTCATTCGGGGTCTACTTTCCAGACCTGATCACCCTGGGACGATAAAGCTGCTTGTGGATTTCCGGACTTGCCGTCCAGCTTGACTGTCCTTATCTTTCTTTGTATCTGGTTGTTCTTCTTACATATCGACCATCATCAGGCTTGTTGATTGAAGTCATCTCTATTTTGTACTCAACTGATGTATGTGCACTATGGATTGGCTTGTTATTATACGAGGAGTTGTTATTCTGTTCACTTGTTTGTGGGATTTTTCATGGTTGCTTCTTCTTTAGGGAACTAGAATCGAGAGGGGAAATTTCCCTGAAACATATTTACATGTCTGCATTCTGCATTTTTCGCATCATTTATCTTTTGCATAGCAGATGTTCTTGGGACCGTTAATCTTATCTCTATGTGTTTTTAGTGCATAGGATAACAGACCCGACGTTCCACAGGTACTCTATGAGGGGGAATCAACAAAGGATTATGGAGCAAGTTCAGCTCGAGCTTCTGGAATTTCGCGAAAGGATGGCACAGTTTATGGACATGATGCAGGGCGTAGCCAACGACCAAGAACAGTTGAGGACATTGGTGCAACCTCTGGTGTCAAGGGTTGATGGAAGTGGGGTCTTACATGGTGGAACCCCTGCTGTACCTCCTCCAGAAAACAGTACACCACGAACAGACGCTATCCCAACGGTTGTCCCTCCAGGCGGAGGAAACCCGACTGGAACTCCCATCCCAATTCCAATGGGCCTTGTACAAGGTAACAACGGTCCCCAGTTGGATCAAGATGATCAAGAATATATTTTCTCTCTGGGAGATGTTGGGGTAGGATTGCAACCCGACGCTGATAGAAGATTCAAGGCGATTGAGGATAAGATGAGAAGTCTTGAAAGCCAAAATACCATGGGTCTGGATATGTCGAGCCTAGGATTGATTCCTGGACTCAGGATTCCTCCAAAGTTCAAAGTGCCAGATTTCGATAAATAGAAAGGAACAACGTGTCCAAGGGTGCATATTCGCTCCTATTTTCGAAAGATGTCTGCATACTCCGATGATGAGAAGCTGTTGATTCATTTCTTTCAAGATAGTCTGTCGGGACCATCCCTCGAATGGTATATAGGCTTATAGCCAGTTAATGTCAGAAGTTGGAGGGATCTGGGAGAAGCTTTCGTTAAGCACTACCAATACAACAATGACTTAGCGCCAAATCGAGTGCAACTTCAGAATTTATCGCAGAGAAGTAACGAATGCTTTAACGAATATGCACAAAGATGGAGAGAGCTTGCTGCCAGGTGTCACGGTGAAATTTGGATACCAAACTATTAATTAGCTTGAATCTTTATTCATTTGCAACCGTATTTGATTTATCCGAAGGAAAGGTTAAAGGAAGGAAAACCCATTTTGCATTGTAAACACAACGCGGGGAAAGATCTAAGGTTCGGGGGTTGGTTAAACTTAGGGAAGGTACTAGCATCCTAAGTTTCTGTAGTACTCTACAGGAACCTCTTGTTTTATGTTGTTTATTGCCAAGTTATTTGCTTAAGGATAATACTAAGGGTTAAAGGTAAAGAGAAAGACCTAAGGGGGTTAGTCCTAAGTATACTCGCCAAGACGTCGCACCTTGTGCCTACATATCCTGACGGGAATGGAATCAGAGTATCTGTAGTTCCCCTCACATGGGAGGTTAGAAACGTCTTGACTATGGTCAAGGTTTCAAGGGGAATAAACGCACCTTAAGGACACGCTTATGCGGAGTGCGGGAACTCCAAACTTCTATGTTGAATTGTTAAGTTGAAATTAGGGTTAGGTTAGGGATTCCGCGGCGGGAAACCCTAAAATGAGTGCGGCGACTCTTCGACCTAAAGCTAGGGGTAATTTTGTAATTTTGTCTACGACGAGACATTTGTGAAAATTAGGGTTTGTAAGGGTTTGAAGTTTTGAGGACTATTGGCGCGGCGGCCAAACCGCTAGACCTAATCCTTCGGAGGCGTGCAATGCGGCAGGTTAATGGTAAAAGATGCGAGAATTTAAACCATACACCAGCAGAAATTTAAATGCGGAAAAGTAAACGCGATTATTGGTTCGCGAGGTTACAAGTGAGAAGTAGATACAATAATGATGACATTTTGAATTGCAAATACACTAAAATAGTTAATGGCAACGTAACAAAGCTGCAAAACAAACGATCAATGTTAGTAGACAGAGTTAGACAAGTTATGAAGCGAGGGTGAAAAATTATAGACATTTTGTTGTTTATTTGTGACATTTATATTAAAAAAAAAGGTCTTAATAGAAGTTTTTTTTAAAAAGAAGAAACTAAGTTTAATTTTCAAAAAGTGTTTTAATTTAATTATAAAAAAAAAGATATCAATTTAAAGAAAAGGTTTTATTTTTCATTATCAAAAAGGTTTTATTTTTAAAGGAAAAAGAAGTTTAATATTATTATAAAATTTTTTTTTTAATTATTATTTTTAAAAAAAGTAGTTTAGCTATTTTTATTAAAGAATTTTTTATTTTATATATATTTTTATCGTTTGCCAAAAACAAAATAAAAACAAAAGCTAAATAAAGAAATAAAATAAAAAATAAAATGGTTGGGCCGGTCATCACCCCGGACCCAACCCATTGCCCCTAAGAGGACATCAATTCATTAGGGTTTGGAAACCCTAATCACAAACGGCGCCGCGTTATCTTTTCTTCGTCTTCAGTTTCTCGTATCCTCTTCATTCTTTTGTTTCTCTATGATGAACAATTCTGAAAACAAAACAAACGTGTTAAATGCGAAATTATCAGGATCTCCTGCTTACGTTTTCGTTCGCGATTGGTGATGAATGTATGAGGAGGCGGTGATGGTGGCGATGAAGCTAAGCTGAGCCTCGAAGCGTGATTGCCCGTCGAAGACGAAGGCGATCTTTGCTTCACAACTTTCCTTCGTTCGAGTTTAACGGCTACCGATGGTTGTTCGTTAGGGTTCTCTTTGTGGCCGCTTTTGGTGTTCTCTCTCCCGTTTTTGTCTAGGGTTTTTCGCACAGGTTGTATCTTTCTTTTATACCCTCTAATTTTTAATGATCTTGTGGGCTTTGGGTTGGATTTGCGTTACTATTTCCTGATTGCTTTTGATTTGATTTGATTTTATGGAACTTTTGTAAACCAACATTGTTTCGATCTGATACGATTTTCTTTCCTCTTTTGGATTCGATTGAGATACGACTTTTATTTGATTGTTTTGGATATCTATTTTGAACTGATTTGGATTGCTTACTCCTTTGCAGATGTGGAATTGAATCCCTTGTTTATGGTATGGATATCCATTCTCTTAGCTCGTAATCAATTCAATTTGGGGCCAACCAAACTTGCTTCAGACTTGGACTTTTATTTGTGAACTGATGTGGTTTCTTCTGATGCATTTCGGTTCAGTTTTCCTTTCTGGTTTACTGATATGAGTTTATTAACTCTTCTTCTTTTTTTCAGAATGGATGTTGATGCTTTGATTAAACCGAGGTTGCCGAGAAGGTTATGTGGTGATGATGACATTTCAGTCTGAACCATTTGGCTTCGATTGATGCTGATACGGATTTTTACTGATAGGACTCTGGGTTTTTCAGAACAGATAACTGGTTCTTCTTGAACTAATATTCGATTCTTCTTGAACTGATGCAGCTTGGTTCTTGTCATTGTTTCAGGGCTGGGATATTTGGATTTGTGAACTGATTTTTCTGATGGATGTTGTCGTCAGCTGCGAATTTCATTTCCTGATGATGACATTGGGCCGTGATGTTTCTAAACTGAGCCTACCTGATGGCTGCCTCTGATTGTTTCTGTTGTACACTTTCAGTTTGTATTTCCAATTATCTTTGGCTGCGAAACCATTTCGAGAAAGGCCACATATTTACTTGATAGGCTGCTATATTTACTTGATGGTCCCTTTTTGAATCCACATCTGCGCAAATCATTTTGGCCCGAAAACGCTTCTTTTACCTCTCTTTCTCGGCTGTCCCACAATGGAACAGATACTGCCGGTCGGTAGCCGAGGTTGAGGTTTGGAAATGGGAGTAGGATACGGCTTCGGTCGTGCCCTCCCGACACCCGGTGATGAGCTTTATTCTGAGGGTGTCAAAACTTTTAACATTCTTTTTCTGTTTTGTTTTCTTTGTTTTGCTTGTGCAGGTATGAAGAAACATTGGATGACAAAACGCGAAGAACCGCATGAAGATCATAGGCTTAGGACCTTAGAAATTAGGAAAGAATGTACTCTCTTTTTTTTTGTAAAATAAATTCACAATATTTGCACTTTAATTCTTCCTTGTACTCAAAATATCATGAATAAAATTCATTTTATTTCCTTTCTTGCAATTCAAATATGTCACAACTGTATAAGTCCACCCAAAGCTTCCCGATTAAATCCACTTTCACCATATAAGCTTAATATGAGTAAACCAAAGAAACAGTTGAATCGAAGATACGCACTTTTATGAGATAAATTTGGACAAGGGATGGATTGCACCGATTTAAACCATCTCAGATTGATATCTCGACCTAAGTAGCCTCACATGATCTAACAATGGCCCTGAAAACCACTGACAACCAACTCTCGGCTCCCGAATAAATTACCGTATTGATGCCAAAATTTACCGTGAATTTCTGTTTATCCTCAAAATAAAGATTTCGGAGAAGGATGTTTTAATTATCCCGAAGGACCCTGGCGCAAGCTCGTTTTCAAAAACTGTCGGTAAACAACGCAACGCACAAATTACCATTTTTCCCTTTTCACCGTTAAAGTGCTCTTGATGTGATTCCTGCAAAACAAACAGACTACATAGCTCGTTAGTGGTCAGTTGATGCGAAGATGAGATGCTATGCGATACGAATCGACTAAATATAAGGGTAAAATTTGGGGTATTTTCTTGAACAATGATGGTTTCAATAGCAAGGAGGTGGGATCTTAAGGTCAAAAATTAGGGTGCAACACCAGGGTTCAACCTCCCATGGTGGAAAGAGAACTAATTGATCTATTTGTGGCTACATTACTAGGAATTTACTATGATAAGTTAGTAAGTAGCATGTCTGGGAGCTTTTCGGACCTGATTATTACCGGTGAGAGGGTTGAAAACGGTATTAAAATGGGAAAGATACAAGCAGGAGAGGGGACCTCATCTGGAGGTGGAAGGAAGATTTTCGGTGCAAAGAAGAGGGATAACGAGACAAATGCAGTGTCCGGCTTTAACAATCGAAATAGATATCTGAATCAGTGTCAGCAATGACCGTATTATCAGCAACCTCCACAAATAGCTAGTATTGCCATCCCGGCGGTACAACCTCAACAACAACAACCACGTCAGCAACAGCAACAACAACGACCTCAACAACATAATTATGCACCGAGACAGTTCCAAGATCGGAGAAGGATGATGGATAGGCATTTTGACACACCACCGATGCCCTACGCTCAGTTATTACAACACTTAATTCAGATGCAGTTGGTCCAAAAAAGGACAATGGCACCTCTAACTGGCTAACCACCTCCCGGATATGACGCCAACGCTAGGTGTGAATTCCATTCTGGCGCCCCCGGCCACAACATCGATAATTGTAAAGCTTTCAAACACAAGGTACAAGACCTTGTTGATAGTAAGGCTATCAATTTCAATCAAGATGCACCAAACATGGATCAAAACCCCATGCCTAACCATGGTAGGGGTGGTGGTGTGAATGCTATTGTCAGTGAAGAAGGCCTGAACTTGGTGTCCAATGTGGAGAATCTGAAGACACCGTTAGGTTTTGTGAAGAACAAGTTGTTAGAGGGAGGGGTGTTCCCGGGCTGTAGAGAGGATTGTGAAGACTGTATGATTTGTCCCAAAGGATGTCAGAATCTGAAGAACCATATACAACACATGATGGATGAGGGCCTATTGAAATTTGATAGAATCTGTGAGAAGAATGTTAAAAAGGTAGTCGTTGAAGATAAGGACGAGGTGGTCACCATCTCTATCCCGTACAAAACAATTACAATCTCCGCGCCTCCAGCAAGGCTAACTATTGTATTCACAAAGGCGGGGCCTGTACCCTATGAGAGCACTAAAGAAATCCCTTAGAACTATGGGGCCGAGGTCTACTGCAATGGTCAAAAGCAAGAACTGAAGAATTCTCCCTTGGACTCGATTGATAATTTGGTAGGCACCGGAAGAATAACTTGAAGTGGAAGAGTGTTTGCACCTCCTGAGGCAAATGCAGACAGAACCGACAAAGGAAAATGGAAAGTAGGGGTTGAAGAAAGTTCTCAGACTAGAGAAAAGGAATCTTTGCTAAAGGACGCCGAGGAATTCATGCGTTTGATAAGGAAGAGTGACTACAAAATTGTGGATCACTTGCAACAGACTCCTTCAAAAATTTCCATCTTGTCGTTGCTATTATGTTCTGAAGCTCACAGGAATGCTTTGCTCAGGGTTTTGAATAATGCTTATGTACCTCAAGAGATATCCGTGAATCAGTTGGAAGGAGTGGTGGCCCATGTCAATGCAGGTAACAGGTTGGGATTCACTGATCATGATTTGACACCGAAAGGAAGAAACCATAACTTGGCTTTGCATATTTCACTTGAGTGCCGAGGAACAGTGATGTCGCACGTCCTTGTTGATACAGGGTCGTCCTTGAATGTGTTTCCAAAGAAAGCATTGATGAAGATAGATCATCAGGGTCTTTATTGTACACCTAGTGATCTGATCGTGCGAGCCTTTGATGGGACCCAAAGATCTATTTTTGGGGAGATAACTCTGCCTATCCAAGTAGGCCCGAAGGTGTTTGAAGCAGTTTTTTATATCATGGATATCCAGCATGCCTATAGCTGCCTTCTGGGTCGGCCTTGGATACATTCAACAGGAGCAGTGACATCGACGTTGCACCAGAAGTTGAAGTACATGGTGGATGGAAATATTGTGACTGTTTGTGGAGAAGAAGACATCATGGTGAGCCATCTGTCCTCATTCAAGTATGTGGAGGTAGATGGTGAGATTCATGAAACACTGTGTCAGGCCTTTGAGACTGTTCAAATCAAGGAAAAGGTGCCGATCGAGGTCAAAACTCCAGAAGTTGCCATGTCATCATACAAGGAAGCCCAAGCCGTAGTGGAATCTGGAGCAGCACAAGGATGGGAGAAAGTGGTAAGCGTCCCCAACAAACAAGATAAGTTTGGATTAGGATACAACCCGTATGCATCTTCTTCACAAGACGCTCCACGTTACAAAGGACCTGTTCAGTTCACCAGTGGTGGGGTGATATTCGAAAAAAATCAACGCCGTATCTGACGAGGAAGGAGACAGCGACTGCGACATGGATGCGTGGATCAAGCCATGTGTCCCTGACCAGGGTTTGAAGAACTGGACTATGGAGGAAGTCATCTCTGTGACCTATGAAGAGTAATTTCTTTGTTTTGATTAATGTATCACCCTATGTTCTGCCCAGAGCATAGTGGTCTTTATTTTGTAGGGGCCTTATCTGTTATGTGCGCAAACAATTTTTATCATTATCAATCAAAAAGGCGTCTTTTTCATTCAAAATTTTGTGATCCTTGTTTTTCTTGTTTTTATTTTCTAACAATAAAATGGCAATATGGTCTGTGTCTGTCTGTTTGCATATCATTTAAGCATAAAATCATCATTATTGCAGGTTACACATTTCAAATACCATCGACTCAGACTCGTCTATGACTCAGTGTGACTTTGACAATCCGATCTTTCAAGCGGAAGAAGAGATTGATGAAGACGAAGACCTGCCCGAAGAACTTGCCAGATTGTTAAGACAAGAGGAGAAGGTCATCCTGCCTCATCAGGAGGAAGTTGAAGTCATTAACCTGGGAACTGAGGAAGATAAGAAGGAGGTCAGAATAGGGGCCGCATTGTAAAGCGATGTCAAGCGAAGACTGGTTGAGGTACTCCAAGAGTATAAAGATGTCTTTGCTTGGTCATATGAAGATATGCATGGACTCGACACAGATATTGTGGTTCATCGTTTGCCTCTTCGAGAAGAGTGTCCTCCTGTTAAGCAGAAATTGAGAAGAACCAGGCCTAATATGGCAGTGAAGATCAAAGAAGAAGTCCAGAAGCAGTTAGACGCCGAATTTCTTGCTGTGACAAACTATCCTCCGTGGGTTGCAAACATCGTGCCTGTATCTAAGAAGGACGGCAAAGTCAGGATGTGTGTTGATTATAGAGACCTAAATAGAGCAAGCCCAAAGGATGATTTTACGCTCCTTCATATTGACGTGCTTGTTGATAACACCGCACAATTCTCAGTGTTTTCCTTCATGGATGGCTTCTCCGGATACAATCAGATTAAGATGGCACCAGAGGACATGGAGAAAACGACTTTCATCACGCCATGGGGGACGTTCTGCTATAAAGTAATTCCTTTTGGTTTGAAGAACGCAGGGGCGACTTATCAACGGGCTATGGTGACTCTCTTTCATGATATGATTCATCATGAGATTGAAGTATATGTTGACGATATGATTGCAAAGTCCCAAACGGAGGAAGGGCATCTGGTGAATCTTCTAAAGCTGTTTGAGAGATTAAGGAAATTCAAGTTGAGGCTGAATCCAAATAAGTGTACTTTCGGCGTACGGTTAGGAAAGTTATTGGGGTTCATCGTCAGTGAGAAAGGTATAGAGGTTGATCCTGCAAAGATCAAAGCAATTCAAGAAATGCCAGCACCAAAGACCGAGAAACAAGTTCTTGGTTTCTTAGGTTGATTGAACTACATCGCTCGGTTCATATCTCACCTCACAGCCACTTGTGAGCCATTATTTAAGTTATTAAAGAAAGATCGGGCGTTCATTTGGAATGAGAATTGTCAGAAAGCGTTTTAGAAAATAAAAGAGTATCTGCAGGAGCCTCCAATACTAATGCCTCAGGTGGCTGGAAGATCGTTGATAATGTACTTAACAGTTCTTGAGAATTCCATGGGTTGTGTTCTCGGTCAGCATGACGAGACTGGAAAAAAAGAGCATGCAATTTATTACTTGAGTAAAAAGTTCACAGATTGTGAGTCCAGATACTCGATGTTGGAGAAAACTTGTTGTGCACTGGCTTGGGCCGCCAAACGCCTAAGACAATATATGCTAAACCATACAACCATGTTGATTTCAAAGATGGATCCAATTAAGTATGTATTTGAAAAGCAAGCACTGTCAGGAAGGATTGCTAGATGGCAGATGGTTCTGACAGAATACGACATTCAGTATGTGTCTCAGAAAGCTATTAAAGGGAGTGTTCTGTCCGAGTATCTCGCAGAGCAACCAATTGACGACTATCAACCAATGAAGTTCGATTTTCCCGATGAAGACATTATGTACTTGAAAATAAAAGATTGTGATGAGCCACTACCAAATGAAGGTCCTGAGTTGGGTTCCCAGTGGAAATTGATCTTTGATGGTGCTGTTAACTCCTACGGCAGTGGAATTGGGGCAGTCATTACAACCCCCCATGGGACGCATATACCCTTCACTTCCAGGTTGACATTTCCCTGTACAAACAACGAGGCCGAATATGAAGCGTGTATCATGGGTATCGAGGAAGCAATCGATTTGAGAATCAAGAATCTTGATGTCTACGGTGATTCAGCTTTAGTGGTCAACCAGATCAAATGAGAATGGGAGACGCGCTAACCAAATCTGATCCCTTATATGAACTATGCAAGAAGATTGATGCCTTTCTTCGATCATGTGGAGTTTCACCACGTGCCGAGAGCAGAAAATTAGATGGCAGACGCCTTGGCTACTTTATCTTCAATGTACAAAGTGAACTTTTGGAACGATGCACCAAGAATCGTTATCTCACGCCTCGATAGGCCGGCATTCGTTTTTGCAATAGAAGAAGCTTCTAATGGCAAGCCATGGTATTACGACATCCAGAACTTTCTCAAGAATCAAGAGTATCCAACTGGGGCATCCAGTAGAGATAAGAAGACCTTGAGGAGATTATCTGGTAACTTCTATTTGAATCCAGACGGTGTACTTTATCGAAGGAACTTTGACTTAGTGCTGCTAAGATGTGTGGACGAAAAAGAAGCGAATTTGCTTATGGAAGAGGTCCACGAGGGAGCCTTTGGAACGCATGCAGGTGGACATGCCATGTCTCGAAAGCTGTTGAGAGCAGGGTATTATTGGTTAACTATGGAGTCCGATTGCTTCAAGTTCGCCAAGAAATGCCACAAGTGTCAGATTTACGTCGACAAGATTCATGTGCTGCCGTGTCCTTTGAATGTCATGTCATCTTCATGGCCTTTCTCCATGTGGGACATCGATATGATTGGCAAGATCGAGCCGAGTGCATCCAATGGGCATCGTTTCATCTTAGTGGCTATTGACTATTTCACCAAATGGGTCGAAGCAGCTTCTTATGCCAATGTCACCAAGCAAGTCGTGGCCCGGTTCATCAAAAGGGACATCATCTGCCGATATGGAATACTTGAAAGGATCATTATCGACAATGGTTCCAATCTGAATAACAAGATGATGAAGGAGTTGTGCCAGAACTTTAAAATTGAGCATCACAACTCGTCTCCTTATCGATCGAAGATGAATGGCGCTGTGGAAGCGACCAACAAAAACATAAAGAAGATAGTGCAGAAGATGGTGGTAACATACAAGGATTGGTACGAGATGTTGCCTTTCGCTTTACATGGATATCGTACTTCGGTGCGTACTTCAATTGGGGCAACTCCTTTCTTGTTGGTGTATGGTATGTAAGTTGTCCTACCATTAGAGGTCGAGATACCTTCCTTGAGAGTTCTGGCTGACGTCAAACTAGATGAAGCAGAATGGGTGAAGAATAGGTTGAATCAGCTCAGTTTGATGGATGAGAAAAGGTTGGCGTTCATCGCATACGGTCGTCTATACCAAAGCAGGATGAAGAAAGCCTTCGACAAGAAGATACGTCCTCGAAGCTTTCAGGCAGATGATTTGGTGTTAAAGCGGATTCTCCCACCACAGAACGATCACAGGGGCAAATGGACTCCCAATTATGAAGGTCCGTATGTTGTGAGAAAAGTCTTCTCCGGAGGAGCCTTGCTACTTTCAACCATGGACGGTGAAGATTTTACGTCCCCCGTGAACGCGGACGCAGTCAAAAAATACTTTGCATAAATAGGCCCGCTGGAAAGAAAAAGAAAATCCAGGCAAGAATGGGGCATCCCGGCGAACCATAAAAAGGTAGGTTCGGGCAAAAATTAGGGATAAAAAGAAAAGATGTAAACCCGCAAAGTCGCAAACCTAAAAAGGTGACTTTGGCAAAAATGGGTATCCCGGTGAATCGAAAACCCGCAAGGGCGATTCAAGCAAAAGTTAGGGACCTGAAAAGCAAACGACTGCGATTCGTGCATAGATCCTTAAAGCATAGTGGATTATGGGAAGACTCGAGAATCATCCGTACAAATCAATCTCTTCAGAAGACGAAGCATCGGAAAGGCGTCGAAGTCACGCGAGTCAAGGTTGATTCATTCGATGATGGTTGTTTGTGCCATATTGCCGACATTTTTGTATATTCTTGTGCATCTCTGTATTTTGCTTACGCAACTTTCTCATTTCAGGAGTTGCGTCCCCTTGTAAATTTTCCTATTTACAGGCTATCCATCAATAAAGCATACTATCCAGAAAACCTTTGTCATTGATTCAGCTTTTACCGTTTTGTTTGCAAAAAGACGCCTGATGTTTTTGATAAAACTTTGCATACATAACTTTGTGGGCTCTGCTAACCATAATCGAAACAATGTTTTTGCTTGAATAATGTCACAGGTGATAAGTAAGACGATTTTTTGCGGCACAACGTATTTGTTTGTTTGTCATTTGCAGGACACTCAGAAACCCCGCATCTAAAGGAAGGGCGCAAGCTAAGCATGTTCACATCCCCGACAGTTTGAAGCTTCATACAGTTAAGGTTACCCTCAGTAGGTCGAGATTGGTGTCTCCAGCAGAGTAAGATCATTTCTAACAGGTAGATGTGGATGTATCCTCAGTAGTGGAGTGGATGCAGAATTTCATCTTCCCCACAGAACCTGAACAATTAGCTTCTGTCCCCTCAGAGTCCGGGACGCTTGTCGCTACTGTGAAAATCGGCGCCGGCTTGACAGGAGAGTCGCCACCGTGCGTTATTTATCCCAAAGGAGGGAAAGGAAACGCTCGAAGTAAACCTCGCAAAGACGGGAAAAGGTATGGTCATCGCAACCAAAACCTGGATTCGGGAGTCGGTTACGCAAGGGGAAGGTATTAGCACCCCTCACGTCCGTCGTACTCGACGGGATCCATGCTTGGTGTTTATAAGGAAAAGGGTGTGTTTATCTATCTACGCTAATGGTCAGTCTGAAAAGAAAAGAAAAGGACAGGACTCGACAGAACATACGGTGTTCTGGGCCTACGTACTCCCTCGTGCAATGGGAAAGTCAGAGTCAACGTAGTTTGACTACCTACGTCTAAACGGGGGAAAGGTTGCTCGCCAGGACATCGCGTCCTGTGCCTACGTACTCCCACACGGCATGGAATATCAGAGCAAACGTAGTTCGACTATCTACGACTAATCTGGGGGTTCTCACACAGCAGTGAGAAAATAAACTGGTTTCAAGGGTTCGGGAACCTACAACTACGGTCTGGTCTCAAATGCACTCGGGCAAGAGAAAAGGGATAACAATTAGTCGTCAGCGGGAAAGTCTCGATCGCACAGCCGCGAGAGAACAAAGGTTACTTGTTAGTGTTCTCGCTAGGATATCGCATCCTATGCCTACATATCCTCGTCTGGTACGAGGAATCAGAGCAGCTGTAGTTCGGCTAGCTACGACACAAACTACTCAAAAGCTCCTATTGCTGAAAGGGAAAAGACACCCTAAAACTATGGATGAAAAGGGGAATCTACCTACTGTTATCATGCCTGGTTGACCATCCTAATGTCTATCATAACGACTCCGCAGCGGAGAAGTCAGAGCTCCTAAGGGATCATGGCAACAGGACTAAACAGCAAACAGGAATCAACTGCAACGTAAAGAAATACTGGAAATATGCATGAATGCAACAACTAAACAAACAAGGCGCACAGGCCGCAAACCACAGAGGTAAGGGAGCTCAGCTCTACCAAATACCAACAAGCAAAGCCACTCAATAACAAACAAGCAGAAGGAGGACCACCTCAACTTCTCATGCACACAAAGCCTACTTCTAAGATGCACCTACCTCAGAACTATCTAGATGAATTCCTAAGTCTAATGCAACACAACACCACACAAGTCAAACAACACAAAGAGAAGGCGAATCAGCCTGACGAACTCCTATCTAAAACTTAAACCAAAAACCCTGAGCAGGACCCCTAAACAACCCTAAAACAAAACCCTAATCTATCCCTGAACAAAACTCTATGCAAAACCCTAAACAAAACTCTAAGCAAAAACCCTAAGCAAACCTCTAAGCAAAACCCTATGCAAAACCCTAAGCAAGAGGAATCAATCCCAATCTTCAAGCTTCAAAACAAGCTTGCCAAAGAAAGGGAGCTAAGTGAACAGACCCATAGGACCTTCCTCAGGAAAGTACTATGAGGCTTCCACTTAGGAATCGTATCCTATGTGGCTCAACAACTGTGATCAGTTTACATTCCTCCTCAGGAGAAACTAAACTCACATGAAGGCTCCAACATCATTGGATGCTTAAGAAATCCTAGATGAACTAGAGGAACTAAGTGAGCAGACCCATAGGACCTTCCTCGGGAAAGTACTAGGAGGCTTCCACTTAGGAATCGTATCCTATGTGGCTCAACAACTGTGATCAGTTTACATTCCTCCTCAGGAGAAACTAAACTCACATGAAGGCTCCAACATCATTGGATGCTTAAGAAATCCTAGATGAACTAGAGGAACTAAGTGAGCAGACCCATAGGACCTTCCTCGGGAAAGTACTAGGAGGCTTCCACTTAGGAATCGTATCCTATGTGGCTCAACAACTGTGATCAGTTTACATTCCTCCTCAGGAGAAATTAAACTCACATGAAGGCTCCAACATTATTGGATACTTAAGAAAGAGGTGAGAAGAAAGAATGAAAGTCATTCATAGTGCCTTCCTCAGGAAAGTACCATAAACTCCCTTCAAACTTCAGGATCTCAAACCTCACACACAGAGAGCAAGCTCCTAGATTAGGCCTCAATCCAATGCATCCCTGCAAGCTCCAACAGGACTTCATCCAGCCTCCATCTTCAAGAAGAAACCACAGATCCTCAAACCACAAGAAACTATCTCTGAAGTTCAACCACAGTTGAACTTCAAAGTCAGAAGCCATCAAGACTTCTCCTATCATCAAGCTCAGACAAAAAATAACAGAACACCCTACAAAAATCTATCAAAAAACTAGGGGGAACCTACATGGCTCTATGATCCCAAGATCAAATCTCAAAGCCTAAGTCAACTTCTAAGGCTACTAAACAATCCCTAACATATGAAGGGTCAAGGGTTAACCAGCAAGTTATGAGGTCTCTATTCTCTAACCCTAAAACAATATCAATCAACCTCTAAAAAAACTATGAAAAATCTATGGGGAACATGCATTAGTCTAGTGCAACATACCAAAAAACCAAAGCAAAATTCATTACCAGATGAAAGAACTAAAATCAACAAGGCAGACGTGCCACAAACCAATTATTCAATATCAATTAAAATGCAAAAATGCCAAATAAAAATAAAATGCATGATCAAATTAATGTTTTTGTACTATAAAATTCTACATTGAATTATGAACATATAGAAAAAATAATGGAATTTTTTGATCAAATCTACTATTTTTTATGAATTTTATTCTAATATATGCATGAACAAAGAAAAAATAAAAATAAAATAAAAATGGAGGGGGTGCAGCAAAAGCAATTCCTAGTTATTATTTTACTGGGCCCACGCTAGGGGGGGGGGGGCGCCTAGCAACTCAGGGCCAAGCCCAATCCAAAATCCCTTCAGCTCTCACGCAGGGGGTGGGGTGATACGAGCAATGAAGGGGGTGGATCCTAGCAATCATACGCTGGGCTTAACCCAGCCCAAAACCTCATCAGAAACCCTAACAACAAAACCACACTTCCTTCCCCATTCTCTAATCACTGTTCACCAACAAAAAACCCTAACGCCGCCTGCAACGAAAGTCTTCTCTGAAACTCCTATCAAGAACCCAACCAGATTTGCAACTCATATCTGACCTAAATCTAACCAAACCCTAACTCAAACCTAAACTCAACCTAGACTCCACTCTGAAACAAGATGAATCCATACATTCGATGATCAAAACGAGATGCGAGCAAGGATCCAAGAACGACGTACCTGGATGTGGAATACGAGTCGTGTTGAAAAGAACTCAAGATCTGGAGTCTCGCTGATGAACGCTCTGAAGATCCTTGAAGGTGTTGATGGCGACGAACGAAGTTGTAATGACCTTGAAGGACCGGTTGGTTTGCGATGAAGGCGTTTCTTCGCGTTCTGGAAATTTCCTGGCGAATCTGATTGCTTGATGAAGAACTTTGTTCTGGTTTATGAAGGTTCTGGGGGATTCACTAAGAACAGGCGAAGTTCTTGATGATCGGTGATGCTAAATGATGATTTTCTGGGATTCCTTTGAAGAACGATGAAGATGGATGGTGACCATCTAGGATTTCTTGATGAATGCTCTGAAGATTTTCTGGAAAACTCTTTGAATTTTCCGGTCACGGATGAAGTTTCCGGTGACCGTTGGTGAAGGTGGATGGAGGAAGATCGGAGAAGAACGAAGGATTTCTGGGGATTTTCTGCAAGTTTGCAGTTTCCGGTGAGGGACGGCGGCCGGAGTTGGTTGGGCGGTGGCCGTTGGGGCGGTCACCGGATTTGCATGCCCCTATTCAAGGTGACTTGGACCTATTCAAGCGACTTGGACCTGAAGGGTTGAAGAGCGCTCAGCCTTCAATCATTCGGAGGTACGAGACGGTTGAATACAATAAAACCCAAAAATTTGCCAACCGTGAGAATATACTGTAAAACTGCTTGGGGAATAAAATCCAGAACCGAACCCAGTCATTACGGCAACTAACTGATCGATCATCTGGTAAAGAACTCCCGGTTCGAATGCCAATTACCTGTGATATCCCAAATAACAAACCCGAGGGTTGCAACAAAACACCTGATCCTCTCACATCATCTACTGGTAGACAGGAAGAGAAATATACTCACATCGTCTAAAGATAGACGACAAGACACCCTTGATTCATTCAACACCATCCCGAAGGAAAAACCAATACTCACATCGTCTAAGGATAGACGGAAAGACACCCTGATCAAATACTCACATCGCCTAAGGATAGACGGGAAGACACCCTGATCAAATACTCACATCACCTAAGGATAGACGGGAAGACACCCTGATCAAATACTCACATCGTCTAAGGATAGACGGGAAGACACCCTGATCAAATACTCACGTCGTCTAAAGATAGACGGGAAGACACCCTTGAAATCCATACTCACATCGTCTAAGGATAGACGGAAAGACACCCTGACGCACTTCAACACCATCCATCGAATTCCAGAATACTTTCGTCTACGGGACTTGATGGAAAGAACCAATATCCTTAAAGGGGCCACATCGTCAGTATGGACCGACGGGAAGAAAACCACCTTCAAATAGCCCTGTCGTCAATAAGAATCGACAATCAGGAAAACCGAACATTCTTCAAAGAGTCTCGACGTCAATAAGAATCGACCGTCAGAAAATCCCTCTCGAAATGTCATCTTATCCAATACACAGAAAGAAAACAAATATCCGAAAGATCGCTGTGAAACCCCTCAACCTCTAAAGATAGCTGGAGAAAACTCGCTGGGGAAACACGCCATCCATATGAACTGACGATAAGAAACCCGTTGAAAAAATCACCTGACACTTCACACCGTCTACTAATAGACGGAAAGAACACCACTTAGAGAAACCCCATATTGAAACCCCATCTGGAAAATTAACCGAAACTTCACATCGTCTACTGATAGACGGGAAGAAAAGCATATCCTGGAGAAACCCCATCTTGAAACCCTACTAAAAACAAATGAAACTTCACATCGTCTACTGCTAGACGGAAAGAAAACCATATGCTAGAGAACCCCATTTTGGAACCCTATTGAAAAACTCACCCGAAGCTTCACATCGTCTACTGATAGACGGGAAGAAAGCCATATCCGAACTCAAGACGTCTAATGATAGACGGAGAAATCCACTTATTGGAGGAACACATCGTTAATATGAATAAAAGTCTATCGATACCAGATGGCTGATTGATCAAAGCATAACTATTGTATGATCTGAAATACAAATAATCCGCTGAACTGTCTGAACAATGCTGCTGGATGAATGCCCCTGAACTGATCACAACGTAGTTCACGCGCCATATGAGGCTGATAGAAAACCTGGCTTATGCTTCGAATGCATATGCATGTGCTTGAATTTTTCTAGGACGTAATACTCCATTCAGGATGGAAATGCTACGCGTTTTGAAAATGAAATGCAAGTATGATGCAAATATGATGATGCATGCAATATGCTAATGCAGGCTCGGGCTGCTGGAGAAAGCCGGGTACAGGAAACCACTTAAGCAGAATAAATGCTGAAGACGAAGCCAACTCCGCTGGGGATAACCTGAATATCATAGAATTATTCCAGCAAAATAAATGCTGAAAAAGGGAAATCAACTCCGCTGGGGAAATTGGGAACTCACACAAGCACCTTGTTGAAGTAACACCCTGCTAGGGAGTATAACTCTGCTGTGAAATAGCAGATGTGCCGAGTATGATTGGACCCTCTGGGGATAGCTCACCCGTGCCCATGAAAAATTGGGCTTTGCTGGAGAAAATAGACAGCTTTCTAGTTGAAGAGTCAAGGGATAGTAACACAACTTCCCGACATTCGCCTCGTATTTGAAAATCGACTGAATCTGCTCGAATAACTCTGAATAACCCTGCTGATACGGAGAAGAACAATTCCTTCGCTTCTTATATGCCCCAGCCTGCGGGACCTCTGTGGGGATAGTCCTCGAAAGGAAATCTGCAAATTTGTTCCCTGATGGTCTGATATGAAATGCCCCAGCATTCTAACCTTCGGAAAGATACTTTACATCAAATGCTTCTCGAATAACCTCTGCGCGCTTAAGATGGCCTGCCCCTTATTGCAATGACTTTGCCCCTGATTAGCTGATCCAGAGCATTACCTCCAACTACGAGAGATTTACCGAATCTCGACCTGATTGCCCCAGGATAACTGACTTCGAAAGGCTGACCTGACTGGGGATCACAATAATAGCTTGCCCCTGCTCTCGGAACATTCGGGCGTTCTGTATTCTATCCTGACCATACCTTCCATGGTAGAAAACTCTCATGCTGTCAAGCGCTTACTCGCGAGTAAAACAAGTTGTTTTGCGTAAAAGACGTATTAATGCAACACATATGACAGCTTTGACATCCAATCTATTCACTGGGAAAAGGAAACACAGTTTATGGCATAAAATGCACAAAACATTTATCAAGAATATCAACATCAGTACCAACATGGTAAGAGGAACCCTTTTAGGAGTCAGAATCGACGCGACCTTCACCGAAGTATGCTTTCGAAATCACCTGCTTCAATTAGGACTTTTGAAGGTTATAACGTGGTCAAGTTCACGGTTTTGAAGGAAAGGATAAAGGCTCAAAGTTTATTTTAACCCACCCATTCTCCTTGATGTTCTCCCATCCTACGTTTGGCTAATTCGACCTTAGCGCTCATCTCTCGGAGGCTGAAAGATAGGAGTGATAGTTCGAGAACCCATGGGTTTTTGGAGTGACAGCCACTCATTCTTCGTCTTTGATACCTAGGGTCACACGACTAGTATTTCATTTGAGGATTTTTCTTTTGTCATCCTTTTTTCCTTTTCATATCCCTAACTTTTGCCTGGACTAACTCCTTTTGAGTTTCTTTTGATGTTTTTTAATTCCAGCGGGATGCCCTCATTTTTGCCTAAGTCATTTGTTTTCTTTTCTTGACTTAGCGGGCTTCTGATTCTTTTTACTTTCTCTTTTTCCGGACAAGTCGTGCGACACTGGTTGTTTGACTCATTGGAGAATGATGTGACTGTCTCACTTTTGATTTAACCATTGTGGTTTTTTAGGCACGACCTCTAGAGGTGTGATTGATCCTCGAACGGACACTCCTTTTGCAATTTGAACGCTCGGTCAAACTAGCTAACACCTACCCTGCCCCAGGTTAAGATTGAGGGTTTTTCATTCACAGAAAGAACTCCTACGACTAGGCTCAAAGGGGTTAACAAGGGATTATCTTCCTTATATCTCCGGTGTTTAGGGATTTGAAACAATGCCTGTACATCATCAACAGGTTTTATTTCAAAAGCATACAATCGGAAGCTGCATGTCGTTCATTTTCGTCATCCTCCCCAGATTCTTCTTAACCAAGCGTTGGCCATTTGTAAAAACAATTAGTGAACACGAATGGATTTAATCAAAACATGCATATTTATTTCATTATCATCAATTGAATGAAAACAACAAGTTTTACAAACAAGATTGCAATTTAAACAGGAAAGAAACTACAACCGTAAAGAAATGACAAGATAAAACAAAGAAAAATGTCAGCTTCCGAGAACCGGGCTTTCATATCTGCTCTGCTGCTGAACCAGCCATCTTCACAATCAGTTATTAGAGACAATTCGGTGCTGTCCTGATCTGCTTTCAACGACTCAACCAAATTATAGAGCCCCTTCCCCTCATTCAGATGATTTTGGGACCTTCCTGCCCGAAGCTGATTGCTGCACTATCAAGTAGGTCCTGTACTTTATGCTTGAAGGCCAGACAATCTTCAATGTTGTGCCCCTGTGCTCCTGAATGGAAATCGCAGCGCTCACTGAAATTATACCCTGCTGGAGGTGTACCTGTCAGCTGGGCTAGCTTCCTCTTCTCAACCAACTGCAATCGTAGCAACACCTGAAGAAGTTCGGCGTATGGCATCGGAGGCACACTAAATACCCTCATCGGCCTCTGATTTTGAGCTTTTCGCTGATTGGGATGCTGCTGCCTTTTCCACTGTTGAGATCGTTGCTGTTGTTGCTGGTATCGGGTTGACTCTTGAACAACCTTCGTAGTAAATACAACATCGGTTTCTTGGCTTTCACCGTACTGATCAAGGCACTCCTTATGCTTATCCATTTTCTTTCTCAGATCTGCCCTAGGAATAGGCAACAGTTGTGGGCATGGAGATTCTGACACCATGGAGTCCAGGATACGTTTCTGACCTACTGCAGCTTTAGAAACATTTGTCATCTTAGCATCGACTGAGACAGGAGCAATACGTACAGCTACGCCGCTTGGCGTGAATTCAATATCGTGCGAGTCAATCAGGTCTTGAACATTGTGCTTAAAAGCATGAGAACCCTCAATGTCGTGTCCGGGTGCTCCAGAATGAAACTCACGTTGCTTACTGGTATCGTACCCGTGAGGATGCGCTCCTGTGGGTGGGTCCAACGTTCTCTTTTCAACCATCTTGAACCTCAATAAAGTCTGCAAGAGCTCAGCATATGTTGAAGGTGGCGCCTCAAATACCCTCTTCGGCTTCCCCTCCTGAATCATCCGTTGAGCCGGGTGCATCTTTTGTTGCTGTTGCTCAGGTTCCACAGGTGGCACGAGCTTTTTCACTGCGGCTTCAAATAGCTGATCATCCTCTTTCTTAAGCACATTCTTGACTACTTCCATGACCAAGCTCATTTGGGTCTTCAGCTGACTATTTTCCTCCTTGAGGATCTTCTGCTCCAGACGCATCTCTTGCATGTCTCTCATCATCTGCCCCAGCTGGCTTCGGACTTCAATCAATTCAACCTGATTCTGTTCCATATCTCTGAAGGAATTCCTGCAACAAACTAGACGATGAGGAAATAAGACCCACGGTTCTGATGTACCTGTTAAATGATAACGCAATGCAGAAAGCAAACACATATTCATGACAAGACAAGGAGAAACTCAAGCTACAAGCACCCAGACGAACATCTCCCACACATGTACAACCAACAAAAGCAGCACGTAAGCACAAATGAGTACGAATACAATGACCCCAGCCAATAATCCTGGTGGTGGTCAGCAAACACTAATGCACAAAAGCTAAACAGATTAGGCAGCGAAAACAGATGCGACACCCGACACCGAAACTTCTAGAAACTTCTCCCATATTCAACTGAGCTCTCCGATTGAAAATCTTCAGAGCACGCACTTCCCGTGGAGTCTTCCATGACATTAACTGACGAACCCATGCAGCTGGATGACGAAGAATCATTAATCTGAACAAAACCCTGGGGCGCGATGAAAATCCGGTTAGAGTCTAACAGATCCTGAATCTGGCTTCTAAGCACTTTACAATCATTTGTTGAATGCCCCTGTGCCCCAACATGGTACTCACAACGGGCGCTGGCATCAAAACCTGGAGGATACGGTGGAATCACTGGATTAGTCTCTTTCGGCACTATCAATCCACTCCTGATCAGATCTGGCAACAACTGACTGTACGACACCGGTAGCTGAGTAAACTGCCTTTCAGGCTTCCTTGGTCTTCGTGGGGCGTGCTGACGCGATCGACGATAGGATGATCGTTGACTTGAAGTGTCTGAAAACCGATCCTGAGATGCTAGAGATTTTGAGACGACGTCATTTCCTTCTTCCCATTCTTCTTGAGAACTGACAACTGACTCATTCTTGTCAACTGGGACGTAAGGAGCATCTCGAAGCTTTCCGCTCTTGAGTCATCTCTCAACAAGCTCACCCATTCTCATCAGGCCCACAAAGCTTGTACAACCGAACAATTTGTCAAAATAATGGCCCTTCAGAGTACCCCAGAAGATGTCAACCATTTCTCTTTCCTGAAGCGGTGGTTGAACACTAGCAGCCAATTCTTTCCATCTTTGCAAATACCCTCTGAATGATTCATTCTCCGCCTGAGATAATTCTTGCAGATGTACGAGACTAGGAGCCAAATCCAGGTTGTAATCGTACTGCTTCATGAAAGCTCTGGCCAAATCCACCCATGATCGGATCTGATTACTCTCTAATTGCACATACCACCTCAAGGATGCCCCAGTCAGACTATACTGAAAGCAATGGATCATCAACTTGTCATCTCGCACAAACGCAGTCATTCTTCGACAGAACATCATCAAATGCAGCTTCGGACATCTAATCCCCGTGTACTTTTCAAATTCCGGCACTTTGAACTTATAAGGCAACACCAGGTCAGGAACCAAACACATGTCTACAGCATCCAGGTTAGCAGCATCTTTGACTTTCAAAGCTTTCATTCCTTCTTCCAACGCTCGGAGTTTTCTATCATTTTCAAGAGCTCTTAGATCTACCATCCTGGCCATTGGAATATCTCTTCGGTAATTCATCACAAGGACAGCAACACCTTGATTGTTAACAGGACGAGGACGTTCATTTCGGGCAACAAACTGCTCATGTCGATCTCGGTTCTCATCCGTAGGCTGTACAACTTGGTCTGCAGTAAGGTTGTTTGCTCGCGGGAAGTCTTCCGTAGAATCATACCGATGGTTGGACGCCATAGTAAACCATGTCAAAGTGTTAGGAGCCTGGAAATTGCCTTCAGACACAGCTACCAATTACCTGTAACTGACTACACTTCTTGATTCTGCTCAAATCTGCTTCAGTCCCTTGGTCGTCTTCAACACTCCACTCTTGCCTCAAACAATCCCCCGAGAATCACCCTTTGGTGAAAACAAAGGCTGGATAAGTGCTCTGGCCAGCTAGAGAAATGCTATGCAATATGATTTATGCATACAGAAATACAAAAAAATGCTAACGTGCATGTGTGCATTGGGGATATTTCCCCTCCAATTCCAGTGTCAGTGGTAGCAAGACGAGAGAAACCATAAAGACAATATTTAGAAAAACCCTCATATATTTATTGGAATAACAGTCTTGTCAAGACATTACACAACTATGCTCCATACAACTGATATGATAAAGGAGGATCCCAGCCAACATGCCTGGTGGTGATCTCAACACAACAGAATACAAGAGAGAAATCAAGTGCGGGTACGGTCGCGGAAATCCTCAACCAGCTTCTTCGTCTCTGGGTGATCCGGTCGATAAATCAAGCCTTCTATCAGTAGATCCCTTTTTCTGACCGTTCCCTGGATATCTCTGACAAAGTCTTCCCAGGCCTTATCTTGGGCACCATCCCCAGGTTTGGGTCTCTTGGCGTCTGCTCTATGCTGAAAATCTTCCAAATTCTTCATGGCATCAATCAGCTAGCGTTCGGCCTCATATCGGCGGCATGCTTCTTCTTCGAGCTCTTCAGTCTTTGCTTTGACCTGTTCTCCCAACTGAGCAACCTGTGTCTTTAGCTCTTCTTCCCGTTCTTTGCGTTTGGCTATAGTGAGATCTCAGTGCTCTCTGAACTTAGCTAGCTTCGTGTAGGCCCTTTACAGCTCTTGCTTCTTAGTAGCCAATACACTGCTAACTGAGTCTACATCTAACTCCAGACGCTTCTTGGTTTCAGTCAACTCCAATAACGTAGTCTTCAGATGTTTCAGAGTTTCGGCCTGTTGCTTGGAAAAATATCCTGTTTCAATCTTTTCATGACGAAGCTGGGCATTCTCTTTCTCTAAAGCCTCTTTAGCCTTTGCTAGCTCTTCTTTCTCCGCCATCAGCTGCTTGTATACCTGTATGTCTATAGTGGTGGGCTCCTCCACCGGAGAAGGATACAATGGCTGAACTGCTGGATAAGGCATAAGGAATTTCGTAGCTCGCTCACGAATCCATTCCACATACGGGCCAGGAACTCGAGTATCCCCTCTGCTACCTAAAGGTTTCCCTCTCTTGTGCAGGTTCTTCCCGGCTTTCTCAAGCTTGATCAACATCTCTTTCCCTATTGCCCCAGTGAGATACAGAGATTCCTGTATCTCCTCGGGCTTCGGCGCTCCCTGAGGTGCATACCCAAACTGCCTGATCAATAAGGAAGGGTTGTAATTGACACACCCTTTCCTTCCTATTAAAGGAATATTAGGGAATCCTTCGCATCTGAATATGACCTCAACCCCAAGCACCTCCTCGTTAACCCACACCACATTCTCCGCAGTCAACCCCATCAAGCGCTCGGGCCATCCTAAAGAATCAATAGAAGTGACAAAAGGGCCTGACTTAGGCATATGACTGGTGAACCACCTGCACAGGAGAGGTACACAGCAAGACACATTCCTTCCTCTCCGCTTTTCATTTTGGTAGTGGGTAGAATGGTGGGTATCTCCCAGCAAGGTTGGAACTGGGTTCTTTGCAGCCAGAATATAGAAGACATCTGAGTCAACAAAATCAGGAATGTTCGGGAACAATACGATGCCATAAACACATACATCAAGGATGGCGTCAAAAACAACCCAGCCACCTTCCTTGGCATACTCCCGAGCCTTCTCCACCAAGACATCCAACGGAAATCCCCACACATCCCCTCTTCTGATCATCTTCCCTGTCAGCTCAGACTCTCTTAAGTACAGGATGGCAGAAAGCTCAGCCAGATTAGGCTTAGCGTCCGTACGATAGAAATGCATCTGCTCGCGAATCGGTATATCCAAGAGTGCAGAATACTCTTCCAGGGTAGGAGCCAAGACAAAATCAGGAAATACGAAACACCTGAGCTCCGCATCATAAAACTGCAACAGGGTATAAATGCCGCTGATCTCGTAAGCCGAGGGCTGGTAAACATAATTCAAGATCCTCCCATACGTCTTCCTGAAGTCTCCCATCACCCTCTTCTTAGCAATGGTAATCAACTCTGATAACAGACTGATATCTGGAGACGGGAACTTGTAGGGCAACACTCTCTTCATGGCTTCCATGTCTTGCTTGGAAACAAACACCGGAACTGGGAGGGAAAATATGTACCTGCAATACACACACGTTAGTTGGATGCAAATGGTAATGCAATGATGCAATATGATAAATAATGCAATCTGTGAACACAGGGGCTATGCTGTAGCCTGAAGAGGAACATCTCTGTGATATCAAGAACAGAAAACCACCACAGTCACCAGAACTTCCTGATACTGATTATCATCTGATACTCAAAATACCAATCCCCTAGTAAGAAATCCATCTGAACCTCTGTATCTGATGAGAAAACCATCGAATAATAGTATCAACCTTAGATAAGAAACCCATCTGATCCAAACAACACACCTGGAGATGAATCAGGAACATCGTATGATAAATACTGAGTCATGGTTTCTGAAGGCCAGTTTTCCTGCAATAACCCAATCCCTCTCACAGGTATGAACCTAATCCACGGACAAAGGTACGACATCCTATGCGGTCATCAGCGTCACAGACTTTCATGAGTGACGATATGATTCCCAGAAGGAGTGGCATCATCAAGTCATGAAGAGGCCTCACTTAGCTGACTCCCAAATGATCGGTCCCCAGAGTCGACAATCCTCACGTCTGGAATCCCCTCAGATCCTCAGGACCGGAAAGGAGCACCTCTGCGAGAACCTCGTCTGAGCGCAGATTTCGTAGGGAACTGTGCCTGCTCAGCAGACAGGTTCGTCTACTACTCTCCGCAACTATGTCTAGGTGCATACTCAAGCCCAAGTCCGGCTTCTCACTCATAGTAACATCCCCCTCCCACAGCAATAATCACAATAATATAGTGCTGAAAGTAAATGCGGAAAGGTAAAGGTGCAGGAAAAGTAAAGTGCGGAAAGGTAAAACACATATGCACAACACCCAACAGATAAACACCCAAGCGCTAGGATTGACTCGCGTAGGGGATGGGAAACGGTCCCAGCATAAGGGATGGGAAAAGTCCCTAGATGCTATAAGTCCCCAGCAGAGTCGCCAGCTGTCGCTACTGCGAAAATCGGCACCGGCTTGACAGGAGAGTCGCCACCGTGCGTTATTTATCCCAAAGGAGGGAAAGGAAACGCTCGAAGTAAACCTTGCAAAGACGGGAAAAGGTATGGTCATCGCAACCAAAACCTGGATTCGGGAGTCGGTTACGCAAGGGGAAGGTATTAGCACCCCTCACGTCCGTCGTACTCGACGGGATCCACGCTTGGTGTTTATAAGGAAAAGGGTGTGTTTATCTATCTACGCTAATGGTCAGTCTGAAAAGAAAAGAAAAGGATATGACTCGACAGAACATACGGTGTTCTGGGCCTACGTACTCCCTCGTGCAATGGGAAAGTCAGAGTCAACGTAGTTCGACTACCTACGTCTAAACGGGGGAAAGGTTGCTCGCCAGGACATCGCGTCCTGTGCCTACGTACTCCCACACGGCATGGAAGATCAGAGCAAACGTAGTTCGACTATCTATGGCTAATCTGGGGGTTCTCACACAGCAGTGAGAAAATAAACTGGTTTCAAGGGTTCGGGAACCTACAACTACGGTCTGGTCTCAAATGCACTCGGGCAAGAGAAAAGGGATAACAATTAGTCGTCAGCGGGAAAGTCTCGATCGCACAGCCGCGAGAGAACAAAGGTTAGTTGTTAGTGTGCTCGCTAGGATATCGCATCCTATGCCTACATATCCTCGTCTGGTACGAGGAATCAGAGCAGCTGTAGTTCGGCTAGCTACGACACAAACTACTCAAAAGCTCCTATTGCTGAAAGGGAAAAGACACCCTAAAACTATGGATGAAAAGGGGAATCTACCTACTGTTATCATGCCTGGTTGACCATCCTAATGTCTATCATAACGACTCCGCAGCGGAGAAGTCAGAGCTCCTAAGGGATCATGGCAACAGGACTAAACAGCAAACAGGAATCAACTGCAACGTAAAGAAATACTGGAAATATGCATGAATGCAACAACTAAACAAACAAGGCGCACAGGCCGCAAACCACAGAGGTAAGGGAGCTTAGCTCTACCAAATACCAACAAGCAAAGCCACTCAATAACAAACAAGCATAAGGAGGACCACCTCAACTTCTCATGCACACAAAGCCTACTTCTAAGATGCACCTACCTCAGAACTATCTAGATGAATTCCTAAGTCTAATGCAGCACAACACCACACAAGTCAAACAACACAAAGAGAAGGCGAATCAGCCTGACGAACTCCTATCTAAAACTTAAACCAAAAACCCTGAGCAGGACCCCTAAACAACCCTAAAACAAAACCCTAATCTATCCCTGAACAAAACTCTATGCAAAACCCTAAACAAAACTCTAAGCAAAAACCCTAAGCAAACCTCTAAGCAAAACCCTATGCAAAACCCTAAGCAAGAGGAATCAATCCCAGTCTTCAAGCTTCAAAACAAGCTTGCCAAAGAAAGGGAGCTAAGTGAACAGACCCATAGGACCTTCCTCAGGAAAGTACTAGGAGGCTTCCACTTAGGAATCGTATCCTATGTGGCTCAACAACTGTGATCAGTTTACATTCCTCCTCAGGAGAAACTAAACTCACATGAAGGCTCCAACATCATTGGATGCTTAAGAAATCCTAGATGAACTAGAGGAACTAAGTGAGCAGACCCATAGGACCTTCCTCGGGAAAGTACTAGGAGGCTTCCACTTAGGAATCGTATCCTATGTGGCTCAACAACTGTGATCAGTTTACATTCCTCCTCAGGAGAAACTAAACTCACATGAAGGCTCCAACATCATTGGATGCTTAAGAAATCCTAGATGAACTAGAGGAACTAAGTGAGCAGACCCATAGGACCTTCCTCGGGAAAGTACTAGGAGGCTTCCACTTAGGAATCGTATCCTATGTGGCTCAACAACTGTGATCAGTTTACATTCCTCCTCAGGAGAAATTAAACTCACATGAAGGCTCCAACATCATTGGATACTTAAGAAAGAGGTGAGAAGAAAGAATGAAAGTCATTCATAGTGCCTTCCTCAGGAAAGTACCATAAACTCCCTTCAAACTTCAGGATCTCAAACCTCACACACAGAGAGCAAGCTCCTAGACTAGGCCTCAATCCAATGCATCCCTGCAAGCTCCAACAGGACTTCATCCAGCCTCCATCTTCAAGAAGAAACCACAGATCCTCAAACCACAAGAAACTATCTCTGAAGTTCAACCACAGTTGAACTTCAAAGTCAGAAGCCATCAAGACTTCTCCTATCATCAAGCTCAGACAAAAAATAATAGAACACCCTACAAAAATCTATCAAAAAACTAGGGGGAACCTACATGGCTCTATGATCCCAAGATCGAATCTCAAAGCCTAAGTCAACTTCTAAGGCTACTAAACAATCCCTAACATATGAAGGGTCAAGGGTTAACCAACAAGTTATGAGGTCTCTATTCTCTAACCCTAAAACAATATCAATCAACCTCTAAAAAAACTATGAAAAATCTATGGGGAACATGCATTAGTCTAGTGCAACATACCAAAAAACCAAAGCAAAATTCATTACCAGATGAAAGAACTAAAATCAACAAGGCAGACGTGCCACAAACCAATTATTCAATATCAATTAAAATGCAAAAATGCCAAATAAAAATAAAATGCATGATCAAATTAATGTTTTTGTACTATAAAATTCTACATTGAATTATGAACATATAGAAAAAAGAATGGAATTTTTTGATCAAATATACTATTTTTTATGAATTTTATTCTAATATGCATGAACAAAGAAAAAATAAAAAGAAAATAAAAATGGAGGGGGTGCAGCAAAAGCAATTCCTAGTTATTATTTTACTGGGCCCACGCTAGGGGGGGGGGGCGCCTAGCAACTCAGGGCCAAGCCCAATCCAAAATCCCTTCAGCTCTCACGCAGGGGGGGGGGTGATACGAGCAATGAAGGGGGTGGATCCTAGCAATCATACGCTAGGCTTAACCCAGCCCAAAACCTCATCAGAAACCCTAACAACAAAACCACACTTCCTTCCCCATTCTCTAATCACTGTTCACCAACAACAAACCCTAACGCCGCCTGCAACGAAAGTCTTCTCTGAAACTCCTATCAAGAACTCAACCAGATTTGCAACTTATATCTGACCTAAATCTAACCAAACCCTAACTCAAACCTAAACTCAACCTAGACTCCACTCTGAAACAAGATGAATCCATACATTCGATGATCAAAACGAGATGCGAGCAAGGATCCAAGAATGACGTACCTAGATGTGGAATACGAGTCGTGTTGAAAAGAACTCAAGATCTGGAGTCTCGCTGATGAACGCTCTGAAGATCCTTGAAGGTGTTGATGGCGACGAACGGAGTTGTAATGACCTTGAAGGACCGGTTGGTTTGCGATGAAGGCGTTTCTTCGCGTTCTGGAAATTTCCTGGCGAGTCTGATTGCTTGATGAAGAACTTTGTTCTGGTTTATGAAGGTTCTGGGGGATTCACTAAGAACAGGCGAAGTTCTTGATGATCGGTGATGCTAAATGATGATTTTCTGGGATTCCTTTGAAGAACGATGAAGATGGATGGTGACTATCTGGGATTTCTTGATGAATGCTCTGAAGATTTTCTGGAAAACTCTTTGAATTTTCCGGTCACGGATGAAGTTTCCGGTGACCGTTGGTGAAGGTGGATGGAGGAAGATCGGAGAAGAACGAAGGATTTATGGGGATTTTCTGCAAGTTTGCAGTTTCCGGTGAGGGACGGCGGCCGGAGTTGGTTGGGCGGTGGCCGTTGGGGCGGTCACCGGATTTGCATGCCGGTCAGGGGAGTTTCCGGTGGGGGGTGGCGCGGTGACAAGTGGCAGAAGGATGGGGTTAGTGGGGCGCGTGGCAGCAGAAGGGAGAGAGATAGTGGGTGAGGTGTCAGCTGGTGGGAAGTTCTGAGGTGTGAGGTGGTAGTCTCATGGATGAACGCGTGGCACGACTATATAGTGACAAGTGTCACCTTCTGTGGACAAAACGGACAAAAACCAAATTGGACTTGATTTTGGGCTTCCAAAAACTACACTGGGCCCATACGAAAATTGATCAAAAAGACTCCAAAAAACTGCATATGGAAATGGATTAAAACTGATTAAGTCTAATTAAAACCAATTAAGACCTAATTAACTAATTAACCTGACTAATCCGAAAATTAAACTATCTTAATCCTAATTAGATCTAAAGATGATTAAAATCCTAATTAACCTGATTAAACCTAAAAATGATTAAAAATCTGATTAAACCTATATTAAACTAACATTAATAAAACTCTACTAATCTCTATTTAAAAACTATTAAAAACCCATTAAAATTCTATTTAATTTCTATTAAAATTCTATAAAATTCCTATTAAAATTCTATACTATTATTTATAATATCTATTTAAAAGAAAAACTATATTAAAACAAACTCTATTTATTTCTATTTAAAAAAAACTATTAAATTCTATTAAAATAAAAGAAAAATCTATATTCTTTTCTATTTTATTCTAAAAACATTTAAAAGCTATTAAAAATATTAAAACCTATTTAAATTCTAAAAAATCTATAAAGCTCTAGAAAAAGATTTAAACTATTTAAAAAATGTTAAAAAATCTATCTAAATTCTTAAAAAACTCTAAAGCCTATTTGAAATCTACAGAAGGCTATTAAATCCTAAAAAATGCAGACAAATGCAAATGACTAATATAAAAGATAGCGCGAGACCAGATCCAATCAAACAGTAAACCCCCGGGCATCAGAATATCCCAAAAACCACCATGTGAGCTGCAAACACCGAGGAGCGCACAATTTCCCGAAAATAAAACCCTAATGATCTATATTGGATCTGAAATATCCGATAGATGAAAACCAAGCTGTAACCCTGATATCCTCTGTCTGTGCACAAATGTCATACATCTGATATGCGAATATGAATTTAAACCACGAGTCAGATAGGAGAACCGGTTGGTCAAATTTTAGGGTGCAACAACGCTGTTTCATTTCCCTAAGCAGAGGTCGATGTTGTTGATTATTGTGCTCATTTTCCCCAAGCAGAGGTCGATATTGATTCCCTCCCTATCTAATCCCCATCCAAGTTAGTGGGTTGGTTTTCTCCCCCGAGATTGTTTATTCTCCATCCTCAGCAGAATTTGATTTTGATCCCCAGCGGAGTGGATTTGTGCTCAGCAGAGCAGCTTTACCCAGAAGTTATCTCGGAGGCCATCCAAGGTTTATTACTCCCCAACATGAGTTTGTAGGCACTAGACGTGCCTAGTTTTCCCCCAGCGAAATTGTTTTCCTCTCTTCAGCATTTATTTTGTTGATGTGGTTCCTTTGCATTTGCATCGTGCATAGCATCCCCCCAAACGCGTAGCATTTCCATTTCGTATGGAGCATTACACAATCTTCAAACATATGCATATGAAATATAAGCCAGGTCATTATTTATTTGTTTTAGGTGAATCTCGCAGATGATTAGTATCTTTGCCCATGTGTTGGCTAGACTCCAGCTCATGCTTTTTGCCCAGCGGAGTTCTTTTGTGATTATCATCAATGGATGATCCTAATTTCTTTTGGATCCTGATGCTCGCTTTCATTTAGCGAAGGTTTGGCGGCGATGTCAAGTGATTCAGTTTTTCAGCGGCGATGTTGGATGTTTGTTTCTGGCGGCGATGTCAAGTGATTCAGTTTTTCAGCGGCGATGTTGGATGTTTGTTTCTGGTGGCGATGTCAAGTGATTAAGTTTTTCAGCGGCGATGTTGGATGTTTGTTTCTGGCGGCGATGTCAAGTGATTCAGTTTTTCAGTGGCGATGTTGGATGTTTGTTTTTGGCGGTGATGTCAAGTGATTCGGTTTTTCAGCGGCGATGTTGGATGTTTATTTTTGGCGGCGATGTCAAGTGATTCGGTTTTTCAGCGGTGATGTTAGATGTTTGTTTTGGCGGCAAAGTCAGACTGTTGAAGAGTTGACGGCAAAGTCAGGTGGTATTGGGAAGTTGACGGCGAAGTCAGATTATGTTGAGAAATGACGGCGAAGTCAAGTTGTTTTAAGAGTTGATGGCGAAGTCAGGTTATTTTAAGAAGATGACGGTGAAGTCAAGACTGTTTTAAGAATGGACGGCGAAGTCATATTATTTTGAGAAAGGAAGGTGAAGTCAGATTATTTTGAGGATTGACGGCGAAGTCAAGTTGTTTTGAGAGTTGACGGCGAAGTCAGGTTGTTTTGAGAGTTGACGGCAAAGTCAGGTGGTTTTGAGGACTGACGGCGAGGTCAGATGTTTTATCAATTTTATGCAGAAAAGGACGGCGAAGTCAAGTGTTTTACAGATTTAATATGGAATCCTGACGGCGAAGTCAAATTATTTTGATGAATGACGGCGAGGTCAGATGTTTACTGGGATGGTGACTGATGGCGAAGTCATATATTCTACTTGATACAGGCTCCTGACGATGATGTTGGAGGTTTCTTTCTACGGTCGAAAAATTTCTAGGTTCTTTGGTATTCAACCGTCTTTTACCTTGACGGTGTGAAAGCCGTTCACTTTCCACTCATTCAGGTCTAAGTCGTTTGAATAGGGGCAGCTGTTGTACCCCAAAATTTGCCCAACCTTTCCTTTACTTGGTTTATGTTTCATTTGTTCTAGCATATTGCATTGCATAACATTTTGCATTTTTACAGGGGATCAAGATATGTGTGAGCAACAAGAGAGATGTGCCAAAGGTTCTAAACCTAATCAAGAGGTTGTATTCAAGTCAACAAGAAGGTTATCATCATCAGAGACAAGGCCAAGCCCTTTGGATAGGCAGATAAGTGTATATGGTTCACCTCCTGTCTAAAAGGCCATGTGAAGACCATCTGAGGATCACAAGCCCATGGTTATGAAGAGAGATTGTCATTTAAGCTCATTGGAGGCCTTGAGAGTCATTGTGGAGTTTATTCAAGTGTTTATGACAAGTGTGAAGAGCTACAGTTGAAGATGTTGCAATTAGGGTTTTCATCTGGTCAACCCTGAGTCAACTGTGAAATTGAAGGAGATTAAGACTCAATTCCAAGTCTTTATGGTAAAGGAATGTTGTGTTAAGGTACATGGGATATCATTTCAAGATCAATTTATCAAGAAGCAAGAGTATGAGGAGTGACTGAATTAGGGTTCTCAGGGTAAAATCCCCTATTCAGTGCCTAACTTCAAGACCGCCTATCTCAAGATACAAGTCTCATCTCAACTTTTGACCAACATGAAAGTTGTAGGGCATGGTCTTAGCTTTCTAAAAAGTACTAGAAGTCCTTCATCTGATTTGTAGAACTCAAGTTATGAGGCTTGCAAGGCAGGGGTATTTAGGGAAAGCAAGATTACAGGTCATTTTCATTATAGGTCCATTTCACCACTTTGCATACTTCAAATGAAAATCTTTCCAAAATCAAACTTGCTCTAAATGGGGTAATTTGCATTGTTAAACATCAAGGTATCAAATATTTGGCTTGGATTGAAGAATTCCCTATGCAATTTCCATAAAAAAGGCCTTAAAATGAGAAGATCATATTTAATTTATTTTCAATCATTTTTGTATCAACTTTGTGCATTTTTTGAATGCAAAACACATTTGGAACATAATGCCAATCTTGGATGTGGAGTTTGAACTCAAATTAATGGCCATTTTAACACTTTCTTCAATGATAAGTAACATATCAAAAACACACCATAAGACCAAACCAAGGGGCAATCCTCAGCCCTTGGATCAACATTGACATTATGCAAGTTAACCATGCCATCTTTACAGCTGGGCAAGTACAAATTCGTGTACCTTGCAAGTGGGAAAAGTTTGAAAAAGTGAAATTTGGTTTGGGCTTAAGGAGCTGTCATTGGGCCTCCTCTTGATCTGAATCCAACATACTTAAGCTCAGGAACATTTACAATGTCTCAGAAGGGATTTTGGTGAGAGAGAGAGAGGAAGAACAGTTTGAAAAAAGTGAGGGTGAGAGTGAAAATCGTTTTATGAGTTTCTTTGAGTTTCAACTAAAACTAAGTATCCAAAAACATTTCTTGAGTTGATTAGAACGTTCTGGGCATTTTATTGCAAGCTTTGCTAAGAAACTGAGCTGTGTGGAAGCTTGTTTTTGGGTTACTTACTTTTCATTTTATCTCACTGTTCAAGCATCTATTCTGTGCCATTTTTACATATTTATAATATCATAGTTCATTTCTGGTATCATTTGGTGGTTGTTTGTTGAACTCTAAGTTTTGAGCTCCAAACTTGTGGCTTTCGTTTTTATTTATTCATGAGCTTTTAAGTCTTTTTAATGGTGTATTCTTGTTCCTTACGAGATGTAGATGAATTTTGATACAAAAAATGTGCAAAACGGTGGAGAAATGATGAAGCTGTGGTGTTGTTGTTATCGCGTGGCCGGCCGGAGCGTTGGTAAGGGTGACCAGAGTTTTAGTCCAACCACCTTCTCTTCCCTCAAAACCGTGAGGTTGAAGACACCTACGTGGCTTGTTGCTGTGCGTCCGTTGTGCACACTTTTCATTATAACGGTCACGATTAAGACCCATCGTGTACCCATGTTGACCGTACCACACCAAACTCCTTTTAAACTTCTCATTAATGTGTTGGCAGCTTATCATCCACTTGATTGGATTACTGAATGATCCTGCGCGTGTGATTGAGTTCCACGATGCACCACGTTTGACTTTGCTTCACTAGAGCACCAGAATTTATTTTATTTTTGATTTTCTGGTCTGGGCTTAAGAAAACGCGTGCTGTTTGCACCCCCTTGATGGGCCCAGTTTCTTTTTGAACTGCCTTTTATTGCTATTCACCACCAGTCTCTATTTATTTTCTTTGTATATTTCTTTTATTTTATTTTTGCATCTGTTTAGAAATTAAATCATTAAAAATACTTCCAATGACCACAAAATTCCACAAAAATACATTTTGGATTCCTTGAGATGTCCTCTTATTTTTAGAAATTTTTATTTTATTTTATGATTTATTTTTCATTTTAAAAAGGGATTTACCATTGGAAGTGTCTTATTTGACCTAGTTTTTGACATGTTTTGTTCTTGAATTTATTTCTCTCATGTCCCTTGGATCCAATGAATAAGATTCAATCCTCATAACAATGATGAGTTGAGGAATTTTTGAGGACCATTTTGCCCCTGACTTGTTGACTTTTGAGTTGACTTTTGTTGCCTTACATTTGACCCTATGCAATCCTCCTTCACAATGGAGCACCCTTGTGAATCAATTTCTATGGTGATGTTGTGAAGAGAATTTGATTGAGTTATTTTGGCCTCTGTTTGCCAATACATTTATGGTCTTCTTGCATTTTATTTGATAATTTTTGGATCATTTTCCTATTTTTAGGGTAGCTTGCAAGTCAAGCTATTCAAAGGAAGGTCCATACAAACATGTTGACCTAGTTTGCTTTGGATATGACATTTTTGGATCCTTTGAGCCCTCAATGCCTCTTGATTCATGTTGCTAACATGTTGAGGATGATGCTTGTTCATTTTTAGGTCATTATATTGTGTTTAGCTTGTTCATTTGCTTGTTTACTTTTGGGCTTTCAATTAGGGTTTCTTTGTGAAACATGTGTGCTTCCCTTTGGGAATTGACTTGCACTCCTTTGTGCTTTGTTTTGCTTTGGCTTTTGAGAGCTTTTAGTTTATGTACCTTGCTGTCCAATGACCTAGGAATATCATTTAAGGTGGCTTGGTCTCTCCTTTGGAGGTACTTGAAGCATACCTAAAATGATGGAATCCTTGAGGACATTTCTTGTTAATTTCTTTGTGCTTCTTTGAACTTTGCTTGTGATGCTCATGGTTGAGTGTCTATTTTGAGTTCCTTTATGTCCTCACATGATCTCCCATCCTCACTTTGTTTTAGGTTTTTGTTTACCTTTCATTTGTGTTTGGTTTTATGTGTTATGGTTGATGTTGCTTGGTTTAGGCCATTTCATCCCATTTTTTGTGCACTTGTGTGTTTCCTTTGGTGCATTTTCTTGTCATTTCTTCTCTTGCATATTTCATATTGTTGTTTGAGGTTGAGATGAGCTTATGGTGGTCTTTTTCTCCACACCAATTTCCTCCCTTATTCTATGTTTGCATTCTTACATTGTTTATGTTGTTCTTGTTTCCTCTGTTGTCTCTTTTCCCTTAGGACCTCTAATCTCTCTTGTTCAAGAGAGGTTATGATAGACATTAGGATCTTAACCATGTATGAAAACATTAGGATAATTTCATCCCCCTTTCATCCCAACTTTAGGAGCATTATGCATGACAACTTTAGGGTCCAGTTTCCCCTTAGTTTGTGTCTTTCTTTTCTCATCTCCTAAACAACCCAAAACATCTAATAAAGGTTAATGAATATTGTACGTTACGAGACTTAAGCTACTTGGGAAATGGTTGTTTAAGGGTTTCCTTTCAATGTCTTGATTTTTTAGTATAGCACCCTTTGGGTGATATGCGACGCAATCACTCCTAAGTCATAGTCTCTAGTGCGATATGAATTGCAAACCAACTCAAAAAAACACTTCTCCTCTAGAAAACACCAAAAACAATCATTCAAACTTCTTTTTTCCCTTTGGGGACTTTAATCCTTTGATAAACCATTTTCATAACAAGAGTGTTGTTAACTCTTAGTTCTATCACAAACGGTAACGCCTAAGTCTCCCATGCTCGAGCTGTATACACCAACTGCTAGAACTACTTGTTAACCCTACTCGTCTAAAAACAGTTGAACAAACCTGTGTTCCCCCGTTAGCCCGAACTACGTTTGCTCTGATCTTTCATACCAGATGAAAGTACGTAGGCACAAGACGCGATGTCTTGGCGAGCAACCTTCCCCCCTTTCACCCGTAGTTAGTCAAACTACGTTGACTCTGACTTCTCATTTCAGATGAGATACGTAGGCACAAAGCGTCGTTGCTTTGCCGAGTCATTTCTTTTCTTTTTTCCTCAAGCCTGTAGTTAGATAGTTTCAATCACCCTTTTAGATAGACAACAAGCGTGGATCCCGTCGAGTACGAAGGACGTGAGGGGTGCTAATACCTTCCCCTTGCGTAACCGACTCCCGAACCAGAGATTTGGTTGCAATGAACGATCTTATCCCTCTTTTCGTTAGGTTTTCTCTGAGCGTTTCCTTTCCCTCGCTTGGGATAAATAACGCACAGTGGCGACTCTTCTGTCATTGCCGGCCTTTGATTTTCGCAGATGCGACAATATGGTAACAACTTTTTTGGGGCCTAAGATCCAAGTTCAAGATGTTCCTATAAATACCTGAGTTATTAGATTATGAACGACATTTGATTCACTTAGAAAACAAGAATATATAAAGCTTCTCACCATCCCTCTGTGAGCTTTCTCTAACACTGCTGCAATCCTAATACCCTTAGACATCCTTACACATCTAGGGTTTATCATTCATTGTACTTTTATAAATTATAATTGACGCCCACCATAAGACCCTGGTAAAATTAAATTAAGCCATCATTGCATTAAACAAACAAATTTTTATTCACATCTTCAACCTCTTTATCCAATATGGTGAACATAAAAGTAGAAAATTTGGCCAACGATAGTACCAAAGACGAGGAATCCATGGCAGAAATGCATTCCTCCATGGATTACTTATGTCACCAGAATCAGACTTTGGACAACAACACCCTTCACATCCAATAATGCCAACAAGAGGCTGAACCTCTTGAGAAAACTGAAGCTTTGGAACCCTAACTTCTCTATGATGAAATTAGGAAGCACTATTGCCAAAGAACTTTAACCCCCCATCATTGACCAAATTTAATGGATGCAATGGATCTTAAGAACATATTTTCTCCATAAACATACATATTACAATTATTGGAGCCTATGATTCGCTGAAATATGAGTTTCTCTATGGAACCTTCAGAGGCACATCATTCAAGTGGTACATGAGCCTACCACGACTCTCAATCACCAGTTAACATGACCTAGTGAAGAAATTGGCCATCAGTTTGCAACAAACATACACAAAAAGATATCTACCACAACCCTGTTCAACATTTCATAAGGCCATACTAAATTTTTGAGAGAGTGTCTCGCCTGCTGATTTGTGTGAACCACAAGTGCACGGTTGTGTCAAGTAGTAAAAAGAATCGATCCCACGGAGAGGTGTATGAGTACTAATTCTTATTTCAACTATGCTTATGTAAGGTGATCACAAAATATTTATTTGATGCAGATTGAAAAATAGTTTTTTTATCAATTAATAAAAAGCGGGACTAGGAGCTATGATCCTCCATCTAGACTCACCCCTAAGATCATTTATATTTGAATAACAAGAAGTTCTAAGCTATTTTATAGAAATTTAGACATATATGTGTGTCACCCACTTTCGTGATGTGTACATCTGAACGTGTTTCACGCACTGCTAAGCAATTCAATCAAGAGTGTTACATGTAACACCCTGATTTTTTGTTTATATTATTTTAATTAAGTCTTGAAATATTTTTGAGTTACTTAATTGTGTAATTATTTTATTTGAGTCTTAGGGTGCTTTATTTTATTTAACTGGTATTTTTGGGAATTATTGGATTTTTGGTAGAATTATTAAATGTTTTAGTTAATTAAAAATAATAGAAATAATAAGATATTTGGTTTTGGGAAGAAAATAGAATTATAATATAATTAGTGGGGTCAGGAGAGATATACCAAGAGTTGAGGGGATGTGTTTAAAATAATAAAATAAAATAGAATTAGGTTTTATTTGTCTTAAATAGAAAAAGTTGGGAGAGAAAGTGACAATACGTGAAAATTGGAGAAAAGAGAGAAACTGAGTAGAAGAGGCAAACCTACCTAGAAGAAGAACTCCATAGCCTAATTCCATAGAGGAACTATTATGGTGGTCTTATATTTGTGATATTGTGGGTTCATAAGGGAACTAGTGGTGCTAATTGCATTGATATTGTTTATTACATTATTTGCCTCATGTATGTCGGAGGTGATGAACTTCGGTCCAATGAAGAGTCTCAGGTTCAGAGAGGGAATATGTGATGAGCCTGATGGTTAAGCACTTTTGTCCAATGTGATGGACTTCGGTCTAGTGGTGAATCCCAGGTTCAGAGATGGGACTTGTGACGAGGCTGATGGTTCATAGAGGAACCAATGCAAAGTGGATAAATCAGTAACATACCTCTAATATCCAAAAACCTTGGTACCACATGTGTTGGAGTAGACGAGTTAATTACATTGCATATATAACTGCACTTGTAAATTGGTGATTGTTATGGATGATCATATGTTTGATGATTGAGTGTGCTACCATTTTTTTGTTTTATGCACCGCTAACATTTATGAATGTATTCTTACCCCATGTTTGTTTCTATGTTGTTCTTTACCCCTGTGGTACAAATACTCAGGTAGAGGATTCTTAGCTGCTGTTAAGTAAAAGGATGACATAGTGGTCTTCTTCGTTATTTTCTAATTTTCATGTTTATTATAGTTTCCACGTGTCTCTCTAATTGTGTAACACTCATATCGGTTACTTGTTTCTTCTTTGTGTTCTGAGTTGTTGGATTATTTATTTAAATGAAGTTTTTTCTATTTTGGGACAATTAAAGTAATGTTGATGTTTTGAATTTCGCTGCTATATCATAATCTTTTTGAGTAAGTTGTATGTTGAGCATGTGAGATGCCGTTTTTTAGATAATCATTTATGTAATATCCTTTAATTAAGTGTTGGGATTTTAGGATGTTACATAGTTGGTATCTAAGCAGGTTGGTTCGTTCGACCTAGGTTTTGTGAACATTGTTGGTGTTGTGTGTTAGTAATTAGTTAACATGTCTTGGCTGGTTGTGTAGAAAGAAATGGTTGGAAGATAGGGCTGGTTGTGTAGAAAGAAATGGTTGGAAAGAAATCAGGAAAATCAATAAAAAGTAGAAAAAACATGTGTAAATGACTCGACAAGACGTGCAATGACTCAAAACATACATTATGCTATGAAAAAAATAACTACGAAATAAGTACAACAATAACATAAAATTAACTAAGTAAAATGAAGCATAATAAAAAAAATGATAAATAAAAGCAATAAACGCCTCCCCTACACTTAAATTCGACATAGTACTCAATGTCAGGAAATAAGAGCAAGAAAGGGAGGTAGAACTTGGTGAGAAAGAGCTCAATATTAGCCATAACCTTGACCTCATCCTCGACGGGGTCCATAGGGATGAGACAGTGGTTGTATACCCATACCCTGTGTAACACCCCAAATTTATTGAAATATTTATTTAATTTATTTAAATATGAATATTCGTATTTTTGGTGATTTTTGGTGGTTGGTGTGAATATTGAGAATTATGGATTTTGAGTTATTGATTTAAATAATAGTATATAATATGAATATATTGGTATTATTATTAATTTAAATAAATATAAGTGAATCGAGGGCAAAGTGGAGTTTTGAGGAGGAATTAGTGAGGGTGAAATTGGAAAGCCCATTTTAAGGCCCAAAGTTAGGTTTAACAAAAAGGAATTTCGAGGGAATTAGGATTCATTCTTATTAGACCGTGAAAAGAGAAGAAATAGAGGGCAGAGCTCTGAGGAAGAGGATTGAGGCAAAGCTTCACGAGGTTTCCAAGAATTAAGGAGAAAGGCTTAGAGTCGGCAATTAAGGTATGAGGAGTATTGCATTCATTGTTTGCAATATATGATTCAATGTATTTAAATTCGATTTAAAGATTTAGGAGGTTTTTGAGTTTGAGGAAATTAGGCCTTCGTGGCCAAATCTATTTTTGAGGTTGTTTAAGTATGAGGAGTATTGCCTTCATTGTTTTCAATATGTGATTCACTATGTTTAAAGACGATTTAAGGGTTTAGGGATTTTGAGTATTGAATTATTGTTGCCTTTCTGATGAGTTTAATGAGTTTGAGGGATTTGAATTGATGGTCTGATAGGTTTGAGGCTGATTTAGGAGTAAGGGAAATTAGGCCTTCGTGGCCAAAATCTGTTGTTGAGGTTTTAATCGTATAGGTTAATTGATTATGAGAACTCTAATAAATGTGAAGAATTTGTAAGGATTTATGGGAATTAGGGACGTAAATATGATACGGGATTGAACCTATATCCATTAATTTTTAAAGGTTTTAGGCATAATCTTAAAACGATGATTAGATGGTTTAATTGTGTTAAAATTATAAATTTACTTGAGATAATTACAGTATCGGATGAGTTGTAATTTTTTGAGAGTTTGGGTTTTTACGAAATCGAAATCGGAGGCCCGGAAGGCCTCAAACGGTGAAAAACGCAGAAAAATGTATGTTGTCCATCACAATTGTTCATGTTTTCGATCGAAATTGTTTTGGACGTAACTTTTGATCCGTAAGTCCGTTTTGGTCCCTGTTCGAAGTATTGGAAAGATAATGAACAGGGCTATAACATAGTATATATAAGAGAATTGGTTTCCTAATATTTTTATATCTAATATGTTTGAGAAGTCAATTGTGTATATGTTCTATTAATGAATTGTTGCATTGTTTGATGCCGGTTGTGAAATTATTTGTGGATAATTTATCGAATACTTGTGTGTGTGCTTGTATAAGTAAATTTTGGTGTGTAACAACGTTTTTCTGTAATCGCGAGTTCTCACAGCAGACAATCCTTCGCACGACGAACATTCGCCCCAGACTCGCAAAGCGAGCATCGCAGCGAACGTAGCAACGTTTTGCGAATTGTTTCTTGTTCAATGTTGTCTTAATGTTTTGATTCTGTGATTTTCCTGATGAATTACCATGAGTATAATTGTGAATTTTATGAGAATAATACATGACTGTATAATAAATTCCCATGAGTAATTGTGATGAGTTATGATGTTGATTCCATGAGTTTTTAATGATTATATGATGACATGATTATTATGATGATTTTGATGAATGGTGATGCACCTAATGAGTTTATTATAAGGATGATATTGACGTGTGCATCATGCATTCATATGTATTCTGGACTTTGGTCTAGTGTTTGATTCTTGTGGCTTCAGTCCCATTGTGCGGATGTGAAGTATTTTGTTGTGCTCCGGTTCTTGTGTAGAATCGATCCTATTGATGGGGATCTATGGATGATTCATGACCCAGTGTCCGTCGAATTTTGATGAATTGGTACCACATGCATGAGTCTTGTTGCATTTGCATTTATGTGACAATTTGGTGTAATTCATGATATTACGGATTTTTTATGTTTCCTTGATGATTATGATGATGTTGAATATGAAAATGACGTTATTTTATATATTGATTCCTATATTGATTATTATGAATCGTTTTACTCACCCTGCCTGTTTGAATGTTACCTCCACGTGCGTAACGTGCATATGACCGGGTTTAGCCGTGGATGTCGTCGATGACTTTTTGGAGTTTTTGACATTTTGGTTGACTTAGAGGGTCTTGCTCTGATAGTGTAACGTCGGGTTGGGGTCTTTGAGTTAAACCATGTTTTATTGATTTTTTTTATTTTGATTATATTGTTGTGGAAGGAAAACTTTGGATTTGCCTTTTTGAGTTCTGTTGTCATTTGAGCAATTGAGTAATTTTGGAAAAACCCGTTGTTTACGGAGCATTGACTTTGATTTGAATTATTGAAAAATGTACGCCCTTTGAGGTGATTTTTATTATGTTTAAAATATTACTCTGATAAATGTGAATGATTTGTCATTATATTTTTGGGGTAGACAAGGGTGTTACATTAGTGGTATCAGAGTAGGTCGGTCCATCCGACCAGGTTGTCTAATGTTGTTTATTCTCTAGTATGCGACATGTGTGTGAAAACACTGTCGGTACACGTTTGTTTTTCTAACCTTTGTCTGCAGGATTGGGATTGAAACAAGTGGGGGGAGTAGCTTGTGCTTCTCCAAGATGCTTCAAGTGTGGAGTGATGGCTTAGTGTGTTGTTGAATGCTATTTTATTTTAGTAAAGATGGTTTATGCCCCCACCATGATTTCCGTCTGTCTATTGACAAATTGAGGAACTGGCCACCCTTAATATCTTGTTGATAGTAGATGGGATCATGTTGGATGTAATAGACGTATCTTTCAAGCTTAGATGGTTTGTGTAGTGAATTGTTTTGAGTTAAGCTAAATGCTTACAGATTGTTTTGATGAGTCGGTGCAGGATGGTGTTGAGATATTTATTTTGATAGAAACTTTGAGTGTTAATGAAAGTGGGGAAGTTGGTGGTTTGCCAATTATTTGTGATTATCCAGAAGTTTTTCCTAATGAGATAAGTGATTTACCGTCGGAACGTGAAGTGGAGTTTACGATCGACTTAGTTCTTGAAACTAGTCCAGTATCGATGGCTCCATATCGTATGTCCACACTGGAATCGAAGAAGTTGAAGAATCAAATTGAAGATTTACTTGAGGAGAGACTCATTTGTCTGAGTGTGTCACCGTGGGGTGCACCAATTTTGTTAGTTAAGAAGAAAGAAGGTTCTGCGAGGATGTGTGTGAAATATAAACAACTGAACAAGGTAACTATCAAGAATAAGTATCCACTTCCAAGGATTGATGATTTGATGGATTAGTTGGTTGTTTCAAGTGTGTTCAGTAAGATAGATTTGAGATCTGGGTATCATCAGATTCGTGTGAAAGCTGAAGATATTCAGAAGATTGCTTTTAAAACAAGGTATGGACATTATGAGTATTTCGTGATACCATTTAGTGTGACTAATGCACCATGTGTATTTATGAAGTATATGAACAAGATTTTCCATCCTTATTTGGACAATCTTGTAGTTTTGTTCATTGATGATATTTTGATATATTCGAATAGTGAAGAGGATCATGCTGAGCAGCTGAAAATTGTGTTATCAGCATTGAAAGAGAAGCAGTTGTATGTAAAACTGTCAAATTGTGAGTTTTGGTTAGAGGAAGTGAGTTTCCTGGGTCATGTGACCTCGAGTAGAGTTATTGCAGTTGATATGTCGAAGGTTGAAGTTGTATCGCAATGGGAAGCTCCAAAACCTGTTTTTGAGATTAGAAGTTTTCTTAGGTTGGCATATTATTATCGAAAATTCATTGAAGGATATTTCCAAGTTATCTTTGCCATTGACGCAGTGGACTAGGAAGGTTCAAGATTTTGTTTTGGATGCAAAGTGTGAAGAAAGTTTCAAGAGCTTTTGAGAAGGCTGACAGCAGCTCATGTTTTGATTTTTCGAATCCGGCAGAACCATTGTTATATATTGTGATGCTTCTTTGATGGTATGAGGAGGTGTGTTAATGCAACATCAGCAAGTTTTAGCTTGCTTCAAGGCAACTTAAAGTGCATAAGAGGAATTATTTGACGCATGATTTAGAGTTGGTTGTTATTATGTTTGGGTCGAAGCTTTGGAGGCATTATTTGTTTGGTTCGAGATTTGATGTGTTTAGTGATCATAAGAGTTTGAAGTATCTCTTATACTAGAAAAAATTGAATGCAAGGAAAAGGAGATGGTTGGAATTTCTGAAAGACTATGATTTTGGTTTGAATTACCATCCGGGTAAAGCAAGCATGGTAGCTGATGCATTGATTTGGAAATCTTTACATATGTCGATGATGATGGTAAGAGAGTTGGAAATGATTGAGAAATTTCGAGATATGAGTTTGGTTTGTGAAGAGATTTCTTATAGAGTTAAGCTTGGTATGTTGAAGCTTACTAGTGGTATTATTGATGAGATTTAAGAAGGTCAGAAATCTGATTTGAGTTTGGTAGATCGATTGAATTTAATCAATCAAGGTCGAAGTGGTGATTTTCAGATTAATGAAAATGGTATCATGAGATGTCGTGATAGATTTTGTGTTCCAGATATTGTTGAGTTAAAAAAAAGAGTATTCTTGAGGAAGGGCATCATAGTGGATTAAGTATTCATCCGGGTGCCACAAAAATGTATCATGACTTGAAGAAATTATTTTGGTGGTCAGGGACGAAGAAAGGAATTGCAGAGTTTGTGTATGCTTGTTTGACTTGTCAGAAGTCGAAGATTGAACATCAAAGACTGATGAGTCTGATGCAACCGTTGAATATTCCAGAGTGGAAATGGGATAGCATTTCTATGGATTTTGTGACAGGTCTACCAAGGACTTTGTAAGGGATATGATTCAATTTGGGTGATTGTTGATAGATTAACCAAATCGGCTCATTTTATACCGATGAGGATCAATTATTCGTTGCAGAAGCTAGCCAAATTGTATATTGATGAGATTGTGAAACTGCATGGTATTCCTTCAAGTGTTATATCTGATAGAGATCTGAGATTCAAATCGAGGTTCTGGGAGAGTTTGCAGACAACTTTGGGCACTAAGCTGAGGTTGAGTTTTGTCTATCATCCACAGACGGATGGACAGACAGAGAGAACTATCCAGTCTTTAGAAGATTTGCTGAGAGCTTGTGTGTTGGATCAAGGTGGATCGTGGGATAGTCATTTGCCGTTGATTGAATTTACCTACAACAACAGTTTTCATTCTAGTATTGGAATGACACTGTATGAAGCATTATATGGTAGGAGATGTAGAACTCCTTTGTGTTGGTATGATTAAGGCGAGAGTGTTATGCTCAGACCTGAGATTGTTCACCAGACGACTGAAAAAATCAAGAGGATCCAAGAAAAGATGAAAGTTTTGCAGAGTCTCCAGAAAAGTTACCGTGACAAGAGGAGGAAAGCACTTGAGTTTCAAGAGGGAGATCGCATGTTTTTGAGAGTTACGTCGGTAACTGGTGTTGGTCGAGCTTTGAAGTCTCAAAAGCTCACACCACGTTTTATTGGTCCCTACCAGATTTTACAAAGGATAGGAGAGGTGGCCTATCGGATTGCTTTGCCACCACGTTTTGCTAATCTTCATGATGTATTTCATGTGTCTCAGTTGAGGAGATACATTCTGGATCCGTCTCATGTGATCCAAGTGGATGATGTGCAGATGAGAGATAACCTAATTATGGAAGCATCACCCACACGGATAGAGGATTTATAGGTGAAGCAGTTGCAGGGTAAAGAGATTTCCTTTGTAAAGGTAGTTGGGAAGGACCAGCTGGAGGGAGCATGACATGAGAGAGTCGTATCTGACTCTGTTTCCTTGAGGTAATTTTCGAGGGCGAAAATTCTTTTAAGTGGGGGAGAGTTGTAACACCCCAAATTTATTAGAATATTTATTTAATTTATTTAAATATGAAAATTAGAATTTTTTGTGATTTTCGGTGGTTGGTGTGAATATTGAGAATTATGGATTTTGAGTTATTTATTTAAATAATAGTATATAATATGAATATATTGGTATTATTATTAATTTAAATAAATATAAGTGAATTGAGGGCAATGTGGACTTTTGAGGAGGAGTTAGTGAGGGTGAAATTGGAAAGCCCATTTTAAGGCCCAAAGTTAGGTTTAGTAAAAAGGAATTTTGAGGGAATTAGGATTCATTCTTATTAGACCGTGAAAAGAGAAGAAATAGAGAGCAGAGCTCTGAGGAAGAGGATTGAGGCAAAACTTCGCGAGGTTTCCAAGAATCAAGGAGAAAGAATTAGAGTCGACAATTAAGGTATGGGGAGTGTTGCCTTCATTGTTTGTAATATATGATTCAATGTATTTAAAGCCGATTTAAGGATTTATGAGGTTTTTGAGTTTGAGGAAATTAGGCCTTCGTGGCCAAATCTGTTTTTGAGGTTGTTTAAGTATGGGGAGTATTGCCTTCATTGTTTTCAATATGCGATTCAATGTGTTTAAAGCCAATTTAGAGATTTAGGAATTTTGAGTATTGAATTGTTGTTGCCTTTATGATGAGTTTAATGAGTTTGAGGGATTTGAACTGATGGTCTGATAGGTTTAAGGCTGATTTGGGAGTAAGGGAAATTAGGCCTTCGTGGCCAAAATCTGTTGTTGAGGTTTTAACCATATAGGGAAATTGATTATGAGAACTCTAATAAATGTGGAGAATTTGTAAGGATTTATGGGAATTAGGGACGTAAATATGATACGGGATTGAACCTATATCCATTAATTTTTAAAGGTTTTAGGCATAATCTGAAAATGATGATTAGATGGTTTAATTGTGTTAAAATTGTAAATTTACTTGAGATAATTACAATATCGGATGAGTTGTAATTTTCTGAGAGTTTGGGTTTTTCTGAAATCAAAATCGGAGGCCCGGAAGGCCTCCTACGGTGAAAAACGCAGAAAAATGTATGTTGTCCATCACAACTGTTCATGTTTTCGATCGAAATTGTTTTGGACGTAACTTTTGATCCGTAAGTCCATTTTGGTCCCTATTCGAAGTATTGGAAAGATAATGAACAGGGCTATAACATAGTATAGATAAGAGAATTGGTTTCCCAATATTTTTATATCTAATATGTTTGAGAAGTCAATTGTGTATATGTTCTATTAATGAATTGTTGCATTGTTTGATGCCGGTTGTGAAATTATTTGTGGATAATTTATCGAATACTTGTGTGTGTGCTTGTATAAGTAAATTTTGGTGTGTAATGGTGTTTTTCTGTAATTGCGAGTTCGCACATCGAACATTTGCCTCAGACTCGCAAAGCGAGCATCGCAGCGAACGTAGCAGCGTTTCGCGAATTGTTTCTTGTTCAATCCTGTCTTGATGTTTTGATACTGTGATTTTCCTGATGAATTACTGTGAGTATAATTGTGAATTTCATGGGAATAATACATGAATGTATAATGAATTCCCATGAGTAATTGTGATGATTTATAATGTTGATTCCATGAGTTTTTGATGATTATATGATGACATGATTATTATGATGATTTTGATGAATGATGACACACCTAATGAGTTTATTATGAGGATGATATTGACGTGTGAATCATGCATTCATATGCATTCTGAACTTCGGTCTAGTGTTTGATACTTGTGGCTTCAGTCCCATTGCGCGGATGTGAAGTATTTTGTTGTACTCTGATTCTTGTGTAGAATCGAATCTATTGACGAGGGTCTATGGAGGGTTGATGGCTCAGTGTCCATCAAATTTTGATGAATTGGTACCACCACGTGCACGAGTCTTGTTTCATTTGCATTTATGTGACAATTTGGTGTAATTTATGATATTATGGCTTTTTGATGTTTCCTTGATGATTATGATGATGTTGAATATGAAAATGACTCTATTTTATATATTGATTATTATGAATCATTTTACTCACCCTGCCTGTTTGACTGTTACCTCCACGTGGGTAACATGCTGATGACCAGGTTTAGCCGTGGATGTCATTGATGACTTTTTGGAGTTTTTGACATTTTGGTTGACTTAGAGGGTCTTGCTCTGATAGTGTAACATCAGGTTGGGGCCTTTGAGTAAAACCATATTTTATTGATTTTTTATCTTTTGATTATGTTGTTGTGCAAGGAAAACTTTGGATTTGCCTTTTTGAGTTCTGCTGTCATTTGAGCAATTTTGAGTAATTTTGAGAAAACCCGTTGTTTACGGAGCATTGACTTTGATTTGAATTATTGAGAAATGTACGCCCTTTGAGGTGATTTTTATTATGTTTAAAATATTACTCTGATACATGTGAATGATTTACCATTATATTTTTGGGGTAGAAAAGGGTGTTACACCCTGCACAAAATGTAGTATAGCCTGCATCATGTCGTCATTGTAGGTCTAGTTCTGAAACTCCATGGAACCCCTCTGCTCTAAGTCTAGCATCATCCCTCGCAGCTTATTAGTCAGGTATGATATCATATGATGGCTTTGTATCTGAGAAGCTTGTAACTGCTAAATCATCTCATGGTTGTGCATCTCAGTAGTGTAGTCTGCACATGTGCCTTCATATCCACCTACTGATGGTGCATGGAGTGAAATAGTTGGTCAAGCTCTGCATGAGCATCATTGTGTGTCTACACTTCATATCTCAAGTCGGCGTTCTTATGCCTAAAAGAATTATAATCGTACTTTATAGTCGACTAGTGGTAAGATGATGTACCATAAGGGTCAGGATAATATGGTGGTGCGTATGCGGGTGAAAAGTGATGTTGAGGGGAAAAGTGTGGTGGACGAGATGGAGCGCGGGTGTGGTTTGAAAATTTTGGAAAGTGTCACTCTCTGTGGTCTAACTCGTCATCAGTATCACCACCTGTTTCCCTTGAAAAATGGAAAATAACTGTTGATCTTCCAAATCTAACTTTGGTGACTCACATGATCGATCAGATTGATCCTATGACATGTGCTAAAGGTTAAGTTTTGAAATATATCTCAGTTTCACACTTCGACAGTATTGTTGCAAAAGGTTCTAATGATAAATTGCCTATTCGACTGAAGAAAAGTAGAGGAGAGAGTTTTAGAGAGAAAGGGATAGAAGTTTAGAAAGAAATTAAAGGCGAATGATAAAGTAAGACGCATAGAAAAGAGAGAGGTTGCAAGAAAAGTAAATAAACTTTGTAAAGTTAAGCACATAAGGTAAACTTCATTGAAAAGTAAAGATGGTGTGTTTACATCACGTACATTCTCCTTAATACTCTTTTCTCTACACTCAGATACTTTGAGTAAACTTAGGAGTGACTTGCACAAGTAGTAAATTACAACACACTGATTCTATCTCTAAAAACTCCTATTTATAATAGTAAAAAAATAACTAACAATAACCACTTAAGGATATCATCTTCCGACACATGTCACAACGCATGCAGTTCCTTGCCCAATGAGTGCCACTTGTACCTCTTAGTCATAAGAAAGTATAACTACTCCCTCTATTATTTGAATTTCGAATATTTCATTAATTTCCAAACAACCATCTCGGTCAAAGGCCAAACTCTTCAACATCCAGAATTTTCTCTAAGTCCCTAGAACATCTTAGCTTCCTCTTTTCGATGGTCTCGGGCCTTTCGACAAGCTCTTTAAAAGACTTTAATATTTTATTTAAAATATCTTAATCCATAAGAGGTGTCGAATTTATGGACTAACAAATTGCCCCTAAAAAAATGTCTTTTTTGACCTGTATGTAGAAAAGGGACATTTTTTTGACAGCGCTTAATTCGACGTCGTCGCTTCGACTTTCTCTGAGCCATAATTGTGATTCGAGAACTTGCGTCTGGGAAGGTGAAGGAAAGAAAGAAATAAGAAAGAAAGAACAGAAAACCAAGGAGAGAAACAGACGGGAAGATGTTCCGCTATCCCCGTGCACGTTTCTGACGTCGTGGGTCATCATGACGGATCTCTCGGAACTCACAAAAATAAAAAACCATCATTATTTCTTTGAGAGCCTAAGATAATTATGGGTATAGGCAGTAACTGCCACCACCCTACTTCTCCGTTTTGGAACATCCACGTGGCCCACTAAACTCTTGATCTTCAAAACATCTTATAAATACCTTTCCAGATATTATTTCCATTTTATTTTTCAATCTTTCAGCAAACATTCATGTCTTTTTCTCCAGGTATCCCTTCACTCTCAAAACCCATTTCTTCCCCAACTTCCACCATGGCTGAAAACCAACCTTAGGAGAAGAAAACACAAACCAAAGGGCAACTTGCTACGCCGCTCCTTCCTCCTTTCACCACCTTGAGCGGACCAAAAGTAGTGAAGAATCAACAATTCATCAGTGAACCTTTGCCTGAGGAGAAACGCCATATTTACGAGTCCCAGGTAATCATCCCTGTTACTGTTGCAGGCAAACCTTTAGCTATGTCTGGTCCACCATCTCCATTAGGTCTCAACTATTCCAACTTAAACGACTTTTTTCCTTCCTACCGTAAAACCAAACCCTTAGGGCAAAAAGATTCTAGCAAGATTCCCGCTGAAGGTCTTAATAGCTTAACATCTTACGATGTAGACCTTAAGTACCTCAACGACGGAGCTAGATTGTTCAGGGCCACCCCTTATTTTAAGGATTCCAAACTTTATCTAAATTGGTTGGCGAAAGTGGAGAAGGTGAAAGCCAATGACTGGAAAGAAACTGGTATTTATGATTTGATAATGATGTCGAAGGTCGGCCCAAATTACTACCCCCTCATGTTGGCTTCATCTTTGTATTTCTGGGATAGAACCCATTATACTTTCCATCTTTCGTGTGGGATGATGACACCAACGCTCTTTGATATAGCCGCTATTATCAGGCTAAAACCTCACGGACTGGTTTACGACCCTGAGATCGACGGTCAAGACACCATAGGGTTCTTGAATACAAAGCACACCTATACCCATTTTATCAATCATTACCATAATAAGAATACTAACACTGTCGAGGCTGAAGAACATATAGCCTTCTTGGCCATGTGGTTGTTTCGTTGTGTCTTTTGCAGTAAATCTTTGCAGGTGGCTCGAAAGTACCTTACTTTGGCCAATCAGCTACACCTGAAAAAGACATTTGTTTAAGCGAGATGATTCTGGCTAGTCTCTATGAAGCTTTAAGAGAAGGTGCTGGCAAGATGAAGGACAAGGACAACCGTGGGAACCTTCTGTTATCAGGTCCTTTTTGGTTGCTCCAACTATGGCTCAAGGTTACTTTTGAGAGTAGCCTCCCAAACAAAGGAGAAGTCGACGAGGATTCTCCCTTTGTCACTGAAAGACAAGTCGAATGGCCCCGCTTGGTGCAACTTACCCCAAGTGAAGAAGGACACACGCTTAGAGCCAATCTTTCAAACTTCATTCACATGTTCGCCAAGCGTCATGATTTCACTCCGAGGATGGCTCCATTCGCAGAAAGGAAGCGTGGCCCTGAATGGTTTACTATACATTTTCCTCCTTTATTAAAGAAACAAGAAGAAGAGTCGAAGGTGATCTGGGAATGATTTCTTACGCCTCGACTTATAGTCCATAAACTCAACCTTCTCAGAGGACAAGCCTCTTTGGTAGCTTACCAGCCAAACCTAGTATCACGATAATTTGGGTTGATACAAACTCTGCCCAAATGTCTATATGACAAGAAAGCCCATGTGATACTCCCTCTTAGCTCTTTCAATCCCATCGAATGCTTGACACACTTGGCGCACCATGCCCACAAATATCTTCTCACACTCATTCCTTTTGAACCCTCTTACTTTTGTTCCCCACAGTTCCACAACTGGTGGTCCAACCACTATGCTTCAGAGTTTCTTGATGTTTCGGGCTTTACTCGCTTGATTGGCCAAGCTTTCATTGATGTGCAGGAGAAGATCAAGAAAGGTACATCTACACATATCAAAGAAATTCAAAGCTTCCAGAAGTACTTTGAAACCGCCTATCGACCAGATGATGTTAGTCGAACCATCCGCGAGGCTGCTGTCACTTTGAAGGAAAATTTTTCCAAGAAAATGGAGAATCTAAAAATCCCCTCATCTGTTCCTCGTGAGAAACGATATGAGGTTGATTTTAATTTATTCCCTCCAAAGACCCCTCGGTTACCTACTGTTGATTTTGGAGTGGCTCTTACCCCTCCATTTCCAGATTGATTCATCTGTGGGGATTCCATAAAAATCCTTCGACAGCAGTCCAAACTGAAAGTGCAACGGGTGGTTCCGACTAAACATATGCTCGATACTTTCAAAGGGCACCTTCATGTTGGTATCGAAGATGTTCGCATTGAATCCGACATTCTTGAAGGTCATCCCCATTCGATTTGGACTCCTTTATCTGAACTTCATTGTTACTAACTAGTAGCAACATGGTTTCCTTTGGAGCCGCCCTTAAAAGAAGCGCTCCAACGATGAGGACTGAAGGCAAAGTCGAAAACCAGAAGGTAATCCTTTATAAACCCTTGTTGGCTTGACTTTCTTGACTGTCTCTGATACTTCCTGCTGTTTTAGGTAAGCCGCAAGCCACCTACCCTTCAAAAGAAGCTCACGAGGAATTCTGCCCAAATAATCATTGACTCAGAAGACAATGACGAATCTCCTCCTAACGACCTTCAAATAAAGAAAAGGCGACGAATCACCCAAAGTCTAGATACCACTAGTGGTTCGTCTGCCCCTTTGATAGTCAAGGCTCCTCAACTAGCTACTCCTTCTCGAGATCCTGCTGAGGCTCCTATCGGGAGTGTTTCGGTCCCACACATCGTTCCTGTCGAGAGTGACAATTCTAGTCCCGCTGATGAAGACATTAAGGTATCCTTTTGTGTCCAAGTGTTTCTCAGGAACCTGCTCCATTTTATCCTGCCTTTTCTTATATCTGTTTCTTCATTTAGGCTGATGCTGGAGGCTCGAAGCCTACTCCACCCAAGTCCTCTTCTCCAACTATTCTTTTGAACACCCAAGGTGAGCCTAGTTATCATCCCACATGTGATTTGGGCTTTGATATGAGTTCTCTTGGCGAGATTAATAATCCTACATTCACCATAGTTCCTCCTTCGCTTACTAAAACAACTACCTAACAGTCTCAAACGGATGGGTCTGATCATGAAGAAGACGATGCCCCACATAATCTTGAAGTGGTATATGAAGAAGACACTCCTATGGAGGAAGGTGCACACTTGGATGACACAAATAGTTCCCTTCTAGATCAAACAACCGTTGCTGGCGATATTAAGGCAATAGGGGAAACCAACGCTGTTTTTGGATGAAACTATGCATCAGTCAGAACTAGATGGGTCTAGTGATGAAGGCACTGAGGATGAAATGGAAGAAAATCAAATAGAGGCTAATCAAGCCAAGGAAGAGAAGCCTGAGGGTCAATGTAAGGAAGAGGAGCTTGGGGATCAAGGCAAGGAAGAAAAACCTGAGGATCGTCCAGTCGATGAACCCGCCCCTGTCGGAGCGGTAAATACTTCAACCGCTGCTGCCCCTAAAGGAAGTGGGGTAGTGCCTACCAAGGGTGAGGGAAATCTCACTAAGGCAGAACTTGATGCCCTGAAACTCTCAAATCCTCGACAGTACATCAAACTTCTCCTGAGCAACCGGGGCAGTTCTTCTGGTAAGGCCTCCAGCGCCTCAACTTCTGAAGACCAAGTTTTGAGCAAACTAACAGAGATCATTCTTGAAAAAATTAAGGGGAAGATCTTCAAAGGGGACCTCTTCTTCCTTTTTCAAATGGACAACGTCACCCATCTTTCTTTTAAGGCTCTTCTTCAACAGGTGGACCTTCATTCGATCTCTTCTGAAGCTGCTAGTGTTATCTTGGAAGTTGGTACTTTAATCGACCAAGCATATGGAGACCTCCGATTGCTGCCACAAATCGAGAAAGATATTTTGACAAAGGCTCGTAGTGAGGCCGCTGCTTGGACCGCCGCCGCTGAGTCTGAGAATAAAGTCGCAGAGTTGGAGGAGAGAAAGGAGAAAAATCAACAAGAAATCGCCACTAATGAGAAGAACATTTTATGTTGGGAGCGAAAAATCAAAAAGCTTCGAAATAAAATATCAAAAGCTAGGAAGAAAAATACTGAATTATCTTCCTTTGACGACTCCGCTTTATCAACTGAGCTTGAGCATGCCATCACCTTTGCTGAGGAGGCTCGATGTTTGGAAACAGAGGTTGCTCAATTGGAATCAGACAAGACCTTGTGCCAGGAACGCCTTGAGCTCCAAAAGCCGAAATATTTCAAGATGCGGGACAACCTCCCTTTCTAGTCCTTTATGACATTTTTAATGCTTTATCTTTTGCTGGCCTTTTGTGAGCCATAGTTTTAATTTCATGTTGTAATGTACTGAGCCATTTTGGCATGTTATTTAATACCATTTATGGCTTTTATTCTACGTTTAACATTACTCTGTTGATATTTTCACTTCCTGAAGCGCAAGCTTGTATTTTTTCAAATACTTGCCATTTACTTTTAATACCCTCCTATCTTCGTTTAGCTCTTCTACTTCGTATGCTCCATTGAAGAAAACCTTCGAGACTTGGAATGGGCCTTCCCATTTTGGGGACCATTTACCTAAAGACCTGACCTTTCGATCCATAGGCAGGATCACTCTCCATACCAAATCTCCAACCAAAAAGGTCTTAGCCTTAACCTTCTTGTTATATGACTTCTCCACTCTTTTCTTTTGCCTTCTCAAAAGTTCCAGAGCCTTAAGTATTTCCTCATCTAAATCCACCAACTCATCAAGCATCATGTCCCAATAAATTTCACAAGGGATTTCATGATGTCTCTGGATCCTGACTGACTGTATGTAGATCTCGACAGGCAGTACTACATCATGCCCAAAATTCAGTCGATAAGGAGTGCTATTAGTTGCTTCCTTGGGGGACGTTCGACATGCTCATAGGATCTGGTCTAACGTCTTATGCCAATTTTTTGGTTTGCTTCCCACTTGCTTTTTTTATCAAACCAATTATAACCTTGTTTGCTGCCTCGACTTGGCCATTCGCTTGGGCGTATTAAGGCGTCGAGGTTAAGAGCTTGAATCCCATCTCTTTGGCAAACTCCTGCATCTTTCGACCAGTGAACACTAACCCTTGATCTGTTGTGATTGTTTCTGGCAGACCAAACCTATAAATTATATACTTCTGAATGAAATCAATGACATCTTCTTGATCTACTTTTGGTAGAGGTATCGCCTCGATCCACTTCTTGAAGTAATATATTCCCACCAGGATATACTTCTGGTTTTTGGAGGACGCTGGTCGAATTTCCCCAATCAGGTCCAAGGCCCATCCTCTGAAAGGCCAAGGTTTGACTATAGAGTGTAATTCACTCGCTGGGACGTGCTGTATGCCAGCATGGACCTGACATTCTTGGCAACCCTTGGAAAACTCAATGCAATCCTTTAACATAGTAGGCCAATACATGCCTTGGTGAAATAATAACCATTTCATCTTGTGGCCTACTTGATGTGCCCCACACGTTCCACTGTGGACTGAGGACAACACCAGGCACGCCTCTATTTTACTAAGGTATTTGAGTAGAACCCCCTCAGAGTTTTTTTTTGAATAATTCGTTGCCTAGAAGGACATAACTTAGTGCTTGATACTTAACCTTTTGTCTTGCAGACGCTGAAGGGTTTCGAAGGTATTCGACCAAAGGTTTCCTCAAATCTTTATCTGTCAAACCCTCAACTGCAAAGATTTCGAAAGTTTCTTCATTAGCATAGCCAAATTTTGTTGCTTCTAGGTCTGATGATCTTAGGCCCACCGACACGACCTTACCTCTAGCCTCGATTACTTCCTGCAGGTCTTCTTTCGAAACCCTATATCCGGAGGCGATTTGTGCCAAGTCATTGGCCACTTGATTTTTTAGTCGCGGTATATGTCGAACAGTCGACACTTTGAATTTCTTGAGTAACCTATTGGCTATTACAAAGTATATAATGAGATTTTCTTTGACACATTTGTACTCTTTTGTTAATTGTTTTATAACCAACTCCGAGTCTCCCATTATTTCGACTCGAGTTGCCCCCAATTCTAACAAAATTTCAAGTCCCTTTATTAAGGCCTCATATTCAGCCTCATTATTGGAACACAGCCCCTCAACTTTGTACTTGAATTTTGTTGGAATTTTATCAGGCAAAATAATCAGCAGACCTATGCCTGTTCCATCCTTATGGCTGGAATCGTCGAAGTATAACTTCCAAGGTTCTAGCTCGACGTAATTTAGGACATTTTCATTTATAGAGTGGTCGACAATAAAATTTGCCACTATTTGTCCCTTCACCGCCATCAGTGGTTTGTAAGTTAAAGAATACTCAGTTAAAGCTAATGCCCATTTACCAATTCGACTATGCAAAATAGGCTTAAACAACATATGTTTAATGATATCAAAATGCGAAGAAACATACACATCAACTGGTTTTATATATTGCTTTAACTTTGTACATAAGAAATATAAACATAAACATAGTTTTTCTATCTAACAATATCTAGTTTCTACATCATTCAAAACCATACTAAGGTAGTAAGTATCCCTTTTGACGCCATTCTCATCCTCTCGGGCTAACATGCTCCCTAGAGTCTTGTCTGATGCTGCTATATACAACCTCATGCTCTTACTCCTACATGGTGGCGAAAGTACTGGAGGACGAGATAAATAGTCTTTGATTTTGTCAAAAGCCTTCTGCTGATCTTTCCCCCATTTGAATCCTTCTTTAGAAATTCAGAGCAATGGTGAAAAGGCCTGCGTTTTGCCACTTAGGTTTGATATAAATATTCTTAAGAAGTTTATTTTTCCTAGTAGCGATTGCAACTCCTTCTTATTCGAAGGTGCTTTCAATTCCATGATGGCCTTAGTCTTATTTTGGTTGATCTCGATCCCCTTTTTGTGGACCACAAACCCCAAGAAATCTCCCGCCTGTACAAAAAATGCACACTTTAGAGGATTCATCTTAAGACCATGCTTCCTCATCCTTATACAGGATTGTCGAAGATGGTCCACATGGTCTTTTCCTGACACGGATTTTACCACAATGTCATCTATATATATCTGCATGAAGGACTCTATATAATCATGAAAAATTGAGTTCATTGCCCGCTGATATGTTGCCCCAACATTTTTTAGGCCAAAAGGCATCACTACCCACTCGTAAGTGCCTAAGGCCCCGGGACAACGAAAGGCTATTTTGGGAATATCGTCCTCTGTAATGAAAATCTGATTATAACCAGAGTATCCATCTAACATACTAAGGTACTCATGGCCCGCGGCAGAATCGACTAGGATCTCCGCCACAGGAATTGAGTATTCATCCTTAGGAGTTGCTGAATTTAGATCCCTAAAGTCTATACAAACCCTTAAGGACCCATTTTTCTTAATGACTAGAACAATGTTGGCCAGCCATTCAACATACCTGGTGGTGCGGATGAATCTGCATCGAAGGAGTCTTTCGACTTCCTCCTTTATTTTGGAGAGAATTCCTGGGGTGAAACGCCTTGGGTTTTGTTTGACTGGCTTCTTTCTAGGCTTGATTAGTAGTTTGTGTTCGACCAACTCCCTCTTCAAACTAGGCATCTCATCGTAATCCCAGGAGAAACAGTCTTTGTATTCTCGCAGCAATTGGATGATTTTGATTTTGAGTTGAGAGTCAAGATTGGCGCTGATATATGTCGGTCTATTGACTGTCCCTTCTCTTAGATCAACTTCTTCCAATGGATCCTGTGCTAGCATTTTGATGCCGTTCGCTAGTGGATCTTTTTCGAATCCCAAAGGTTCTTCATCATAAATAGCATCAAGCCTTTGGTCTTTGTATTGAATCTTATCAGGTGGTTCTGGGTCGAAGTCTTTGCCAGGACCTTCTTGCCAGGATCCCAAATTGGCCTTCTCATCCATTTTGTTGTTGGCAGCCTCCAAGGCCACTTGTAGTTTAGTTTCGGCCATGTAGGCCAAAATTCTTTGTAACACTTCGAATTCAGTCATCATCACCAAATTCGCTTCCCCACCCTGTGGGATATACTGGAGCTGCACCAAGGTATGAGAGTCTCTCACCTGGAACCTCCTTACCCCAACGGAAACCATCGACGGGATGCAAATATAAGATGCAGTATGTTTCCTCATTTGGCACAAACTCGAAATCTGCCGGAGCACATGAACCTATGCTGGCCAAGTGCTTATCGAATTGCCTTCGGTCGAGGTGGTTATGGGTGCCCTAAAGTACCCTTGGTCAGCTTCAATGTTCTCGACGATGCCGTCTGGTCTCCAAATCGTTAGTCGTTGATGCATTGAAGATGGTACCACACCAATGCCATGAATCCACTCCCTCCCAAGTAGCAAATTATAGTTGGCCTTCATTTCCACCACCATGAAGACGGTAGGTCGTGTTATTGTTCCGACTGTTAAGTCCACCTGTATAACGCCCATGGTCGAACCTACTTTACCTTCATAGTTTGACAAGACCATGTTATGTGGTTTTGTATCGGTATCATATTTGCCGATTTTATTTAACAAGAAATGTGGCATCAGGTTCACCGTTGCGCCACAATCCACTAGAATTTTATTAATTGGCACCTTCTCCGCCTTACCTTTAATATAAAGGGGCTTCAAATGATTCTTGATCGCTTCTGTGGGCTGTTCGAAAAAAGCATTTTGTTCTTCGGCGCAACCATTATTCATAACATAGTAGCACACAGGCCTGTGTGCCGCCATTTCTGCTCTGTGTAGGCATCGAGATTTTCAACTTCTGAAATTCTGTCAAAATCCCTTGGCATCACTGACACTACATTGACCAGCAACTTCAAAGCCAGAATCGAAATTGTCGGTCATTTTGTCATCAACTTCGACTGGCTTTTTCTGTTCTGCTACCTGGGTGGGGAATAATCTCCGCCCCACAGGTGCTTTCCCAGTTATCTTCGACTGTCCCCCTTTGTTTTCAAAAGGGGCATTAGTACTAGACTCTGCATGATTCTTCAGTGATCTTTCCCTGAGGGCTTTCCTCTTACGCTGTTCTCGTCTCCACTGCGATCGAGACATGGTATTCGTCCCCTTGAATTTCTCAGATATATGGGTGGTTTTGGAGGACTGGAACTCTTTTCGATAATTCATTGAAGACCCTCGATTGACCTCGAAGTTTGTCCACTTCTGCCGTCCTAGCTGTCTGTCCTTGTTAGGCTTCATCCACTTGCCATTAGCAGTTTCAACAATGGGTTTAAAGCTAGTGGGCCTAGCTTTTGGGGCCCTGGTGTGAGGCTCATACCTTCTTGGGAGATTACCCCGAGAGTCAAACCTGGGTTTCTCCCTATCTTGTTTTAATCTACGCGTCCCTTCCAATCTCTGGGCAGCTTTCCTGTTGAAGATGGCGCTACACCTGGGACATAACATCACACTGGACCCTTTCTCCTGGCAACGGTGAAGAAAATCGACAATTGACTCTTCGTGTCCTGGATAAGCTACTTCATTGAGTTCTTCTTGATAATTGATTCGCTATCCTCCATGGTTTTGTGCTGAGTTATTTCCACCATATTGACGTCGAAACCTTCGCCCAGATTGAGCTTTGCCAAGTCCACCTCCAAACCCTTGGTGGCCTGGTCCATCTTGACGAAGTTATAAGCAGTTTGCTTAGTCACCATTATCAAACTTGGATTCTCCATGTCTTTTAAACTTGGATCATCACTAATTTGGTCAAGGCCATCAGCAGCCACCCTCATACAATCCTCTTGACCAAAACCCATAACTACTTTTGCCATCACCATCTCCTCCACGAGGTTATCAGTAACCTCTAACATGTTGATCAAAAAATCGTAGCCATCAGTAGCTTCGACCATGTTGGTCTCCGTAGGATCTGTATAATAGGCGTCTGCCACCTGCGGGGGGTCTGTGTCGACCTTCATCTGACTGCTGGCTTTCTCCCCAAATTTCAGTCTTCCTTCTTGGATTGCGTTTTGAACCAGATCCCTGAAAAGAAAACATTGAGAAGTTTTATGACCCAAAAAATTATGGTATTTACAAAACCCTCTCTTTTTCCTTTGCTTTAAAGACAACATTTTAGCACCAGGTGGCACTATCATTTTCCTATCTTTAACCAACAAATCGAAAATTTCATCACATTTCGTGATGTCAAAAGTATATGTTTTCTTTGGGAACCCGTCGTTCTTTTCAGATTCGAAGAAACTTTTCCCCTGTGGGGGAGCCAGTACTTTGCAAGCGTAGGGGGGAACTTGTTTAAGTTCAGCAAGATCTACCTCACTTTCGTCGAAATATAAGGGGTCTTTGCGTACACCCTCACTGTTTTCATTATATTCGACAAAAGCTACTTTCTTTCTTTTGTTGAACTTGACCTTTTCGTCTTTAAGACGTTCCAGCTGTCGGACCCTATTGGCTAATTGAGCCATGTCCCTTAGGTACTGGGTGTCTAACTTCTTCCTAATGGAATAGTCGAGGCCTCCTGCGGCCATTTCGACCAACTCATGTTCAGGTACCTGGGTGAAACATCTAGCCTTGAGCAGTCGAAACCTATTGAGGTACTCTTCTATTGGCTCAGAAAACTTACGTTTCACACTAGCATGTTCCTTTAGACTAATATTGGTTTGGCCCATATAAAACTCTTCATGGAATAAACATTCCAACTGGGTCCAATTACATAGTGAATTAGGGAGTAGTGTTGTAAACCAAGTGAAGGCATTTTTAGTGAGAGAACTTGGGAAGTATTTTATTCTAAGGCTCTCATCATTGGCTATCTCTCCTGCCTCGATTATATATCGAGCCACATGTTCGGCAGTAGATTCCGTCGTATCTCCTGAGAACTTAGTGAATTTGGGCACTTTTGTTCTAGGAGGTAACTCGGCCTGAAGGATGTAATCCATTATTAGAGATGTATAGTTTGGCCAAATAAACCCACTGTTTACACCGTTTCGAGCCATGATTATTTCAACCATAGCCGCTAAGTTGTTATCAACCGCTATGTTATTATGTCGAACCTGCTGGACGACATTATCTGTGTCCTGGTTACGATTCACTATAATTACTCCTAGGTCCCTTTCCCGTGGGCTTGGTATCTGTTCCCTTAGGGGTTCGACCCTGTCTGGTTCAAGTCTAGGGAGTTCGACTCTCCCTTGGTTCTCTAAATTGGGCTCAGTTAGGTTCCCTAAATCCCGTTGTGGCATGTTTTCTACTAGGGCCTGGTTTCTAACCACAAGTGGTACTCCCATAAATTTAGCCAAACGTTGTCATCTGCGCTGCCAACTGTTGATTGGTTTGGTTCATGTTTTGGATTAATGGCTGAAAATTTTCGCCCATGGTCTGGGACAAAGTTTGAACCATCTGCAAATTGCTCTCATCCATTTGCTGTCTTAATCACGCCACCGAAGTATTGGTTAAATTAGGGCCCTGCATCGAATATCCCAGGCTTAGACTTTGTGGATTTCGACCAATGTTCAACCCTGACCCTAATGCTTGCAATGGTGAAGCCATTGCATTATCTGAAAATATTGGAGGAGCGTTTTGGAGCCCTTGCATTACAGTTGTGGGCATCCCGTACGGGGGATTTTGCGGTAGTTGCGAAAACCCGGGAGGACCAAACTGTCTAGACGCTGAATTTCCTCCCAGTGGAGTTTGGGGATTCGACACTTGAGGTCTGAAATTCTGGTATGCAGATCTCATATGTTCCAAGAACATTAATCTCTGCTCAACAAGGACGAGGATAGACCATGACCAATTTAAATTTCTTTAAATTGTACCAATGTCATGACTAATGTCATGACGTCTGTTGTGACATCTGCAGACTGACAAAACTATTTATCTAACCATTTAAATTGTGCAGAATTGTAAATGCAGAAAGATAAATAACACCAGTCATTGTTCACCCAGTTCAGTGTCAACAACACTTACATCTGGGGGCTACCAAGCCAGGGAGGAAATTCACTATTAGTAGAATTAATTCAGAGCCAAACAATCCCAGTTTGCACTCCTCACTTAAGACCTACCCAATGAAACTTCAACCTAGAGACACTCTAGATCTGAGTATACCCATTCACTCCCCCTCAATCACCTCAGTGATATTAACACACAATTACAAAACAGTTATGGAGACTCACTCCAAAACACCTTGATCTTGCTTCACAACTTTGATCAAGTGACACACCCTCTTGCTTAACAGCTTTGAGTGGCACAATGAACACACCTGTTCATACACAATAAACCAGAGAAACCATACAACCTACAATTGCTTGGCACACAAGGAATCCTAAGATCCCTAGACACACGTGAAGAACAAAGTTCTTCACTCACAAAACACACGTGAAGAGCACAACTCTTCACTCACAAATATGTCTACCACAATGTATCAAAAGATACAAAGGGTGACTTACACACACAAACGACTCTCAAACCTTATACCTTGATTTTACACTCTGGTTGTTCTTGATGTGAGTGCTTGCTTTTTCCTTGCTTCTGCTCCTCCTTTTATAGCAATGCAGACTGGGCTTGGACTGGTCACAAGTAACAAACTTTAGGCTTAACCAAGTTAAACCACTTTCCATAATTCAAGGTGCTGTCAAATTAGGCCACAACTGCTTCATGTTGTGTCCAACCCTGACTAGAATCTTGCCTGAGATAACTAAGAAGCCATAACAGGTTTCCTGAAATTTAGCCTGAGATATATCAGGTATCATAACAGAAAAACAAACCCTACACGCCTGATGTCATACGATCAATGTCATAACATTCAGTCATGACATTCAGCTTCACTTACTCTCAGCTTTCCAACTTGCCCTGCTGAACACTTCTGCAGACTCTTCTTCATGACAGTAGAAACAAGCATATTATAGTTTCCTAAAAAGTCTCAAAGATCCTTTTTATGAACACTAATTAAATCTTCACTTTGTTCCTAATGAATCTCTTTGGCCTGTACATACTGCTGAGGAATATCCAATAGGACCAAAACACTTATGTCAAGAGATATAACATAGCAGCCCCTGCTGTACCAGACATTGATTTCATGACATCCATGATAGCAGTTCTGTCATCAGCTCCTGCTAGCTCCTTCTGCACCAGTAGCGATGTCATGACATTGGTAATGACATCCATGACAACAATTCTGTCATCAGCTCCTCCTAGCTCCTTCTGCATCCATGACAGCAGTTCTGTCACCACAACAGATGGAGATGTTATAATATCCTGCTTAACATCAGTGCACGATCATGTTTTACCAAAATTTAGCCAATCATAGAACCATGGACAATCATAGAACCATGTAACTAACAAGGTCCAATATACTCCAACAATGGTTGGTTATGAGTCCTCACGACGGTCGACACAGGCTCCAGTACTGGTGGTACTGGTTCCACTCTTGCCGGAGGCACCACTTGCTCTCCGGTCGAAGGTATCGAAGGTGGAACTACATCGTTTCTCGGTCCTTCGTTAGAGCCGTCTCCTTGAGAGTTAGGGTTGTTTGGCTGATTACTTCCTGTCGCCATATTCCTAACGCTTTGTCTTATTAGTCTTTCTTTGTTTACAGCGGAAATTTTACCACTTCTTAGTAACATAAAATGAACTTTTTTACGAAAGACCAATTAAAATTAAAATTCTGCAAATTTTGCTTATACTTCATAAAAACTTTTAGCACTGTCCCACTGGGCGTGCCATTTTGTTTCCCTTGAAAAATGGAAAATAACCGCTGATCTTCCAAATCTAACTTTGGTGACTCACAAGATCGATCAGATTGATCCTAGGACATGTGCTAAAGGTTAAGTTTTGAAATCTATCTCAGCTTCACACTTCGACAGTATTGTTGTAAAAGGTTCTAATGATAAAATTGCCTATTCGACTGAAGAAAAGTAGAGGAGAGAGTTTTAGAGAGAAAGGGATAGAAGTTTAGAAAGAAATTAAAGGCGAATGATAAAGTAAAACGCATAGAAAAGAGAGAGGTTGCAAGAAAAGTAAAGAAACTTTGTAAAGTTAAGCACATAAGGTAAACTTCATTGAAAAGTAAAGATGGTGTGTTTACATCACGTACATTCTCCTTAATACTCTTTTCTATACACTCGGATACTTTGAGTAAACTTAGGAGTGACTTGCACAAATAGTAAATTACAACACACTAATTCTATCTCTAAAAACTCCTATTTATAATAGTAAAAAAATAACTAACAATAACCACCTAAGGCTATCATCTTCTGACACATGTCACAACGCAAGAAGTTCCTTGCCCAACGAGTGCCACTTGTGCCTCTTAGTCATAAGAAAGTATAACTACTCCCTCCATTATTTGAATTTCGAATATTTCGTTAATTTCGAAACAACCATCTCGGTCAAAGGCCAAACTCTTCAACATCCAGAATTTTCTCTAAGTCCCCAGAACATCTTAGCTTCCTCTTTTCGACGGTCTCGGGCTTTCGACAAGCTCTTTAAAAGACTTTAATATTTTATTTAAAATATCTTAATCCATAAGAGGTGTCAAATTTATGGACTAACACCACCACCACCAACTCTAATGTCCGTTGGGTCGGCTTCGGCGTCTTCGTTGGCTGCTAAATCATATAACCAGTTGCTCGTAACTTGCCCATTAGTGCGTGCAGGGCAAGGAAGAACAACACTCTTAACAACCTTCTTATTAACAACTAAATAATACTTATCCTCCCTCTTATGTTTAATTAGTCTCTGTGACTTGAAAGCATGCAAATCTAGAACGGTACTACCAGGGACAAGTGCTAACACTATAATAAATAATACTTTTATGATGAAGTTAACACCTCGAACAATAGAAAAATGAGGGTATAGGTACTGTGAGCGCAAGGGTTTCATTTTAAAAAAAATAAACAACCACTTACCTTAGTTTTTAAGTAAAGCGAGGGAAAAGATTTATAAGGGAGCTCACTTTGACACCTAGTCTTTACATTTTATGTTTTTTTTTTTTCATTTGTTTAATTATTATTTCTCACTTGGCGCATTTTCAAGTTCCATTATTATCATTGTTATTTTTTTAATATTTTTTTATTAGTATTAACCTTGGATACATGATCCAACTGAGAGGTAATATATTTTGCATTAATCAATTTCAAAATACTATTTTCAAAATCTTATTTTAATTTTTTTATTTGATATGTTCAAACCCCTCGGTTATACAAAAATACTGACACTATATATCTTTTAACTGAATTCCCAAAATATGTCTCTATTGTTTTTTTTATATTTGATATTTTTAATTAATACAGTCACATCATATTTTATATAAAACTGATGTGACACATTTATTGCATGAGATCAGACTAAAATCTAGCTAGTTTCTAACTTTTCATTTACCTATCAACGCTCAAACGTCATTTTGTCACTCCTAGTTCGTAAAAACCCTAGGCGATTTTTAAGCTGATACTCATCAAAACTCTTCCAACAGATACTCATCAAACGTCATTTTCACAACAGGTTTTTTCTTCAATGAAATGAGTTACATATCACTTTGTTTTCCACTGATCATTTTGTATAGGGTTTTACGTTAGTTTGTCTTTTGATCATTTTGTTACTACGATTTTCCATTTGTTTTTATTGAAATGTTAGTTAGTATTGTTTCTCTTAATCATTTTGAGGTTTATTTAGATAGTCATTTCGTCAACATATATCATTTTTCAACATGTTTGTTTTTTACTAAAATAAGTTATATATCACTGAAAAAATTTATATATCACCAAAATGAGTTTATATAATTTTTTGTTTTTCACTGTTTGTCTCTTGATCATTTTGTTTCTATGTATTTGTATCTTGATAGTCATGGTCGATTCGACAAGCACCTCCCATAAAACATCTGCTGCAACATGTGTTAATAAAAATTATAGAAGAAAAACTAGAGGTGTCATGATGTATACCAAGGTGAAAAATCCTAAGAAACCAGTGTTCGCTACCCAGTTACAGTTAATGCTGCAACTGACAGGGCTTATGGTGAACATGCTAACGATTTTATATGTTACATTGCGTTACAAGGTAGAAGTAAAGTGAGCATTTTGATATCTAGTTTTCACGATGTTGAAGAGAACTTGAAAGACGCCATATGGGAAGATGTTCAGGTATTTTATGATTTTTTTGCAAGTCTATATGATAATTTATTTTTTGTTTAAACATAGGATGTGCAAACATAGGATTGGTTCATTGTTACTAATAACATATCTATTGTGTAAAAATAGGATGTGTTCATTGTTAGTCCAGATAATGATAATGTGAAAAAGAAGATGCTTACGTATTATGGTGAGTGTTGGAGGGGCTTTAAGGCACATCTCACCCAAGATTATATTAAACATACAGAAGATAAAGAAAATCCTTCATACGATGTAAATTAATTTATTGATCAAGATGTTTAGGAGAAATTGAATGTGAGAAAAGTACACAAGAAAGGGGGTTGAATTGTGTTTTGCGTTTTCTTATTTTGCATCTGATCAGAGTTCAGAATCTAAAATGGTGTTCAGATTCTGGTTAATTCTTAGAAGCAGAATATTAATAGAAGCAAATAAATAATAGCAGAAGACAATAAGATTTATATTGGTTCGTCCCAAACTGAGAGTAGTCTAGTCCCCTTGCTTCACTATAATCAAACCATGATTACAATCGCTTATGCATTCTGCATAAGACTTTTACAAATGCTCATACCTAAGGTCCAAGACTTCTGCTCAAGCTCCTCACTTGAGACTTTCTACTCAGGTTCCATGAACCCAAGACTTCCTTGCTCAAGCCTTCAGCTATAAGTCCCATGAAACGAGTCTTCATGCTTGAACCCGTCTGGTCAAGACTTACTGCTCCAATTCCATGTACTGAGCTCTCCTGATCAAGCCCTATGGCTCAAGAATTCTTCTCTAGGTCCCATTAAACGAGCCTATATACTTGAACCCCTCAGGTTAAGACTTACTGCTCCAAATTTCATGTACTGAGCTATCCTGCTTAAGCCACACTGACTCAAGATTTCCTGGACAATCAATCTACTTAATTAAGACTTTCACTGCTCAAGCACATAGAAATAGACTTATGTGGCTCAAGCATCTTGGCTCGATATTTCCTTGATTGTATCCCAATGACACAAGACTTTTTCTCAATCAATCTACTAGATTAAGACTTTCATAACTCAAGCACATAGCAAGAGACTTATGTGGCTCAAGCATCTAGGCTTGAGACTTCCTTGCTTGTATCCCAATGACACAAGACTTTTATCTAAACTGCTGAACACGCTCAACAGAATAGAGAACAAAGACCTAAAGCACCTAAGATTTTTAAGATATTCAATGTGTAAGAAATATTAAGGATTTTACAGTTACAACCTACATCAGAAAAATATGCATATACAATGAGTTGATAATTGCCGATGTTATTACTCATTCTTTTGAATGATCCTTGTTAAAGATTCAGTTTGAACCTTCATCCATATTTATAGCCTTTTTAGAAACTAGTTGTTGAAGATGTAACTTGATCAAGAGTCTTTGCCGTTACTCCATAGTATAAGACCCGTTGAAGATAGATACACCAGAAGATCTTGATCCAATGTGTAACATGTTTAACCTTTGAGTCTTCAAAAGTTTATGTACTATTAGAGTCGTTGAGAGTAGATATCCATAAAGCATCTCAGCCTTTCTTAAGCCTTGCAACCTGTATACTCTAGCTGACAAAATTATTTGACAATACAACTTACTTTCTGTAGTACGAACATCTTCAGCTTTACCGCCAACTTTGAATGGTACTAGAAGCAAATTTGCGTTCACTAAGTGTAGAGAAAATTATGTTTCTTCTTTTGATGCTGAGACTTTTAGCTTCAGAGTCTATGCCAGACATCACTTAGCAAGTGTTCTTCATATTCTGCCACCAGAAGCTAGCAATTCAGCAACTTTCAGAGTGTGCTTAATGTAGCACTTTCTGACTATAATAATTACAAGTATTAAAACCTACACACATGTAACACACATAGAATAATCCATTGTTCTTTTAATACTTTGTTATTATCAAAACCCAAGGAAGATATATCATGAATAAATTCTATTCTAACAGAAATTTGTAGAGTCTCGCACCACTCCTACCTTCTTGGTAAAGAGCCAAAAAGAAAAGGAAAGTCGAGCTAGAAATATCTATTCACATAGATTGTCTCGTAGAGGATATTGAAAACTTGAAAAGATGGTGATTGAAGGAAAAAGAAAACAAAGGGAGGAAGAGCCGGGAGGTCCTATAAGTCTTGATCGCACTCCATCTCCACCACCACACCACGAGAAATGGAAAAGAGTAGTATTAGACGACGACAATGATCCAGAAGGGGGTTGAATAGATCACTTATTTAAAATAGAGTAGGTGCTTAATATAATTTGAATTTTAAAAGTTTTAAGCGGAAGTGGACGAGGAACAATAATCGTCTAAACGAACTGTTACCAAAAAGATCAGATATACGCTACGCCTATATGGAATACCGATAAAGACAAGAATTAAAATCAATAGTTTGAACATGAATCAATAATATTTTGTTCATTCAAAGTTGGAAAATTTCCAATGTGTGTGAAATATAAACCAAATTGAAAAATAGCTCAAGTGTTTGTATTCACGCAATTAGTCAAACACTTGGTGTGCGAAGCACCTCAAATAAAATTCAATAAGTGAATGAAGTGCTATGCTTTTCCGATTATAATCAAACGGATTATAATGAGGTTTCTAAAAATGTTTCAGCACTAACATACACCCGAATTTCAGTCAACTAATATATTTGCACACAAACTCAAAATTCAGCAATGAAAATAGTAAAAAGAGAGAACACCAATTTGTTAAGGCAGATCCCCCGTCGTCCTCACTTGGGGTACATCTCCTCTCAATTCTAAAAATAAAATTAAGACCTGTAGATATAACTTGTTGCAAATTGTTTTTACAAGAGAAGCAATAGAATTCAAACACTCAATCCCAAACGTTGATTCTGAGCCTATGCCTTCTCTTCCCTTGATTCAAGATGAATCAAGTCCTTCGAATGTGATGAGTAAACTTCCGATTACGGCACCACCTTTGAACAACCCTCTGGTCTTCAAATCTTGCCCGAATGATTTCAAACGCCAACAATTCGAACCCAAACCTTCCTTTTACAATCCTCTAGTTAACACTACTAAATTGAAAGAACCTCCCATTCTTCAATTACCTTCGCTCGGTTGAATTTGTGAAGGAACAATTTGTGCAAAAACCCCAAAATCCAATATTCTTGGAGGACAAAACCCTAAAGGTTTTATTCAAGAAAAACCCACTGATTTCTCAACCCAAACTTGATACACCGATCCTAAGTTTGGACGTTATCACCTCGATAATGCACAATGCACAACAAAAATGGTTATGTGTAGTTATTAAGATATGCAAGAAAGAGGATGAAGATGATGAGAACCAAATCAATATATATTTTCACTTTTCTTGTTCTATACGTGTAGAATGAGCTATCACAATATATATGCAAAGTTATAACCAAATAACCAACATAACAGTCACTTTGAATGGTAAACATAACAGAAAATTTATGAGAAACGAGCGAGCGGTCGACTTAAAACAAGGGGGTTTTGACCTGAGCTCTCTCGAATTCAGGATTATGCAGAAAAACTCTCTTTGCATTGACCGGAACAGGTCCATGCGTCGATGAAAAGCACCCTATTTTTGACATATAAATGCATACAGTATGAGTCGACCGGAGGGTCAGCGCGAGCTCTCCTGAGAGAAAAACATGAAAATTATCTTCTGCGTGAGTCGACCTAAGCAAGCTTTGAGTCGACTCAAAGACTCAAAACTTACAAAAATGCAGATTTTGATATGTTTAGCTACTTCTAAGTGCTCTTAATGCATCTTTAACTCGACCAACATGAGCAAACTCATATAGGACACATATAGTGTTTTTCCTATATGAACCAAGACACATTTTGAAAAATGTTTAATACTCAAAAAATAACGTACGCATATGCGACTCGATGATACCGTCTAACGTATATTTTTCTAACTATATATGTTTTGACATCATTAAAACAAGTATAACAAAGTATGAGACACTTTGCCCTCACATACTCCCCCTTTTTGATGATGGCAAAACAGTAGAAACATAGTTGAGCATAATGTGTAGTATGATCCTCCCCCTTACTCTATGCATTTATTTGGAAATGATATACATGTTTGATCAGTCTTGTAAAGTGATTTATTGTTTCTGCTTGGTTTCTTCTCCCCCTTTGACAACATCAAAAAGAAAGAATATATAGGTCAACAAAAGACATAATATATTGAGATAAACATATTCACCAAATTTGTAATAGGATAGCATTAACAAACATTCACATATAATGAAGTTAATGAGATCATATAAAAGGATAAATGATAACACCGCATATGTTCAAAAGAAGTATGTGCTATTACAAATGTTAAAGATAAACAAAGCTTCATGTATTGATAATTCGAACAAACATAAGAAGAGATTAACACTAGAATATGATGAACAATAGATGAAATAACATGCACAATGATATACAAGGAATCCTCAAGGCATCCTCCCTTTAAAATGATGGCCCCTTCCGCAAAATGGATAGTCATGAGGTGGAAGAAGTTGTTACTCATCTATCTGCTTCGTAAGCTCTAGGACATCTCGATTAGGAGTGTTGAAACTGGTAGTGAGAGCACGGTTTTAACCTGCAGCAAATTCAACCATGCTATCAAAACAACCCATTGCTACTGTTGTGAATGAGTTGAAGTTATTCGTGTGAGCCTGAAGTTGGTTCTGCAAATTTGTGAACCGCTAATCTCGAGAAGTGATAAAGTTTTGTTGTTCGAGCTGCATGCTCCTCATCATTTTGAGGAGTTCTTCATTGTTCTGTTGGGGATGTGGAGGTGATGGAGGTATGTAATTCCAATCATATGTCTCTTAATAATCCCAATTCGTTGCTTGAGGCATGTAATTTTCACCAAGTGTAGTCCATCTCGTGTGTTTGCAGGCACCCCATCCTTGGTTTCCATCAGATTCCAAATGGGGTGATTGATCTAGCCAACCACTGTTATCCTGTTCATCAGTATCCATGTGATTTCCACCCTCTTCTCCTTCTTCTTCTTTTTGTCTTCATCACTCTCATCAGATTCCTATAGACGAGAGCTTGTTACCTTAACAATAAATCTGTAGCGTGAGTCACGAGGATCCTAAATATAACCCATCATAGTTAGAGTCTTTTGACAAAACTCTTGGTCAGTTGTCAAGGTTGTGTATGGGATACCGAGTACTACTACATTAGTATTATTGAGGATAGATTAGATCAAAGACCCATATGACAGTACGGTCCCTCGGCCAAAGTCTTTCAAAGAGTAGATTCTACTCACAATGTAGTGAAGCCAGTTAATTTTGATCTTCATTTTCAGAATGTAAACCAAGTGATCCTCGACTTGGTCAATCCGAGAATAACCACCTTTCTTGGGTCAAAGAATGTGCGAGACAATTCACTGTAAAATTCTGTCAACCGGGTTCAACCTACCAGTTGTGACTGATTTTGGAAAAAGGTTGCTAGCGACAATATCGTCAGCATATGTTTTTTTTTGCATGGAGTTCAAGGCTTCCTTGAACTTATACCCGCCCATGGTTCAAGTATTCGTGACCTTAATCAGCGGATCATCGGTTATAGGAGACATATTGAAAATATTTTTCTAGACATAGTCATCGACATAGACTTTATTATTTCCAATCTTAGTACTGGACTCAAAACCTTCGAATTTTCCTTGAAAACCGGTGTAGAAAATTCTAACCAAGTCCTCATTATATTTATTATTGCATTCCAAAAACTTGTTGAAAATTTGAGCATCCAGAAGTTCAAGTACTTCTTGGATGTGCATTTTTTCAGCAGCTTTTCGATAATAAACATATTGTTTGACAATTGATCTCTTACTCAAATTTTTCTCATAAACTTCAGTTTATTAAGGAGGTAAAAGAGAGAGAGAGAGAGAGAGTGGTTACCGGTAGAGCAGCTCTTGAAGTACCAGCTTGAATGGATGAAGCTCTGGTTGTTCTTTTTCCTATTACTCTTCGTGTAGCCATGCGATCAATTCTTTGAACAAGATGAATAGTAAAACAAATTTTTTGGTGTTTGAGGAGAAACTCACTATACTCCTTGACTATATAGTGAAATTAGGTTTTGAAAGGGTTTTTTTTTAAAGAGGAGATGTAGAGAGTAGCCTTGAGTAGGGTGCGAAGTACCAATGTAAATGCTAACGATGATGTTTGAATACATAAAAAGAGTGAATGCATTAAATAGGTCAAATAATTTGAACGTTTCATCAAAACAGAGATTTTTCATAAAAATTGCGTGACACGTCGACCCATACAGGCTTTGCATCGACGCGTACTGAGAAAACATAAATAATGAGAAATGTTCAAAGTTTGAGTCGACCTAAGGGTCGACCTGAGCGGACCCGCTTCTAAATCATGAAAAATTGTCATTTTATGAGTCGACCGGTGTTTTGTGTAGGTCGACTCATCCAGTAAAAATCAGCACAAATCATCATTTTAAGTCATACAAGTATCAAAAAGATATAAATATATAGCTTACATATATTTCAAACATTCAAAAGGATAAAACATGCTTAATCATGCAATAAACATCAATAATAACACATAACTTGGTACACCAACTTACACATGAAGTGATCAAGAAAAATTGATAATGAGGAAAGATATTACCTTAACCGCAATCGATGATAGATGTCCTCACATATGACTTAGTTACTTCATTTTGTTAGATAAAGACATAGAAAAAAGCACATATATAGAACGCTTGCAATAACAAATTCCTAAACACGATCCGAGATGTCGAGAACGCCTAGTTCCCTACAGAGGAGGAGAGGGAGAGGTTGTTGCAGATGGTGCGGGAGAGTGTCCATAAGCACCAGGAGGAGCGAGAGAGGATGACTGAGGTGAAGGTGTTTGAGAAGTGTACCCGCGATGTGCTTAAGGTATAAGATGTATGTTGTTGTTATTATTGTTTGCGTATTTTAATTTTGGATTGTATTTATGTTGTTTTTATGATGCATAAATTGAATTTATTGGGTCTATTAAGATACATAAATTCAAATCAGTTGGAAATTCAAGAGAATGAAGTTCAAAAAGTTATGGGTGGTACTAGCATGAAAGAAAGTTTCTCCGCCTACCAGAGAAATATTGAACCCACACCATCAAGAGTAGATAACATTGAGAGACTAAAAATGATCATTGAGAGTATTCCAGACACATGCTTGGATATTAAATTAAGTTATGATTCAGATCAGTTATTCTTACTTTCTAGAATTTTTGTCCATGAGTTTTTGTTGAGAAATGTGTTCCTAGACAACTCTGTATTACAAATTTGGTCCTCGTAAGTATAGTTTTTATGTCGATATCTAGTTATATTCATACGTTCTTCTACTTTAACATAAAGATTTGCTTTTCCGGGTACATTCATGACTTATAATGTTGAAAGGAAACTTTAAAATATGTATTGCATCTTAGATCTGATGCATATTAGTCTTACTCGCGGTTTGACAAAAAACAATATTCGTAATTACTTAAAAGATAAATTGAAAGGGAACATTAAAGATTGTTATTTGGCTCCGTTTTACTGCATGTGAGTATATATTAATTTGCATTCTCATTTATAAATCAATTTTATACATATTAATTATTCTGAATGTTTATGCAATGAACATTGGCAACTAATTGTTATATGTCCCAAGAAAAATACTATAGTTGTGTTTTGCTCATTGTACTCTAAATTTTCTGAAGAAGACATTAACGCTTTGAATTGGTAAGTGGTATTATTTTTAACTTTAGAGTTGAATAGTTTTTATTCATGTTTAATTATAATCGACATGCGTAGGGCGATGGAGGAGTATAATGCATTCAAATATAATGTACTTGGTAAAAGACCATTATATGTTTTCCGAAAAGTAAGTATGTTACTTGTGCATTTATTAACATTATATTATTTGTGTGTATTAATGTGATATAAATATATGAAAATTATTTTTAGTGGGAAAAACAATCCGACAACCATTTGTGTGGTACTATGTTATGAGATACATGCTCTATATTGTCTCCACGGGCATTAAAGAGGGATAGATGAAGCATAAGGTATTAACTTAATCTATATCTTCTTAAGTTCATGTTGTTGTTGTTGTTATCTTATCATAATTTAATTTTTGTTTTAATTATAGAAGTTTAACAACAACGTGCCATACTCAAAGGAAGATATGGATGACATCCGATCAAGTTGGGCCAGAGTCTTTTTTATCTTATTATGGTTCTTTAAAAAAATAGTTTTTTCTTTGTTGTAAATGTGTATATTTCCTTAATTTGTTTTGTACAATTATGTAAATGTGTGTATTCTATCTTGATGATCAGAACAATGTAAATTTCTAACCTTGGTTTAAATGATATGATATATTCCAATTCTGTCCCATATTTTATAGTTTTTGTGTAAGAAAATGATACAGGCAGGTTAATAAATTTATAATTGAAATTCTGGTATGCAGATCACATATGTCCCAAGAGATGTCGAGACATTGATCTCTATATAACTAAACAAGGCTAAAAATAAGAACATCCAAATACTGCAAATACATTACAATGTCATGACAGATGTTTCAACATCTGTCAAGACATATATTTCAGAATATAAGAGCAGACTGAATTTAACATAATAGAAAGATAAAGAACACCAAGATATGATGACCCAATTCACTGAATAATAACACCTACATCTGGGGGCTACCAAGCCAAGAATGAAGTCACTATCAGTAGTATTAATTCAGAGCTAAACAACCTCCGGTTTACAACTCCTCACTTAATTTCTACCTGGTTCAACTTCTATCTAGAAATCACCATCTAGACAAGAGAAACCCATCTTAATTCCTAAATCACCTTAGTGATATCTAAGAGTCACAACCTCCGGTGACTGTATCAAACTGTTCAATTGAAAGACACCCCTTTCAATACAAAATTCAGTCAAGACTCTTGACCAACAATAATGCTTGAATTTTCTTAATAGCTTCATCCAAGAACAATATACAACTCATTACCTATAGGTTTTTGAATATGTAAAACTATGTCTACCACAATGTATCAATTGTTACAAAGGGTGACTTATAACACACGAAAGTACACGACTCTCAAAATCATAAACCCTTATAATTAAATTACAAGCATTTGTTACAAGGTCTACACCTTTGCCCTAGGTCTTGGTCTTCCTTTTATAGCCTTCAGCAGTCCATGGGCTTTGAAGTCTCTGTCTAATCTTTCCTTGATCCACATTCTGATTGCACCTTATATCTTGGAACATATCTGCAACAAACCTGTTGCATCATATTAAGATGTCGAGTCCACAATGCTAGGGCATCTTGTCTAACATGTTGTTCTTTACAGATTTCTTCTTGTTGGAGCATCTTGTGCAACACCATATTTTACCAAAATTTTCTCAAATCTTAGAGTCTTCAATAATGATATGATACAGGCCAGTAAAAATGATACAGGAAATATTATACAGGACAACAAAAGTGATACAGACAGAAAATGAGATTTTATCCCTTGGTTATTGCTTAAAACTGAGGTCAATAAATACCCTATTACCTCAGTCTTTAAATACAATCAAGAGGTAAATTGTACGCGCAACAAACTTTAGAAAATAAAAAATATACAGTTGATAAGGATCGAACTCATGACCTTTTAATTTATAACTTCGGTTTTAGAACAACCGAGGTGACAAGTGTTTTCTTTTCATGTCGCCCTTTGTTACCTTGGTTGTGCAGCTGAGGTTAAATGCATTTCACGGCTAACGTTATATATGTTATTTTTAGTAGTGTAAAGTCACCATCTCAGCCTCTAAGTGCAAGCATTGAGCTATGGAGGTAATCAATCCTCCAATGGTGATGACTCCTCTCATAGTAATCAAGACCGAACACATATGAGCTAGCATAAATGTAATGGTGTGAACTGGTGGGTTCTGAAGCACACAATAAATGAGAAACAACTCTTTCAAGATGACACTACCATTATTGTCTCTCCCCAAAATGGTGTGTGCAAGGATCTGGAAAAAATAGCGAAGAGTCGAATTATGGACGTGGGAAGATTTCTTCCCTTCCATATCAGCAACATAATCCCCTGCGAGTCTGTGCCAAAGAAGGCCAAACTCATCAAGCCAAGGTCCCATCTGGGGGACATCACAAAGGATATCGTTAGTGTGTGGTAAGTGCAACAGATCAATAATATGTTATGATCAAAAGAGTATTCCCGATTAAACATATGGAACTTAACCGTCCCGCTTGAGCCTTGGCTGTCGGGATGAGTATTATATGATAAAAAACTTAAAAAATCAAAGGTTAGTCTATCATATGTGGGATGTCTATGAGTAATAAAATGATCCCAACCTGGCCTACTAAGCATCCAATGAACACTATCAAATAAGCCTAAACTACAAAGATAAATGTCGTCAACATAGCTTATAGGTATGATAGTGTACTAGTATAGGTAGTTGTAGCGCGCCCTCTCGTTCATTTCGTCTTTAAAAATAATTACCATGTAATCTAGTGGTCTCCTTGGTGGCATTATGAGTAGAGAAAGAGTTAAAAATGAAGGAGGTTCAAAAATGATGATTTCTGGAGGGTGAGGAAACTGAGATTTTAAGGTTGAATGTGGAAGTGGATGGAATGGGGATGACAAAACTGGTTTCAGTTTGTGGAATGCTGGATAAATGAGAGAGATATAGTGGTTTAAAGGTTGAATGTTTATGAAGTTTTCATGTTTTGTGAGAAGAAAAATGGTGACAGTAGGAGAAAGTAACGTCAGAAAATAGAGGATAAAAATGGGTTTAAATAGGTGAGGGAGTTTAAAATAGGTAGAAGTTGGAAGGTAGTAGATTAAATATATTTTAATGAGTTTTAGTAGAATAAGAATGATTGGAACAAAAACAGAGGAAAAGCAACAAAAAAAAACGTTCAGACTTCTGTCTTGGAAAAACGCCTGTTTCACTAACCTGACGGGGATAAGGTGGATGATGCCTAGGGCATCAGCTTCTGAAATAAGCATTTTTCTGGAATTTAGATCAACTAAATGCTATCTTAATAGTGTGACACCCGTGAGATGAATGACGGATAACCTCTCACACAACTCAACCAGCGCGCCTTTGTTATTTTGATTGGGAAATGTAAAGGTAGTGCCTTTAAGGAACTTTAAAGAACAAGGAGAGTGTTTTCTCATTAAAAAGGTTCATGCACTACCGTTTTCTCCCAACCAGGCCTACATATTATTGAATGGAAATAAAACGGAATGAAAATAAAAACAACGGAACCCGTGGGTTTCTTTCCACGCAGCGCTTCATTTAAATACTGGTAGCTCGAATCAGTTTTAATAACCATCTAAGGGGGACATAACATCAAGGTATAACCTTGATCAAGAATAGTATCATAAGGGTGGTAATGTTTCAACCTTTGACCATTGACAACAAAATTTCTTATGGATTCACTTCACGCCTCTACAACACCTCGCTCACTAATTCTTGTTACCTCAAACGATCCAGACCAACATGATCGTGATTTTCTAGGGAATAATCCAAGTCTAGAGTTAAACAACAACACAAGCTTGCCCTCATTAAACTCCCTCCTAGAGATGCAATTATCATGCAATCTTTTAGTTATTTTTTTTATAAATTAAGACATTTTCATAAGCATCTAGTTGCAACTCCTCAAGCTCGTATAAATCAAACATCCTTCTGATCCTAACAAATTTATGATCCATATTAAGGGCCTTAATAACCCAATAGGCTTTATGTTCTAACTCTACAGGGAGATGGCAAGATTTTCCATAGATAAGCTTAAAGGGAGTCATTCCTATTAAAGTTTTATAGGTCGTTCTATAGGCCCAAAGTGTGTCGCTCAACTTAGTCGACCAATCCTTTCTCGAGGTGGAAACGATTTTCTCTAGTATCCTTTTAATCTCAGAATTTGAGATTTCCACCTTAAGTAAGAGGTTTTCAAAACAATTGGAAATAGAGTGTGACCCACCATCGCTGATGACTAATATAGGAGTTCCAAACCTTGAGAATATGAAATTTTTAAACATCTTGGTTACCATGTTACCATCATTAGTTGGAGAGGCAACGACCTCGATCCACTTAGAAACATAATCATGAATAACAAGTATAAATTTATTCTCTTTTGAGGACGGAAACAGTCCCATGAAATATATACCCCCGTACATAAAAAAAAATATCAACTTCCATAATCTATTTTTGAGGCATCTCATCCCTCTGTGAAATGTTTCCAGTGTGCTAGCACCGACCATATTCAGTCGTAAAGATGTGCATGTCTCTAAAGATAGTAGACCAATAAAGGCTAGCTTAAAAGATCTTAGAATCAATCTTAGAGATGCTCATATGCCCTCCATAGGATGATGAGTGGCAATGATTAATGACACTTTCAATCTTGTCATAAGGTATGCATCGACGAAACATACTGGTGATGCCTCTTTTGAACAAGAGAGGGTTACCCCAGTAATACTGCTTGAGGTCATGAAAGAATTGTTTCTTTTACTTGTAGGCAAGATGTGAAGGTGAAACATCGACAACAAGGTAGTTGATGTAATAAGCATACCAAAATACCGATGAATTTTCTACAACAACAGCTTCCTCATGTGTTTTCCTAAAAATAGAGTCGTCTGCCTCAAGAAAATTAGTGATATAAGTATAACGAGGGGCCTCAGCTCTAACAAAGGCTACTAGTTTGTCATACGGAAAATAACCATTAATATGAACATTATCACTTCCGACATCATTAAGTTTCAACAGGTGATCCACCATCACATTCTATGTTTCTTACTTATCCCGGATCTCCGTGTCAAATTCTTGAAGCAGTAGAATCCACCGAATTAATCTCGGTTTTGCTTCCTTTTTAATCAGCAGATATCAAAGGGTTGTGTGGTTAGTGTAAACAATAATTTTCGACCCTACTAGGTAAGACCAAAATTTATCTACAATGAACAGAATTTCTTGAAGCTCTTTTTCTGTATTATGATAATAATTTGAGCTTCATCCATCGTCTTGTTATAACAATAGATAACATGCAACTTTTTGTATTTACGCAGTCTTAGAACACCGCCTAATGCATAGTCAGATACCTCATACATAATCTCAAAAGGATCGTTCCAATTAGGAGGCTGCATAATAGGTGAAAATATTAGTGCACTCTTTAATAATTGGAAGGACTCATGGCAGCATTCATCAAAGATGAACTCTGCGTCCTTCATCAGCAAGCCAATAAGGGTTTGGCTATCATTGAGAAGTCCTTAATGAATTGTTAAGTGTGAATTTTGACATAAAATTAACCATATTTCTTGGCACTTTTCAACTCAATTCTCATGTTTTTATAGATGTAATTCGTGTTCTTGTGTGTTTCTTCAAATATATTACAAATATCTTGGGATTCTTTGATGTGTGTGTTATTATGCAACAATTAGGCATAAAACATCAATGAGTAAGACACAAAAGATTGGACAAAGAAGACAAAGAATTGAAGAAGAACCAGGAAGCTCGCTATGCAAACAAGAAGCGAATGTTCGATGTGCGAAGTTGCAGCGAGGTCCTAGCAAGGAGGAAACCTTGGAAGGCAGTAGCTAAAGGACCAAAAGTTCATTGTGCGAACTTATAGCGAGGTAGTTCATAGTGCGAAGAATTGCTTGCACGAAGAACTCATATATTTTCTAAGGGTGGTTTAACTGTTCCTGAGGCACTTCAAGTGCCAAAAAGGGGACTTCGCTAGGAGAATAGGTAGTTCGCAGTGCAAACATGACAAATTTTGTAAATTTTATATAAGTACTTTTCTTGTTTTTTAGAAAAATATGTTATATTTTTCACATCAGAACTTTATCTCTCTTCATTTCAAGCTTATTTTAGAGAGAGAAATACAAACCCTAAGAAGGAGAAGGTAAGATCTTTGATCTCTTATTGGGGTTTGGATATAAGCTTTTGATACCTTATGTATTTCATCTAATATATGTTTGTGAACTAGTTTTGATTCTCTATTGTTGATTGTCTTTGATTGCTTATTTGTGGGTCTTGACAAAACTCATTTCAAATATTTGATCTTAGAAGTTCATCTAACAATAAGCAAACTTTTGACATGGTTTTGTAAGTTGATATTCATTTGCATCATTTCTATTTTATTGTGTTCATTAAGTAGCATGAGTAGGATCAATATGGTAAAGACCGCGATAACGCTTGACAAACGGTATTGCGAGGATGCGTGATAATAGTGATGAAGAATGGTATTCACATCCATTTGGCAGATTAGTTGAATGCATGTAAAAATGGTTAAGCATATGTACAATATTCACATCACCATTGCGTTTAATATGAAGCAGACATTCATCTGATATGGGTGTCATCTTTGTTTACATGTTTATCTTTGATTTGAACCGCTATAGACATATACTCTTCAGATCTGGATTTAGGATAATTACCTGTTAGGTTCTAAACTCTAGACATATATTTAGGCTTAGCATTTGCGTGAGTATCAGTTATTAATGCTCTGTGTTGGTTTTGTTACGTGAGACATCACCAATGAGACAATACGGTTGTTCTCTCGATGTTGCATTAGATATAACCTCTGTTGTGGGTGATACATGAAGATTTTAGGTGAATGATTGAGTTGTGTTTAACATGATCAAAAGAATGCATGTGTTATCAATTGATGAGATCCAATCCCAACAAGGCTCCGTTTATAGTCTTTACTTTATATTTTCCGTCTTTATATTTTATGCTTTTATTTATGGTAATGTGAATCTTTTAACCAAATTTTCATAAGAAGCTTAGAAATGTAGAGACCATTGAACGATGTTTTTTCCCTCACACCGATCTCTATGCATATGATATAAATCCCATAGGGAATTCCTTCAAAACTAAATTTTTGCTTCTTGTCGCTTTACTGCAGTTCGAACATGAATCACCAGTAAAAACCAATGCTTCCTAGGAATCTTCTGAGTTCTTGCATAATCTTTGGAGGTTACAAATTTCTATAGCCTCTATTTTTTCTCTCTCAACCTCAATACCTTTAGCATACACAAAGTGTCAAAGAACAATGCCCTCCTTAACCATGAAGTGGAACTTCTCCCAAATCAACACAAGACTAACATTAACACATCATTCTAAACCCTTCTCTAGATTCACTAAACTGTCATCAAAACTAGATCCACGTATAGAGAAACCGTTCATAAATACTTCCATAACGTCCTTAATAAAACCAGCAAAGATTTCCATCACTCATCTTTAGAAAGTTGCAGGAGCATTACATAGCCCAAATGGTATTCGTTGGTAAGAAAAAGCACCATAAGGGCTATTAAAGGTAGTCTTTTCCTAATCACTTGGGTGTATCAGAATCTGGTAAAATCCCGAATATCTATCCAAGTAGAATAAACGCGACTGCCTAGTTAGGCACTCTAACATCTGGTCGATAAAAGGAAGGGGGAAGTGATCCTTCCTTGTGGATTTATTCAATTTTTTTGTAATCTATGTACATCCTCCATCCAGTCACCATGTGTGTGGCTAATGAAACACCTCTCTCATTCTTAACAACATTCATGTTACCTTTCTTTGATACCACATGTACCAAACTTACCTATTTACTATCTGACATGAGATATATAATCCCGACATCCAGAAGTTTCATAACTTCCTTCTTAGCTACCTCCCTCGTTTTTGGGTTCAGCCATCTTCTTTCTCTCTAGAGGTTTTAGAATCCTCTTCTAGCCTGATCTAGTGCATGCACACAGATGAGCTGATACCTTTAAGGTCACTCAAGGTGTATCCTATGGCAGTAAGGCATCTCTTCAGAATAACAAGTAACTTATTAGTCTCATCTCTTCCAAGGCTAGAATTGATTATAATAAGGGAATTTTGTAGCACCACGTAGTCATTTTGTGATTTTATTTATACAATTATATTGGTGTTAGCATAGTTAAGGGTATAGGTATAAGGGTAAGTGTGAGAACTTAATTGTAATTAGTTAATTAGAATAAAACCTTAGAATAATATTATAATAATAATAATATAATTAGTGATGGATGAAATATTTCATTATTGTTATTATAAATATTATTAATAGTTATATGAGGTATTTACCACTAGTAATACTAGTATTGTTATTATTATTATTATTATTATTATTATTATTATTATTATTATTATTATTATTATTATTATTATTATTATTATTATTATTATTATTATTATTATTATTATTATTATTATTATTATTCTGAACTGGGCCGAGACTTGCCCCTCAGTCGAGCAGGCCCAACCCAATACTATGTTAGGGAGGCCCAACAAGGCTAAATTCCCCCATGTCGGGCATGCGCAATACTGTCGTCGGGCAGACCACTACCTAGCACGGGGAGCTCCCACACGTCTCCCCCACGGACTCCACGTGTCCTCCACGCGGGGACACGTCATCAAACAACTAGCCACCTTCCAAAAGAACTGGTCAACCCATCTTCTGTAGATCACGGGGTAGTTGATCCAAGGCGAAGACCACATGCTGGTCTTCCCTACGCCATGTAAGCCCTGACAGTTACTTGTATTGGGCCTTGCAATCCAACCTGATGTAAAGTAACCGTTGACCCTGCGCTCGGGGTACATTATAAATACCCTCTTTCATTAGAGGGTTAGGTATTCCATTCTACACACCTAATCTCTCTGTACTTGCTTTTCTAAAACTCCGTTACTCACTTAGGCATCGAAGTACCTTGCAGGTACACCTCTTCCTCCTCACAAACATTGGTGAACACAGGAGCTCACGACGTGTGGCAGGCCGCTGATTCCTTTCTGATCAAGTAAGATCAATTATTATTATTAAATTAAGGAAAATAAACATAATTAGGGAGAAGTGGTAAAAAGTTTTTTTGAAAAATAATTTCACGTAAAAAAAAGAAAAGAGAGAAGAAGGAAGAGTTAGGGCAAGAAGAGACCAAGAATTCTCCACCATTATTAGAGATATCAAGCCTGGAATTAAGGTAAGGGGGAGAATGGGTTCTATAATGGTGATTAGAACATGAGGCAGTAGTGATGGCTCATTTCCCCCTTAGGATTTTATGTATCTTCTTCTCTTTGTTATGTTTGATTTTGTATCTGTGTGATTTATTGTTGAATTCGTGTTTTGTGTAATGATAATGATTTTGAATTTGTGGAAATTGTGAATTGTTGCTATGTTTTACCATGAAAACATACCTGAGAAATATGGGTTTTAGGAGATGACAAAATTATGGCTTAACTTGTGAAAAACCTTAATAGAATGATAGGTTAATGAAGTAGAGTAAGATCTTTAAGAGTATACTGGTATGGATACTGTTTTGGGTCAAAATTAGGAGCATGAAGGTGCTCTAATTGATGAAAAATCGCACTGATGCAAAAGCAAAATTTTGTTGTTGTAGACTTCCCATACGCATATGCAGGGAGGCAATACACGTATGAGGGGACATCCCAGGGGCAATACGCGTACGTTACGTGCCCTGTCTCCATGGCCAGCCCACATATCTGCTGGTACGTGTAAGGAGGGGCCCAATATGCATAAGTGGAGGGGAAATACGCGTATGATGAGTCCATTACGCGTATGGGGACTTATTGAATGAGTTTGTGGGAAATTCCCCTCTAGTCGTACGCGTATGATGCCTGGGCATTGAGGCCCTACACGTAGCATGCGCAGGGATTGGGGCGAGGGAGCAAGACTATAGACGTATCAGCAAGCTTGTGTAGTGATATTTCAGTTTTCGCGATTTCTTTCTCGATTTTACGTGAAATGCAATTCCTCTTGGCTCGTAAGACTAATATAACGTAAGTAGACATAGGAGGATCAATAATGATAAGAAATGTGGTAAAACATGGAATTTTGTGTGGATTTCCACGTGATGTGTGGTTTGATGCCTATGTTGATGAGATTGTTGTTGTGTGGAAAGTTTTGGGCAAACATGGTAATTCTAGAGGGAATTACGGTGAGTATATGACTCACATGTGATCATTGTGGATCATGTGTTGTGCATTAATAATATTTGTATTATGCATAGTTGTATGTCATGCATTTTCATGTCGTGTCATATGGAAATGAGCCTAGGTGGAAATCCATGATGGGTGCCTAGTCTCATCCGGACTCTATGAGGGAGTTGAGTTGGAGATAAGTTGTAGTTCAGAGGAACATATACGACTTATCTGGATTCTGACGAGAATCGGGTTCATAGAGTGAACCGTATGGATTATGTTGGTACCACATGCATGTTGTACTGTCAATTGAGTCACATTGCATATACGTATGACTGTAAATGGATTGATTATGATGAATATTATTGTGACACTTGTACGTGCATTATAATTGTCTGATTGGTGAGATTTGTGTGATTACTACTCCTTAGCGTGTAATTTTCACCGTGTAATTATTGAATGTAATTCTCACCCCTTTTCTGTTGTTGTGTCTGTGCTTCTCAGGGAGTACAGGTAATTAGGTACCTGAGTAGTACTTGGAGCGTGTGTTATTATCGATCGAGTCTTAGGAGTCGCTCTGATACGTAACACAGGAAGGATGGGAATCTGTTTTAATTTGTGTTGTTTTTCATTTGTTACGTATCTTGTTTTCCAAATTATGTTAAACCACGAGTTTTGTGGAGGTTAATGTGGTTAAAGCCTTAGTATTGTTGAAGTGAACAATTTGAATACTCCGCTGTTTAATTTATTGTTACGAGGAATAATATATGAAGTGACTTGATACTTCACAAGTTTTAAGGGATGTGGCATTCTACTTGTGTGTTCTTGATTATGCCACAAACTATTTTTATAATTAAATGAATGGGGAGAGTAGGTTGTTATAATTGGTATCAGAGCAGGTCAGTCCGTCCGGCCAAGTGTAGTAGTAGAGTCTAACTATAGAGTGAATATAGTCATATAATTCTTCTAACCTGTATTGTTGGTGTTGAACAGTATGACTGGAATAAATGATGTTGCAATTACTGCTGCTTTACAGGCTGTTGCGCAGAATAACAATCAGAATGTTGGGCACGTCGAGTTCCATAAGTTGGAAAAGTTCCATAATAACAATCCACCTACATTCGAGGGTAGGTATGATCCGGATGGTGCGTGGAAATGGCTGAAGGACATTGAAAAAATCTTCAGTCATAGGGTGCACCGAAGCTCGGAAGGTGCAGTTTGGTACCCATATGTTGGTTGAGGAAGTTGAGGATTGGTGGAATAATAGCCGCCAAAGGTTAGAAGCTGCAGGTAGTCCTATTACTTAAATGGTGTTTAGGGACGAGTTTCTGGTGCGGTATTTTCTAGAAGATGTTCGTGGTAAAAAGGAGATCGAATTCCTGGAATTGAAGTAGGGAAGCTTGACAGTCGCAGAATATGATGTCCAGTTCGAGGAACTGGTAAAGTATTATCCTCATTACAACACTAGCGCTACCATGAGTTCAAAATGTATCAAGTTTGAGAATGGGCAGCGTCCCGAGATTAAACAAGGCATCAATTATCAGAAAATCAGACACTTTCCTAAGTTGGTGAATAGGTGTAGGATTTATGATGAAGATGACAGGGCTCAGGTTTCTCACTACAAGACTCTGAGTGATAAGAGAGGTAAGCAGAGGCACGAGAGTACGCCTTATAATGCCTCAGTCGATAAAGGGAAGCAGAAGACTATTGTTGGTAAGAAGCCAAGTGGGGGAGGACCTTCTTCCAACCCTATCAAGTGTTTCAAAGGTGGTGGCATGAGTCACCGTGCTTATGAATGTCAGAATAAGGTAAATAAATGTTTCAAGTGCAGGCGACCAAGCCATGTTGTGGTAGATTGTAGGACCAATATACCTACCTGTTACAACTGTGGTGAGCAGGGTCACATCAGCACCCACTGTCAGAAGCCGAAGAAGTCGCAGACTGGTGGGAAGGTGTTTGCATTAACAGGGGCACAACCTACCAGTGAGGATTATTTGGTCAGAGGTACTTGTTATATCCATGATACTCCTTTAATTGATATCATTGATATGGGTGTTGATGATTCCAAGCCCTTGAGGTTGGCATCAATTTTGGTAAACCTAACTTGATAGCTTGATGTTGGACAAAATGTTCTAACATGAAGATCTAACTGAAGAACAAGATGTCCTAACAGGGTTATTCGACATCGATGTCTGTTATAGTTTTTCAATATGGTTTGAATATGTTAATTTAGATTTAAATTGCAAAAGATTATTTGTTTTTCCTAAGTGGCATCCAAGATTGAGGAATCAGAGATTCTGATTCTAGTTTGAAGATGTTGTTTCTAATTGTGGCGACACTTTAGGAAACATAGGATTGAAGAAACTATTCTTGAGGAGAATTAGTTGCAGATTTTGTGGAACAAAATTGCTGCATTTTTGAAACCCAAATCTAGTCTTGTTTATTGTTATAAATATGATGGATTTAACCTAAGATAGGTGTGTAATTTTGCACTACTTCTTAGCGAGTACTAGGGGTTGTACTTTGTGAGCCACTCTTGTATTGTGTTGATACCAAAGCTGGACAATTTGAATTTAGTTGTAATTTCAGTCACTGTTGTGATTGAAAGGGAATTGAGAAAGGTCTCATACCTAGGAAGAGTCTTAGGTAGAAAATAAACTCGGGTAGTGATTAAGAGATAAGTTGTAATTGATGGAGTTTAGCTTAGAATTAATACTATCTAGTGGATTTCATTCCTAGTTTGGTAGCCTTCAGGCGTAGGTATGGTTGATCAACGAACTGGGTTAACAATTCTGTGTGTTGTTTACTTTCTACAATTTATTTTCTGCTCCTTATTTTCATTGTGTTTAAAGCAGAGATCAAGTGCCTCAACATCTCTCAAGACATCTTCGAGATCTGCTGTACCAGAATTTCAATTGTATCAAAGCAGGCATCCTGCTCTGCATCTGGGTGAGATTCAGGGACGATACTTTTTGGTTCAATGGATAAAGAAGGAGGAATATTAAATAGACCATTCATTCTTGATAGTTCCAATTATGAATATTGGAAAGTGCGCATGGTGGCATTCATCAAGTCTATGGATGGTAATGCATGGAAGTCTATGGTCAAAGGATGAGACCCACCAAAGACCAAAGATAAAGATGGGAAGATCACTGATGAGTTGAAACCTGAGGAAGACTGGGATGATGAAGATGACAATCTTGCTCAAGGTAACTCCAAAGCCTTGAATGCCTTGTTCAATGATGGTGACAAGAACATCTTCAGGTTGATCAAAAGTTGTATTGTTGCCAAGGAGGCTTGGGAGAATTTGAAGACTGCGCATAAAGGAACCTCTAGGATAAAGTCTTCAAGACTTCAACTTCTCACCACCAAGTTTGAGAACTTAAGGATGAAGGATGATGAAAGTATTCATATGAACATTGTTGATATTGCCAACACTTCAAGTGATCTTGGAGAAAAGATTCCAGAAGTTAAGATGGTTTAGAAAATCCTGAGATCTCTTCCCAAGAAGTTTGACTTGAAGGTGACAACTATCGAAAAAGCCCAAGATATAAATACATCAAAGGTAGACAAACTCATGGGCTCTCTACAAACTTTTGAAATGGCCTTGAATGAAAAAACTAAGAAAAAGAAAAGTTTAGCCTTGGTGACTAATCAAGAGGAAGGCGAGACAAATTCCAAGGAAGAATTATCTAGAGCTGTTGTGTTTCTTGGAAAATAGTATAATCAATTGCTGAAAAGGATGGAAGGGGAGTCAAGAGCAAATGTCAAGACTCATTCATCTAACAACAACAAAACGAAGGATTTTGGAAGAAAGTTCAAAAATGAAGAAAAAGCTGGCAAAGGAAAATGAGCCAAGTGCTATGAATGTAAGGGCTTTGGACACATTAAATCTGAGTGTCTTACCTTTCTCAAGAAAGAAAAGAAAGGCTTGTCTACATCATGGTCTGAAGATGATTGTACAAGTGAAGGAGAATCACCCAAACAGGTTTCTGCTCTTACAGGGGTATTTGATTATGATGTAGAATCAGACATTGGAGAACTCTCATATAATGATCTGGTCAACTCCTACAGGGAGCTGTACAATAGAAGTACAAAAATTTGTCAGCTAGGATAGGATCAACATGGTGTTATCATGCGTCTTGAAGCTGAAAGATTAAAACAGCTTGACATCATCTCTGATCTAAAGGAGGAAGTTGTATTGCTCAACTCCAAACTTGACAATATAGCCAAAACTGTTAGAATGCTCAATAACAGTTCTGGTGTGCTTGATGAGATCCTTCAATTTGGAAGGGATGTTAGAGATATCATAGGACTTGGTTATAATGACCAAGGTATGATAAGTAAAAGAAAGGATCTAGAATCTAGTTCAGCTCAGCTCAAGAGGAGACAGAATTCGAAGATGTCAAAAGGGATGTTTCAACATCCAAGCTGACATTAGAAAGATGCTTCAGGCAAAAAGAAGCGAGACTCGATAAGGTGTTGCTTGTCAAGGGATTGACTACGAACTTGATTAGTATTAGTAAGTTTTGTGACCAAGGTCTAAAGGTCAATTTCACCAAATCTGAATGTTTGGTTATGAATGATGAAGATAAAGTCCTCATGAGGGGTGCCAGATCAAAAAATAATTTCTATATATGGACACCTTTACAAACATAGTGCTCATCAATGTCAAAAGAGAAGCATCAAAAACCTGCCTCAGATCAGAACTTTTACGAATGGGAAAGTGGGAAGTTAACCAAGATGTCACATAAGAAGTTGCAACATCAGACTATCTCAAGAATTCAGGATCTTCTTCATAGGGACTCTATGGTTGATGAGTTTGAAGGAAAAATATGCACTTATGCTGTTACTAATGACTCAGAAAGAGCATTGTCATAGGAGGTGGGCTCAGTGCAAAAAGAGCATTGTTATTTTTATAGGAGAAATTCAGTTGATTCCTCCATCCAGAATTATACGTGTTAGAGTAAAGGTTACCCTACGCATAATTTGCCTGGTCATGGGAAGCTTTAGACAACCATTGACAGCCAGATGTGACATGTCTATGAACTTCACAAATCTCACAGAGAGGAGTCACTGCAACTACGGTAGCCACAAGAGTAATGGTTAGGTTCTCATTTTTCTGTGTAAGAGAATCTACCTTACCATTAACATGATCTAAGCCCTTCACTTCATACATATTGCCTTTCTTTCGAGATTTTTCAACAGGCGTGTGTGTTGCAGTGAGAATCGTGATACCAAGCTATCGATTAACTTGAATCTTAATTCTTAAATTCACAACCGGACTTTAATTTATCCAAAAAAGGAAAGGTTTAAAGAAAGAAAAACCTATAAAAATACAAAGCAAAAAGCAAGGCTTATAGCTAGGCAAAGAGAGATCTAAAGGTTCGGGGGTTGGTTATGCCTAGGGTAGGTATTTCACATCCTAAACATCTGTAGTACTCTACAAGAACCTCTTGCTAATATTTGTGTTATGCTAAAGTTTCTTGCTAAGGGAAAAGTGCTAAGGTAAAGATCTAAAGTATACACAAAGTATGTATAAAGTTTGTAAGGTATGTAAAGTATGGTAAAGTTATGCTCGCCAAGAAATTACATCTCGTGCCTACGTATCCTGACGGGAATGGAATCAGAGCAACCGTAGTTCCCCTGGTTAGGGGGGAGGAACTCTTGACTGTGGTCAAGGTTCCAAAGGGAAAGTAAATGTTTGCGGCGAGACACCTACAAAAAGTGCGGCGACTCTAAACTAAGGTTAAGTTAGCAAAGAAGGGAATGTCCACGGCGGGACGACTAAATAGAGCACAGCGACTCCAAGTTCTATGGAAAAGGTAAACAAAGGGAATGTCCACGGCGGGACGACTAAATAGAGCACGGCGACTCCAATTCTAAGTTGCGAAGGTTAACAGGAAGTTAGTTGTTAGTGAGGGAGAAAGAAAGGGTTGGTTGTTAGTTGGGCTCGCCAAGACGTCACATCTTGTGCCTACGTATTCTCATCGAGAAATCAGAGCGTTCGTAGTTCCCCTTTTCAGGGGTGAGGAAGTCTTGACTGTGGTCAAGGTTCCATGGGGATGTAAGCATTCATAGGGAAGTACTTACATGGAGTGCGGCGACTCCTGAATCTAAGTTGAGATTATTATGGTAAAGAATGTCCACGGAGGGACGCTAAATAGAGCACGACGACTCCAATCCTAAGGTTAGGATAAAGGGTAAAGGATGTCCACGACGGAACGCTAAATAGAGCACGGCGACTCCAATCCTAAGGTTAGGAAGGTGAAAACTCTAAAATGGGTTATAACTTGCTCATAATGCAAAGTATTTATAAAATAGGATTTTTAGAATTCTTTAAACATTATATAGAAATATGTTACAACACAAGAATTTTGCAAAAAGAACCACTTAAAAATGATTTAAAATGGAGAAGTTATGTGGTTTTTAAGTTTGTGAACAAAACATAAAAATCTAAATGATAAAAAGAATAAAATGCACATGGTAAGACAACGAATCAAACAAATTTGATTATTTAAACATGTTGACAAACATGTATAAATAATACAAGATCAATATCACAAGAAAAATAAAGTTACAAGTTGAAAACGTTTAAGAACATCATGGTAAGAACCTAAAAACAGTTGTGGTAGCATGTGAAATGCAAATGGAAAGTTCACATTTATGAGTTTTAGGTTTACCTCTTGAAGAAAGATTAAGCAATAAGAAAACCAGAGATCTTGAAAGCTCTTCCAAGATCTTCAAATGTTCCTAGGATGATGAATAGATGCTCCAAACAACCTCCAAGCAAGCTAGTGGACGAAATGCCTTGTAAATGAAGGAAAATCTCCAAAATCCAAAGATTTCAAAGACCAACTCATTAGAACCTTGTTACATAAATACGTAAGTGATTTGGATAGCTTCAATACATCATATTTTATGTGATTGAAGTGTTTCTTGAGTTGGAAGAAGTTTAGAAATGGTTTTGAAAGGTGTTTTGCAAAAGTAGATTTTGAGGGATTTTTGAAACTTAATGAGATTTTGCAGGAACTTGTGATTGTGTAAGGAATGGAGTTCTAGCTGGTTTCTAGCATGAAACTTGTATGTTTATAGTATAGGAAGTGAATTCTATTTATAGCCAAAAGCCTTGGATCAAGGTATGGGTAAAAGTGAAGCAAATTGCCAATTTTAACCTTTCATCATAAAAATCCTTGAGTTTTCCAATGCAATATTCATCTTTGTCTTTAAGCCACTCTACTAAGATATTCTCCATGCCCTATAGATTTTTTTCATCATGATTGATAGGATAGAAGTTGACTTGTTGAATTAAAGTTGATGATTTGACAAGGGTAGCCACCTTTTTTCTCTTTCTTCACTATTCACTTTTGCAACTCGCATTAAATAATGATTTCTTTTGATCTTTGGGCCATTTTCGTTAGAATTGATGTACAAATGTTCATTATAAATATAAACATCATAAATGAGGCTTAATCTTTGATTAGCATCGATTTGGAGAGGTTTTGGAATCAAAAAACTCATGCTGACCTGGTTTTGCCAATGCGAGTTTTTGCCAACTTGTGGACCTCGGTTCTCTCTAACCAGGAAGAGTTATGGAACACACTTGTAAATTTTAGAAAGCCCCAATTAGGTACTAAAATATTTATGTTTGATTTAGGAACTCATTCCTTTTGAAACTAGGTCAAAAACCCTTGTGTGGTTAAGGAGTTATGGCTTTGCCCTTTTCAAAACTTTAATTCCCCAACTTTTCGATTACTTCTCAATTATTGATCAATTGGTCACAAAACTTCATGATTAGATATTAAATGATGTTGGGAACATATTTGGATTCAATTTTAGGTTAAAACCATGTTGGTCAATGGGTTGACTTTTCAGTCAGACGAACCGAACGATCGAAAACCTCTGAATCGACTGTTGGTGTCGTGGGTCTTCTGAGGCCTTGAAACTTCTTTAATGGACTTAAGTAATCCATATTAGCTTCATGGACCATAACTCCATCATTCAAACACCTTTAAATTAAAATTCAAACCACAATTGACTTTTCCTAATCTGAAACCCTAATCGGGGGTCCTGAACTGCACTGTTTTTAATCTTCGGGTGACAATCTCAAATTGGATTCATACTTGAACCAATGGAGTATTATTGATGGTGTAGAGACATTCTTCATGGATAATCAATCCAAGGCATTGGCTGATTAAACCGTTGAAACCTCGATTTGCAACTGTACGGAATCCTAATTCACCTGTATCTTAACAAAGACAAACTTGAAATAGGTTAAGGTTAGATAAACAATGATAATGCTCCTAGAATGATGATGAAGATCTAAGGGGTCAAAATTTGGGATGCAACAGTTGCCCCTATTTAAATATCTTCACCAGATGGTAATGAGAGATGATAATCCTCATAGAATCGTAGTGAAAGGTATTTAAATAAAGCAAACCAAAAATTTTGTCCCTTAGATCCTATGGTATGCAAAAGGACAAATGCTGAAATGCAATGAATTCTAAATGATGCTTCATAATGCTTGGATGCAAGACAGATGCAGACACACGAGCAAAAATTAAAGAACGACAATACGACGAGTAATTACTCACAGGGGACCCGACACACTAGGGAAACAACAAACATCATCCATGAACGGAACTGGATGGAAAAGAGTCACAACATTCAAAATATCAATGAATGAGGCGAGGAGGAATCTGGGAAATATAACAGGGACACAGAAACAAACATCAGAGACATTCGGAAGAACATCGAATGAACTCTGAAATATTCCAGAGATACTCGGAAAAACATCGAATAAACTCTGGAACATATCCAAAGAAGCACATTGAAGACATATATTTTGAAGGTACATCTAAAACATTTTAGAAGGGTATCTAAATGCACGGGGAAAAGGTTTGAAGACATATCTGGGAGAACATCAGGTAAGCAACAAAGGAGTTCTGGAAGAACATCAGAACAAAAGATATATATATATATATATATATATATATATATATATATATATATATATATATATATATATATATATATCCGGAAAAAACATCGGATAGATTCTGGAAAAACATCAGAACAAAGACTCAAACTGAAAACACATCAGAGAGAGAAACATATCCGGAAAAACATCGGATAGATTCTGGAAAAACATCAGAATCAAGGTAAATATCTGGAAAACCATCAGATAAGTTCTGGAAAAACATCATAACAAAGACTCAATCTAGAAAAACATTAGAGAGAGAGAGATAAACAAAGGTGACATTCAAGAATAGCGTTGGATAAAAGGAAACCAGACATCCAATAATGGCTTTGAATGAAAGGTATAAACATAGTATCTGAGAATAGTATCGGATGTATATAGGAACATACATATCCAGAAGAACAATCGGATAAGAAATGTCATATCTGAAAGAACATCAGATAGACATGACACGAAAATCTGTTTGGTAGGTGCCAAGTGAGTTGGACTTTGACCACAAGGTAAGACATGGATAAAACACGACTTCAGGAGAAATGAAAATAAGGTTGAAACACTCATGTTATGCATATGTATATGAATTATGTAGATATATGATCAAATGCAAATGCAAACACAGACAACAAGGCTCGACTCTTTTGGTGAGAAGACAAGACTGGAAGACTGATTCCTCAACACGGAGATTACTGCCATTCTTCTTGGGGACTAAAGATGCTACCGTTGAACATATCTCTGCCACACTGGTAAACTGTGTCAAATTGATGATCCTTGTAGGAAGGATGAATAGCTGCTTGGGGTTTCTTCAAGTAAACTGCCCCAGATTATCTGTCTGTTGTAGATGAACTGATAATCGCTTCAATTTGTTAAAGATGACAGATCCTCTGGGTGCTTGGAAGGCTTGCCCCAATCCGAGTCTTGAAATATCTTCTGGATAAACCCAATCTGAGAATACCTTGCCTTGAATAAATCTTGAATTGATTCTTAGACAAGATGTAAAAGGAACTTGCCCCTGATAGGATCACCGACCAAGTTTCTCAATGTTTGAAAATTCCTTGAGAGGAAAGCCAATTTGCAAACAAAAGTATTCATACAAACATGGTAATGTAAAGTTCATGCAACTTTTGAAATCAAAATCATTTTTGAAAGATGCAAAATAAACGAGTCATTGGTCAGAACATGGTGGTTCAAGACACTCAAAGTTTAAAGGTAAAGCAAAAAGGTATGATGCCAAAACAAATAATCTGCAAAGATCTTTTGGAGTCAGTTTACGCAACCTTGCTATAGTATGCTTTCAAAATAACCTTGCTTCAGTTAGGTCTTTTGAGGGTTGTAATGTGGCCTGGTTCACGGTTTAAAAAACAAAGGTAAAGGCTCAAAGTTTATTTGTACCCATCCAATCTACGTGATAATCTCCAGTCCTATGCTTAGTTAACTCAGACTACACGCTCTGGTTCCCATAGGTTAGGAATTGCACTGATGATAGTAATGATGATGGTTCAGAAGTTAACAGACCTTTTGAAAAGGCAGTCACCGCTTCTTTACAACATTTGGTTATTTTGACATTAAGGATTAAAGATCTCCTCTTTTTATTATCCCTAACTTTTTCCTGAACTGTTTCTTGCGAAGATTACAGTCAGCAGGATGCCCCGGTTTTGCCTAAGTCTCCTTCATAGGTTTTGACTTAGTGGGCTTTTCTTTTGATTGAATTTTTTTGAAAGAAAGAGAGTGATTGTCTGGCTTTAATGATTACAGTGAACCATCATCGGCTTTTTGGCTTGAAAAACATCTTCGACACTTGTTTGTTGTGTGCGAAGGAAAATAAATTATGGTTGCGACCTTTATATGAAAGGCGTCTTGCATGAACACATAACCAAGTTAACTGAGAAACTACCCTGCCCCAGGTTGAGATTGCGGTTTTTTGTAAAGAAAGAAACTCCTACTTCTAGGCTCAAAGGGGTTAACGAGGGATTATCTTCATTATTTCTCCAGTGTTTGGGAGTTGAAACAATGCCTTACATCGTCAACAAAGTTTGATTGAAAGCATACTGACAACAGTTATGGGTATAACATTTTCATCATCCTCCATCAAATATTTGTATGTCAAAAGTTTGAACAAAAGGTGCATATTTTTAAAAAATAAAGCATAAAGATGCAAATACTGGACAAAATGAATTGAATCAAAAGTTGCAATGCTCATTTCATTAATACAAAAGTACAAACATAATTTGAAGGCAAACAGCTAGTACAAAATAAGGAAAGTGCAAACAACAAGAAACATGGCTTAGTGATTAAATTAGAACAAGGATGAATCATCTTGTCTGAAACATTGGCGTTTAGGATGACAACCTGCTGGACTCAATCTGAAGTTTCATGTTTGATGCACTGGCAAGGGATTGTTCTTGACATTCTGCGTCTGTAATTAGCTCAAGTCCGATATCAGTGTCGAGGAATCAATTTGATGACTCAAAGGCACACTGGAAGATGGGGACAGCTGGAGATGAGCGACTGGACCAACAGAGGTATGCAATGAACCATGCAAAGATGTAAATGCAATGCAATGCTATGCAAGACAAGATTCAAAACACACATAATAGGATCAAAGGTTCAAGATCACAGTATGGAGTCTGGGTAAAGAACCAACCATAGGGTGTGTACTAGGGGTAAAGCACCTGCACAACGGGTTCTAAGAAGTTCCCAGAGTCATAGTAAATCCTTCGGATATTTCCAACTAATGCAACTACTTACGTGAGTCAACAATATTCTCAAGATAAACGCTTCTGAGTGTAGTATCGTGTGACAACTATTGAGGGACTACTCCCTAACAATTTCCGCGCTACGTCCTGAAAAGGCCAAGTGGGGTAAAAGTGTTACTAAAGTCCTCAGCTTCGCAGACAAATGTTGAAACAATTAGTGAATACACGACTACTCATGCATTACTAACCATTTCAAAGAGTCTCCACTGAGCGTGATTACATCATATGTCAGACATATTGGGACTACTCCCAATAGCCCAACTATTGATCATATCACAATCCTATCTTATGTGTCACTCAAATCCGGGTTAGGATTTATCTCACCACTCAAGGCACCCAAATCAAACAGATATATTGACAAATAAACATAAATATACAAGCAAGCAAACATATAGAAAATACAAATATAAACAAGGTGGGCTTAACCCTCTTAGGGGAGGTCCCTAGTGAAGTCGCCATTTCTGTTGCGGTGAGAATCGTGATACCAAGCTATCGATTAACTTGAATCTTAATTCTTAAATTCACAACCGGACTTTAATTTATCCAAAAAAGGAAAGGTTTAAAGAAAGAAAAACCTATAAAAATGCAAAGCAAAAAGTAAGGCTTAAAGCTAAGCAAAGAGAGATCTAAAGGTTCGGGGGTTGGTTATGCCTAGGGTAGGTATTTCACATCCTAAACATCTGTATTACTCTACAGGAACCTCTTGTTAATATTTGTGTTATGCTAAAGTTGCTTGCTAAGGGAAAAGTGCTAAGGTCAAGATCTAAAGTATACATAAAGTATGTATAAAGTTTGTAAGGTATGTAAAGTATGGTAAAGTTATGCTCGCCAAGAAATTGCATCTCGTGCCTACGTATCCTGACGGGAATGGAATAAGAGCAACCGTAGTTCCCCTGGTTAGGGGGGAGGAACTCATGACTGTGGTCAAGGTTCCAAAGGGAAAGTAAATGTCTGCAGCGAGACACCTACATAGAGTGTGGTGACTCTAAACTAAGGTTAAGTTAGCAAAGAAGGGAATGTCCACGGCGGGACGACTAAATAGAGCACGGAGAATCCAAGTTCTATGGAAAAGGTAAACAAAAGGAATGTCCACGGAGGGACGACTAAATAGAGCACGGCGACTCCAATTCTAAGTTGTGAAGGTTAACAAGAAGTTAGTTGTTAGTGAGGGAGAAAGAAAAGGTTGGTTGTTAGTTGGGCTCGCCAAGATGTCGCATCTTGTGCCTACGTATTCTCATCGAGAAATCAGAGTGTTCGTAGTTCCCCTTTTTAGGGGTGAGGAAGTCTTGACTGTGGTCAAGGTTCCATGGGGATGTAAGCATTCATAGGGAAATACTTACATGGAGTGCGGCGACTCCTGAATCTAAGTTGAGATTGTTATGGTAAATAATATCCACGGCGGGACGCTAAATAGAGCACAACGACTCCAATCCAAAGGTTAGGATAAAGGGTAAAGAATGTCCACGGCGGGACGCTAAATAGAGCACGACGACTCCAATCCTAAGGTTAGGAAGGTGAAAACTCTAAAATGGGTTATAACTTGCTCATAATGCAAAGTGTTTCTTAAATAGGATTTTTAAAATTCTTTAAACATTATATAGAAATATGTTACAACACAAGAATTTTGCAAAAATAACCACTTAAAAATGATTTAAAATGGAGAAGTTATGTGGATTTTAAGTTTGTGAACAAAACATAAAAATCTAAATGATAAAAAGAATAAAATATACATGGTAAGACAATGAATCAAACAAATTTGATTATTTAAACATGTTAACAAACATGTATAAATAATACAAGATCAATATCACAAGAAAAATCAAGTTACAAGTTGAAAACGTTTAAGAACATCATGGTAAAAACCTAAAAACAGTTGTGGTAGCATGTGAAATGCAAATGGAAAGTTCACATTTATGAGTTTTAGGTTTACCTCTTGAAGAAAGATTAAGCAATAAGAAAATCAGAGATCTTGAAAGCTCTTCCAAGATCTTCAAATGTTCCTAGGATGATGAATAGATGCTCCAAACAACCTCCAAGCAAGCTAGCGGACGAAATGCCTTGTAAATGAAGGAAAATCTCCAAAATCCAAAGATTTCAAAGACCAACTCATTAGAACCTTGTTACATAAATATGTAAGTGATTTGGATAGCTTCAATACATCATATTTTATGTGATTGAAGTGTTTCTTGAGTTGGAAGAAGTTTAGAAATGGTTTTGAAAGGTGTTTTGCAAAAGTAGATTTTGAGGGATTTTGGAAACTTAATGAGATTTTGCAAGAACTTGTGATTGTGTAAGAAATGGAGTTCTAGCTGGTTTCTAGCATGAAACTTGTGTGTTTGTGGTGTAGGAAGTGAGTTCTATTTATATCCAAAAGCCTTGGATCAAGGTATGGATAAAAGTGAAGCAAATTGCCAATTTTAACCTTCCATCATGAAAATCTTTGAGTTTTCCAATGCAATCTTCATCATTGTCTTTAAGCCACTCTACTAAGATATTCTCCATGCCCCATAGATTTTTTTCATCATGATTGATAGGATAGAAGTTGACTTGTTGAATTAAAGTTGATGATTTGACAAGGGTAGCCACCTTTTTTCTCTTTTTTCACTATTCACTTTTGCAACTTGCATTAAATAATGATTTCCTTTGATCTTTGTGCCATTTTCATTGGAATTGATGTAAAAATGTTCATTATCAATATAAACATCATAAATGAGGCTTAATCTTTGATTAACATCGATTTGGAGAGGTTTTGGAATCAAAAAATTCATGCTGACCTGGTTTTGCCAATGCGAGTTTTTGCCAACTTGTGGACCTCGGTTCTCTCTAACCAGGAAGAGTTATGGAACACACTTGTACTTTTTAGAAATCCCCAATTAGGTACTACAATATTTATGTTTGTTTTAGCAACTCATTCCTCTTGAAACTAGGTCAAAAACCCTTGTGTGGTTAAGGAGTTATGACTTTGCCCTTTTCAAAACCTTAATTCCCCAACTTTTCGATTACTTCTCAATTCTTGATCAATTGGTCACAAAACATCATGATTAGATATTAAATGATGTTGGAAACATATTTGGCTTCAATTTTGGGTTAAAACCCTGTTGCTCAATGGGTTGACGTTTCAGTCAGACGAACCGAACGATCGAAAACCTCTGAATCGACTGTTGGTGTCGTGGGTCTTCTGAGGCCTTGAAACTTCTTTAGTGGACTTACCTAATCCATATGAGCTTCATGGACCATAACTCCATCATTGGAATACCTTTAAATCAAAAGTCAAACCACAATTGACTTTTCCTGATCATAAACCCTAATCGGGGGTCCTGAACTGCACTGTTTTTAATCTTCGGGTGACAATCTCAAATTGGATTCATACTTGACCCAATGGAGTATTATTGATGGTGTAGAGACATCCTTCATGGATAATCAATCCAAGACATTGACTGATTAAACCGTTGAAACCTCGATTTCCAACTGTACGGAACCCTAATTTACCTGTATCTTAACAAAGACAAACTTGAAATAGGTTAAGGTTAGATAAACAATGATAATGCTCCTAGAATGATGATGAAGATCTAAGGGGTCAAAATTTAGGGTGCAACAATGTGCTCTCTATCCCATTGATAATGATTATGGGCCATGTTTTCAATAAGTTGGTAGGCCTTAGAGAAAGGCTTGTCCATCAGAGCCTCTTCAGTCACAATATCAACTATCATCCTCGTGTTATAGAGGCGAGCATTATAGATAGAATGGACAATAAGCCACTGCTCTAGGCCATGATTCGGGAAAAGTCTCATCATATTATAGATAGCAAAAGAATTAAAATAAACTTAGATGCATGCGAATCAAATCACAAACACAATACTTTTCCGCGTTATCATATATTTTACTAGTTTATTATAATATAAGTAACTTGGTTAAGGCAGTTGCTTCCCAATGCTATACATGTTGATTTATCTCTACGTGACTTATCTAATTAGTTAGGAAATAAATTGTCTTTAAAGGTGTTTGTAAAAGCGTAAATAATATTGTGTCTTTAGCTAAACGTCTGGTGTATAATTGGTTTGAGGCGAGAGCGGTAGGTCAATTTTTTCAAGATTATGAATTGGTTTATAGTTGTTTTTTTTTTTTTTAATCATCTTGTATTTGGGTCCGTATTTCTTTGTTTATTAAAAAAAATTAGAAGTTTGGTAATATGTTTGGAAAATGTGATAATGTCTAGAAGACAAAGACATCTCTAAACATGGTTTCAAGATAAGTTAATTTTTTACTATTTAGTGCTTAATGTAGTTTGAAAATATATAATTTTCTTCTTAATAACCTATCTATATTTTTTTCTTCAAAATGATGCTTCAAGGTTCTTCACCCATCACTTATCATTGATTATGGGGTTTCGGGTCTGTCAAAACAAATCTTATAATTTACAATTTTCTAATGATAAATCTGTATAACAAATAAAAAAATTGATCGGTTTAAATTATAATTTTCTATTGTTGTTGTCTTACATATTTCTAATTAGTATTGTTTTAAATAATTGAATATTTGATTAAATTTTTTTCAATTAAAAATGTTATTTGGCATGCGTGTTTTTAACATAATACGGAAAATGCTAACCAGTGCCCTTAAGACACTTTTTAAAACTTTAAATAGTAAGTTTTTATAAAAGTATTTGTAATGATGTGTAATAATGTGCATTGAAAATTAAAGTGTTTGAATTTTTTAAATAATAATTTCTTAATATGGAATGTTTAAATAATGCTCTGAGAGTACATGTGTGAACTAACCTGATTTAAAATAATTAAACACACAGCAACTCATTTTCAAAATGTGTGAACTAACCTGTACTGTTAGTGTTTGCAAGTGAGGTTTAAAATTCAACGCAAAGTACATGTGGTTATTTAAGAAACTAGAAAGTCGCAGCACAATGGGAACACTATGTAAGGCTATCTTGAACACTTTACTAGAGGCCACAGAATGTCACACACACGCCGACCTTATGTATTCTGAGGTTTAAAATCAATTTTAGTACAAGTTTCTATAATTAATTATTAATGTCATTTGAGATGAATATAAAAATATTTTGTAAGAAAAATACATATATTTTCCATTATACGGATATATTTTTTTTTCTTTTTATTTGAATTCGTCATGTTTTTTTATAATGTGCTATTGATATGTTACTTTTTCTTTTTTTTTTTCATTTAAATTAAGGGGATATTTGTTTCAAATTTAATAATTAAGTTTTCGAAAATAAATTTAATAATCTAGTTAGCATGCCGTCAAAGTTTTCTTACATGTTGTTGTCGAAGACCTACATCTTATAGTCGAATTGTATTCTAATATGTAATAGTCGAATTGGACTCTTTGTTAAGGATCCAATTGTTTAAGTTAATTTGTAACCTAAGTTATCTTGTAATGGGTAATTGTTAAAAAGCCCATTAGTTTAGTATGTTAGGTTTTATTATAAATAACATACTAGTTTCTTATCTTATGTGTGGTGTGAAAACACCTAATTAGGGTGAAAGGATTATTTGTTATTCTTGAGTACCCTAACCCTTGTGTGTTTCTTGATTATAAAGAAACCGAGTATATTTTGTTTTAAGGCATCCTAATACACAACAAATTGGTGCGGTGAGCGTGCAGAAGATGTCTTCAACAAAGTATGAGATTCAAAAGTTCACCGGAGTGAACGACTTCGGTCTGTGGCGCTTGAAGATGAAAGTCCTACTGATTCAGCAGGGTTGTTTGAAAGCGTTGAAGGGAGAGGCAACCATGGACGCTGCGTTAACGGAAAAAGAAAAGATGACCATGATAAAGAAAACCCACAACGCAATATTGTTGAGCCTTGGTGATAAGGTTCTTCGACGGGTATCAAAGGAGACTATGGCATAAGGGTTATGATTTAAACTTTAAAGTTTGTGCATGACCAAATCTCTGATGAATCGACTCTACCTGAAGCAAGCTTTGTATTCATTCAAGATGTGTGAAGAGAAAGTATTGGCTGAGCAGTTGGATATGTTCAACAAGCTGATTCTTGATCTTGAAAATATTAATGTGAAGATCGATGATGAAGATCAAGCACTGTTGCTATTGTGTGCTTTACCCAGAACACATGCTCACTTCAAAGAAACTCTCCTGTATGGAAGGGAGCCTGAGCTTTGAAGAAGTTCAATCAGACTTGTATTTTAAGGACTTGAATGAATGAAATAAGCATAAATCTTTGACGATTGGTGAAGGTTTGGCCGTTAAGGGGAAATTATTGCGAAAGGATGGTAAGTTCGACAAGAAGAAAGGTAAAAGTTAGTAGAAGTATTATAGTGGTGAGGCATCTGGTATTCAATGATATCACTGTGAGAAGGATGGTCATACAAGAAAAGTGTGTCCTAAACGCCTAAAATATCATGGAGGTAAAGATAATGGCAACACGTCCATTGTTCAAGATGACTTTGAATCATCTGATGTTCTTGTGGTTTCAAGCGGTGACTTAAGAAAGGAGTGGATTATGGATTCAGGTTGCACTTGGCACATGACTCCAAACAGAGAATTGTTCGAGGAGCTATGTGATCAAGATGGTGGATCAGTGCTGCTGGGAAACAACAAATCTTGCAAAATTGCAGGTATTGGATATGTGAGATTCGAGCTCCATTATGAGTCAATAAGGTTATTGACTGAAGTCGGGTATGTACCTGATTTAAAGAGAAATTTTATTTCTTTTGGTGAATTCGACATGAAGGGATATGTTTTTCAAGGAGAGAAAAGTATCCTAAGAGTTATGAAGGGGTCGAAGGAAGTTTTGAAAGGTGTGAAGAAACAAGGCTTGTATACCCTTGAGGCTGAAGTTGTAAGTGGTTCGACAAATGTTTCATCCACAAAACTGTTGTGGAAAACAGAAATTTGGCACATGAGATTAGGCCATGTTAGTGAAAGGAGTCTGGTCGAATTAGGAAAACAAAATCTGCTTGGAGGAGACAAAGTCGAAAAGCTAAAATTTTGTGAACTCTTTGTGTCGCAACTGCGAAAAACACCCGGTGGAAAACAGAAGAGTCACCACCTTTCGTTATTTATCCCAAAGAGAGGGAAAAGAAACGATCGGAAAAACCTAACAAAAAAGAGAAAGATAGGGTCATCGCAACCAAGTCTGGATTCGGGAGTCGGTTACGCAAGGGGAAGGTATTAGCATCCCTCACGTCCGTCGTACTCGACGGGATCCACGCTTATGTTGTATATCTAAAAGGGTGATCATCTATCTAGCTAAAGGTCAAGGGACAAAAATAAAAAGAAAGAGAATCGACAGAGCATCGCAGCTCTGTGCCTACGTATTCCCCCGTGTAATGGGAAAGTCAGAGTCAACGTAGTTCGGCTAACTACGGGTGAAAAGGGGAAAGGTTGCTCGCCAAGACGTTGCGTCTTGTGCCTACGTACTTTCATCTGGTATGAAAGATCTGAGCAAACGTAGTTCGGGCTAAAAAGAACACAGGTTGGTTCAAAAGTTTTAGGCCCGAGTAGGGTTAACAAGTAGTTCTAGCAGTTGGTGTATGCAGCTCGACCATTGGAGACTTAGGCGTTACCGTTTGCGATAGAACTAAAAGTTAACAACACTCTTTTATCTGAAAAGATTTTCCTGATTAAGAACCCAAAAGGGTGAAAAAGATTTGAAGTGTTTTTTTGTGTTTTTTAGAGAAGAAGTATTTTGAATTTGATTTGTAACTCATGTTGCACTAAAGACTATGACCTAGGAGCGAATGTGTCGCATATCGTCCAAAGGGCATATGCTAACATTCTAGACAATTGAGAGGAAACCACCCAATCATCATTTCCCAAGTAGCTTAAGGCTCGTAGCGTGCAACATTCATTAATCGATATTAAGTGAGTTAGGATTGTTTGAAGATGAGGAAGAGAAAGGACACACTAATGGGAGACTAATTCAATCCTAAAAGTTGTCATGCAAAGTGGACTTAAAGTTGGGATACAAAAAGAAACTACCTAAAGTTTTCATGCATGGTTAAGCACCTAATTTCTATCATAACCTCAAGAGGTTAGAGAACTTATGGGGAGCATGGCAAAGAAAAGCAAAAGAAGAAGAAGAAGAAGAAGAAGAAGAAAGAACATGAAAATGCAAACATGCAAACATAGAATGCACAAGTAAGATGAAAGTGAGGGAGGAAATATGTGTGGGGCAGTAGCCTCCATAAGCTCATCTCAACCTCAAGCATGCATATGAGAATGCAAAAGGAGAAGAGAGAAATAAATGCACAATAGGAAATCACACAACAAGAGGAAACCACACAAAAGGATGCAAACATGTCACATATGGAAAATGGAAGCATCAAAAGAAGCACACAAATGAACATTCAAAACACAATATTATGACCTAAAATTAAGCAACCAGCAACCTTAACATGTTAGCAACATGAATCAAAAGGAATCAAAGGATCCATCAAAGTCATATCCAAGGCAAACTAGGTCAATGTGTATGCATGAACCTCCCTTTGGGGTAACTTGACTTACAAGTTACCTCAAAATTAGGAAAATGAATCAAAAATAACCAAATAAAATGCACAAATTCCATAATCATGTTGGCAAACAGAGGCCAAGAAATCACAATCAAAATCAATTCATAACACCACCAAAGAAATTGATTCACAAGGGTGTCCTATTGTGAATGAGGATTGTCGAGGGTCAAATGAAGTGCAATCAAAGTCAACCCAAAAGTCAACCAAATAGGGTTAAAATGGTCCTAAAAAATTCATCAACTCATCATGGATATGAGGATTAATTTTCAGTCATTGGACCAAAGGGAGATGGAAGAAACAAATCAAAAACCAAACAATGTCAAAAATTAACTCAAACAATACCCCTCCAATTAATAATTCTTTTTTTAAATGAAAAATAATCCAAAAAAAAAAATTCTAAAAAATAAAGGATATTTTAAGTTGCCCAGAAAATATTTTTTTATGAATTTATCAATTGGAGGAATATTTTATGTTGAATTAATTCAAAACAGTCACAAAACAAAAATAAAAAGAAAAGTAAATAAAAAAGGAATAAACCAAGGTGCAAATATCAATCCAATAACGTGTAAAACCAATGGGCCTGTGTGCAGGGGGTGCGAAAAGCAATGATGGCCCAGTCCAATTAAACTCAGCCAGCCAATCCAAGGAATGATCTCAACCACACGATGACATTACCAGTCAATCAATCCAAGAGTCCACAATATGCCACGCGTATAATCAAAATTAAAACAAAAACCAAATTAACCACAGCACACAAGATCAAGTCTAGGTCAAGCAAATCAAGGGCTGGAAAGCAAGCTAGTGAAACGCACCGTTTCACTTAAAGCCCAGTCAACACAATCATGGCCACACATTGTGATTACCAACCTAACATCCAAAGGCCCGCACACTGCCACGCAGTTAATGAAATTCAACACAAAATGAGAACAAACCAGGACCATCAGATCAAGTCCTAGTTAACAAATCAAACACAGATCCAACGCATACCAACAAGCCACGCATCATCCTTAACATTTAAACAAAACGGAGGGAAAAACCAGGTGACCGGAGCACGGCAACTCCGATCATCTTCTCCGGTGAAGCAAAAACGCAGGTGAATCCAGACATCACCAAATCATGTGAAATCATAGTCAAAAATCATCTACATTTCACGTAGATCTCAAATATGGCCTTAGTTTTCATTAATAATGCTTAGACAAGCCAAATCGAAGCAAACAAGAAACACATGTCATACTGCAATGTTCACAATCATCAACCAATTGCATCCAGAATCCAAGCATGAAGTTCATACATCACAAAAATACACAAGTGGCAAGTTAATTCATCATGGATTGAGAGAATTTTGGAATTGTAGCTTACCTAGTGGAGAGCTTCCACTGAGCCTTGAAATGAGGTTGATTCTTGATGAAAAGCTTCCAGAAACAATACTTGATCTTCACTGAAGCTTTAGGAATGCTCAATTCTTCTTGAAACTTGATGAAATGCCAAAAACGATTTTCACTTTTCTCTCACTTTTTCAAACTGTTTTCTCAGCAATTTTCGATCCAAATGTTCTGATGATTTGTTCATGATCCTGAAGTTATATATGATGGATCCTGATCAATTTGAAGCCCAACTAAAGCTTGCTTAGCCCAATTGCAAATCCAAAATTTCCTCACTTGGCAAGCTTCCAAAACGTGAAAAGACAGCTGCAATGCCTTCAAACTTAGCTCAAGTAGCTTGCTGGTATGGATCCAAGGGCCAAGAATTGCTCCTCAATTTAATCTTGAGGTATGATTTGCATTTGTTACTTTCACTTGAAGTAAGCTTGAAAATGGCATGGTTTTGGACCTCAAATCTCAAATCCAAAATTGGCATTGTTCTTAGAATAATTTGTGGACTCAAAAAATGCATAAGGTTGCCTTGAAATGATTAAAAATCAATTAATTGCATTCTTCTCCTTTTAAGGCTTTTCCCATGAAAATTCTTGCACCAATTCCTCAATCCAAGCCAAATCAATGACAACTTGACATTTGATGATGAAATTGACCTCATTTGGAGCATATTTGATGTTGGAAAGATTTCCATTTGAGGCGTGCAAGGTTGTGAAATGGACCTATAATGAAAATGACCTGTAATCTTACTTTCCCAAAATACCCTTGTCTTGCAAGCCTCATAACTTGAGTTCTACAAATCAGATGAAGGACTTCTAGTACTCTTTGTAAAGCTAAGATCATGAGGAACATCTTTCATGTTTTGGTCAAAGTGAGGAGAAACATCCTTCTAGGTCAAAAGTGGCTTAGAAGTTGGTTGACTTTTGTTGACCAAAATCACATTCATCTGATGACCTGTAACTTGTCAGCATCATAACTTGAGTTCTAGAAATCAGATGAAAGACTTCTAGTACTCAAAAGAAATCTAGAAACATGCTCTACAAGTTTCATGTTGGGGTCAAGATGAGATGAGACTTTTATCTTGAGATATGTGGTTTTAAAGTTGGACACTAAATATGGGATTTTACACTGAGAACCCTAATTTAGTAACTCCTCACACTCTTGATTCTCCTTGACTTGATCTTGAAATGATATATTGGCCATCTCAACACAACATTCCATGATCACAAAGACTTGGAATTGAGCCTTAATCTCCTTCAATTTCACCATTGACTGAGGTTTGACCAGATGAAAACCCTAGATGTACACTCTTGACTGTGGCTTCTTCCACATGACACAACAACTTGAATAAATTCCAATATGACTCTCAAAGCATTCAATGAGCTTTCTCAACATCCCATATCCATAATCATGAATTCACAATCCTCTGATGATCTTCAACTGGTCTCCCAGTTAGGAGATATTCCACATACACCCATCAATTGTTTCACAAAACTTTGACCACTTCTTGGTGACTTGATGACCAATCATGCTTGAGTAAAACCCCTTGCTTAGGCTCAACACTCTTGGTGACCTTCTCTTGCTATGCACAACCTCTTGATCCCCTTCCAAATGAACAATGTTATGCAATGCAAATGCTAGAAGAAAATGAAATGAAACATAAACCAAGTTAAAAAAAGATTAGGAAAATTTTGGGGGTGCAACACTGTGTACTTGGAAAATCTTCCAGAGTGAAGTTCAACAAAGGAAAGCAAAGAACTTATAGATCCCTTGATTACATCCATGCTAATCTTTGGGGGCCTGCAAAGTGTCTATCACCTTCAGAAGCAAGGTATTTTATATCCATAGTTGATGATTATTCCAAGAAGTTATGGGTATTCATCCAGAAGACTAAGGATGGAACTTTTGAGAATTTCAAAGGTTGGAAGACTCTGGTCGAAAATCAAACTGGCAGAAAGGTCAAGAGGTTGAGAACAGACAATGGCCTTGAACTTTACAATGAGGCGTTCGACAGTTTTTGTGTTGCCTCAGGTATTGCAAGGCACAAAACTACTATAGGTACTCCACAACAAAATGGTTTGGCAGAAAGGTTTAATCGAACTATTTTGGAAAGAGTTAGATGCATGTTGACTAGTGCTAGGTTAAAGAAGGTGTTTTGGGCTAAGGCTGTTTTGACAACAACATATATGATAAACAGATGTCCTTCGACTATGTTAGATATGAAGACACCTAAAGAAGTTTGGCTGCAACATCCACCTAGTCTTGACAGACTGAGAGTATTTGGCTGTGTGGCCCCTATGCTCACATTAGGGAAGACAAGGTCGAACCTAGAGCTCTGAAATACATGTTCATGGGATACCCTGAAGGAGTCAAAGCTTATAGGATATGGTGCCTAGAGCCAGGTCATAGGAGATGTATCACCAATCGAGATGTACTTTTCAATAAAGTTGAGATGGGTTTCAAGAAAACTGATGATGCTGACGAAGAGCTGGAACAAGGAGAGATTCATGTTGAGGTGGAGCATGTTGATAATGAATTGCGTACCCCAGATGAAGTCGAAGAAGAAGCAGAAGCTGTTGTCGAAGATGAGAAGACTGATAATGACTACCTGCTAGCAAGAGACAGGTCGAGGAGAGTCATCAAGCCACCTCAGAGACTTGGGTATGCATATCTTATAGCTTATGCCTTAATCTCTACAAGTGAGGTTCTCGAAGAAGAACCTAGAGACTCTAAGGAAGTTATGAGGAGTCAAAATAAGGATGAATGGATGAAGGCCATGGATGATGAGATGAAATATCTTCATGATAAAAACACTTGGGAAGTGATCAAGAAACCTGTTGGAGCCAGGTTAGTCAGCTGTAAATAGATTTTCAAAGTTAAGGAAGGAATCAGAGGAGTGGTGTCGAAAAGATACTAGGAAAGATTGGTTGCTAGGGGTTTCACTCAGAATGAATGTGTCAAATTCAATGATGTGTTTTCTCTTGTTGTGAATCAGAGATCCATTCGACAAGTTCATGGCACACATATGTTTCATTAGAAGTCAGTTTGACCACTGTGTTTACTTCAGATTTCGACCTGGTAATTCATTTGTTATTTTGTTGTTTTATGTGGATGGTATTCTAATAGCAAGCAACAATGTCGAATATGTAATGAGGGTGAAGGATGAACTCAATATGGAGTTCGACAAGAAAGATCTGAGAGTTGCGTCCAGGATTCTTGGGATTGATATCCAAAGAGATAGAAAGTAGTCAAAATTATCCTTATCTCAGGAGGCATACCTACGGAAGAATCTCGAAAAGTTTAGTATGTCGAATTCAAAGCATGTTGTGACTCCGACAAACCCTTAATCCAAGTTAAGTATAGATCAGTGACCCAGTACTGATGTCGAAAGAGCTTATATGAATAGCATTCCATATACTAATATAGTGAGTTCTTTGATGTATATTATGGTTTGTACTAGACCCGACATAGCATATGCAGTAAGTCTTGTAAGCAGGTACATGACGAATTTTGGAAAGGCTCACTGGCAAGCATTGAAGTGGTTTCTAAGGTACATAAATGAGTCTCTAAATAGAGTCCTAATTTATGGTGGAGCCTTGGGTGAAGATAATAAAGTAGCAATCGAAGGATATGTCGACTCAGATTATGCAGGTTGTATGGATTCTAAAAAATCTATTTCTGGATATGTGTTCACAATGTTTGGTACAACAGTCAGTTGGAAAGCCACACTTCAGAAGGTTGTTGCCTTATCAACCACTGAAGAAGAATATATCACCCTAACTGAAGCTGTGAAGGAAGAATTGTGGCTTGAAGGTTTTGCAAAGGAGCTGAAACTTCAAGGTCGAGTTGTCACTGTTAAATGTGATAGTCAAAGTGCAATACACCTATCGAAGAATTCAGCATATCATGAGCGGACCAAGCACATTGATGTGAGGCTGCATTTCGTCAAAGGGGTAATCAAGCGTGGAAAAGTCCAAGTGCTGCAGGTTTCAACATATCATAATGCTGCTGATATGATCACCAAAATGTTGCCCAATTGCAAGTTTTTCTACTGTATGCAGTTGATAAAGCTGCATAAAGAAAGCTAGTTTGTTTCTTGATGGTAGAGTTAGATCCAAGGTGGAGATTTGTGAGATATTGGATCGCATTCTAGTTAGCATGTTGTCGAAGTTTGTTCACGTGCTGTTGTCGAAGACCTACATGTTTTAGTCAAATTGTGTTCTAATATGTAGTTGTAGAATTGGGCATTGTGTTAAGGATCTAATTGTTTAAGTTATCTTGTACCATAAGTTAGTTTGTAATGGGTAATTGTTAAAAAGCCCAATAGTTTAGTATGTTAGGTTTTATTATAAATAGGATACTAGTCTCTCATCTTATGTGTGGTAGGAAAAAACCTAATTAAGGTGAGAGAGTTATTTGTTATTTTTGAGTACTTGTAATCTGTTTTGTAAAGAAAGTAAAGAATATCAATTATAACTAATCCTTGTTGTTCTCCTTGTTTTTCCTTAACCCTAACCCTTGTGTGTTTTTTAGTCATAAAGAAACCGAGTATATTTTGTTTTAAGACATCCTAATTTACAGTAAAATTTCTATAAATTAATCATAGCCATGTTTATTAAAAGGTCAAAAGAAATTATTTTTAGATATAAAATTTCATGAGAATGAAATAAACTTCATTAATTTTTATATTCTCATGATTTTATTTTCATGTGAAAGGTAGAAATATTCATTCCCATAAAATTTTATATAATTTTTAAAAATTATGCATAACTATCAATATTTTTAGGAACGTCAAATTATATGTTAACAACTTTTAAAAATATATATCTAAGCATTTTTTTTTTATATTTCTATTTTTGGAAAACTTGTTTTGAAAAGTTACTTATGAATCATTGAAACAAATATCCCTTAAAAATTATGTATCATATATTCATAATAATGCAAATATATAATATTTGATTTTTTCAAAAATTTTGTTAACATAACAATTTCGATAGAGATCTTAATTAAAACATTAATCACAAATCAAATATAAATTTAAGATTCTCAAAATACTTCTTGAACCGTACTTTAACTTTGATTATAAACGTGAAAAATAATATTGTTTTTACAAAGTCCAAACAAGTACAAAGTAGAACCTATTGTTAGTTATTTTTTTATAAAAAAATATGACAAATTAGGGTTCATACGGAAAATGACTTATCTATTTATAGAGATATTAAAATTCTATTGCTCTTATTTAAAATTTTCAAAAAAAAAATTGTTTAAATAACATAAAATAATAATTAAGTTAAATCATTATTTATTTTATTAACTGTCAATTTTCATTTGCTTGCTTAAATTATATTTAATACAAGAAATTATATTTAATCATATTTAATTAAATAATATAATTAACACCTAATTAAATTAATTTCACTTAACTTAATCATTTGTTCCATTGTCTATGTTGTTTGCATGTTATTTTGTATATTTTCGTAACGTTGACAATAATATTAAAATAGCTATTTAAAATTATAAGCACTAAGAGACATCTAACTACACAACACTATTACCCAAGTAACGAGAATATTGTGTGATCAGACATAACTTTTCTTTGATAATGATCTTGTACATAATTATCTTTTTGCCCTTATATCTATATTGAACACAATGCATATAATGTGTCACCATTGTATAGTTTAATATTATATTCTTTGATCTTAGAGTGTACTCGATAGCAACTAATAAGTTTAATATCTCATATTGACTTATTTGAGCATGATCGTGTATTTTATAGTCATACTCGACCAAAGGATCCATAGATATTACTCTTGTATATGTAAGATGTGCAAATCTTACCTAGGTCACTCATGTCCCTCAACATGATTTATGGAGTATCCATCAACCATCATTATGGTTATACTATTACATAAAACATTTAAAAGACAATAAAGCACTCTATTATACATTTAAGGTCCATAATAGTTTCAGGTCAAAGTGTTACTATTTACACCATTATCCCTATGAAAATAAATTATGGCATTTACATAACACATTATGTAATATTTGCATGATGGTTTAATCCAGTATAAATAATACTCCAAATATTTATACATATCTGAAGACTTGATATCTCATATTAATAACTCGTAAGATACAGTCATAAGTCTACTGATATAATTGTCTGTATGCATCACTCTTGTCCTATGTGACAGTAAAGCTTGACTATAAATATTGTAATAATAATGTCATTGTTTTTAATGAGGCCTCACGATTAAGTCACACTTAATGTGCCATTAAACAGAACCATACATATCCTAATCTTGACCCATTAATTAAGGAGTGTGGATGACAACTCATCTCTTTAATATAGGAGATGTGGTTAGTCAGTTAGTGATACATAACTTGCAAGAATAAAATGGTTAATTAAGAGACATAACGATTCACAGTCCCTCAAACACGGGGGTTATAAGTGATATGTGGTTGAGGACGATGTCATACACGAAGATAGGGCCATTAGTATGATTAAGGTTGAATTTAATCATGGCGTTCTGATTGGTGTAAGCGGTTAGCTTTCAAATCAAATGGTTGAATATAAGATGTATTTTATCATTATTAATGAAAATGATTAAAATGTCTTATGAAGGATCAGTTAATCTAAGCCCTCCATTAATTTGCTTGCTTGTGAGTAGAGCTCTTGATGCTTTGTCATGTTAATGAGGGTTATTTAAGCGAGAGAGATTATTCCATTCTAATAAATTCCATATTGTTTTCCTTTCATTTTTATCATTACACTACGTCAAAATTGCTTTTTGGCAGCACTACAAAGACAACTCTTTTTCCCAAAAATGCTGCTAAAAGTTTAAAAAAAACAAGGGAAAAAAGCGTTGCTAAAGTATGCCTTTAGAAAGCGCTACTAAAGATCATACGTAGAGTAACCAATAGAAAGCGCTTTCTAGAAAGCGCTGCTAAATGCCTACATTAGAAAGCGCTGCTATAAGGGGTGTCTAGGTCACACAATAAAAAGCGCTGCTATAGAGTGTGTCTATGTCATACCTTAGACAACGCTTTTCAAAAGTGCTGCTAAAGGTCTAGCATATGAAAGCGTTTTTTAAGAAAAAGCGCTGCTATAGGTATAGGAAAAGAAATCACTTTTCAAAAGCGCTGCTATAGGTCATTAATTTCTAAAATTAAAGCGGAATTCTTATTGCGCTTCTTACTTTTTGCAAGCATTTTATTTCTCTCACTCTCAGGTGCATATTTTCTGAACCTTACCAGACCTCCGACCGTCGTATCTTCCTTCGACCGACCGTGCTTTTGTCGCGCCACTCTCTCTGCCATAGCACCCTCCGTCTACACTTATCTCCTTCTCCCTCTGTTCGACTCCGGCGGCCGCGTCCACCATTTTTGAAGGTATTTCTTCACTTTTTTCATTTTCAAGGTTATTTGCATGGTATTTCTTTATTTGTTTTTTGAATTCCCAAACCATGAAATACATTGTGATGTTGTTGTTATTTGACTTCAACGGATGTTTGAATGACATTGTTGTAGTAAGGTTCAAGATGATGAATAGTGATATTTGTGGTGAATTTCTTTTGAGTTTTGGTGTTAATTTTATAAGTTAATGTTGAATGTTAGTGATGATGGATAGTGATAATTACTTTGTTTTGATCTATTTTTTCATTGAAAATGATAATGAAATTAATTGTTAGTGATTAAGGTTGAAGATGGTGAATAGTGATGACATTATGAATTTATTTTTTATAATTGGTAATGTTGTTAATTGAAACTTAAATGACATTTGTGAACAAATTGTTGAATATTATGACGTTGTTGATTGTTTGAACTTAAGTGATGAAGTTTTTATATTTGGTAATTTAAATGTGGATTTGATAATTTTGGTGATTGATTTATGCTTGAATTGATGTTTTTTTGTGACTTACTTGAGTTAAAACATTAAGTGTGATTGAATTTGAGTGTTTGCTATACTTATTCGTTAGCTATAGTTGCGTGAATAATTAGTGTTTTTGTTTAGCTTACTTAGTAAAAACCATGGATAAAAAATGGATGCCTTCCAATCGATTGTCAAAAGAGTACGAGAATGGGGTATCAGAATTTGTTAAGTTTGTTGTTGAACACGCCAAAGACCCCAGTCGGATCACATGTCCTTGCTTAGGTTGCTGTTATGGGTGTTGGATTGACATATTTCAGTTGGAATTGCATTTAAAGAGGCATGGAATTGATCGAAGTTATACATGTTGGATATTACATGGTGAGATAAGTAACGAGAATATTGAACCGGGAGATAATATGGCCTATGCTTCAAAGGACAATGGCACAAATACATACGACTATGATCGAGTTGAAGAGATTGCAGAAGCACTTGAAGAAGATCTTCAGGGTTGTCCCAAAATGTTTGAGAGGTTGGTAAGCGATGCAGAGAAACTGTTGTATAAAGGTTGCACTAAATTCACAAGATTGTCTGCGGTATTAAAGTTGTACAACTTAAAGGCGGACAATGGATGGTCAGATAAAAGTTTCATAGAGTTATTAGCCCTTATGAAAGAGATGCTTCTAGATGATAATGTTCTTCCCAATCGAACCTATGAGGCCAAAAAAATGTTATACTCTATTGACATGAGCTATGATAAGATACATGCTTATCCAAATGATTGCATTTTGTTTCGAAATGAATATGCATAGTTAAATGAGTTCCCTAAATGCGGTGTCTCTCGATATAAGAAAAAATTATCTCCAGGAAAATTCTTATGGTATTTTCCTATAATTCCGAGATTTAGACGCATGTTTCATAGTGAAACCGATGAAAAACACTTAACTTGGCATGTAGATGAAAGAATTATAGATGGAAAGTTTCGACATCCGGCAGATTCACCACAGTGGGTGAAAATTGACAATGATTATCCTGATTTTGGAGAAGAAGCAAGAAACCTCCAGTTGGCATTATCTACTGATGGAACGAACCCACATGGTCTGCAAAGTATCTCACATTCCACACGGCCTGTGATTATTATGATTAATAACCTACCTCCATGGCTATGTATGAAGCGTAAGTACATGATGTTATCTATGTTAATTTCTGGGCCTAAACAATCAGGGAATGAAACAGACATATACTTGACACCTTTAACCGATGACTTAAAGATTTTGTGGGAGAACGGTGTGGAGGTTTATGATGGATACAAGAAATAAAGTTTCAATTTGAGGGCAACGTTGTTTGGCACAATTAAATATTTTCCAGCATACGGAAATCTATCAGGGTATAGTGTTAAAGGTCAATGCATGTCCTATTTGTGAAGAAAACACAGATTGGACACGATTGAAATTTTGTCAGAAGAATGTCTTTCTCGGTCATCGTAGATTCTTAAGTTCCAATTATCACTATCGTGGGTGGAGAAAATAATTCAATGGAAATCTAGAACAAGGTAGAGCTCCACCTACATTGACAAGTGACCAAATTTTTGAAAAGGTGAAAGATGTGAGTACTCAGTTTGGCAAGCCTTTTGCACATACTATTGTCACATGTGGGTGGAAGAAGAGGTCAATTTTTTTTGAATTTCCATATTGGAAGTCTTTGTATGTAAGACATTTTCTTGATGTTATGCATATTGAAAAAAAAAAGTATTTGAAAGTGTTATTGGTACGTTAGTCAATATACATGGAAAGTCTAAGGATGTCCTTAAAGCAAGAAAGGACTTGATAGTGATGGGAATAAGAAATGAATTAGGACCATTGAAGAAAGGAAAACAAACATATCTACCACCTGCTGCTTATACTCTATCTAGAAAGGAGAAAAAGATATTGTGTAAGTTTCTAAGTGAAGTTAAAGTTCCAGAAGGATACTCTTCAGATATTAGAAGACTTGTGTCTATGAAAGACCTCAAGTTAAAGAGTTTAAAGACACATGATTTCCATGTTATAATGGAACATTTTCTACTAATAGTTATACGTTCTATTTTTCCAGAAAAAGTAAGAAGTGCAATAACTAAATTGTGTTTTTTCTTCTAGTCAATTTGTAGTAAGGTGATCGATCCTGCGATCTTACCATCATTGCAAAAAGAAATAGTTATTACTTTGTGTCAACTTGAAATGTATTTTCCTCCCTCATTTTTTTGACATAATGGTTCATCTAGTTGCTCATCTTGTGAAAGAGACACAACTGTATGGACCAGCTTATATGAGATGGATGTACCCTGTTGAACATTATATGAAAATATTAAAAGGGTATGTGAAAAACCAAAGTCGACCAGAGGGATGTATTATTGAATGATACATTATTGAAGAAGCAATTGAATTTTGTATTGAATATTTGTCCAATGTTCAATCTATTGGACTCCCCAAATCTCATGTTGTCGGAAAAAAAAGAAGGAAAACAATTAATTGGAAATATAATTGTGACAGTATCAAGGGCTGAACGGGAGCAAGTGCATTTGTATGCTTTGTACAATGACAACGAGGTTGAGCCGTATGTTGAAATGCACAAGGATGAACTCTGAGGTTTAAATCCGGATAGAAATAAAAATAGGATACTACAAGAGCACAATCGAAGTTTTATACCATGATTCAAGGATCATATTTATTCAAAGTTTTATTTAGATTCCGCTTCAATAACAGAAAGGTTGAGATGTTTAGCATATGCTCCAACTTTGCCTGTGTTTTCTTATTGCGCATACGCAATTAATGGATACACATTTTATACCAAAGAACAAGATGATAAAAGTACTATGCAAAATAGTGGTGTCACCGTGGTAGCTGAAGCAATGCACATTTCAAGTGTGAAGGACTTAAACCCCAAATATGCAAATCTGTCATATTTTGGGGTTATCGGGCTCATTTGGGTGTTTGATTATGAGAAGTTTCAGATTCCTATATTTGGTTGCAAGTGGGTTGAAAATAATAGTGGCATACGAATGGATAAGTCAGGATTTTTGCAAGTGGATCTTAATAAGGTGGGGTACAAAGGTGAACCTTTTATTCTAGCCACGCAAGCTAAACAAGTGTTCTATTTCACTGATCCGACAAGTACGAAATAATCTATAGTGCTTTTATCTAACACAGTAATTGATGATAACATTGGAGATCAAGATGGGAATACTAGAGCAAATGAATCATATATTAAAAATGATCATAATGAGGGAATTTGGATCAATCCATCCATCTGTGTTGTTAAGAGATAAGTAAACCATATACCAACCAAGAAAAGAAAGAGATGTTACTGAAAAAGGTACTAGTAAAAATGATATATTTTGTCATTCAATTAATTTTTATATATTTGTCATTCAATAAAATTATATATTTGTCATTTTATATATTCAATGGATTATGGATTATGGATGTTGATATTTGCCATTTCATATTTATGTTTTTCTTTATTACATGTTAAATGGCTAGCAACGAGGAAAATGCACATGATACTTCTAAGAATGATGGAAACGAATCAGTACATGACATGGAAGGAGATATTAAATGAGGAATAACGATTATGAAGGAAATAATTCGTGCAAGAGATAAATGTATAAAATATGACGTACATTGGAATGAAATGGACTAATTAGTTGAGCCTAACGGTGCAATGTTTACAAGTTACATTGGGGCACTTGTTCGTTCACAAATTCCAATCACTTGTGATAATTGGAGAACTCCATCGTTGAAACCCGCTAAAGAAAAAATATGGAGTGAGATACAAGTATCATATGTGGTGTTATTTGTTTTTGTTGATGATTATATCTTTAAATTACTTATACTAACACACTCTATGTATGTTAATTTGTTCGCAGAGGTCGTTTAACATTGGTAATGAGCGGAAAAAATATTGTCTTCAATTGGCCGGAAAAAGAATCAGACGATTTCGAGCATTTTTAACGAACAAGTTTCTTAAGGATTCTGATGGAAATTTTGTTGAATCAGAATGTCCAAAGAAGTATGCATATTTGATTTCACCTGAAGAATGGGAAACTTTTGTTGCCAAACGAAGAACCCAAGAATTCCATGTAATTTTTACTTATCATGAACATTGTATAATATATATTCTTATTACACATGTGTTCTACTTAAACTTGTTTATCTAGGCTGTGAGTGACATAAATCGTCAACGAACATCAAAACCCACGTATCCATACAAAAAAAGGTGTTTGGGATATGCACGCTTACACCAAAGAATAATAAGTATATAGTTAGAAGAGGAGAAAAATGCGCATCTCTTCCAGAACATGTATGTTATAATTCATCTTATTATATGTCTTAATGTGTAGTTAGAAGAGGAGAAAGGTGAAGAAAAATATTTTCCGGAACATATTTTGTGGAAGGCTGCTCGTGTGGGTAAGGATGGAGTTGTTAAGGATGTTCAACAAATTTTTGAGCAATGTGTAAGTATAAAATTAATAAAATCAAAAGTTCATTAACATATAATATTTATGCTTTTTAATCCCGACTAATCTTTTTCTATATGCATATGAATTTCAAGACAATATTTCTTAGTTCTTAACTCCAGCTGAAGACCATGATTGCAGGAGCGTACTAAGTCGCGTATTAAATGTTCCTGAGTATTCTGGTCGTGTGAAGGTAAGGGATTTGAGGTCACTCCAACATCATTGTATAAGCATCCAAAGAGTAAAGGTTCTAGCAATAAACAAGTGATGGAATCGTTGGAAGAATTAAAAGCTCAAACTCGTGAATTGCAAAAGGAAAAAGAAAGATATATGTCAGAAAGGTGCGGTTCATAATCTAAAGATACTAGTGACAAAGATAATATCAATTGTAATTTTTAACAGAAACTCCCGAGGTAATTATATATATTACCTTGAAATTAATTTATCACAATTATTTTAATTGCCATATTTACACTTAATCATATATATTATTGGTTTAGGGCATTTTACCTTGTTAGTTCTATTTATCGTCACCAACTTATCGCATGGTTGGCAAGGAAAAAGTGCATAACACTTTGGGAGACCTACTTCACCATAAACCACTCCCTGCTGGATTTTTGAAAGTCTCGATTGATATTGCTTTAGAGGGGGATGCGTTATTACCTATACCAGACGGTATTTCAGATGCAACATTGGTGGGTGTCGCGGTGAAAATCGGATACCAAACTATTGATTAGTTTGAATCTTATTCATTTTGCAACCGAACTTTGATTTGTCCAAAGGAAGGGATAAAGATCTAAATTCCCACAATGCAATGCAAATGCAAGGTTTAGAGAGAGTTTAGGCTCGGGGGTTGGTTAAACTTAGGGAAGGTGCTAGCATCCTAAGTTTCTGTAGTACTCTACAGGAACCTCTTGTTTTATGTTTGTTTTATTGCTAAGGTTTATATGCTTAAGGGTTGAAAGACCTAGGGGTTTATTTCTAAGTATACTCGATAAGATGTCGCATCTTATGCCTACATATCCTTTTGGGAGTGGAATCAGAGTATCTGTAGTTCCCCTAAAGAGTTTGAGGAGTTCTTTGACTGTGGTCAAAGTTCCTACGGGTTTAGGGTAGTTGATTGATTGATTTTAGGAGAAAAGATGAGTTATCATTTTAAGGGAGATTATTTGATTTAAACCGCCACAACTTTGTAGGAAAATAGTCTTTGCATCGTCTTAAGAGAAGGGCTCAAGCACTCGGAATTTAATCGACAAGTACGCCTCTATCTCTCTTAAGGCAAAGTCCCTACGAATTGATTGATTAAATTGTTATGGGGTCAGAGTTTTATCTCGCTTAAGATGATTAATATCTTATTCTCTGAAGTGTTTGAATAATTGTATTGAGTTGAATGAGTTTGTTTCTAAGTTGTAAAGGTAAAGAAAAGGTCCTTCCTATGGGGTAGGATCTATCTTAAGTGATCGACTTGAATGAGATCAAGGATCATAGGGGAATATGATGCAAATGTAGATGCGATACACACAAGTGTTAAGTCATGTGTAGGTTCTTCCTTTGGACGGAATGCAATGAGATAAAAGTAGATTGCTATAATGTAAATTGCGGAAGATAAATTGCGGGTAAAATAAAGCATACACACGCATGAAAGCGCTAAGTGCAAGTGTGAGTTGTGGATCGAAGTGGAGACGTAGGCGTGCTCGATTGAATTTTACGCGAGAGATTGATTAAGTTGTAGGATTGATTTTATATGAAATGATTAATTTAGTTGATGTTGAATTGATTTTAAGCGAGAAGTTGTTTAGAAGTTGTATTATTTTATTTGAATTGATTTGTAAGAAAATATATTGTATTATTTTGATGAGATTGATTTTAAAAGAAAATGTTAGATTAGTGAAGGGTTTTTTTTATTTTTTTTATTTATATTTTAGATTAGATTATAAATTAATTAGATAAAAAAATATTTTAGATAGGTGATTTATTAAATAAAAAGAGTTGTTTTTTTAAAAAAGAAGTTATTACTAATATTTAATTAGACAATATAGTTATTAAATATTCTCTTATTAAAATAGTTGGTGATTAATATAAGTTGATAAATTATATGAAATAAGTTTCTCGTTAAAATAGTTTGTTGTTACTATACAAGATAAAAGTTAATTAAAAAACCTTTTTACTCTACAAAAGAGAGTTTAAAATCATGGAATAATTAGATTTATTTAAGTGAAAATAGGATTTGCCAAAAGGGGGGTTTACTGAAAAAAAGAAGTCGTAAGTAGTCATTATTCTACTAAATAGGAATTATTTAAAAAAAAAAGGTTATTAAATTAATTTGTTAAATAGGTTTTTTGATAAAGGGTTAATTATAAAAAAGAAGGTGGATTATTATAAAACATTTGGTTTAGTTACAACTAATTAAAGAAGTTAATGGTTAAATTAAACCAGGATTATTTTAATTATTAATTAAAAGGTTAATTAAGACATAATGGTGAGGTTAACGGTTTGTTAAGAGGGATTAATGGAGCGGTTGAATTGTGTGTGGGCAGACCTAGAGGGTATACGGTGAGACGTGGTTTGGATCGCCCGATCTGATCCGTTGGAGATCAGAGGGCCGTGACATGAGGTGTACGGTGTGGTGTGTGTGCTCACTGATACAGGATTACAAAAAAATAAAAAAAAAGAACAAAACCCTAATCCCCCCAAATTGACCCCTTTCCCGTCGTTCCCCCTCTTCTGTCTCCTCTTCGAATCCCCTTCTTCGATTTCTTCTGATCACACGATCTCCCTTCTTTTCTCTTCCTTGTTTCTTTTCCTCGCATCTCTTTCCACCATTTTCTCAGCTTTCGTCTTCGCGGTTCCTTTTTCATCTCCTTTTACTTCTCCATTTTTCCTGCAAGCAAAAACATTCAAACAAGTGTTATCAACATCGATGGAATCTTACGGTGTAATGTTTCTCTTTGCAGGTCTCCCGGCGGGGGGAAATGTAACAGTTGGGAGCTTTCTCATGGCGGATCGTGGCAAGGTGGTGACGATGGAGTTTGTTGAAGGGTTTCACGGAGACTTCCGGTGAGGGTCTAAAGTTTCGACTATGCGAGGGGTTTGGAACAGATGAGTTCTTATGACTTTTCTTTTCTCAATTGTTTTTTGGTTTTTTCAATTTGGGAATTTTTGTTGTTGGTGAGTTAGGGTTTTTGCCGTGAAATGATTTTGTAGGTTTCTTTGAATATTGGGTGTTTTTTTTCTTTTATGATAACTTTGCAATTTATAGATCCATCTTCTTGATTTTGCAGTTAATGCTCAATGAAGACCTGACGAAATTACATTGCGGTTATGGTGAAAAGTTTCCATCCTCGTCTAAACATGTCGGACACATGTTTTGGGATGTATTAAACCATTTTGGAAATCCTATCATAGAATTCAAATCTGGCTTGGATGTAATGGATTCCTTGCCGTTTTTGGCTCGACATGTCGATGACTGTTTTGGAAAGGATCACGGGTTGCCAAATTCGTGAGACCAAGTGGTGAAGTAACGTTGTTTTGATTCGTACTTCCTGGTGGCTTTAATTTTTCGTTCTTGTGTAACAGGTTTTATCACGAAGCTTTAATCCGACTCATGATATCATTGTGTTGTTGTAACTGCTGGTTGCTGTTGAACAAGCACGCTAGCCCATTGGTTTATTGCAGAAGTGTCACAAGAAATGCAATTCAATGCAGTGCTTATTAATTTCCATGCTGAAAAGAGGAACTTTTGATGGTCCACTAAGATTGAGAATCGACTTTTGTGACTCATTTTCTTGTTCTGTTTGATCTGCAAGATACAAATTTGTAGCCCTGCATGCAAAACCATTAGCAACCGGTTTTGAAACTTTGGTCGCTAAAGATTCTTTTGTACAAGTAGCTTACCGAAAACCTTGCATATCATTTTCTGCCTTCTGTTCTGGAACTTCTAGTGTTTTAGATTCTGAAAAGTCTTGATAACCTGTAGTAACTTGGGGAATCCCATGGAATAACCTTTTTTCTCCGTCTGAAAACTCATCTGGAGAATCATCTGCAACTGCCTTTGGGACCTCAGTCGCTAATGATGCTTTTGCACAGGTAGTCTCTGAAAACTCTTGAAAACGGGTTTTGAGTTTCTTAACTGGAACATCTGGTGTTGTAGATTCTAATTCTAGATCTTCTGCAGTAACTCCAGGGATTTCATGCAATAATCGTTCACGCTCCTCCGGATTCTTAAGCTTGTCCCTTCTTTGTAAGTAGCCTTCCAATAGTTTTAAATGATGACTGTGATTTAATGGTGCATTTCTCAGAACATCTTCACAATCTTCTGTTAGATTGATGCCTCATTTCTTAAGTTTAGTAGCCAAGTTCTTTTTATTTAGAATTCTTATCCTTTATTTGGTTCGATTCTTAGATGTTCTAAAATGAGTCTCGATCTCATGTTTCTACTTCAATTTAACAATTTGTTTGAAAATATTTGCAGGAAAAACAATGAGACAAGAAGGAAGCAGCGAGAGGGGGTGCGGAAAGTCGCAACAATAAACCCAGTAGAAGCAGAATTTGGTAGAAAATGCGTCACCACTTGGCCACTGATGCTGGTTATCCAACTATTTCCAAAATCAAAGTGAACATCATTTACTCAAATAGGCATGGATCCTTTAGTTTGCATTGTGAATTTGGAAAGGTGGTTGTGGTTAGCTCTTATACCATAAGACTGTTGAAGATAGTGAAAGCCAAGGTGTCGTTCTCAGGTAACTTGCTTGTAATATCATGTTGGTCGTGTCCGTGTCTCCTCGGAAAACCTTCTATGAGTACCTGGAAATGATTATGTGGTTTATTGCTGACGGTTTCGTCCTCAGGTTAACTGATTATTATGCTTCACATTTCAGGTAATATTGACACACAAGTTAATCCCAATCGACGGCAATGACCCGCATTAGCTCGTGTTTCCAACCTAACCAGCTTTTAGAATCTTTAATGTCAGTGGTTTTAACTGCGTGTTTCCGTTAATTGTTTAGCAGGATGGGAGCCCAGTTATTCTGAGGAATAGTATCCACAACTACCTGATGAGGCAGACGCACAGAAGACCCTTTAAGATGCAAATTCATAGAATCAGTACTAAGTTCATTATGCACACTAGGAATTGGTATCTGAGAGCTCATGGGAAAAGAATCTTGTGGGGTTTGAAGTTGAGAAGAATCAACACACAAATTTTCCATTGGTAATGAACTTTGCAACCGTCCATAAGATGAATTACCAAAGAGCTGGCTAGACTGCTGGTCCTGTAACATTTTGGAAAGCAGTTGTTGTTGTTGTTGCCGTAAGAACAGCTGTTGCTCCTCCTGCTTCTGCTGCTGCTTTAGCATAAGGATTTTATCTAACAGGGGCAGCTGCGGTGCTGAGGAGGTGGTTCAACCAAGTAGTTACTCATCTTCACTGGTGTAGTTTAAAGTTTCGAGATTATCTTTAGCAAAGACAAGAAGGGGTCGAGTCCTCTATCTTCAATGTAGTACCATTGTAAAGAAACCTTGATGTAAATGTTCTACCATGTATTAGATGAGAAATATTGGATATTAATGAGTTTGTTTCACGCTATGTCTGGTTGTCAAAATACTGATTCGTATATGATCACGACTTTCTATGTCTAACTCAATTAACTGCAAGTGCACAATCTATCGCATAGTAATAATAGATATCGATCCCACAGGGACTCGTAATCAAACTAGTATTATCGGGTGTTACTGTGTTTAGCTAGGTTGGTAATGTTTTAGGGGAATAATAACAAAATAAGTGCATGAACTAAAGGGAACTAAAGCTTTTACTTAAGGTATAAATGTTTGAATCGGTATGTAATATGTTACTTCTTCAGGGATTCTATAGGTCACCGGTGTCTTTAGGTTTTCAAAAATAGTTTAAGAAGAAAATGATGGTTTAAAGACCTTTGCCTCACGATGGTTGTTGACGCTAGTCGCAACTCTAAGGCGGAACGTATGTTGTCGCTATCCCGTTCGGGGTTAAAGTTACTTTTTGAAAACTATTAAGTTCTAATTCCTTTTAAAGCATTGTCGTTGTTTTTAAAATGAATGCCTAGTTTTTACTATCTGGTCTTAGCCTCAGCTGTCGCTTGTTGGTTCGTACCTTTATGAATTTCCCACTGTCGTGGCAAAACTACTGTAAATAATTTCTCGCAGTCGCGACGAAGGTTTATTTAGAAAAATCGATTTAAAAACTGAAGCCATAAATAAGTTTTTGAAAAGGTAGATATACACCGGTTAATTATTGAATCCCATTAGATTATTTATTACATACCGATTACTTAAGATTTATCCAGACATGGAATATAAATTAACAACACGTAAATAATGGCAGAAAATAATAATATGCATTACAATAGGAAATAGCAATTCAATTTACGATTAGAATAGAAACCTGTAAACAATTTGATTTGGCTTTTGGGAAATCCTCCAAAATGGCGGCAGGATTTAGTCTTTATGTCAATTACTCGTACAGAATAGAAATGGGAAGGTAAAACAACAATTGCAAGGAAGGAAAGAAAAAGGAAATAAAACAACGATAAGAAAATGGGAAACTGAATATTGCTCTGAAAGTAAATTGGCAGCACTTCGTCTCTTCAATGCGGCTCCCTTTTTCTGGTACCAGCTACCTCCTTTTATAGATGGGATATTCAACGGTTTATTTCTTCGGGAAGTGGGAATGATATCAGAAAATATAGGAGTTAGTGGTCCACTCCTCTTTGGCATTTTCATCACTTGACAGCACGTGCAGAAAAACTGCATTTTAACTCCATGACGGTCGTCACACGCATGACGGTCGTCATATCAGCAGAACTCGTTTTTGCTGCTTTTTGGCCTGATTTTCACCTGTAAATGCTTCTTTTCTTTATCTTGCTCCATTTGAGCATGGACTTTGAATACCTGCAAAATACTGGGCAAATAGTGTGGAAATATCTGAAATCGGAGTGAAAACGGTCGCCGATTAGTAGAAAAGTACATCATTATATATATATGATTTCGCGTTATCAAACTCCCCTAACCTTGAATCTTTGCTTGTCCTCAAGTAAAGGTAGGAAAAATTTAAAGTTCGGCAAGCACGCGGCACACTCTTCCTTTGATAGGATTTCTCGGACGCCAAGTTAAGAAGAGTCGGGGATCCAATGGAAACAAAGCGTATACGGCAACGATACTTGATTGTAAGTCTTCGAAGGCCTCTCTTTTATGCAAGCCAGTCTCAATCATGTTACTGCAGCTCAACTTCAAGTCTCTCACAATAAATTTTACCCGGCTTCGTTCTGGCGCAGTCACATTAAGCCCGTTATCCATACATGTTCATGGCAAGAAAACCTGTTGGTGATTTTGATCTCTCTGCTAGTTTGATTTTTTTCTTTGCACATATGCTTATTCTGCTATAAATCCGCAAGAGTTTCGTACCGTTGGGCTAAATGCTCGGGTGAGGAGCACCTAACTTAGAAGGGACATATCTCTATATTCATGCAATATGGCTTTTATTTTCTTTCAAGATTATTGAATTCTTACTAGAGATCATACACTTATTTGCATTGGTTTCTTGCTTAGAAGTGTTTAGGATGGTGCTGACCGCTCGTATAAACTGCTGGGGGCTCCGTTTGAGTCGAAACTTGAGGCTTTGATACGAGTAAGTAGTGAGACTGACTCGCATAAACCAGAGGTCTAAGGTGTCAGGGCGTAGAAGCTTTGTTAAAATTTTCTTCTTGGAAATTCCAACTTGGTAAAGTTTAGGCGTAACGCGTGATGCTTCGGAGAGGATAAAAGTTTCTCTGTATATGTCAGATGAAACGCGGGGAGTTCACGTAACGGAGATATATATATATATATAAGAGCTTATTTTCCGAAAATTAAAATTACTTTAAATTGAAAATTTGAAAGAAAAAGTACAATAGGAAATGGGAAATAACAGGGAAAAGGGAAATAACGGTCCGCTCCCACACTATCTCAATCAGTGTCCTCACTGATTTGAAAGAATGCGGAAGGGAGGAATACAAAGGAAATAAATAAAGAAAACAAAATGACAAAAATGAAAAATACTACTAGTCCCTTCCTCGTCCTCGATCTCTACCTCGATCCCTGGCTGGGCCGTCGCGTGCCGCGAGGTTCAGAGCTCCGGTGTGGAAGATGTAATCACGGAGGCCGTCGACTCGCACAGTGAGGTGTGCCATCTCATCGGCCATGCCGGAATGGACATCCTGCATCATTTGTAAAGATTGCCGAATTTGACCGGTTTGCTCTCTCTGCCATGCTTCGAATTCTTCAGCCCTTCGGTTCTGCTGTTCCATCATAAGCATCATCTGGTTCTGCTGGTCGATGCAGCGGAGGAGGGCCTCAGATGTGTCATTAGTGGCAGGACGGCGGCGGCTGCGCACGGAAGGGCCTTCGGCAGCAGGTGCTTATGATGGCTCAGGCTGGTCGGCTCTGTCTAGCTCCTCTTGAACTTCGTCTCTGGGCTCTTGGATATTATCCTGTGTTGGGGCAGCAGGGGCAGTGGTATCGAAGAGCCAGTTGGCTCTATCCTCCGGATGCATTCGGGTGCGTGAAGGCATGATGATGCTCTGGATAGTGCGGCCTCGCACTACCGGATGGTATCTCCCATCTGCGCAGGCCTTGATGAGGTGGGAGGCGCGACAGTGGTCGGTGTCTAGGAAGACAGGGGGCATCTGACGGAGTGTCTGGAGGCGGTCGCCAAGGCCGAGGCCTATGGCAATGGATGTGATGATGCCACCAAAATAGAAAGGTTTTGAGCCGCGGTTACAATTGGCTTGAATGTGAGCCAAGAGGAACGGGGCGAGGTTAACAGGTTCCGAAGCGAACACGCAACGGAGGAAAAACAGCTCCTTCGAGTTGACCTTGTGGTTACTGTCACGAGCGAATATGGTGTTGCTCAACACGCGGTGGAAGTAACGGATAGTCGGGTTGTGGATATGAGTGGCGTTAAGAGTGTCCCAAATTTCTAGAGTGGTTCCGGTCAGATGGTTCCAAAGAGGGAAAGCTTCTTGGTAGAACTGATCGGATATGCGGCGGCGAGCATCGTCGCTGTGTGATAACTGTAGAATGACGGCGATGCGGTCCTGGAGAACTTGATATTCGGTTCCGAACAGACGAAAGCAGGCGACACCGGTGAGTTGGTTGGTATCGCCGGGTGATGTTGTGTATGCGAAGGAGCTGAGAAACTTCAGCGTGAGTTGCTCGTAGGTGGGTTGGGGATTGGTGCAGAGATGCCAGATGTCGGCTCTCTGTAACATCCAAGTTACGCCATCCAGAATCCCGAGTTCCGTCAGAGAATCTAGGTGAGCATACCGGGTCGGCTGAAGCGACCGCTGATGGAATGCTAAGAAGTTGGTCTGCTGCCGTTCGCCGGCCTCGCCTTCTCGGAAAGTGATAGTGCTCAAATCGGGGTTTGCACGGTTTTGTCTGGCCATTTTGGTGAGAGGAGTGCAGAGGTTTGAGAATAGGAAGTTTCTGAGGATGGTGATGTATGGGAATGCAGAGGGTAATATATAAGGGTGAATTGGAAGTTGAAAATGGTGGAGGTTTAATGGGGGATTCGGAGGGTTTTTAGTGGGTTTTAAATTTGGGAAAATGGGGAATTAGGGGAGTGGAAGTGGAGAGGTGCGTGACCTCTGGTTGGACAGAATTGGGGTTTTATCTGCGTGACGACCGTCAGGGATGTGTGACGGTCGTAACACGCGTGACGACCGTCAGGGGAGTGTGACGACCGTCACAGCAGCAAATTCTGCAGAAATGCAGAATTTCGCTTGTGGGGCGTTTTAACAGTGGAAAATTTGATTTTTGCATTATGATAGACTGATTACAAAATAAGAAATAACAGGAAACATAATTAAGGGTGATACTGGAATGAAATGAAAATAACATTGAATCAAAAATGAGTTTAAAGTAATACAATATCCAAAAAGAAACAATTGCAAAATGAAATAATGTGAAACAATGTGAAATGCAATAAACTAAAATCAAAGAGAAAACTAAAATATCACTCCTTTGGTTTCTTCAAGTTGTTGACCTGCTGAATAACGTCATTAAATTGGTCGCTAACTACGTCCATGTAAGTAACGAAATCCATGTGAAGCTGCGTTAATTCATCTTTGATAGTGGTTATTTCCAGCTTGAGGTCGTCCATAGTTCTTAGAACAGTGTCCAACTTGTCTGTGTTTTGTTCAGGAGTGGGGTCAGGAAAGTTATGGTAGTTAGGAGGGGTCTCAGGATCTATCTCCACTTCGGACTCATAGTCTTGGTAATACAAATAGTCATGTGCTTCTGAGATTTGATCACTATCATACATGTAAGCCTGGGGTGTGGAGTGAGGCGATGGGGGTCCCATAGGCTCGTCCAATTCATAAAGCCAATTGTCTCTGTTATGGATACTGGTTAGCTCATGGTTGGGCAATGTGAAAAGGTGGATAGGTTGATCAGCTATGAGGTATTCGTAGGCTCCTGGTCCTAAGGTACCTAAGATACGTCTGTTGAAGCAGAACTGGATGTCCATTGATCTGAGGTTGCCGAAACGAACGGCTTTGTTCAGGTAATACCTCAAGCCAATTTCGTGGGCGATCATGGTGACTAGGCCTCCTATTAAAATGGGTGAGTGCGGTTCCTGATTAAGGCGTGTAAATGCCCTCATCATAAAAGGGACAACATTTACAGGACGGCCTTGTGAAGCACAGAGAAGGATGAACAACTCGTCCTTTGAGACTGTTGTAATGTTTTCCTCCTTCCCAAAGAGGGAATGGGCTAAAATCCTATGGAAATAGCGGAAGGCTGGATTGTGTATCTCGTTGTTGTGCATGTCATTCGGTTCTGGGTGATAGTTACCGATGATGGAACTCCAGAATTGGTCTAACTCGAGATCAATATCCTCTTCACTGGTAGTAAACACAAAAGGTCCGCTAGGGAAGCCTAGGCTGTTAGCTAACGTGGTACGGTTGTGTGTTTGGTCCATTCCAAACATTCTAAAGGTTATCAGCTCTTTAGTGGATCCATAGCCATGTTCAGGTAAGTAACTTAAGGAGCTAAGGAATTAGAACGTCAGTTCGCAGAAGGTAGCAAATCGGGTCTTTAGAGCAGTTTGCTCCCAGCCTAATTGGTTAAATGAATACTGAATGCTATCTTGGATTCCTAGCTTGTCCATGGTGGGTCTACCGTAGTACAGAGTCGAAGCAAAGCTTCTCTGAGTCAGTGCCTCAAATCTGGCCTTATGAGCTAGTCCTCTAAACACAACAGTCGTAACGTCGATGTTGGCCATACTCGTTAGTCGGATAAAAACGGTAGAAAAGTAGAACGAATTTAAAATCCTGGAAAAATCACATTCACTCAGATCATATTTTCAAGAAGCAAAGGGTGATAAAAGAAAAATAAAATAAATATTAGAAAATAAGAAAATAGAGATTTATAGAAATTATAAGTTAAAAGAAAAACGTAGTTTTAATAAATTTAGAAGGGAAAATGGGGAAAATTGGGTTGCCTCCCAATCAGCGTTGTCTTTAACGTTAGAAGCCTGACGATAGCTTGGATATAAGCTATTCGGGAAGTTCGAGCAATTTCATATTGCTCACGTGGTCGTTGTGTTCATTTTGATTATAATGTTTCAAACGTTGTCCGTTTACTATAAACGGTGCATTGATTTGATTTTTGATTTCAACAGCTCCACTCTTAAGGACTTTGGTGACCTCAAAAGGTCCAGACCATCTAGATTTTAATTTTCCAGGGAATAGTTTTAATCTGGAGTTGAATAGGAGCACGATGTCTCCCATACTGAATTGTTTCCGGATCAAACGTTTATCATGCCATTTCTTGGTTCTTTCTTTGTAGATGCGTGCATTCTCTTACGCGTCTAATCTGAGCTCTTCCAATTCATGAAGGTTCAAGATTCGTTTCTTTCCTGCCGCAGTGTAGTTGAAGTTTAGCGTCTTAATAGCCCAGAAGGCTTTATGCTCTAATTCTACCGGCAGGTGACATGATTTTCCATAAACTAGTTTAAATGGTGTGGTGCCTATTGGTGTCTTAAAGGCGATCCTATAAGCCCATAAAGCTTCGTTCAACTTTGAGGACCAATCTTTCCTGGAGGTTGCGACAGTCTTTTCTAAAATTTGCTTTATTTCTCTGTTCGAAACCTCCACTTGTCCACTAGTTTGTGGATGATACGGTGTGGCTACGCGGTGTTTGACTCCGTATTTGAAGAGGAGTTTGTCAAAGATTCACGATATAAAGTGCGAACCACCGTCACTAATGACGAGTCTGGGCACACCGAATCTAGGAAAGATTGTGTTTTTAAAGAGTTTAACGACTACTCGCGTGTCATTTGTTGGAGCGGCAACTGCCTCTATCCATTTAGATACATAGTCGACGGCGACGAGTATATATTTATTTCCAAAAGAAGACGGGAAAGGTCCCATGAAGTCGATTCCCCAGACGTCAAATATTTCTACTTCTAAAATTCCTCTCTGTGGCATTTCGTCGCGTCGTAAGATGTTGCCAGTGCGTTGGCACCGGTCGCATTTTAGTACAGCGATATGGACATCCTTCTAGAGACTGGGCCAAAATAGGCCAGATTGTAGAATTTTAGCGCACGTCTTTGAGGTGCTGGCATGACCACCATAAGGTGCTGAATGGCATTGGGAGATGATGTCTTCTATTTCTTCCTCTGGGACACAACGACGGTATAAGTTGTCGGCGCCTCGTTTGAAGAGTAGAGGTTCGTCCCAGTAGTAATGCTTTAAGTCGTGGAAGAATTTCTTCTTTTATTGATAAGTCAGGTTTGGTGGAAGCATGCCTGCGGCCAAGTAATTAACGATGTCGGCAAACCACGGCAAAGTGGCTTAGGCATAGACAGCTTCCACGGCTTTTTCCAGTTCTAGTTCTTCCGAAGTTGAGTTGGACATATCGCTTTCCAATTTGGCTATCAGACGTTCGTAGGGAAAGTCGTCATTGATAGACATTGGTTCTTGTTTGATACCCTCTATACGGGATAAGTGATCTGCAACTACGTTCTCGGTCCCCTTCTTATCTTTAATTTCTAAGTCGTACTCTTGTAATAATAGGATCCATCTCAATAATCTGGGTTTGGCATCCTTTTTTCTTATTAGGTACCTAATGGCAGCGTGATCTGTGTATATGATTATTTTGGCTCCTACCAAGTAGGAATGGAATTTGTCAAGAGCAAACACGACTGCTAGAAGTTCCTTTTCCGTTGTGGCGTAGTTCATTTGGTGCAGGGTCTAATGTCCTACTGGCGTAATAGATAGCGTGAAGCTTCTTGTCTTTCCTTTGTCCTAGAACTGCGCCTACAGCGTAATCACTCGCATCGCACATGATTTCAAATGGTAGTCGCCAATCTGGGGGTTGCATGATTGGTGCGGTGATAAGTGTTGACTTTAGAGTTTCGAATGCCTCTAAGCATTCTTTGTTGAAGATGAACTCGGCATCTTTCATTAATAAACCTATAAGAGGTTTTGTGATTTTCGAGAAATCCTTTATGAATCTTCGGTAGAATCTAGCATGTCCTAAGCTTCGTATTTCTCGTACGGTTTTCGGAGGTTGGAGATCCTTTATGATCTCTATTTTGGCTTTGTCAACTTCGATCCTCTTTTCAGATATGACGTGTCTTAAAATGATGCCTTGTCGGACCATGAAATGGCATTTTTCCCAATTAAGGACAAGGTTCACTTTAGTGCATCTTTTGAGTACCATCTCTAAATTCGACAGACAACTTTCAAAACTTTCTTCGCATACAGAGAAGTCATCCATGAACACTTCCATGATGTCGTCTATGTAATCTGCAAAGATTGCCATCATGCATCTTTGAAAGATTGTTGGAGCATTGCATAATCCGAACGGCATTCGGCGATAAGCAAAAGTGCCATAGGGACAGGTGAATGTTGTCTTTTCCTGGTCATCGGGGTGAATAGGAATTTGAAAGAATCCCGAATAACCATCTAGATAGCAGAAGTACGAATGTTTCGCTAGTCTTTCCAACATTTGGTCTATGAAAGGTAAAGGGAAGTGATCTTTCCGAGTTGCCTTGTTCAGTTTTCTATAATCGATACACATCCTGTTTCCGGTCACAACTCTTTGGGTTATCGATTCGCCTTTTGCATTCTTCACTACAGTAATGCCTCCTTTCTTGGGTACTACGTGTACTGGGCTGACCCATTGGCTGTCGGAGGTCAGGTATATGATTCCTGCGTCTAGTAACTTTTTCACCTCGTCTTTGACTATAGTGCTTAGGATCGGGTTTATCCTTCTCTGATGTTCTCTTGAAGTTTTGCAGTCTTCCTCCAGCATGATACGGTGCATACAGATGGAGGGACTTATGCCTTTTAGATCGCTTATATTATAGCCTAACGCAGTTGGGTATTTCCTTAGGACTTCTAATAGTTGCTCAGTTTCTGATTATCCTAAATTAGCATTTACTATTACTGGTCTTTTGAATTCTGTATCTAGGAATTCGTACCTGAGGGTTTTAGGTAGCTCTTTAAGTTCTAAAGCTGGGTTTTTCGGACCTGGCATGTGATTTGGAGTGAGTGCTAAGATCTCGCTCAGACTATCATCTTTGTATGGTGCACGCCAGTTGTCGTCTTCATGAATAGCAGGGATCTGGATTTTCATGATTTCAGAATATGTAGTTTCCTCCTTCTCTAATTCTCGTATGCATTCGTCAATGACATCTACTATATAGCATGTGTCATCTATAGCTGGTGCCTTCAAGAATTTAGTAAGGATGAACTCTATCTTTTCTTCTCCTACTTCGAATGTTAGCCTTCCCTTCTTTACGTCTATGATAGCTCCGGCTGTAGCTAGGAACGGTCTTCCTAGGATAATTGGGGTAACAGAGTCCTATTTGATGTCCATGATTATGAAGTCGGTTGGGATATAGAATTGGCCTATGCGTACTGGAACGTTTTCCAGTACACCGACGGGATATTTGACTGATCGGTCAGCCAATTGTACGGACATTTTAGTTGGTCTTGGTTCTCCCATATTCAGCTTTTTGCATATAGATAAAGGCATGACACTTATACTGGCTCCTAGATCGCATAGAGCTTTGTCTATAACGAACTTTCCTATGACGCAGGGTATGGAGAAACTACCTGGGTCTTTTAGTTTAGGAGGCATGTTGTTTTGAATGATTGCGCTACATTCGGCAGTGAGTGTCACTGTCTCGTTATCCTCTATTTTTCCTTTTATTAGACAAGATTTCTTTAAGAAACTTAGCGTATGACAGCATTTGAGTTATCGCTTCTGTGAACGGGATAGTGATGTTTAGCTGTTTCAGAAGTTCGACAAATTTCTTAAATTGTCCTGAAGTTTTGGAGTTTATTAATCTTTGAGGATAAGGGATAGGTGGTTTATATGGCGCTGGAGGCACATATGAGTCTTCATCTTTGGAGGCCTTTTGCTCGTCACATTCCTTCTTTTCTGTTTCAGACTCCTTTTCTGTTGGTTTATCAGATTTCTGATGCATTACTAAATCTTCATTCCTAGGATCTGTTGGGCCTTCCAATTCTTTCCACTTCTCAATATAACAGCGTTTGCGTGACCTTTAGGATTAGGTTCGGGATGGCCTGGAAATGTTCCAGCTGGGGCAGCTGTAGAGGCTTGTTGTTGAGCTACTTGTGAAATCTGCGTTTCGAGCATTTTATTGTGGGTGGCTAAAGCGTGTACTTTTCCGGTCAGCTGTTTAATCTGCTCGCTAGTGTGTATGTTTTGATTCAGGAATTCTTTGTTTGTTTGAGCTTGAGTAGCTATGAATTTTTCCATCATCAATTCGAGGTTTGATTTCCTAGGGGCAGTCTGGGCAGCAGCGACTGGTTTCTGTTATCCTGGCGGAACATCTGGTGCTTGCAAGGTATTATCATTCTTGTAGGAAACGTTTGGGTGGTTCCTCCATCCTGGGTTGTAAGTATTTGCGTAAGGATTTCCTTGAGCGTAGTTTACTTGATCTGGTGGGATTCCGGCCAGTAATGGGCACTCGGGCGCATTATGAGTGGCGATTCCGCATAACTCGCAGTTTGGAGTTACAGCAGCTACGGTTGCAGTTGGGTTAACGGTCAGACTGTCGATTTTTTGTGCTAGAGCATCTACTTTAGCGTTGAACTTTTCAAGGTTGCTGATCTCGTACATCCCACCTTTCGCTGTGGGTTTCTCTATTGGAGTTCGTTCACCTCCCCATTGGCAGTGGTTCTGAGACATGTTTTCGATTAGTTGATAGGCTTCGTTGTATGGCTTATCCATAAGTGCACCGCCCGCGGCGGCGTCTACCGTTAATCTGGTGTTATACAAAAGCCCATTGTAGAAAGTATGGATCGTCACCCAGTCTTCTAAACCGTGGTGAGGACATGCTCTCATCATATCTTTTAACCTTTCCCACGCTTCGTAGAGAGATTCAGTATCTTTTTGTCGAAATTCGTTGATTTGAGCTCTAAGCATAGCAGTTTTGCTTGGCGGAAAGTATCTCGCTAAGAAAACGTTCTTCAACTGTTCCCACGTCATAACGGAGTTGGATGGTAAGGATTGTAACCACGTTCAAGCTCTATCTCTAAGAGAGAAAGGAAAGAGACGAAGTCTTATTGCGTCTGGAGTTACTCCATTTGCCTTCACTGTGTCTGCGTATTGCACAAACTTCGTTAAGTGTTCGTTTCGATCCTCAGTTGCATTTCCTAAGAATTGATTTTGTGGTACAACTGGCAGCAATGACGGTTTTAGTTCGAAATCGGTTCGATTGATAGCTGGGGCAGCAATGCTACTTCGAGGTTCCATCTGAGAGGGTGTAGCGTAGTCCTTCAGCGGTTTGTTCTGAGGTCCTTCAGCCATCTTTGCTTCTTCAACAGGAGGATGAGCTAGAAGATCAAGAGTATTGTGTCTTCGTTGAAATTCGATGATGCGCCTTCTTAGATGTAAGAAGCGCTCTAGTTCAGCGATTGTAGGTTGTAAGATGTCGCCTTGTGAGCGAGTACTTGACATACAATCGAAGAACGAGTAGAGGGAGAGAGAATTGTTAACCTAGTCTATACTGTGTAACAAAAGATTACACTATTGACTAAATGGATCCCCGGCAACGGCGCCAAAAACTTGATCGCGACTTTCTATGTCTAACTCAATTAACTGCAAGTGCACAGTCTATCGCGTAGTAATAATAGATATTGATCCCACAGGGACTCGTAATCAAACTAGTATTACCGGGTGTTACTGTGTTTAGCTAGGTTGGTAATTTTTTAGGGGAATAATAACAAAATAAGTGTGTGAACTAAAGGGAACTAAAGCTTTTACTTAAGGTATAAATGTTTGAATCGGTATGTAATATGTTACTTCTTCAGGGATTCTATAGGTCACCGGTGTCTTTAGGTTTTCAAAAATAGTTTAAGAAGAAAATGATGGTTTAAAGACCTTTGCCTCACGATGGTTGTTGACGCTAGTCGCAACTCTAAGGCGGAACATATGTTGTCGCTATCCCGTTCGGGGTTAAAGTTACTTTTTGAAAACTATTAAGTTCTAATTCCTTTTAAAGCGATGTTGCTGTTTTTAAAATGAATGCCTAGTTTTTACTATCTGGTCTTAGCCTCAGCTGTCGCTTGTTGGTTCGTACCTTTATGAATTTCCCACTGTCGTGGCAAAACTACTGTAAATAATTTCTCGCTGTTGCGACGAAGGTTTATTTAGAAAAATCGATTTAAAAACTGAAGCCATAAATAAGTTTTTGAAAAGGTAGATATACACCGGTTAATTATCGAATCCCATCAGATTATTTATTACATACCGATTACTTAAGATTTAGTCAGACATGGAATATAAATTAACAACACGTAAATAATGGCAGAAAATAATAATATGCATTACAATAGGAAATAGCAATTCAATTTACGATTAGAATAGAAACCTGTAAACAATTTGATTTGGCTTTTGGGAAATCCTCCAAAATGGCGGCAGGATTTAGTCTTTATGCCAATTACTCGTACAGAATAGAAATGGGAAGGTAAACCAACAATTGCAAGGAAGGAAAGAAAAAAGGAAATAAAACAACGATAAGAAAATGGGAAACTGAATATTGCTCTAAAAGTAAATTGGCAGCACTTCGTCTCTTCAACGCGGCTCCCTTTTTCTGGTACCAGCTACCTCCTTTTATAGATGGGATATTCAACGGTTTATTTCTTCGGGAAGTGGGAATGATATCAGAAAATATAGGAGTTAGTGGTCCACTCCTCTTTGGCATTTTCATCACTTGACAACACGTGCAGAAAAACTGCATTTTAACTCCATGACGGTCGTCATGGACCTGTGACGGCCGTCACACCCTTGTGACGGTCGTCATATCAGCAGAACTTGTTTTTGCTGCTTTTTGGCCTGATTTTCACCTGGTTTTCACCTGTAAATGCTTCTTTTCTTTATCTTGCTCCATTTGAGCATGGACTTTGAATACCTGCAAAATATTGGGCAAATAGTGTGGAAATATCCGAAATCGGAGTGAAAACGGTTGCCGATTAGTAGAAAAGTACATCATTATATATATGATTTTGCGTTATCAGTATATACCGCAGCTTCTTGAATTCATAGTATTGTAATAGCTTGTGCATCAAACCCAAATATTTATGTACTAAATACAAACTTTATTATGCTTTGAAATGAGGTAGCTTGACAGTGGTACTCATAGCTCTGAATGATTATTTCCGATTTGCAAACACAGTGGCACGTGATTGAAAGAAATAAATGTCCTGGTGTAAAGTTTATCTCCATTTGAAACGAGAAATAATGCAACTCCACCACTCCTCCAAACCTTGAAAAAAAGGAGGTTTAATTTGAATTAAAAGGAGCCCCATATTTAAATCCTCATGAATGACGCCTTTGACTATCGATTCCTGAAACCACTTTGTGCAAATTAACCGAGTTCCAAACCAACTTGTAAATTTGAAATCCAAATGGCCTTGATCTATGAAAGTCTTAAGCATTCTTTTTGATAAGATCTTGATTCTCGTTAGAAGTATATACCTTTGAGATATTGAGGAAAAAAACCCAATAAAACCTATAACCAAATCTGGAACAGAGCCAACCAGTTACGTTTTGAAGCATTGACTGAGAATATACACCTGAGATTACTGCGTCTGCACATACTTGTTAGTCACAATAAACATGCGCGCATACGAGAAAATAAACACAGAGGTGGGGTCTTATGGTCAAAAATTAGGGTGTGACAGTGGGAGACGCAATAGAATTGTATGTTGCATGGCCGTCAAACCTCATTTTCATAAATGATAAGGTATATTAAACACCATTACGAACCTTTTAGTATTTAAATGTTTTACGAGCCATGCATGTAAGTTATTCTTACATTTACGTACCTTTTATTTACATGGTAATCTTAGACTCCTACAAAATCCAAATCAAAAGATAAGGAGAGTGTGCAGCAAATCGGGTCAGCTGCATCAAAAAAACAGGTATATTGATATATATGCATATAAAATGTCAATTATATTATATCCTCTGAATTCAAAAGCTTCATAATCTTATACATTAATTACCCAAGTTATATGATTTTTAGATTCATGCTCAAGAGTTGCAACAAGTCAGCAAGAATATCATGCCTGAATTTAGCAATGTGTCCAAAAAAAAAGGATCTTGCGAAGACCGAACCTAAAAAAGCATATGTTCCTTAATTTAGGTTGTGCCTTGAAACATACGTAGGAGCAACAGATGTGATGGAAGGTGGTATTCATGAAATACCTATGGAGGAAGGTATTTTCGGTTTTGCTTATACTGAAACAATTGCTAAAGAGGATTTGGATCAGATTTTTCAACATTCTAAATTAGGCATCGGTGTTATGAATTCATACAGCAGGTACTTCGATCAGTTTTATTTAAATAATTCAACAATTTATTTACTCATTTCAATGAATATTCTAATGTTGATTATTTTTTATTTAAGGTTCTTGTATGACAAATTTATGCTCCCGCGTCAATTGACAGACATATTCTCATTCTTATATGCCAGCTATATCAATGCATAATGAATCAAACAAAGTCCAAATGCAATCCAAAATAACTTAGTCGATGCATTTATGGCCAACACAGATACAAAAAATTTGTATTTGTTTTCCATATAATACTGGCCATGGGTTAGCATTTATTCTTATTTCATTTATTATAATTATTCATTTTTTGCCGTTGTATATAAAATTTCCATCTAAACTTTTGTATTATTTTGCAGTGGACACTGGTTGTTGGTTGCGATTAATCCGATAAAAGAAATAGTATATTATCTAGATTCGTTAGATGATGATCAAACAAAATGTCTAGATATGAAGAAGATGGTTGGTACGTAAGTGATGAGATTGTTATGAATATTTGTGTGTATATTTATTTATTATGTGAGATTGTTCTAAATATTCGTTTATATTATGTTAGATCGATACAAATATTTCGATCACATAGACAAGCTCGAGTACCAAAGAGTAAAGCAAACCACATTACATGGATCAGAGGGCAGGTATATATTTTCACAATTTTCATTATAATAGTGATGCTACTTGATAAAACAAGTTAAACTATATATACTGATATATATTCGTTATTTTTTTCTATGTGTAGTGTCCTCGTCAGCATAATGGTATAGATTATGGTTATTTTGTATTGAGGTTTATGAAGGAAACTCTTCATTTGGGTCAAATAGAGATTCCAAACACGGTATGGATTTATAAGTTAGAATTTATTTTAATATTTAGCTGATATTGCATCTAATATTAATTAGTTTTACCTAAATCATGCATATTATGTTATATTATGTAGTACTTTGATGAATTCGAGTGTGCTACTTACTCGAAAGATAAATTGGAAGAAATTAAGGAGGATTGATGTCAGTCAATACATTCTTGAGATGAAAATTATATAAGGTATATTGTATTTCTTTATTTCGTGTGAAGTTTATGGTCTTTAGAGATTTTTGTTGTTGTGATGTTCTGTACTACTAGATAGGAATAGTTCTGGAAGTTGTTGTATAGTTTTGCAAGTTGTTGTATGTATACTTCTAGAAGTTGTTGTGAGGGTTGATGAAACTTGTAATTATGTATAATGAATATTTAGAAGTTAAAGGTTTTGGAAGTTGATATGTTTTATTAGAATTATGGAGGTTTGTGTTAAATTATAATGGTTATGAGGTTTCTGTTGAATTAAGCAGGTTTATGTGTTGAATTATAATGGTTATGAGGTTTCTGTTGAATTAAGCAAGTTTATGTGTTGAATTATAATGGTTATGAGGTTTGTGTTGAATTATAATGGTATATATATATAAGGCTTATGTGTTGAAATAAAGTTGTGTTGAATTATTGGTTATAAACAGGTTTATGTGTTGAATTATAATGGTATATAACCTATGTGTTGAAATAAAGGCTTGTGTTGAATTATAATGGTTATAAGCAGGTTTATGTGTTGAATTATAAAGGTATATAAGGCCTATATGGTTTGTGGTTCCATTTTATAAGAAAAAATAAAACTTATGTCAACGCTTTTAACAAAAAACACTTCTTAAAAAAATGCACAATAGACAGTGCTTATAACAAAAAAACGCTTCTAAAAAAGTAATTTTTTTTTAAAAGTGCTTTTAAAAACATCCAATAACATGAATAAAATAAAGCGCTTTCTAAGAAAAATGTTGCCAGAAGTGGACCTAAGGCAACGCTTTTATAGAAAAACAATGTGTAAAACCTCAACAAAATATACATTAGAAAGTGCTTTCAAAAGCGCTGCCTAAAGGGGGAAAAAGAGAGTGCTTTTCATAAAAAGCGCTGCCTAAAGGTGACATTAGAGAGCGCTTTTATAAAGAAGTGTTGCCTAAAGGGGACATTTAGCAACGCTTTTGCCTTAAAAAAAGCGCTGCCTTTACCTACGACAGTGCCACTTTAGACAGCGCTTTTAAGTGCTGCTAAAGACCAAAAAAACGCTACTAAAGGTCTTTTATGGCATAGTGTTATCTAACCTTTTTACTTAGAAATTGTTTCATTTTGTTATTTGTCTTACTCTTGTGAATTCGATTTTCTTTAACTTCTCACGAGGTCTTACTACATGTATTTCCTTCCCTTTTTATATCTTTTTCATTTCATACTTGGTGGATGGTATTTCTTAGGGTTTGTGATGCTAGAAATAATATAGTTGAGTATGAAACCCACGAGAAGAGCTGAGAGTTATAGCGCCGTTGTGTTGGCAATTCGAGGCAAGCAGACAATAAAGTAAATTAGATATTTGTTGAAATAGAAATTTATAGGAGTTACAACAATAGTTTTAGTAGTTCATATATGTCATACCCCAAATTTGTCCTACCTGTATGATTTGCATCTGTACGTCCATCCACCAACCATTACTCATAAAATCCAAAAAAATATGTTCATCAGGCCAAGAATGAGTATTTACTAAAGGTTAGTCAGGTTTGACCTAATCTTGGTCAAATTGGTCATGTTGCATAATCAAGGTCAAAAGCATTGATTTAGTTGGAGTATGGATTAAGTAACCGGACAATGGTTGAGTTATTAGTACTTCATGGTTGGTAGTAATCAAGATATGGTTCATTCTTCAATCAGAGTTTTATGTAATGCTTTGGAGTCCATATTTTAATTCACGATTTTTTCCGATTTGAAAGCAGGATGCTTGATTAAGAAGGTTTATGGTGACAATTTTGGTTTGACATGATGCAAGAGGCAAGAGTTCAAGTCATATTTCGCAAATGGCTTTAAGGTTTTAAATTCTAAATTTCAAGATTGGTTCATGATTATTTATCAAGAGACTGATTCAGGACATTATGCAAATCCAAGAGTGGCTTCGAATATAAAACGTGGAGTTCATATGAAATTTGAGTTTTAGTCATCTTTGTCCGTAATTGAAGAATCCAAAGACCATTTTTAAAATCCAATGCTCAAAGCCCAATTGGTTTGTCAAAATCCACTCAAATTTCAAAAAGGCATGTATCAAAAAATATTAAAAGCCTTTGTCCATTACATTAGTAATTATGGAAATTACACTTGAAACAAAATATAAAAAATATCCCAACAGCTATTTCCAAAGCCTCATGCCAGCATGCACCGCTTTCCAAGAATCTTACTCCATGTTGGCGTGGGTTGCGGCGCGAAATGAACATCAATGAGTGCCTCATCTCAGACCATCATAGCTGCAATTTATTGCCTGCACACACCAATTGAAAAGTTTTCTCATGAAACCAATGTCAAATAAAATGACAAGATGGTCAACAAAGTCCAATAACTGTGATGAATTCCATGGCCCACACGGTCCAAGTATCATTTTCCATTAGAATGAGTTTCAAAAAATAAATAGTTACAGGAAGAGTTGGGAAGCATTGTAAGCTTGTACGGTCCCAATGCTAACAAACCGACTACAGAAGAACCAGCTAGTAAATTGCTCACTGCCGACAGAATATTGTTCACCTTCGACATATAGCTACCCACGCAGCTGGATCGTACACGAAACGCAGCAGGGTCACTAATTCTTGTCCCGCATAGATGGCACAGTATGAAAACCACAATTCACGCACAACACCATTACTCATAATAGTGGTTTCAGCATATTACACAAAGGTCCACAACAAACAAAAGAAAGGAAAGAATTTGCAAGTGCAGAGTAGGCTAGATGCCTCATGAGTCTCGTACGACATCAAAGCCACGACATGCAAAGCCCTTAATACTATTTTGGGCACATGAAGCAAAAGAACCGGAAACAGAAACGGATGAAAATACAGTAACATGACAACTGAATTGGTAGCGAGGATACATTACCACGTGACTCGCTGCATACATTCGGTATTCACGTGAGACAAGTCGCGGCGCACCAAAGGAAAATGCGTACGGAGAAATTCCAAATTCCACGCAACGCAAAACTGGACGAAACAGATCGAGAGTGAGAACCTTCTCAGTACCCCATGAGACCTCACAAAAAAAAACCTGCCAATACACACTCGCAGCCGGTACGACCATGACCCGCGGCATCAAACCTCATATACCACAAGGTAGACAACAGCCTGCGTGTTGTGAAAAGAAAATTCAGCAGCACGTGGAGACTGGTACGAAAGAAGCCGTTCATACCATAGCCACAACTCCAGCTGCAAGAAAAAAGAAGAAATGGGAAATAAGATTAGTAGAGTGGAAATATTTATTCGAGCATCTTCAGAATGAACAGCAAGAGGAATGTTGAATATACATGCTAAGACATTTCTGTCACACCAAAACTAATGACCTGAGAATCAAGATTCACGTGAGTAGTAGAGCGCGATCTTCTCAGGTGAAGGTTGTATCATTACTACCTGCCATTGTTGAGGCAAAAGGATTGAAATTAACAGAATACTTAGCCCCCAAAATAGTCAGAATTTGGAATATCACAAGATGAGGAAATGAGACAGTTGGATAAGTCTTGATTTGAATAAAACAAGTCTAAAAAGCTCACCGAAGTTTCCTTAGTTTTGCTGATAGTTTGGCTCCCATTCACTGCGTGATCAAATGGGCAGTCAAAATCTTTGAAGTATAGGCCATGTTACAGGAACAACGACATGAGCCTTGATGATTTAACCATAACTTTTGGGATAAGGCGAATCGGTGATAATAGTTTTGTCACCGGTAAATTAAATGCCAGCAGAGCAAAAAGAGCTATAGCACACCTCAGCAAGAGTACAACATGAGATAAGTTATTCTTTTGGCAGCAAAATGGTCGAAGCAGCCAAACTTCACAAGTTCAACGGTAAGAAACTAAGCTACTTCACACATATTTCAAGCCATACGCACCTACAAAAGAAAAGAAATAGAAAAGAAAATCACTGTCACGTTTCACAAAAACAAAAGGAAGTGCAAATAGGAGAAGACAATGAAATTTCGGAGTATGGTAATGAAAGAGGGACGCTATGCAAAATATGAGAGATGAGGGTTGCGTTGTTGTTTTTCCTTTGATTCTTGACTGGATCCGTGGCCGTGGCGATCGATTCCATCGGAGCTCATAAAATTGGATCATTAGATCGATGCTACCGCTTCTTTCTTGTATCTTCTAAAATCTGAATCGTGTTCGTCGTTCACGGTCTGATATACTGTGCTGCTACTGCATCTACAAAGCGTGCATTTAACTGTAATGGGATCGCCGACACCTAATTTTGATCTTTTCGATGTTTATTTTCGACGTGCCAATTTGGATCGAGATGGCCGCATCAGCGGTGCCAAGGCCGTCTCCTTCTTCCAAAGCTCCGGTTTGCCCAAGAACGTTCTTGCACAGATATGGGCATTTGCAAACCAAAATCAGAGTGGTTTCCTTGGTCGCGCAGAGTTCTACAATGCACTCAAACTTCTCACCGTTGCACAGAGCAAGCAGGAACTCACTCCTGAAATGTATTTCGAAGCTGCATTGTATGGCCCAGCCGTATCTAAGACTCCTGCTCCTCAAATCAATTTTAGTGCCACAGCTACACCTACACCGGCACAAAAGTCATTATATCAGTATAGAAAGATGAATTCCATGTGAATCATAGCTGCACCAAGGTCATTATCAAAAACAAACCAAGACAGAATCAATATCGCGACAAATACATGCATGGCATATAGCAGGCTTCACGCGTTGGACTTCACGCGGCAAACTCGTCATTTTCTGCACTCACCGCCAAAACAAAACCTGACATATAAACCTGCAACTCACAGAAACAAGGAGTATTGGTATCAGATAACAAACCTCAAACAATTTCACAAAAAGCAAAACCAACCGGTACGAGAAATAAAACGGCAGCACAAAATTGTTGATAGTTATCACTCTTCCTTTCCAATTGCAAGCTAAGATTTCACCATGTGAATTACTCCCAACATGCATTTAAGCCGTGGCATGAGTGCCGTTTCGACCTGTCACGTTTGTTCCAGCTGTTGAACCGCGACGGTAAAACGAAGAACAACATTATATCATGCCAAGCTCCAAGCGTCTGAGATAAGTAAAATGCGATGATAGCTGCGAGTATGTTGCTCACACCTTGCCTGCTTCACAAAAATTATCCATCAGACAGAGTAACAATAAAACTTGAACATTAATTACCACAGTAAAAAGCAGAAAGGGGGAGTTACCGCAGTGAAAATCAATTAAAAGTATTTACCTCACTACAGACAAAATAAGAGATTGAGTAAGGATCTTTTCTGAGGACCCTTCATTCCACACAGCACATCACTCCTTCCACTTTTACCCTTCTCCATATGGTATAAAGAGAAAACAAAAGTTATCAAGAAAAGGAACCCTAATCTGAGATTGAGCCTCCAAACCCTAGCCACAATGCCAGCCGCCCCAGCTCCCTCATCCATCTTCACCCTTCTCAACCTTTCAAAACTAACAAACTGCAACCAAATTTGCAAGCTGAGCAACCTAGAAATCACCATCAATTTCTCTTCAACACCCTTCTCAACCTTTCAAAACTAACAAACTGCAACCAAATTTGCAAGCTGAGCAACCTAGAAATCACCATCAATCTCTCTTCAGCACCATCAATCTCACCATTTTCACCATTATCAGTTTCATCTTCTCAGAACTTCAAACCGCCATCTTCGTAATTCACCATTTTCTCCAACTCAAGCTCATTAACTCAGAAATGTAAACTTAATCTTCTTTGAACTTCCTTTCTCCGACACTTCAACCATTTTCAACAAAGCTTCAAAACCCCTCGAACTTCTTCCATCTCTCAACCTTCATCCTATTTTTTGAAGCTTCCGAAATCGAAACACTACAACCGCATGAAAACTTTCAATCCACATCAAACCAGAAAACCCGTTCCAAATCCAACGAGCCTCAAACCGCCGAGCTTCAAACTGCCGTCCTTTAAACCCATATCAGAAAATTATTTCGAAACCCTCTCAGAAGATACCCAGAACACGCCGCCGTAACACATCAAGCATCAGTTTCGTCCGCCCTCCTTCAAACCGCGGACTCAGAAACCCAAACCCTTCACGATCAAAATAATCACAAATATCCTTAACCCAATCTTCTTCGGCAAACCCAAATAAATCCAAACCAGAAGCAGAAACAAGAGAGTGTGAGACGAACAATACAAGCGAAGTCACCCGAGCGAGATCGAGAGAGATACAGAGACTTGCGAAAGAGGTAGTAATGTTCTTGCCTCTATTTGGTTATGGTGTAGCGAGATGATGAAGAAGATGATTCTCCTGAGCTCGATACCATGATGTTGGCTTTTGTTTTTTTTTATTTTATTTGAACTTAGATTGTGTGAACCTGTTACTTCTTTTTCATGATTTTTTTTTATTTTTATTCATTTATTAAAGAAACAGATTCTTTTTGTTATGAATGTCCGGTGATGCTTTGGGCTAGCTAGCCCGTTTGGTTTTGTTTATTTAAATTACTGCATTTGAACTTAATGGGTTCATCTGGCCCGTTGTAATTTATACTTTCTCCACCCTCTGTCTTGTGTTGTGTTATGAATCAAGTAGATGATGAGCTTCATTTTGAAGTCCATATGATTCAACTACCCCGTTAAATCCTTGCCCTCCCCTTTCTTTATGTAATTTTATTAAGTTTTCACTACTAACTATTTTATTTTATTGGATTTTTTTGGGAGGGGTTTCGAATTTAGATTTGGTTTATTTTCGTTTTAGGGTCGATGACGAGACTTCCACCGTTTAACCGTCACATTAGTGGCGTGAAACAAAGGATCTGAGACCACCTTTGTTCTTTCGATTTCATTTCGGTAAACTAACTTTAAATTTAATTTCTGTCAAACATTATTCATATTATTTCATATTGTCATATTTATTCATATTATTTATTATCATATCTTATTATTCATATCTCACTCACCCATATTTAAAAACACTTAATAAATTATCGAAACTCCTAAAAGCCAAATTGGTGGACTGTTGTATCATTGGTTATTTGCAGGTATCTTGATTTTAAGTCGTGCCCGACTTTGCTCAAGGCGTAGTTTAGGACACAAATGCACACACACAGCTTTCTCTTGGGCTACCTGACAATGAGACCCCTTTATTTCGTGCAATCCCGTGTAACTTACATGTATCCCTCTCCCATTCCAATGTATGTTTCGCATTTCTTTGATTATTAGTTTATCTCCTAGGAGCACCCATAGGGACTAGAGCGGATTCAAACTATTTTCAAACTAATTCTCGATTCATCATGAGCCGCTTTCAAACTACCCGTAAGTCGAGTGCTCATACGCATTCGCCATCAACCTATTACAACTCGACCCTTGATGCGTAAGTCAAGTCGGTCTCTTTTTCAAACCATTTCATTTCCAACACGCTTTGCACGCGATAATAAGTCAAACCCTTGATCCAACGTCAAGTGGATTTTCGTAACAAATTATCAATCAATTAACAACTATTCAATTCTTTTCAAGGTGTAAAGAGTAGGTTCAAGTCTTTGATCTTGCTTTTAGTTGTTTATATGCGAGTTATCTTATTTGTGTGTGAGCAATTGACGCCTTTAAATAATATTAACAAACTCGATAATACTCGACCATCTCCAATTACTCACCCTTTCACTCACTTTTTTAAATAACTTCTTTTACGATGAAAAAGAGAGTGTCCCAAGTCTTTGGTTCACTCTCCCGACTACTTGGATTCGAGAAGCCTTTCTCAAGCTTCAAGTAGCCGTCATCCGACCAATCTCATCCTTTTATACACCATTTCAAATTCAAACAACCTTCTTTTACGATGAAAAAGAGAGTGTTCCAAGTCTTTGGCTCGCTTTCCCGATTACTTGGAGTCTGTGAAGTCTTTCTTAGGCTTCAAGTGATCGTCATCATTTCAACACCATTCGAACAGAATTGACTCCACGATGAAAAAGAGAGTGTTCCAAGTCTTTGGTTCGCTTTCCCGATTACTTGGGTCCGAGAAGTTTTTCTTAAGCTTCAAGTAATCGTCATCCGTACCCACTTTCAAACCAATTCAAACCCGTTTCTTTCGTGGTTGTAACCACGAACTACGAACGCTCTGATTCTTCATTCACTCTTGAATGTAAGATACGTAGGCACAAGATTGCGATGATCTTGGCGAGCACAATCCCATCCATCTTCCATTTTCCCTTTCCTTTCCTGTAGTCGAACTACGACGCTCTGATTTCTCATTCTCGTCCGAATGAGTATACGTAGGCACAAGGGCCCCAATCCTTGGTGAGCACCCTGTCCTCTAAACCATCCCCTTCCTTTAGTGTCTTTATCCTTTTATAGTATCCTTTAGCCTTTAGTAGCGAGAAGAGAAGAATTAAGTTTAGCTAACGTCCATTAACTCGAATTAAGAGGTTCCCGTCGAGTACGACGGACGTGAGGGGTGCTAATACCTTCCCCTCGCGTAACCGATTCCCGAACCCAGGAATATGGTTGCGACGGCCGTGTTCCTTCCGCGTTTATGAGGTTTTCTCGATATTTTCCTCTCCCGTTCATTCGGGAAAAATAAAGTTCGATGGCGACTCTGTCGAACTGCATTTCCGCGCCTTTTGCGCGAGGGTCGTGTTCTTGAATGAATTTTCGAGGTGCGACAGGTGGCGACTCTACTGGGGACTATTGCTCCATGCAAGAGAGAGTCGAGCCTATCTTAGTTTGAGTTGTTAGCTTGTTGTCTTTTATTTTTCTTCTCTCTTATTTATTGGTATCCTTATCTTGGTTACCTGTTCTTGAGGCATTGTGGGGTTGTTCTGCTTATGGGTATGTTGTGAGATGTCTCTACACCCGAGTCCGAGTATATCCCTAGGATTAGGATGGTGGTTGTGTAGTGGAGACTTGCGTGGAGTCTTTCATGTTAAGTTGAAGCGAAAACCCCGCTTGGAGTAGATTCCTTGGAGATGTTGTTGTTATGGTGAGTCTTCGCCATAACAATAATGTTTTCGAGTCTGAATCGTTGATCCCAAGGACCATTAACCGTTTTATCCATGGTGGTTGGTAGTGTTAATTCTTTGTGAATTAATACGAACGCCCCAATCAGATGAGATCCCTTGAACGTATTACTTTCTCACAGTAATATTTTCAACCTCGATCTATGACTCTGAGAACCTTTTCTAGAATCCGTGTGTCGATGGTTGTGTAGTTGATGCCCCCGAGAAGTCTTTCTCGCGTGGAAGATACGAGAACCTCACCTAGAGGAGATTCTATTGAGGATATTATCATCATGATGAGGCTTTGTCATGGCAGTAATATCTTTGAAAGATATCCATGACTCTAGGCACTTACCCGTTTTAGAATCCTACCCGTGGGGGGTTTCTTTGAGCAGTGACTGTGATCCTTGAACCGTTCACCCGGCTAATTCTCAGAATTGTTTGAATTTGTGATCCTGGATCTTGCATCTTGCACTGCATATCATTTGCATTGCATCTCATTTGTTGTGCATCTTGCATTCTCCTTCCTTCATCAGTTTCTCATGTTTCTCTTTCCTTCATATCCAGTAAATCAAGCTGAGTCCTCGACACCAGTACGCAACTAGAGCCAATACAAGACGAATGATGGAGCAGATTCAACAGGAGCAAGTTGCCTTCAGGGAAGAGTTGGATTCTATGAAAGGAAAGATTGACTAGATCCTCGAAGCCATCCTCGCAGCTAGAAGAGAGGAAGAACAGCGTGAAGCCGCTGCTGTCGTCAACAACAATGGTCAAGGACAAAGGTCTACTGCCATCCCTTTGGTTCCAATTCCAAATCCTCATGGGATGCCGTTGAACTTCAATAACGCAGCCGAAGGGAACACTTCTCATCCAACCCCAGCGCCCGGAGTTACCATTGGAGCTATCCTGCAGGCCCAGCCTACTGCTGTGCAAATCCCAGCTCCCCATATCGAAGATACTCTGATGGATCATTATGACGACGTTCAGAACTATCATGCTGCTATCCCCATTTCCAGTCCTGTTGCCGCTCAGGATTCAGAAGCCATGAAGATGTGCCGAGATCTGGCCGAGAAACTCCGAGCCATGGAGGGGCATAACTCAAATTCTTTCAGTGCTTTGGAATTGTGCTTGGTGCCTGATGTTGTCATTCCTCCCAAGTTCAAGGTGCCCGAATTTTCGAAGTACAAAGGTCTTAGTTGCCCGAATATTCATCTAAAGATGTACTGTCGCAAGATGGCTGCCTATTCCAGAGATGAAAAGCTCATGATCCATTGCTTCCAAGACAGCTTGTCTGGGGCATCACTCGAATGGTATATGCAGCTGGAACGTGACAGTGTACACACTTGGGCCGAGCTAGCCGATGCATTTGTTAAGCAGTATAAATATAACATCGATCTTGCTCCTAACCGTACTCAGCTTCAGAGTATGACTCAGAAGGACAACGAATCCTTCAAGGAGTACGCACAACGATGGAGAGAGCTAGCCGCAAGGGTGCATCCACCTCTTGTTGACCGTGAACTTATTGACATCTTCATGGGTACTTTACAAGGCCAGTACTACGAAAAGCTGATCGGTAGTGTCTCTGCTGGATTCTCTGACCTAGTGATCGTCGGTGAGAGAATTGAAGAGAGTGGAAAGATCCCAGGAGGTCCTAACAACCATACCAATGCCAAGAAGCCTTTCAATGGATACAAGAAGAAGGAGGGCGAAAAAAATTCCATCTTTTCGCAGAAAGGGCAAGCTTCTCAACAAGCTCCTACTCCTATGCCTTATCAGGTTCCCTATTATCAGTATTCGTATGTTGCTGCTGCGCAATATGCTCCAATGCCTTATCAGCCAGCTGTTCAAGCAGTGCAAGCTCAGATGCCATGACAACAGGCTCCTCAGCAACAAGCCTACAACCAGCAAGGATATCAGTATCCTCCTCAGCAACAGCAGATGCAAGCTACTCAGCAACGACAAGGTGCTCGCCCACAGTGTCCGCAGAGAACATGGAGACCAGATAGAGTCTTTGATCGTCTACCAATGACATATGCCAAAATCTTTGCTCAGTTGATGGAGAAGAAAGTTGTTGTTCCGAGAGATTTGGCTCCTCCAACTGTCATTCCTGCCGATTACGATGGAAATGCTCATTGTAAGTTTCATAAGGGCACTCCAGGTCACACCATTGAGGACTGCAGGGCTTTCAAGCACATAATTCAAGACATGATCGACAAGGATGCTATCAACTTCAATGGGAAGTCTCCAAATATCATCAACAATCCGATGCCACCAGTCAACTAGTGCCAACATCAGATCGATTTCAGCCAAGTTCATTCCCCGAAGAAGGCTGTCATGCTGCCATTTCATATTTCGCATTTCTTATGTTTTGTCTTTGTTTATTTAAGTATTGTATGCTTTGAACAATTGCCATTCGTATTTGGTTTTCATTAATGTATCGTTTATGCATGTTTTGAATTAGTTATGTCGTATTCACTCATTTTTCACTTATCACCAACACGTTTATTCACTCCACTCTATTCACTGTTGTTTAGCTTGATTTGAGGGAGGATGATGAAAACAAGATACCCATAATTGCAAATTGTATGCTTTCAGACCGAATCTCGTCAATGATGTACATGCATTGCTTCAATTCCCCAAACACCGGAGATATAAGGAGTTAATCCCTAGTAAACCACTTCGAACTTAGAAGTAGCAGTTTCCTTCGGATATTCAAACCTTTTACACTCAACCTGGGGCAGGGTAGTGTTCAGTTAATTCAACCCCGCACCCGAATCAACAAGCAATGACCCATGCTATGGCAGTCACAACCTTCCAAAAAATAAAAATAATAAAAGATTTTGCTAAGTCAGACACCTTAGAGGGGACTTAGGCAAAATCAAGGCAATCCCGATGGATCTGACAAGCAAAGTCAATCCATGCAAAAGTTAGGGATCAGAAACAAAAGCAAAAGAGGACCCCGAAACCCTCAACAAAAACAAAATAAGATTCAGTGGCCATTCAAATAGGGTCACTGACACCCCAAAATAAGGTGACTGCCACATCAAGCAAACCTTGAATCATAAAGTTTACATCGTCAAGATAGGTGCAGAATTAAACGAGCGTAGGACTGGAGATCATTAAGAAGAAGGGGTGGGTACAAATCATACTTTGAGCCTAATATCCTTTGTTTCATAACCGTGAACCAGACCACGTTATAGCCCTCGAAAGACCTAATTGAGGCGAGGTTTATTCTGAAAGCATACTATCGCAAGGTTGCGTAACCTGACTCCTCACATGATTACTAATCACCATCATTGGTGTCATTATCCTTGCTTTATCTTTTACACCAATCAAATTAACGCAATATCTGGGCTAATAGTCCATTCGTCTCACTATCACGACACTCTCAATAAATGACACACTTTTTCAAAACTTACATTAAACTTTGCATTAATATTACCATTTATGAATGTACAATTTTAATTGCAAATCAGTGCTAGGTATTCAAAGACATCTCAACAAGGAGCAATTAGGGAGGAACCCGACTTTCAGGGGTGTACACGAGACAAGATAATTTCAAAGCCCATAGGCTGGGGCAAATCATTCAAGAGCTCGAGCAGGGGCAAACCATTACAATGTTCAGACTGGGGCAAGACCAGGTCGTCCTGACCATCAAGCAGAGTTGCAACTCTCTCTGAAGCAAATTCACAGTCACCCAAATATCCCAGACTGGGGACATCAAGGACATCTTCTTCTCCAATCATGGCATCTTCAGCAAACGGCGTGTCGAGGAAGTCAATCCCTCCCACCACCCGAAGTCCAATTTGCATTGGCAACTACCAGAAATCCACCATTGCTGGCGTCTCCCTGCATTTCCAATCACCTGTCTACAATCATATGCATCATACGCATGGCATTCACTATCATAAGTACCCTGCATCATATGCACACTCCAATCATATCTTACTTCCCCAGCTCTTGCCTCTCCGCGCATCAGCATTTGCATTTGCACTTCCACTCATATGGAATATCATTTATCATCCAGCATTCATATATGCAAGTCAAGGTCCAGGATCAACCTCGAAGAAACTTCAAAACAATCATCAGCCCAGTCAGGGGCAATCTTCTGCAATTGTGGGTTTCTCCCACAAAATTCGAAGTCATTCAAAGCAAGATTCATCCCAGTCAGGGGCATCTTTTTCAAGACCATGGGCACCTCCCATGACGTATTTCAACCTCGTATTCGATCAGATCTTCGAATCAACATTCAACCCAGTCAGGGGCATACCATTCAAAACCGTAAGCATTCCTCATGAAGTTGTTCAACCTTTTGTTGGGCAAATCTAAGGAGTTCAGTGCAAGATCCAACCCGAGCAGGGGCATCTTCAGCAAAACCGTGAGCGTACCTGTTGCACCCCAAAATTTGCCCTCACAATACAAGACTTTGTGCTTCTTGAAGGTTCACAAGGTTCACAAAATTCACAATGTTTACAAAGCTTTCCTAAGGGTCATGAGGTCTACAAAGCCACTTCATGATGTTCACAAGGTTCACAAAGTTCACAATTGGTCAGAAGAGTTGACAATTCCCTCAGACAATGCACCTCCTAAGCAGTGCATCCGAAACTAGGGTTTTGACTTTAATCAGGCTAAATGGACTTCCAAGACTTCAAGTGAGCTTCATAACATCTTATATGTGTATAAGAACCCCCATGTCAAGTTTCAAGACTTTTCTCAAAAGTTTGCTCAGTCAGATGATCAGATAAGTCAAAAGCAGTCAATGCAGTTAAAAAGTCAACTGTGGTCAAACCAAAGTCAAACTTCATGATTTTTTTTGCCAACATCAAAGAGAGATTTGGTCCCAGGGGTATTTTGGCCATTTTACACAAATTCTACCAATTCCTTGAAGCCGGGCTGTTATTAAAATTCTGAGGCATTTGATGCGTTATGGTTTTGAGGCATTTATCAATCACCAGTTCTGATCATATTGAGATTTGGCATTTGGTCAGTGGAGTTTAATTACGATTAGTTTTGCTGTTGATGCTGAAAATGTTGTGACCATGGCGCACATCCGTGTTTGGTTATGAAATTGCTGGCTAGAATTTAAGTTGGAATGCAAGTGAATTTAATCAGTGGATGAGATTAGGATTACGGGCGAGACAAGTACACAGACAAGAATATCATTCGTGAATATTTATGGTTTATGACTAAGTTAATGATTTTAAATATTTGTGGATTTATTCGCAAACGTTTATAATTTATAACTAAGAAATAAATATAAATTCAAAGCTGAACAGTCATGGATATATAAATGAAGTTCTGACATTTTTATTTCATAAAAGATATCATGATACAAAAAGGAATAAATTGTTTCACATTCTGAATTGCTGTAAAATTTCAACTACAGATGTTACTTCTATCCTAAAAAGCCCTAAGTCCTAAAGAATTCTAAGTCTTCATGATGTCCCTCGATCTTCACCGCAAATCTCTGATTAACCTGCACAAAGAGAAACAGAACAAAACAGAAGCAGAGAAGGGTTAGAAGTTTGTTTTCGACACTCTCAGAACAGCGTCATCATCGAGTGCCGGGAGTGGCACAACCGAAGCTGCGTCCTACCCCCGTTACCGATCCGCGCCATCGGCGTCAGATCAAGCAATTTCTGTTCTTATCAATACGGGACAGCCGAGAAAGATGAAGAGATAAAAGAAGTTTGGGCCGATAAATGATTAACTGAAAAGGGGCACGTGCCGAAAATTGGATTTTGTTTCTAAGTCAAGCTAAGCACCATTCTATCAAGTAAATATGGTAGCACTATCAAGTAAATGTGGTAATGCTATCAGATAAAACCAGGATCCCAAACTGATGTTCATAACCGAAGTGGATTGAAATCCAGAATTGAACAAGTGAATGCACATCAGAAAATCAGAAATGAAGAACTACACATCCAAGTGCTCAAAAGTCCGAATCCCCCTGCAAAAAATCACAACTCAAACTCATATTTTATAGCAAGCAAGAAATTCGAAACCGATATGTGGGCTCAGTTTGAGAACATCACAGCCCCGATCATCAGACAACAACAGCCAGCAGCACAATCAGTTCGTGAATCCAAACACCCCAGCCTTAAAATCCACGAAAGATTTGAGAGCATCGGAGAAGTCAGGTCAGCAGCAATAAACTGAATTGGCATATCCAAACCGCATCCGAAAAAACCAGTTCAGTTCGTGTCAAAAGGGATCCACATCTGAAAAAACAAATCAATCCAGTTATCAAACAAATCAAATAAAATCCAGAAAATCCGAGCAAATCCATATTCGAAAAAGGGTCAAACAATATCCAATCAAGGCAAGTTCGAAAAAGGAAATTTCAACCAAATCAAAAAGATATGTTCTGAAAACCCAGCGAAATCAAATAACATCAGGAAGTGAATCAAAATAAGAAAGTCTCAATCAGGATAAAATCAATACGAACCAACTCTGCATATCCAACAAAATCAATTTCGGATCATCAAATCAAATCAAAGTTAATTCACAAAAAATAACGTAAACATCATGTTACCCAAGCCCACAAAAATCAGAAAGAAGAGAGGTATAAAGTGGAACGAACTCACCAGAAAACCCTAACGATAAAAAACGGCGCTCAACCCAGAAGGAAGAGAACTCATCCGTGACTACCAACAAAAATCCGTTTAGACTCAGAGAAAGCCAAAGTCCTCATCATCGTCATTATCGCGAACCACAGGGAACCCAGTTCGTCCATCAATCTGAAACCGTTGGCCTCAGTTCAGGCATCACTGGCCCTAGCAAAACGAACATCAACAACAATCATCGGCCATTATCACAACGAATTGAGACAAACCGCTACAAACCCTAACAAAAGGGTGAGTAATTTGTGAAATATTTCATGGTTTTCTTTTGTCGTTTTTCAGGAATCTCAAGATGAGGGAGAAGACAACATCGAGAGAATCAGGAATACAAGGGAGATGAGGAAAGTGCTACGAAAGAGAAGGGGCATTCTGTATGGACGGCGCCGCGAACATAAGGGTTCAAGACGAACCCTGAAAGCTCAAAGAGATGAATGCATCGGCCCAGTTTTTTTTCTTATTAGGGTTATTGTTTTGTCTGTTTTTGTTTTGAGTTCAATGAATAAAACATTTTTTTAACATAAATTAAATTTTTTTTAACCGAACGTTTTTAAAATGATCAAGTTTTTTTTTCTCCTTTAAACACTAAAAAACCTTTTTCACAAAAAAAAAAAAACAAAACTCTTTTAAACTAAAATCAAGTTTTTTTTAAATAATTAAACCTTTTTTTTCAGAAAATTAAACCAATTGTTTTTTTAAGATAATTAAATCCTTTTTCAAAATATTGATATTAAACCTTTTTAAAAATAATTGACAAAACATTTTCTTTCTTTTTTTTGAAGTAAATTTTTAAGAAAACTGAAAACCCTTTTTTTAATTCAAGATTCATTGTCCTCCGTTAGAGACCTTTTCAAAAATCACAAAGAATAATGAGAGAAATCTCAAGTTTACTTCATTATTATTCTGTCTAACCCCATATACTGACTTTTTCTGTTTGTTTGGTTCTTGCAGCTGTTTGTGTTCAATGGACTTTTATTTCAGTTTAAATATTATTATATTTGTAACTGCCTATGGGATGTAATTTCGCGAACAATTGTCGCATTTATCTTTCCGCACTTTATATTCTGTCGTTGTATGGTTATTTGCTTCCTTCGCATTTTACCGTTAATTTCATCCCTCTGAAGCAATTAGGTCTAGTCGTTGACCGCGTCGATAGTCCTCACATTCCAACCTATGTCGTCTTTACAAACCCTAATTTTCATACATGTCTCGCCGTGGACAAAATTACAATTTTACCCCTAGCATTAGGTCAAAGAGCCGCCGCGCTCATTTTAGGGTTTCCCGCCGTGGAATCCCTAATTTAACCCTAATTACAACTTAACATTTCAACGTAGCAATTTGGAGTTCCTACACTCCGCGTAAGCGTGTCCTTAAGGCGCGTTTATTCCCCTTGAGACCTTGACCACTGTCAAGAGATCTCTAACCTCCCTTTTGAGGGGAACTACGATTACTCTGATTCCACTCCCGTAAGGATACGTAGGCACAAGATGCGATGTCTTGCCGAGTAAACTTAGAATTACCCCCCTTTATTATTTATTATTGCTTATTTATATTTTATTTATCTTTGCTATTTAATTATTTTGCTTATTATTTTGTAATTGTTTCTTGGATGTAAAGTTGTTTAATTATTTAATTATTATTATGGTTAGTAATTAGGGAGTGTAACAACATGTATGTAATATTAAAATAAATTTAGATCACTTTTAAATAAAGATAATTAAAATAAACACGTCACACACGTAAGTCGATTTTAATCGCCGTCTCACTTCCTAAGGATATCCCTCAAGTTGCCTACGAATAATGGTTAAGTGGGGTGTATAAAGCAAGTCCCTAAAATAGAAAAATCATCAAAGCCCCTTATGGTTGCCTTTACGAATCGAGTCCCTTTCGAAAAATGATGATGGTCCCTTATATGTGCTTATTACACCCCACAATGGCCTTCAAAAATCCAATTGTCCCTCACATGTCCCTTAACATCCAAAGTAAGGACTACCTACTCCATTATAGTAGGGATAGTCTTACTAAAGGAAAGAATAAAGAATAAGAAAGACCTTTAAACATTAGGGTAGGTTACTCCTAGGTGCTTGCTCACTTCAAAACTGTTTCACACTTAAACAAATTTTCGACAAGTTTTCAAACAAGTTCTTAACACATCCTTACATGGATTATTTATTAACTATTCTGAAAATTTTCTATTCACACACTACACTTTCAAAACAATTCAAAAGTGAGCTTAAGTACCTAAGAGCCCATGGATAACCATGGATGAAAAGGGTGCTAACACCTTCCCTTTTCATAACCTACCCCCCGGACCCAAAATATTCTCTAAGGTCTTTCCTGTTCTTTTATAACCTTTCCTTATGGATAAAATAAAAGTCGGTGGCGACTCTTGCTATCCGCAACATTGTTTAAAGTCAGTTCTCCCACCGTGTTACAGAACTGGCGACTCTGCTGGGGACTTATTTAAGAGGGGTACCCTTAGGAATTAAGATCACTTTAAGTTGTTTGCCTTGTTTGCTTTATTATTATATTGTTGGGGTGCTCTTATGTGTGAAAGGTCCTAACCCGGATCTAGTGTACCTTAGGTAAATGGCAATAGACCAAGGAAACTGTACGACGTATATCGATACGGTTGATCTGGTGGCCATAGTTAGTGCGACTTCTTGGTTGGTGCTTATATTCCTTAAGTCAAGTTGAGGATAATATTGAGGCTGCCATATGTTGTCAATGCACTAACTGACTTTTAGAACCCTAGTTAACTCATCTTGGCCTTTAGAAAGTAGTGAGGTAACCGGCTTTGGTGCAGACTGAAGTTGGTTGACACTCGATACTACGCTCATTGAGATCTTAAACTTGGAGGGTTTTGGTTGGCAAGTAAGTTGCCTTCTGAACAACCACCCTTGTGAAGGATCAATGATATTGAGATCCCTTAGAACCTGGTCACTTTTGTAGGACAGGATGAACCATCTAACTTCAGGGGAGGGTACTTGCCTTTGAACCTCATGCAAGCCTTTAAACCTAGGGCTATGGTGTGACTTGTTTGTGTGTGCCACATGTTTGTGATTGAGCATGACATCATGACATCATCATGCATCATAAGCATATCATTTTCCCTAACCATTTCAAGGACCAAAGGATTTATCTTTGTTCTTTGTTGCAGGTCATGGCTTCTGCTCGTAGAAACACCATCAGGATCAACTTTGTAGGGATACCTGCTAAGCTCAAGGAGTTGGTTTCCCTAGTGCCTGATCATTCCCAGTTCAACAAGAGACATGGTCACTTATTGGATCTAGTTACTTCAGGGTTCAGTGAAGACATGATGAGTGTGCTGTTTCAGTTCTCTGACCCTAAGCACCATTGCTTTACATTTCCTGATTATCAGCTGGTTCCAACCATGGAGGAGTTCTCTAAACTTCTGGGTATACCTGTTCTTGATCAGAAGCCATTCACAGGCTTAGAGAAGGAGCTTAAACCAGAAGTTATTGTTGCAGCTCTACATCTGAAGAAGTCTGACATTGTTCTAGAGACGAGAAGTGGAGTTAAAGGTATTCTTGCCAAGGTATTAGTGGATAAAGCTCAAATGTTCTTGAAGGCTATGAGCTACGATGCTTTTGAGGAAATCTTAGCCTTATTGATTTATGGCTTAGTGTTGTTCCCCAATCCTGATCAGTTCATAAACGTTCATGCCATCAACATATTCCTGAGTCACAATCCAGTGCCTACCTTACTTGGAGACATCCTACATTCTCTTCACACCCGTACTACAAGGGCAAGAGGAACTTTGATGTGCTGCATACCTTTACTTTCTAGGTGGTTTATTTCTCACCTTCCTCGCTCAGTAATGAAGAATGAGCAAGGGTTCAGATGGTCCAAGAGGATCATGTCACTTTCTCACTCAGACATCCATTGGTGCTCCAGATCTATGGAGAATGTCACCATCATTGACCATTGTGGGGAGTTTCCTAATGTGCCACTTCTAGGCATAAGAGGAGGCATCACCTACAACCCATCTCTAGCTTTACGACAGTTTGGTTACGCCCGGAGCGATGGTCCACATGACATGTTGATTCAGGGCATTGTGTTTGATTACGACAACGATCTTCAGGGTTACCGTCAGAGATTCATCCGAGCTTGGGGAAAGGTAAACAGGATTGACAGCAAGACACTGGAGCCTAAGTACACTATTCCTATGGAGGCTTATCTCAGATGGGTACGATCTCGTGCTCAGACACTCATGATGCCATATCCTGCCGTCCTACCAGTTACCATGGAACCTGTTGCTGAAGGAGACACAGCTTATACCATCCTTCACCCAGACATGCCTACTGATATGGAAGACTTGCAGAGATCATGGATCCAACTGAAAGAGCAAAGGGATACTTTCGAGGCTCATCACAAAGCAAGCCAAGCAAGGATCCTAGAGCTAACAAAGCTACTTCATGAGGAACGAAACCTCAACTCATACCTCAACACAAAGAGGAAACGTCCATGGGAGACTTAAAACCCCATCTTTTGTACTTATTTCGTTTTCATTTTTTTGTAAGCCTAAAAGGCAAAACAAGTTATTACTAATAAAAAGTTACTTTCTTGTTTGTTTAAGCAAATTTAAATCCCGCGGTCCTTGAAAACATTGCATATGCATTCCCATATCATTGCATCACAGGTTTATAATTGTGTACAGGTTTCTCATCTTCTCGCCGTTTATTTCAGCAATGGCTCTTGAACAATCAGTTAAGGATCTCCAGGCACAGAATGCACAGTTCCAAGAGCTAATCCGGAACCTATCTAAGGGGCAGGATGAATTGAAGACACTGCTGGCCAAGAAGACTAAGAAGGCTAGAAGGTCTGCTGGGTTGCTCAACATGGGAAGAAGGTTCAAAGGTCCTGTCAAGACCAAGGAACATGTTGAAGACTATGAATCTGAAGAATCTGAGCAGGAGAGAGGCAGTCTCCACAACACTATGGGGGACTCTGATTCTGAGGCTAACTACTACCATGAGCCTAACGAAGACAAATTCAAGATGCTGGTGGATAGAATGGATGCTATGGAATTACAGAAATCATCTGGGCTGGATTTTGAGGATTTGAGCTTGATATCTGGGGTGGTCATACCCATTGGGTTCAAAGTTCCTACATTTGTTGTCTATGATGGGGTCACTTGTCCCAAATTGCATCTGAGGTCTTATGTCAGAAGAATGCAACCCCACACTGCTGATAAAAAGTTGTGGATCCATTTCTTTCAAGAGAGTTTATCTGGAGCTCAGCTAGAGTGGTATTATCAGTTGGAGAGTGTCAACATCAGAGATTGGAATGACCTTGCTGAAGCTTTCTACAAGCAGTATCAATACAATGCTGACTTAGCCCCCACTCGCATGCAGCTTCAAAGCATGTCTATGGGTGCCAAAGAAAGCTTTAAGGAGTATGCTCAGAAGTGGAGAGACTTAGCTGGAAGAGTTCAACCCCCTTTGACCGATAGGGAGTTGGTTGATATGTTCATGTGTACGCTGAATGGTCCGTTTTACAGTCATCTCATTGGAAGCTCATCATCTGGCTTCACTGAGTTGATCATGACAGGAGAGCGAGTAGAGAATGGTATCAGGAGTGGTAAGATCCAAGTGGGCACTTCTTCATCAGGTGTTGCAAAGAAGCCTCCTACTGGGAAGAGAGAATCTAATGCTGTGTATGGTCAGCCTGATCGTAACAGAAGGCATCAGTCTGTTAGTGCAGTTCATATTTCAAATCCAACTCCTGCAACAACAGAGCAGCCTCAAGGCAACCAACAGAGGGCTAGAAGACAGTTCACGAAGATCAACATGTCAATGGCTCAGGCATTGCAACACTTGTTGAAAGCTGAACTTATTACCCTGAGGGAGGCCCCTCAGAATCCCAATGTTACCTCTCCCAAGTACAATCCCAATGCACGATGTGCATATCATTCAAACTGTCCAGGACATGATACTAATAACTGCTGGGTCTTGAAGAACAAAATTCAGGATATGATTGATGCTGGAGAAATTGAGTTTGATCCACCAGGTGCTCCAAATGTGATTACAGCTCCAATGCCAAATCACGAGAAGACTGTCAACGCCATTGATGAAGATATTGATGAAGATCTGCATGTCTATTCAGTTATGGAGTTGAACACACCATTGTCTGTTATCAAAAAGAGGTTAGTACAAGCTGGGATCTTTCCAGGTTGTCATGAAGATTGTCTATATTGTACCTATAAGCCGGATAGTTGCTTCATTTTGAGAGATGGGATTCAACATCTCATGGATAAATATACTATAGTGTTTGAAAGAAGACCAGCATCTGTAGAAAGTATGGTGGATCATCTGACTCAGGGTAAGAAGATTGAAGAGGTTGACATGGTTGACAAAGTACCACTAAGAATCACTTCAAAGGGTCCCATTAAAATCACTCATCAGGGCCCAATCAAGATTACTGCTGAAGGTCCTGTGAAAGTTGTTGCTGAAGCCAGAGTAGCTCCTCTGATCATTACCACTCCTGGTCCTATTCCTTATACGTCTGACAAAGCTGTGCCTTGGCACTACGGGTCTGATGTTTACATCCATGGTGTCAAGCAGGAGCCTTTACCTGATATGCCTGTTGACATTGATAATATTGCTGGATCTAGCAAGATCACTCGTAGTGGAAGAGTCTTCTCTCCTCCAGTTGCTTCTAAGAGTGCAGTTACTCCTGCTGTTACTTCCACCACTGATGCTCGGGGCAAGGGTCCTGTTATTGAGCCTGTATCTACTGATGTGCCAGCTGCTGATGACCTCTCTAAGCAGATGGAAGAAGTATTGAAAATCATTCGCAAAAGTGATTATGATATTGTTGATCAGCTGGGGCATACTCCCTCAAAGATTTCTATGCTTTCCCTGTTATTATGTTCTGAGGCTCATGCCAAGTCATTGATCAAGTTTCTAAAGATGGCTCATGTACCCAGTGCAATTTCTGTGGACCAGTTTGAGAATTGTGTTGCTCACCTGACCTATGACAACGGGTTAGGATTTTCTGATGCTGACTTGACCCCTGCCAAGAGGGATCATAACAGGGCCTTGCATATTTCAATTGAATGCAGGGGCACTACCCTGTCTCATGTGCTGATAGACAATGGTTCCTCTCTGAATGTGTTGCCTAAGGAAGTCCTGAACAAGCTGAGTCCTGAAGATACGGTATTGAAGCCCAGTAATATTGTGGTAAAGGCTTTTGATGGTTCTAGAAGAGTAGTGCATGGGGAAATTGATCTTCCAATCAAGGTTGGTTCTCAGGTGTTCACTGCTACATTCTATGTGATGGATATTCGTCCTTCGTACTCATGTCTGCTTGGTCGCCCCTGGATCCATGGGGCAGGTGCTGTGACCTCCACATTACATCAAAAGTTGAGATATCCGGTGAATGGAAAAGTTGTTACTGTCTTTGGAGAGGAAGAATACTTTGTCAGCCATGTAAACACTTTCAAGTATCTAGAAGTAGAAGGTGAATACATTGAAACTCCATGTCAGTCATTTGAAGTGGTTCCCTGGGCTGTTAAGGATTGTGTGACTCCTCCTGCTGTGAAGAAGGTTCCTGTGGTCATCAGAAACCCTCCAACAATGGCAATGGCCTCCCTCAATGATGCAAAAGCTGTGGTGGAAGAAGGTGGTTGTACTATTTGGGGTCAGCTTCCTGATGTTCCATACAAGTCTGACAAGTTTGGTTTGGGTTTCACTGCAGAGTCCCAGAAGGTTGTCCGTCGTGCCCGTGCTGTTCGTATCACCAATCAAGGGGTTATCAATGCTGTGGGAGATCAAGATGAAGACTACAACTTGGAGGCATGGATTTTTCCTACTGTGGGTGCTGGACTCAATAATTGGACAGCTGAAGATGTTATCCCTATCTCCTTTAGTCAGGAGTAAATACTATTACTGTGTTATGTTTTTAAATTTATGATTTCTGGAACAATTAAAACTTTCAAGCCATGTGCCTTACCCGGGGCACAATGGTGTGCTTGTTACGGGTTGTCATTTCATTTGCATACTTCATTCAATAAAATCAGTGGACGTTTCGTTTTCGTAAATATTGCGTTCCTTGTCTTTCTTTTTCTTTTATTTTTGCTTTATCAGCTATGTGTTCTTACACACACCCACGTCACTAAAATGCAGATCCTCATCCACTCTGGATCCAGTTGATAACAGTTCTACTATTGCCAATTACAATTTCGAGAATCCGATCTATCAAACTGAAGACGGAAACGAGGACGATTGTGAAATACCTGTAGAGCTTGCTAGGTTGTTACAACAAGAAGAGAAAGCTATACAGCCACATGAAGAGCCAGTCGAAGTTGTGAATCTGGGAACTGAAGAAAACAGAAAAGAGGTCAAGATAGGGGCTGATTTAGAGGACAGTGTCAAGAGCAGGTTGATTCAGATGCTACGTGACTATGTGGAGATCTTTGCTTGGTCTTATGAAGATATGCCAGGGTTGGATACAGACATTGTGGTTCACCGTTTGCCAGTGAAAGAAGATTGTCGTCCAAAGAAGCAGAAGGTTCGTCGTATGCGTCCTGAAATGTCAGAAAAGATCAAAGCAGAGGTAATGAAACAGTTCAATGCAGGGTTCTTGGCCGTAACTTCTTATCCTCAGTGGGTTGCAAATGTGGTACCAGTTCCTAAGAAAGATGGTAAGGTACGTATGTGTGTAGACTACAGAGATCTGAACAAGGCTAGCCCTAAAGATGACTTTCCACTTCCTCATATTGATATTCTGGTAGACAACACTGCTCAGCATAAGGTATTCTCTTTTATGGATGGTTTCTCTGGTTACAATCAAATCAATATGGCACCTGAAGATATGGAGAAGACTACATTTGTGACACAGTGGGGCACCTTTTGCTATAAGGTAATGCCATTTGGTTTGAAGAATGCAGGGGCAACATATCAGCGTGCTATGGTGGCTTTGTTTCATGATATGATTCATCATGAGATAGAGGTATATGTGGATGATATGATAGCCAGGTCTCAGAATGAAGAACAACATCTTGATCATCTGCACAAGTTGTTTGAGAGGTTGAAGAAATACAGGTTGAGATTAAATCCAAACAAGTGTACTTTTGGAGTTAGATCTGGAAAGCTCCTGGGTTTCATTGTCAGTGGAAAAGGTATTGAAGTGGATCCTGCAAAAGTGAAAGCTATACGAGAGATGCCAGCTCCCCGTACTGAGAAGGAGGTTAGAGGTTTCTTGGGACGATTGAACTACATTGCAAGATTTATTTCCCAATTAACTACCATCTGTGAGCCAATCTTCAAGTTGTTGAAGAAAGATCAGGTGATGGAATGGAATGATGAGTGCCAGACTGTCTTTGATGAAATCAAGAGATATTTGCTAGAACCTCCAATTTTAATGCCACCAGTTGATGGAAGACCCTTGATTATGTATTTAACAGTATTAGACAACTCAATGGGGTGTGTATTGGGGCAACATGACGAGTCTGGTCGAAAAGAGCAGGCAATATACTACCTTAGCAAAAAGTTTACCGACTGTGAAACAAGATACTCACTGCTCGAGAAAACTTGCTGCGCTTTGGCATGGGCTGCTCGCCGACTAAGACAGTATATGTTGACCCATACTACCTTGTTGATTTCGAAGATGGATCCAATCAAGTACATATTTGAGAAACCTGCTCTCTCCGGAAGAATTGCAAGATGGCAAATGATCTTGACGGAATATGATATACAGTATACTACTCAGAAGGCCATTAAGGGGAGTGTTGTTGCTGATCATTTGGCTCATCAAGCAGTAGATGATTACCAGTCAATGAATTTTGAGTTCCCTGATGAAGACGTTATGTCTGTTACCAAAGAACCTGGACAATATGACGGACCTGAACAAGGATCCCGATGGACTATGGTTTTTGATGGTGCCTCCAATGCACATGGTAATGGTGTTGGTGTTGTGATTAGTTCCCCTGAAGGTTGTCATACCCCGATTACTGCCAGACTTTGTTTCTATTGTACCAATAACATGGCTGAGTATGAGGCATGTATCATGGGTATGCAAGTTGCTATTGATATGAAGATTCAGTTCCTTGAGGTGTATGGAAATTCAGCTCTGGTAGTAATTCAGATTAAAGGAGATTGGGATACAAAGCATGATAATCTCATTCCTTACAGAGAACATGCGTTGTCTTTGATCCCACATTTCAAAGTGATTACTTTTGGACATATGCCACGAAGAGAGAATCAGTTGGCAGACGCATTGGCCACCATGGCATCTATGTTTGAGAGCAGCTGGGATGATGAAGCTCCCAAGATTACCATTGATAGATTTGAGAAGCCTGCATACTGCAATGAGATTGACACTGAAGGGGCAGAGGAGAAGCCTTGGTTCTATGAAGTGAAAAACTATCTTGAAGCTCAGGAGTTCCCTGAAGGGGCATCTGTCAAAGATAGGAAGTTCCTGAGAAGGTTTTCTGCTAAGTTCTTTCTGAGTAATGGCATTCTGTATAAGCGTAATCATGATTCAACTATGCTTCGTTGTGTGGATAAGAAGGAAGCTACAGAAATTATGGAAGAGATGCATGATGGGACCATTTGTAGTCAAGACAGTGTTCTCAGGAGGTGCCATGATACTGACTACAATGGATGGTGAAGACTTCCCACAACCTGTAAACGCAGACATAGTTAAAAAATACTACGCATAAAAAGAGACCCGCTAGGTTGACAGGCCTAGGCAAAAATAAGGGCATCCCGGCAAACCAAAAGGGTTTGGGCAAAAATTAGGGATATATATATAAAAAGATGTACACCCGGCAAGTCGAAAACCTGAAAAGGCGGCTTGGGCAAAAAAGGGTATCCCGGTGGATTGAAAACCTGAAAGGGCAATCCAGGCAAAAGTTAGGGATTAAAGCGTATGACTATGTCTCTTTTGGATCACTCATGAAACTGCAACCAGTTGTACTACTTACTCAAGCTCAAACAGATAAAGCTCAATCCAATCGTTTCCGTCTCAACAGCAAGAAGATGAGATACTTGAGTGGCAATAGTAGAATTGAAACTCAATAGGATTATTTCCCACATAGCTGATTCTTTTTGCAAAACTTCATGACAAAATTCTCTTACTAGGGTTTATGTCTCCTTGTACAAACTTACCCGTGTATGGGTCACTTTTGATATAAATAAATTCCATCTTTTGAATCCAGATTTACTTTTACCCTATTTACATAAGCGAAACGTCCATTGGTTGTGTTTGAATGTATGTATGCCTTTGAATATGATTGATGTTTACCAGAAATGCATGAAAATGCAGTAATAGTATTTACTAAGGACGAACGAGGGAAGGATTTCAACGAAGCTTCGCCGGTTCATCTTTTCAAGACAGTTACAAACCATCAGTAGGACTAATCCATTTTCACAAAGTCTAATCTCCCCTGGAATTTATATCCATCTCTTTTATCCTCATACGGATATACGGGAAATTACTTTCCAATAAGGGCACGATGAACGAAGACGGGATGTTATACTTATCCTACTATCAAACGAAAACGAAGGTTATCTATACCCTACTATCCCCAACAACGGGAGGTTATCTATACCTTGTTATCCCCAACAACGGGAGGTTATCTATACCTTGTTATCCCCAGCAGACGGAGGGTTATATATTCTTCAACAACGAATCGGGATTTATTTTCCTTGGCCAGCAGTTGTTATACAAGGATATCCAGACACTTCCAGCAGTGTCATATCATACATACATCATTTACATCATACCATAACATATATGTCTATAGTACATTACCTAAGTGTATCATGTCATACATGCATACATAAAGCATAAACTAATGTTGTTATACAGAATGCTACCTTGTTCTCAGGTTAATTATCCAACAAACAAGCTTATGATCTTTGGGACTGCTTTATTGTAACCTCAGGGTTACTTTATCCTCCTGATGAGCTTCTTATTACTTTGGGACTGCCTTATTGTAACCTCAGGGTTATTTTATCCTCCTGATAGCCTCTCATGACTTCAAGACTGCTTTAGAGCTACTGATTGCTCTATCCTCCTGAAATCATCCTATTACTTCAAGACTGCTTTAGAGCTATTCATTGCTCTATCCTCATGAGGTCATATTACTACTTCAAGACTGCTTTAGAGCTATTCATTGCTCTATCCTCCTGAAGCCATCTAATTATTTCAAGACTGCTTTAGAGCTATCCATTGCTCTATCCTCCTGAAATCATTACTTCAAGACTGCTTTAGAGCTATTGATTGCTCTATCCTCCTGAAGACATATCACATTATTACTTCAAGACTGCTTTAGAGCTATTGATTGCTCTATCCTCCTGAAGACATATCACATTATTATTTCAAGACTGCTTTAGAGCCATTCATTGTTCTATCCTCCTGAAATTATATCACTGCTTCAAGACTGCTTTAGGGTTATCACTATTGATTGCTCTATCCTCATGAAGACATGCTGCTACATCATTATTATTCCAGACTCCTGACAGATTTCATCATACACCCATATTTTGAACTGCTCCCCCCCTAGTGGCATCTTTAAGCCCACTCAATCGTATTCAACTAGCCATCTGTACCACTCTAGTGCACTGGTGAGTGCAAATTTTTGGGCTTTTGTGTTCAATCCCCTTCAACCTTCCAGGTTACGACTGGCAAATATACCAATCTAACCCCTCAGGTTTCAGAAAATTGAACAGGGGCAGCTGTTGCACCCCAAAATTTGCCCTCACAATACAAGACTTTGTGCTTCTTGAAGGTTCACAAGGTTCACAAAATTCACAATGTTTACAAAGCTTTCCTAAGGGTCATGAGGTCTACAAAGCCACTTCATGATGTTCACAAGGTTCACAAAGTTCACAATTGGTCAGAAGAGTTGACAATTCCCTCAGACATTGCACCTCCTAAGCAGTGCATCCGAAACTAGGGTTTTGACTTTAATCAGGCTAAATGGACTTCCAAGACTTCAAGTGAGCTTCATAACATCTTATATGTGTATAAGAACCCCCATGTCAAGTTTCAAGACTTTTCTCAAAAGTTTGCTCAGTCAGATGATCAGATAAGTCAAAAGCAGTCAATGCAGTTAAAAAGTCAACTGTGGTCAAACCAAAGTCAAACTTCATGATTTTTTTTGCCAACATCAAAGAGAGATTTGGTCCCAGGGGTATTTTGGCCATTTTACACAAATTCTACCAATTCCTTGAAGCCGGGCTGTTATTAAAATTCTGAGGCATTTGATGCGTTATGGTTTTGAGGCATTTATCAATCACCAGTTCTGATCATATTGAGATTTGGCATTTGGTCAGTGGAGTTTAATTACGATTAGTTTTGCTGTTGATGCTGAAAATGTTGTGACCATGGCGCACATCCGTGTTTGGTTATGAAATTGCTGGCTAGAATTTAAGTTGGAATGCAAGTGAATTTAATCAGTGGATGAGATTAGGATTACGGGCGAGACAAGTACACAGACAAGAATATCATTCGTGAATATTTATGGTTTATGACTAAGTTAATGATTTTAAATATTTGTGGATTTATTCGCAAACGTTTATAATTTATAACTAAGAAATAAATATAAATTCAAAGCTGAACAGTCATGGATATATAAATGAAGTTCTGACATTTTTATTTCATAAAAGATATCATGATACAAAAAGGAATAAATTGTTTCACATTCTGAATTGCTGTAAAATTTCAACTACAGATGTTACTTCTATCCTAAAAAGCCCTAAGTCCTAAAGAATTCTAAGTCTTCATGATGTCCCTCGATCTTCACCGCAAATCTTTGATTAACCTGCACAAAGAGAAACAGAACAAAACAGAAGCAGAGAAGGGTTAGAAGTTTGTTTTCGACACTCTCAGAACAGCGTCATCATCGAGTGCCGGGAGTGGCACAACCGAAGCTGCGTCCTACCCCCGTTACCGATCCGCGCCATCGGCGTCAGATCAAGCAATTTCTGTTCTTATCAATACGGGACAGCCGAGAAAGATGAAGAGATAAAAGAAGTTCGGGCCGATAAATGATTAACTGAAAAGGGGCACGTGCCGAAAATTGGATTTTGTTTCTAAGTCAAGCTAAGCACCATTCTATCAAGTAAATATGGTAGCACTATCAAGTAAATGTGGTAATGCTATCAGATAAAACCAGGATCCCAAACTGATGTTCATAACCGAAGTGGATTGAAATCCAGAATTGAACAAGTGAATGCACATCAGAAAATCAGAAATGAAGAACTACACATCCAAGTGCTCAAAAGTCCGAATCCCCCTGCAAAAAATCACAACTCAAACTCATATTTTATAGCAAGCAAGAAATCCGAAACCGATATGTGGGCTCAGTTTGAGAACATCACAGCCCCGATCATCAGACAACAACAGCCAGCAGCACAATCAGTTCGTGAATCCAAACACCCCAGCCTTAAAATCCACGAAAGATTTGAGAGCATCGGAGAAGTCAGGTCAGCAGCAATAAACTGAATTGGCATATCCAAACCGCATCCGAAAAAACCAGTTCAGTTCGTGTCAAAAGGGATCCACATCTGAAAAAACAAATCAATCCAGTTATCAAACAAATCAAATAAAATCCAGAAAATCCGAGCAAATCCATATTCGAAAAAGGGTCAAACAATATCCAATCAAGGCAAGTTCGAAAAAGGAAATTTCAACCAAATCAAAAAGATATGTTCTGAAAACCCAGCGAAATCAAATAACATCAGGAAGTGAATCAAAATAAGAAAGTCTCAATCAGGATAAAATCAATACGAACCAACTCTGCATATCCAACAAAATCAATTTCGGATCATCAAATCAAATCAAAGTTAATTCACAAAAAATAACGTAAACATCATGTTACCCAAGCCCACAAAAATCAGAAAGAAGAGAGGTATAAAGTGGAACGAACTCACCAGAAAACCCTAACGATAAAAAACGGCGCTCAACCCAGAAGGAAGAGAACTCATCCGTGACTACCAACAAAAATCCGTTTAGACTCAGAGAAAGCCAAAGTCCTCATCATCGTCATTATCGCGAACCACAGGGAACCCAGTTCGTCCATCAATCTGAAACCGTTGGCCTCAGTTCAGGCATCACTGGCCCTAGCAAAACGAACATCAACAACAATCATCGGCCATTATCACAACGAATTGAGACAAACCGCTACAAACCCTAACAAAAGGGTGAGTAATTTGTGAAATATTTCATGGTTTTCTTTTGTCGTTTTTCAGGAATCTCAGGATGAGGGAGAAGACAACATCGAGAGAATCAGGAATACAAGGGAGATGAGGAAAGTGCTACGAAAGAGAAGGGGCATTCTGTATGGACGGCGCCGCGAACATAAGGGTTCAAGACGAACCCTGAAAGCTCAAAGAGATGAATGCATCGGCCCAGTTTTTTTTCTTATTAGGGTTATTGTTTTGTCTGTTTTTGTTTTGAGTTCAATGAATAAAACATTTTTTAACATAAATTAAATTTTTTTTAACCGAACGTTTTTAAAATGATCAAGTTTTTTTTTCTCCTTTAAACACTAAAAAACCTTTTTCACAAAAAAAAAAAACAAAAATCTTTTAAACTAAAATCAAGTTTTTTTTAAATAATTAAACCTTTTTTTTCAGAAAATTAAACCAATTGTTTTTTTAAGATAATTAAATCCTTTTTCAAAATATTGATATTAAACCTTTTTAAAAATAATTGACAAAACATTTTCTTTCTTTTTTTTGAAGTAAATTTTTAAGAAAACTGAAAACCCTTTTTTTAATTCAAGATTCATTGTCCTCCGTTAGAGACCTTTTCAAAAATCACAAAGAATAATGAGAGAAATCTCAAGTTTACTTCATTATTATTCTGTCTAACCCCATATACTGACTTTTTCTGTTTGTTCGGTTCTTGCAGCTGTTTGTGTTCAATGGACTTTTATTTCAGTTTAAATATTATTATATTTGTAACTGCCTATGGGATGTAATTTCGCGAACAATTGTCGCATTTATCTTTCCGCACTTTATATTCTGTCGTTGTATGGTTATTTGCTTCCTTCGCATTTTACCGTTAATTTCATCCCTCTGAAGCAATTAGGTCTAGTCGTTGACCGCGTCGATAGTCCTCACATTCCAACCTATGTCGTCTTTACAAACCCTAATTTTCATACATGTCTCGCCGTGGACAAAATTACAATTTTACCCCTAGCATTAGGTCAAAGAGCCGCCGCGCTCATTTTAGGGTTTCCCGCCGTGGAATCCCTAATTTAACCCTAATTACAACTTAACATTTCAACGTAGCAATTTGGAGTTCCTACACTCCGCGTAAGCGTGTCCTTAAGGCGCGTTTATTCCCCTTGAGACCTTGACCACTGTCAAGAGATCTCTAACCTCCCTTTTGAGGGGAACTACGATTACTCTGATTCCACTCCCGTAAGGATACGTAGGCACAAGATGCGATGTCTTGCCGAGTAAACTTAGAATTACCCCCCTTTATTATTTATTATTGCTTATTTATATTTTATTTATCTTTGCTATTTAATTATTTTGCTTATTATTTTGTAATTGTTTCTTGGATGTAAAGTTGTTTAATTATTTAATTATTATTATGGTTAGTAATTAGGGAGTGTAACAACATGTATGTAATATTAAAATAAATTTAGATCACTTTTAAATAAAGATAATTAAAATAAACACGTCACACACGTAAGTCGATTTTAATCGCCGTCTCACTTCCTAAGGATATCCCTCAAGTTGCCTACGAATAATGGTTAAGTGGGGTGTATAAAGCAAGTCCCTCAAATAGAAAAATCATCAAAGCCCCTTATGGTTGCCTTTACGAATCGAGTCCCTTTCGAAAAATGATGATGGTCCCTTATATGTGCTTATTACACCCCACAATGGCCTTCAAAAATCCAATTGTCCCTCACATGTCCCTTAACATCCAAAGTAAGGACTACCTACTCCATTATAGTAGGGATAGTCTTACTAAAGGAAAGAATAAAGAATAAGAAAGACCTTTAAACATTAGGGTAGGTTACTCCTAGGTGCTTGCTCACTTCAAAACTGTTTCACACTTAAACAAATTTTCGACAAGTTTTCAAACAAGTTCTTAACACATCCTTACATGGATTATTTATTAACTATTCTGAAAATTTTCTATTCACACACTACACTTTCAAAACAATTCAAAAGTGAGCTTAAGTACCTAAGAGCCCATGGATAACCATGGATGAAAAGGGTGCTAACACCTTCCCTTTTCATAACCTACCCCCCGGACCCAAAATATTCTCTAAGGTCTTTCCTGTTCTTTTATAACCTTTCCTTATGGATAAAATAAAAGTCGGTGGCGACTCTTGCTATCCGCAACATTGTTTAAAGTCAGTTCTCCCACCGTGTTACAGTACCTCATGAAGTTGTTCAGCCTTTTGTTGAGCAAGACAAGACATCAAGACAAACTCAACCCAATCAGGGGCATCCTCTTCAGAATTCATGGGCGTAACCATGAATTCATTTCAGCAAAACTATGATATCCAAGCAAAGACGGTGGGCGTACCCCGTTGATTCATTTCAATCCAATCTTCCTCTTGGGTGTTTCCCAATGAGTTGTATCCAGCAAGCGTGACCGTTGTCAATTCCCTTACTATCATCCTTTTGGTGATAGTCGAACCTCGTCAGTTCAACTTAGCCCGCATCCTTTTGGTGTTGGTAACCTTCAATTAGTGTGTGTCCTATCATCCTTTTGGTGGTAGTGACGGGTGTGTGTTTCGCTCCATCATCCTTTTGGTGGTGGGTCTGGCATTTCGTCGATGTCAGATTGTGCGATGTGTTTATTTGTGTTTCGCTCCGTCATCCTTTTGGTGGGGGGTCTATCATGGTCATTAATGATAGATTGTGCGATGTGTTTTGTGTTCGCTCCGTCATCCTTTTGGTGGGGGGGTCTATCATGGTCATTAATGATAGATTGTGTGATATGTTTAGTGTGAGTTTGCTTCGTCATCCTTTTGGTGGGGGGTCTACCATGGTCATTAATGATAGATTGCGCGATGTGTTTTGTGTTCGCTCCGTCATCCTTTTGGTGGGGGGTCTGTCATAGTCATTAATTTCAGATTGTGCGATTGTGTTTTGCTCTACTATCATTTTGGAGGTAGTAGCTGTGTGTGTTTCATCCCATCATCCTTTTGGTGATGACAACTTTTTGCCGATTATTTACAGTTTACTCATGGGTTTACATTTTCCGGTATTTCGATTCCCAAGTACACCTTTTGTTTTCGGACAAATTCAGGGTCTTCTTTATATCTAATTGACTTCTACCACGGGAGAATGAACGTTGCAGCAGTTCATTTCCCTAGCTTTAAGCCAATTAGATAGGGGCATCAGCCATTGAAACGATTTTCCCCAGCCTGTGGGTTTTATAGATAAGTTTATTTGTGTTTCGCTCCGTCATCCTTTTGGTGGGGGGTCTATCATGGTCATTAATGATAGATTGTGCGATCCGTGTTGTGTTTCCCTTCGTCATCATTTTGGTGGGGAGTCTATCATGGTCATTAATGATAGATTGTGCGATATTGTTTGGTGTGAGTTTTTCTCTATTATCCTTTTTGTGGTAGTAGCCGTGTGTATCTCTCCCCATCATCTTTTAGTAATGTTGACCTTTTCCCAGACATTCCTTTTCTTTTCGGACAAATTCAGGGTCTTCTTTATATCTAATTGACTTCTACCTTGAAAGAGTGAGCGCCATAGTCGTTCATCTTACTCGGTCTAAGCCAATTAGATAGGGGCATCTGTCATACCCCAAATTTGTCCTACCTGTATGATTTGCATCTGTACGTCCATCCACCAACCATTACTCATAAAATCCAAAAAAATATGTTCATCAGGCCAAGAATGAGTATTTACTAAAGGTTAGTCAGGTTTGACCTAATCTTGGTCAAATTGGTCATGTTGCATAATCAAGGTCAAAAGCATTGATTTAGTTGGAGTATGGATTAAGTAACCGGACAATGGTTGAGTTATTAGTACTTCATGGTTGGTAGTAATCAAGATATGGTTCATTCTTCAATCAGAGTTTTATGTAATGCTTTGGAGTCCATATTTTATTTCACGATTTTTTCCGATTTGAAAGCAGGATGCTTGATTAAGAAGGTTTATGGTGACAATTTTGGTTTGACATGATGCAAGAGGCAAGAGTTCAAGTCATATTTCACAAATGGCTTTAAGGTTTTAAATTCTAAATTTCAAGATTGGTTCATGATTATTTATCAAGAGACTGATTCAGGACATTATGCAAATCCAAGAGTGGCTTCGAATGTAAAACGTGGAGTTCATATGAAATTTGAGTTTTAGTCATCTTTATCCGTAATCGAAGAATCCAAAGACCATTTTTAAAATCCAATGCTCAAAGCCCAATTGGTTTGTCAAAATCCACTCAAATTTCAAAAAGGCATGTATCAAAAAATATTAAAAGCCTTTGTCCATTACATTAGTAATTATGGAAATTACACTTGAAACAAAATATAAAAAATATCCCAACAGCTATTTCCAAAGCCTCATGCCAGCATGCACCGCTTTCCAAGAATCTTACTCCATGTTGGCGTGGGTTGCGGCGCGAAATGAACATCAATGAGTGCCTCATCTCAGACCATCATAGCTGCAATTTATTTCCTGCACACACCAATTGAAAAGTTTTCTCATGAAACCAATGTCAAATAAAATAACAAGATGGTCAACAAAGTCCAATAACTGTGATGAATTCCATGGCCCACACGGTCCAAGTATCATTTGCCATTAGAATGAGTTTCAAAAAATAAATAGTTACAGGAAGAGTTGGGAAGGATTGTAAGCTTGTACGGTCCCAATGCTAACAAACCGACTACAGAAGAACCAGCTAGTAAATTGCTCAAGCCGACAGAATATTGTTCACCTTCGACATATAGCTACCCACGCAGCTGGATCGTACACGAAACGCAGCAGGGTCACTAATTCTTGTCCTGCATAGATGGCACAGTATGAAAACCACAATTCACGCACAACACCATTACTCATAATAGTGGTTTCAGCATATTACACAAAGGTCCACAACAAACAAAAGAAAGGAAAGAATCTGCAAGTGCAGAGTAGGCTAGATGCCTCATGAGTCTCGTACGACATCAAAGCCACGACTTGCAAAGCCCTTAATACTATTTTGGGCACATGAAGCAAAAGAACCGGAAACAGAAACGGATGAAAATACAGTAACATGACAACTGAATTGGTAGCGAGGATACATTACCACGTGACTCGCTGCATACATTCGGTATTCACGTGAGACAAGTCGCGGCGCACCAAAGGAAAATGTGTACGGAGAAATTCCAAATTCCACGCAACGCAAAACTGGACGAAACAGATCGAGAGTGAGAACCTTCTCAGTACCCCATGAGACCTCACAAAAAAAACCTGCCAATACACACTCGCAGCCGGTACGACCATGACCCGCGACATCAAACCTCATATACCACAAGGTAGACAACAGCCTGCGTGTTGTGAAAAGAAAATTCAGCAGCACGTGGAGACTGGTACGAAAGAAGCCGTTCATACCATAGCCACAACTCCAGCTGCAAGAAAAAAGAAGAAATGGGAAATAAGATTAGTAGAGTGGAAATATTTATTCGAGCATCTTCAGAATGAACAGCAAGAGGAATGTTGAATATACATGCTAAGACATTTCTGTCACACCAAAACTAATGACCTGAGAATCAAGATTCACGTGAGTAGTAGAGCGCGATCTTCTCAGGTGAAGGTTGTATCATTACTACCTGCCATTGTTGAAGCAAAAGGATTGAAATTAACAGAATACTTAGCCCCCAAAATAGTCAGAATTTGGAATATCACAAGATGAGGAAATGAGACAGTTGGATAAGTCTTGATTTGAATAAAACAAGTCTAAAAAGCTCACCGAAGTTTCCTTAGTTTTGCTGATAGTTTGGCTCCCATTCACTGCGTGATCAAATGGGAAGTCAAAAACTTTGAAGTATAGGCCATGTTACAGGAACAACGACATGAGCCTTGATGATTTAACCATAACTTTTGGGATAAGGCGAATCGGTGATAATAGTTTTGTCACCGGTAAATTAAATGCCAGCAGAGCAAAAAGAGCTATAGCACACCTCAGCAAGAGTACAACATGAGATAAGTTATTCTTGTGGCAGCAAAATGGTCGAAGCAGCCAAACTTCACAAGTTCAACGGTAAGAAACTAAGCTACTTCACACATATTTCAAGCCATACGCACCTACAAAATAAAAGAAATAGAAAAGAAAATCAGTGTCACGTTTCACTAAAACAAAAGGAAGTGCAAATAGGAGAAGACAATGAAATTTCGGAGTATGGTAATGAAAGAGGGACGCTATGCAAAATATGAGAGATGAGGGTTGCGTTGTTGTTTTTCCTTTGATTCTTGACTGGATCCGTGGCCGTGGCGATCGATTCCATCGGAGCTCAGAAAATTGGATCATTAGATCGATGCTACCGCTTCTTTCTTGTATCTTCTAAAATCTGAATCGTGTTCGTCGTTCAGGGTCTGATATACTGTGTTGCTACTGCATCTACAAAGCGTGCATTTAACTGTAATGGGATCGCCGACACCTAATTTTGATCTTTTTGATGTTTATTTTCGACGTGCCAATTTGGATCGAGATGGCCGCATCAGCGGTGCCAAGGCCGTCTCCTTCTTCCAAAGCTCCGGTTTGCCCAAGAACGTTCTTGCACAGATATGGGCATTTGCAAACCAAAATCAGAGTGGTTTCCTTGGTCGCGCAGAGTTCTACAATGCACTCAAACTTCTCACCGTTGCACAGAGCAAGCAGGAACTCACTCCTGAAATGTATTTCGAAGCTGCATTGTATGGCCCAGCCGTATCTAAGACTCTTGCTCCTCAAATCAATTTCAGTGCCACAGCTACACCTACACCGGCACAAAAGTCATTATATCAGTATAGAAAGATGAATTCCATGTGAATCATAACTGCACCAAGGTCATTATCAAAAACAAACCAAGACAGAATCAATATCGCGACAAATACATGCATGGCATATGGCAGGCTTCACGCGTTGGACTTCACGCGGCAAACTCGTCATTTTCTGCACTCACCGCCAAAACAAAACCTGACATATAAACCTGCAACTCACAAAAACAAGGAGTATTGGTATCAGATAACAGACCTCAAACAATTTCACAAAAAGCAAAACCAACCGGTACGAGAAATAAAACGGCAGCACAAAATTGTTGATAGTTATCACTCTTCCTTTCCAATTGCAAGCCAAGATTTCACCATGTGAATTACTCCCAACATGCATTTAAGCCGTGGCATGAGTGCCGTTTCGACCTGTCATGTTTGTTCCAGCTGTTGAACCGCGACGGTAAAACGAAGAACAACATTATATCATGCCAAGCTCCAAGCGTCTGAGATAAGTAAAATGTGATGATAGCTGCGAGTATGTTGCTCACACCTTGCCTGCTTCACAAAAATTATCCATCAGACAGAGTAACAATAAAACTTGAACATTAATTACCACAGTAAAAAGCAGAAAGGGGGAGTTACCGCAGTGAAAATCAATTAAAAGTATTTACCTCACTACAGACAAAATAAGAGATTGAGTAAGGATCTTTTCTGAGGACCCTTCATTCCACACAGCACATCACTCCTTCCACTTTTACCCTTCTCCATCTGGTATAAAGAGAAAACAAAAGTTAACAAGAAAAGGAACCCTAATCTGAGATTGAGCCTCCAAACCCTAGCCACAATGCCAGCCGCCCCATCTCCCTCATCCATCTTCACCCTTCTCAACCTTTCAAAACTAACAAACTGCAACCAAATTTGCAAGCTGAGCAACCTAGAAATCACCATCAATTTCTCTTCAACACCCTTCTCAACCTTTCAAAACTAACAAACTGCAACCAAATTTGCAAGCTGAGCAACCTAGAAATCACCATCAATCTCTCTTCAGCACCATCAATCTCACCATTTTCACCATTATCAGGTTCATCTTCTCAGAACTTCAAACCGCCATCTTCGCAATTCACCATTTTCTCCAACTCAAGCTCATTAACTCAGAAACGTAAACTTAATCTTCTTCGAACTTCCTTTCTCCGACACTTCAACCATTTTCAACAAAGCTTCAAAACCCCTCGAACTTCTTCCATCTCTTAACCTTCATCCTATTTTTTGAAGCTTCCGAAATCGAAACACTACAACCGTGTGAAAACTTTCAATCCACATCAAACCAGAAAACCCGTTCCAAATCCAACGAGCCTCAAACCGCCGAGCTTCAAACCGCCGTTCTTTAAACCCATATCAGAAAATTATTTCGAAACCCTCTCAGAAGATACCCAGAACACGCCACCGTAACACATCAAGCATCAGTTTCGTCCGCCCTCCTTCAAACCGCGGACTCAGAAACCCAAACCCTTCACGATCAAAATAATCACAAATATCCTTAACCCAATCTTCTTCGGCAAACCCAAATAAATCCAAACCAGAAGCAGAAACAAGAGAGTGTGAGACGAACAATACAAGGGAAGTCACCCGAGCGAGATCGAGAGAGATACAGAGACTTGCGAAAGAGGTAGTAATGTTCTTGCCTCTATTTGGTTATGGTGTAGCGAGATGATGAAGAAGATGATTCTCCTGAGCTCGATACCATGATGTTGGCTTTTGTTTTTTTATTTTATTTGAACTTAGATTGTGTGAACCTGTTACTTCTTTTTCATGATTTTTTTTTTATTCATTTATTAAAGAAACAGATTCTTTTTGTTATGAATGTCCGATGATGCTTTGGGCTAGCTAGCCCGTTTGGTTTTGTTTATTTAAATTACTGCATTTGAACTTAATGGGTTCATCTGGCCCGTTGTAATTTATACTTTCTCCACCCTCTGTCTTGTGTTGTGTTATGAATCAAGTAGATGATGAGCTTCATTTTGAAGTCCATATGATTCAACTACCCCGTTAAATCCTTGCCCTCCCCTTTCTTTATGTAATTTTATTAAGTTTTCACTACTAACTATTTTATTTTATTGGATTTTTTTGGGAGGGGTTTCGAATTTAGATTTGGTTTATTTTCGTTTTAGGGTCGATGACGAGACTTCCACCGTTTAACCGTCACATTAGTGGCGTGAAACAAAGGATCTGAGACCACCTTTGTTCTTTCGATTTCATTTCGGTAAACTAACTTTAAATTTAATTTCTGTCAAACATTATTCATATTATTTCATATTGTCATATTTATTCATATTATTTATTATCATATCTCATTATTCATATCTCACTCACCCATATTTAAAAACACTTAATAAATTATCGAAACTCCTAAAAGCCAAATTGGTGGACTGTTGTATCATTGGTTATTTGCAGGTATCTTGATTTTAAGTCGTGCCCGACTTTGCTCAAGGCGTAGTTTAGGACACAAATGCATACACACGGCTTTCTCTTGGGCTACCTGACAATGAGACCCCTTTATTTCGTACAATCCCGTGTAACTTACATGTATCCCTCTCCCATTCCGATGTATGTTTCGCATTTCTTTGATTATTAGTTTATCTCCTAGGAGCACCCATAGGGACTAGAGCGGATTCAAACTATTTTCAAACTAATTCTCGATTCATCATCGAGCCGCTTTCAAACTACCCGTAAGTCGAGTGCTCATATGCATTCGCCATCAACCTATTACAACTTGACCCTTGATGCGTAAGTCAATTCGGTCTCTTTTTCAAACCATTTCATTTCCAACACGCTTTGCACGCGATAATAAGTCAAACCCTTGATCCAACGTCAAGTGGATTTTCGTAACAAATTATCAATCAATTAACAACTATTCAATTCTTTTCAAGGTGTAAAGAGTAGGTTCAAGTCTTTGATCTTGCTTTTAGTTGTTTATATGCGAGTTATCTTATTCGTGTGTGAGCAATTGACGCCTTTAAATAATATTAACAAACTCGATAATACTCGACCATCTCCAATTACTCATCCTTTCACTCACTTTTTTAAACAACTTCTTTTACGATGAAAAAGAGAGTCCCAAGTCTTTGGTTCACTCTCCCGACTACTTGGATCCGAGAAGCCTTTCTCAAGCTTCAAGTATCCGTCATCCGACCAATCTCATCCTTTTATACACCATTTCAAATTCAAACAACCTTCTTTTACGATGAAAAAGAGAGTGTTCCAAGTCTTTGGTTCACTTTCCCGATTACTTGGAGTCTGTGAAGTCTTTCTTAGGCTTCAAGTGATCGTCATCATTTCAACACCATTCGAACACAATTGCCTCCACGATGAAAAAGAGAGTGTTCCAAGTCTTTGGTTCGCTTTCCCGATTACTTGGGTCCGAGAAGTTTTTCTTAAGCTTCAAGTAATCGTCATCCGTACCCACTTTCAAACCAATTCAAACCCGTTTCTTTCGTGGTTGTAACCACGAACTACGAACGCTCTGATTCTTCATTCACTCTTGAATGTAAGATACGTAGGCACAAGATTGCGATGATCTTGGCGAGCACAATCCCCTCCATCTTCCATTTTCCCTTTCCTTTCCCGTAGTCGAACTACGACGCTTTGATTTCTCATTCTCGTCCGAATGAGTATACGTAGGCACAAGGGCCCCAATCCTTGGCGAGCACCCTGTCCTCTAAACCATCCCCTTTCCCCTAGTGTCTTTATCCTTTTATAGTATCCTTTAGCCTTTAGTAGCAAGAAGAGAAGAATTAAGTTTAGCTAACGTCCATTAACCCGAATTAAGAGGTTCCCATCGAGTACGACGGACGTGAGGGGTGCTAATACCTTCCCCTCGCGTAACCGATTCCCGAACCCAGGAATATGGTTGCGACGGCCGTGTTTCTTCCGCGTTTATGAGGTTTTATCGATATTTTCCTCTCCCGTTCATTCGGGAAAAATAAAGTTCGGTGGCGACTCTGTCGAACCGCATTTCCGCGCCTTTTGCGCGAGGGTCGTGTTCTTGAATGAATTTTCGAGGTGCGACAATATAGAGGCAAGAGTAGCAATATTGACGTTGTTTTGGTCTCTTACCTTGGACCGATGGACTACTTTTGGCAATTTTATACACAAATTTGACTCCTTTTTTAATGAGGTGGTGAATGCTAACTCAGTAAAGACATTTCCTAATAATTTATATGTATGTATTGTCGATCGGGAGTGAGGATGATTTGATTAATTTCCTACATGTCTTACCAGGGCCATTCTAAGAGGGCGAAAAAACTTGCATGAAGCGTCTGCGAAGTGTAGAAAACGAGTATTTCTTATTAATATCTTTAATATTAATATTTTTAATACTAATATTTATAAATAATTAGTACTTTAAATATTATCTATGAGTCAATGACAATTGAAATACATCTAAAAATTGATAAATACTTTAAATATTATTATTCTTCACTTTGTGAAATGCATCAATTGTACCTTCAGGAAAAAAAATATAAAAATAGTAAACATTAATGTAAAATTGTCATTCTCTTTTATTAATTTATTCTTTTTTTCAATCTATGCATAATTGTCAAACATCAACTAACAACACTTCAAAAATCAATTGACCAAGATTACCTCAATGCCCTTTCCTTTGAAAATTTTTATACTACAAGTTGGACAAAACGGTAAACAACTAATTGCCAATATTCTTCTCTTTGCAACCCCTCTCCTATTGCCATCTGTCAAGGTTTGTTTCCCTCCTCCCTCTCACTGAACTTACCTATTGCCATCTGTCAAGGTTTGTTTCCCTCCTCCCTCTCACTGAACTTTGAGTTTTACCCATCAAACTTCTTGTAATCCCACTGTATTGCTCCCTCCTCCCCACAAACATCAAGAAGCTAGAATTTATTGATAGCTATGAGCAGTTCACGAAGCACAAGGATTTTTGAAGCACATCACATATTTATTGAAGACACCAAAAACGCAGATGATACGATGGGTAAGGAAAGTAGATCTTGTGACAGCTAGGGTTTTATATTCAAGGTGTGTGTTTGTATTCTTTGTATTTATAATTTTAAGGATTTTATGTGTTATTCATCATTTGCATGAGTTTGGTTACAAGGTATGTTGATATTTTTCGATTTCTTCTTGAGTTGTATTTAAATGAACAATCTTCTATTTCTAACAATAAATCTTGATGTAAACATTTGCGTAAATGTGTTTGTTGTGATGTTGAGTTATAAGTAAAACAAGTTATTGTGTTTCTGACGCTATGATTTCATAAACCAGGATGATATAGAACGATTTGGAGATGTTGGCGCTTTAGAAGATAATGTGGAATCCTTTCTATCAAATGAAAGAGGAGATGGTGTAAATCTCTACGGGACTATAAAACAAAGTCCATAGCATTTGTGGTTGTGTCTTTCTTCTGGGTGTGTCCTTCGAAATGTAAGTTTTATGGGCGTGTCTTTCTTTTGCGTTTGGGAAGTATTATGGAAAAGTATGACCCACCCACTTTTATTTAAGGTTTCACCTTTGCTGAATTTGGTTGTATAAGAACAAGGAACACAGTTACTTGCTATCACTTTTCTTCGGATGGAAAGTTGCTAGCCAGTGTCGGGGATGGCAATAAGGTAATTTGCTTGCATAAAAAGGATATTGTGCCATATTCAAATGTATTAGTTACTCTTTTTTATCTTTCTTTCATTGCAGCCAACCTATTGTGTTCAAGAATATAGTGTGCATAATTCAGCTATTATGTCCCTTGGTTTCCACCTCAAGAAGACTACAATGTTATGTGTCTCTAATATTCATCACAATCGTTTGTTTCAAGGAGGTAGTGCAGAAGTGAGGTTTCAGCCTCGATTAGGACAGTTACTTGCAGCAAATTCTGATAAAGTGGTGTCTATTTTCAACGTCAAATTTGACAGACAAATTTACTCACTGCCGGTAAAAGATTGAGTTTATCGGTTTACGAGACATTTGTTTGTAACAAATTGTTTATCGGTTTGCACGGTTTATTTCGTTCTCTTTAGCTGCTATGAAGAAGTGGTTTGGTAAGAGTTTAATGGTTTAGGAAATTGTGTGTTTATGACAGGTTCTTAAGATTTTGAGTCATGTTAACAAGAGAGTTAAGCTTCAGTCTGATATTGGTTTGCCTTTGACTGAGTTGTGGAAATTGTATTCGGATTCTGGTGTTGCTCCAATGATAAGGAATTTTTTCATTGTCTATATAGAGATGGATTTTCAACGTGTTGATGCAAAGGTTTTTCAATCATTATTATTTCTTAGTGTCTGTTTGTTACTTTGTCATTAGTGTTACTGTTATGTGGTTATAATGTGAATATTGAAACTGATAATTTTAGCACTTGGTTAAAAATTGATAGTATGGCTGGGCTCTTTTGAAGCTTATTTTCTTCTTTTAATAAACTAAGCATGTACACACACATTCACTTTCCCTTATTGAATGCTTATCATGGAGCTTGTGGAGACAATATAATGATCATGCATTTTGATTAGGTAAAGGAAGGTTAGAATCATCGTTATGGTATCAACCTTTCCGAATATTTCTGTTATATAGCTAAATGTTGTACACACGACTTCGTTAGACACCGAATACTTCTGATTTTGAGTTTTTGCAAGTGGGACTATGAGGACAGTGTCTGGTATTGACTTTGGTCATTTATTCCTTTTTTGGTCAATGATTTTATTTGTCTATATTATGTTTGGTAATAAATTAAGCAGGGCTTACATACCCTTCTCTTTCATGCTTAACAGATTGTTGACAGCTGTTAACAGCTGTCACTAGCAGCAGCAGCTTATCGTAAGTTACAATAGAATAATCAGGGGTTCATAATAGCATAACCATATATGCAACAGAAACGTTCATATACCTACGAGTAGCCGTTATGAACCCATATACAAGAATTGAAGATTTGTATGATAAATAGGAAGAAAAAGAATCAATCTATCATTGGTCAAAGAAATATGAGCTGGAAAAGGAGACGGTTCTCCTTCCAAGCGTATCCCCTTTGTACTACAAAGCAAATTATCAGTTCCCAAATGCTAAATACAATAAATCTTCCTTTAACCTATTTAAGCTAATCCCCTGCTCTTACTACAACCTCCTAAGTGTTTCTATAACTACATGTAACAAACTGTACAACTTCTAGGGTCCTATCAAAACTAAAGTAAATGTCGGAACAAGCAAAAGTGTTTGCTTACAATATGTTTTCCTATTTTGTTATCTCCAAATTCACCCTTGCCTGAGAAGCTGGGAGAACTTGAGTATTGACTTTAGCTGTAAAAAATTATGGCTGGTTTGTGAGAAAAGGAGGAAAGTTTTAAGAAAGGACTCAAAATATCCATCTGCACCAGAATGCTGCTTGTCATAATTATTCTGTCCTAAACCCAGTTTATAGTCTTATTTTCCCTGATACATGTTTGTGAGAATCGTGCTTAGTTATTGATCTTTGGGTTATGAGCTATGTTATGACTACTACTTCTAATGAACAACTTCCTAATTTTAGGTAATTGGTGAATGCCACTCTGGTCAAATTGCTGATGAAGTTGCTGCAAAGTTTAAAGAAGTGAACAATTCTCAAGATAGGGAGTTGTTTATTGAGTTTTGTCTTCATACAATGTTGTACCAGAGGGTCTCTCAAAGACTGGAATTGAATTTTACTAAAGGGAGTTTGTGATATTTCAGTTTGTTTTGTCTAGAATTAGTTTGATTCATTCCCATTTAATCAAGTGATAGTTTCTGTTTTGTTGCAGTGGTGGATTCCCGCCCGGTCTTTCTGTTACTCAAGTCAATCGTGATACAGATACTTTGGAAACCATGCTCTTACATCCTATAATTTGAATTGATCCCCTTTCTTAGTTGTTATTATTGTTGTTGTTTAAGTTGATGCTGCTCAAGTTTGCGTGGATCATGTCACCGAGTATCTGGGATCTGCCGCATTCAGTAAAGCAATTCAAGCTCAAGATCTACATACATGTGTGGATGTTTGTATTAAAATTATAAAGAACAACAAAGATTTCTTTGATCAAAGCCTTGACGAGATCAAACTCCTCAAATATGTCAATAAGCATGATCCTGGAGACAAGTATCACATTTGCGGTTATATGATTACTTCTACTATCGAGTAAGTTATATTGTTCAGCTACCGATTAACAACTCACACTTTTTGGTAACATTTTGAACCGAAAACATCGTTACAAGTTTGAACCGTTTTATGTTGTGACTCGATGTTGTTTACTGTTTATAGCCTACTTCTTCGTTTGCTTTATACATTGTTTGTTTTTTTTTGGTTAAAAATCAATGGTTGATGTGTATTAAGAGCACAGGCAGTTATGTTGACTATGTTTTCAGCTCAATATATCTCCTGTTATCCTGCATATATATTCATTTTTCTGCTTTCCAAAACTACAAAGTTGCCGGTAATTACGCGTTGATTCGGTTTTTCGCGTGAATGGATTTTGGTCTTTGGCTGACTGCGTTTTTAGTATACAGGGAATCAATTGTATTTCTATTTTGATTTAGTTGAAAATTCTATGATTATTATGTGTGTAATACTGATTATGTGTTGAGTTATGCTTATGCATCCTCTACTGTGTCGGTTTTGTTTTTCTGATTGAAAGATTTAGTTCAAGTTACAGGTTGCATTTTAGTTCAATTTCACAGACCTGTAAGGACCAGTTGCTATGAATTAAGTTTGTTTAGTATGAATATATTATTGAATTCTTCAGAAGTGATGAGGTAAAGCTGCTATTGCATTATTGACATTGCAGTGATAAGGTAATTAGAGGGATTGTGACACTCAGTGACGTCGATTGTGACACTCAGCTGTTGTATTTTGTACTACCAGCACAATCGATATCGACATCTATAAAAGGTGTTTCTCTATTGCTGATACTTGCAATGTTTCAAATGAAAGGTACTTCTTTAAAAATTATGACAGTTTGTTTTATTTGCTTTTCACTGCATACTCTGTATTACTTATTCATTTTTTCCCGTTACAATTTGCATTTTTTCCATGTAGGTTGCTTACACGTTACTTTCCTCGGGATAAACACGAGGAGGAGGTGGCTTTGTCAAAGCTTCCTGCAGATGTTGGGGATGAGAATGATGAGACTACCATAGATGAGCGTAAAATCAGAATAAAGCCTTTGCCTAAAAAAAAGGGTCCAAAACCTTGTCAAGAACCATTTGATCTTCTTGTTTGTGATGTTGACATGTTTTGCAGGTCAATAATTTTTAGTAAGAAATTTTTTCATATTTTATATTTCACTCTAGATTACTTTTTCATATTTTATATTTTAGTAAGATATATTATATTTCATTCAAGATTACTTTATTTTCCCCAAACATTAGTTTTTCCACTGTATTTGAATGAAGGAATATCCGTTATTAAGGTTTTACTTGGTGAATATTCCTGATTAATGTTGCTTTTATAGGACTTCATCATATTTAGATTCATTTCTAGATCCTGCCTTCATGTCTTTGATTAAAGACCCTGATGAAAGACGTCTGGAACAGTGGGAGAAAACTGTTGAAGCACAACGAGGCTGGAGTTTCGCCAAATTTCTTGGATTCAGTGACCTAGGTGGACCACCATTGTCTGCAGCTGAAGAATATTCTCTGCACTCTAGATATCTCTCTAAAGCAAAATCCTTAAATCTATATGAAATTGCAGAGATGAAAATTATGTAAGGGTCCTATTTCGTCGCCTTTGTTTTGTATACTTTGATTAGTTTTAGCTCCATACTTACTTGAGATATTTGCTTACTTCATTGTATGAATTTCGATTCTGCATCAAACTACCTCCTCCATCTTTCCTTCAACGATAATGACATCGGCATCACTGCAACGCGATGTTCAGCTACCGTTTAACAGCTCACACTTTTTGGTAACATTTCGAATCGAGAACATCGTTACAAGTTTGAACCGTTTTATGTTGTGACTCGAAGTTGCTTATTGTCTATAGCCTACTTCTTCGTTTGCTTTATACATTGTCAATTTTTTTTGTTAAAAATCAATGGTTGATGTGTATTCAGAGCAATGTTGGAATATTACAATATGTAGCACAGGCAGTTATGCTGACTATGTTTTCAGCTCAATATATATCTTGTTATCCTGCATATATATTCATTTTTCTGCTTTCCAAAACTACAAAGTTGCCGGTAATTACGCATTGATTCGGTTTTTCGCGTGAATGGAGTTTGGTCTTTGGCTCACTGCGTGTTTAGTATACAGAATTTCAATTGTATTTCTATTTAGATTTAGTTGAAAATTCTATGATTATTATGTGTGTAATACTGATTATGTGTTGAGTTATGCTTATGCATCCTCTACCGTGTCGGTTTTGTTTTTTGATTGAAAGATTTAGTTCAAGTTACAGGTTGCATTTTAGTTCAATTTCACAGACCTGTAAGGACCAGTTGCTATGAATTAAGTTTGTTTAGTATGAATATATTATTGAATTCTTCAGAAGTGATGAGGTAAAGCTGCTATTGCATTATTGACATTGCAGTGATAAGGTAATCAGAGGGATTGTGACACTCAGTGACGTCGATTGTGACACTCAGCTGTTGTATTTTGTACTACCAGCACAATCGATATCGACATGTATAAAAGGTGTTTCTCTATTGCTGATACTTGCAATGTTTCAAATGAAAGGTACTTCTTTAAAAATTATGCCAGTTTGTTTTATTTGCTTTTCACTGCATACTCTGTATTACTTATTCATTTTTTTCCCATTACAGTTTGCATTTTTTCCATGTAGGTTGCTTACACGTTACTTTCCTCGGGATAAACACGAGGAGGAGGTGGCTTTGTCAAAGCTTCCTGCAGATGTTGGGGATGAGAATGATGAGACTACCATAGATGAGCGTAAAATCCGAATAAAGCCTTTGCCTAAAAAAAAGGGTCCAAAACCTTCTCAAGAACCGTTTGATCTTCCTGTTAGTGATGTTGGCATGTTTCGCAGGTCAGTAATTTTTAGAAAGAAATTTTTTCATATTTTATATTTCACTCTAGATTACTTTTTCATATTTTATATTTTAGTAAGATATATTATATTTCATTTAAGATTATTTTATTTTCCCCAAACATTAGTTTTTCCACTGTATTTGAATGAAGGAATATCCTTTATTAAAGTTTTACTTGTTGAATATTCCTGATTAATGTTGCTTTTATAGGAATTCATCATATTTAGATTCATTTCTAGATCCTGCCTTCATGTCTTTGATTAAACACCCTGATGAAAGACGTCTGGAACAATGGGAGAAAACTGTTCAAGCACAACGAGGCTGGAATTTTGCCAAATTTCTTGGATTCGGTGACCTAGGTGGACCACCATTCTCTGCAGCTGAAGAATATTCTCTGCACTCTAGATATCTCTCTAAAGAAAAATTCTTAAATCTATCTGAAAATGCAGAGATGAAAATTATGTAAGGGTCTTATTTCGTCGCCTTTGTTTTGTATACTTTGATTACTTTTAGCTCCATAATTACTTGAGATATTTGCTTACTTCATTGTATGAGTTTCGATTCTGCATCAAACTACCTCCTCCATCTTGCCTTCAACGATAATGACATCGGCATCACCGCAACACAATGTTCAGCTACCGATTAACAGCTCACACTTTTTGGTAACATTTCGAACCGAGAACGTCGTTACAAGTTTGAACCGTTCTATGTTGTGACTCGATGTTGCTTACTGTCTATAGCCTACTTCTTCGTTTGCTTTATACATTGTCTATTTTTTTTTTGTTAAAAATCAATGGTTGATGTGTATTAAGAGCAATGTTGGAATGATACAATATATAGCACAGGCAGTTATGCCGACTATGTTTTCAGCTCAATATATCTCCTGTTATCCTGCATATATATTCATTTTTCTGCTTTCCAAAACTACAAAGTTGCCGGTAATTACGCATTGATTCGGTTTTTCGCGTGAATGGAGTTTGGTTTTTGGCTCACTGCATGTTTAGTATACAGGGTATCAATTGTATTTCTAGTTTGATTTAGTTGAAAATTCTATGATTATTATGTGTGTAATACTGATTATGTGTTGAGTTATGCTTATGCATCCTCTACCGTGTCGGTTTTGTTTTTCTGATTGAAAGATTTAGTTCAAGTTACAGGTTGCATTTTAGTTCAATTTCACAGACCTGTAAGGACCAGTTGCTATGAATTAAGTTTGTTTAGTATGAATATATTATTGAATTCTTCAGAAGTGATGAGGTAAAGCTGCTATTGCATTATTGACATTGCAGTGATAAGGTAATCAGAGGGATTGTGACACTCAGTGACGTTGATTGTGACACTCAGCTGTTGTATTTTGTACTACCAGCACAATCGATATCGACATCTATAAAAGGTGTTTCTCTATTGCTGATACTTGCAATGTTTCAAATGAAAGGTACTTCTTTAAAAATTATGCCAGTTTGTTTTATTTGCTTTTCACTGCATACTATGTATTACTTATTCATTTTTTCCCGTTACAGTTTGCATTTTTTCCATGTAGGTTGCTTACACGTTACTTTCCTCGGGATAAACACGAGGAGGAGGTGGCTTTGTCAAAGCTTCCTGCAAATGTTGGGGATGAGAATGATGAGACTACCATAGATGAGCGTAAAATCAGAATAAAGCCTTTGCCTAAAAAAAAGGGTCCAGAACCTTCTCAAGAACCGTTTGATCTTCCTGTTAGTGATGTTGGCATGTTTCGCAGGTCAGTAATTTTTAGTAAGAAATTTTTTAATATTTTATATTTCACTCTAGATTACTTTTTCATATTTTATATTTTAGTAAGATATATTATATTTCATTCAAGATTACTTTATTTTCCCCAAACATTAGTTTTTCCAATGTATTTGAATGAAGGAATATCCGTTATTAAAGTTTTACTTGGTGAATATTCCTGATTAATGTTGCTTTTATAGGACTTCATCATATTTAGATTCATTTCTAGATCCTGCCTTCATGTCTTTGATTAAAGACCCTGATGAAAGACGTCTGGAACAGTGGGAGAAAACTGTTCAAGCACAACGAGGCTGGAATTTTGCAAAATTTCTTGGATTCGGTGACCTAGGTGGACCACCATTGTCTGCAGCTGAAGAATATTCTCTGCACTCTAGATATCTCTCTAAAGCAAAATCCTTAAATCTATATGAAATTGCAGAGATAAAAATTATGTAAGGGTCCTATTTCGTCGCCTTTGTTTTGTATACTTTGATTACTTTTAGCTCCATAATTACTTGAGATATTTGCTTACTTCATTGTATGAGTTTCGATTCTGCATCAAACTACCTCCTCCATCTTGCCTTCAACGATAATGACATCGGCATCACCACAACGCAATGTTCAGCTACCGATTAACAGCTCACACTTTTTGGTAACATTTCGAACCGAGAACGTCGTTACAAGTTTGAACCATTTTATGTTGTGACTCGATGTTGCTTACTGTCTATAGCCTACTTCTTCGTTTGCTTTATACGTTGTCAGTTTTTTTTGTTAAAAATCAATGGTTGATGCGTATTAAGAGCAATGTTGGAATGATACAATATATAGCACATGCAGTTATGTTGACTATGTTTTCAGCTCAATATATCTCCTGTTATCCTGCATATATATTCATTTTTCTGCTTTCCAAAACTACAAAGTTGCCGGTAATTACGCGTTGATTTGGTTTTTCGCGTGAATGGAGTTTGGTCTTTGGCTCACTGCGTGTTTAGTATACAGGGAATCAATTGTATTTCTATTTTGATTTAGTTGAAAATTCTATGATTATTATGTGTGTAATACTGATTATGTGTTGAGTTATGCTTATGCATCCTCTACCGTGTCGGTTTTGTTTTTCTGATTGAAAGATTTAGTTCAAGTTACAGGTTGCATTTTAGTTCAATTTCACAGACCTGTAAGGACCAGTTGCTATGAATTAAGTTATTTTAGTATGAATATATTATTGAATTCTTCAGAAGTGATGAGGTAAAGCTGCTATTGCATTAATGACATTGCAGTGATAAGGTAATCAGAGGGATTGTGACACTCAGTGACGTCGATTGTGACACTCAGCTGTTGTATTTTGTACTACCAGCACAATCGATATCGACATCTATAAAAGGTGTTTCTCTATTGCTGATACTTGCAATGTTTCAAATGAAAGGTACTTCTTTAAAAATTATGCCAGTTTATTTTATTTGCTTTTCACTGCATACTCTGTATTACTTATTCATTTTTTCCCGTTACAGTTTGCATTTTTCCATGTAGGTTGCTTACACGTTACTTTCCTCGGGATAAACACGAGGAGGAGGTGGCTTTGTCAAAGCTTCCTGCAGATGTTGGGGATGAGAATGATGAGACTACCATAGATGAGCGTAAAATCAGAATAAAGCCTTTGCCTAAAAAAAAAGGGTCCAAAACCTTCTCAAGAACCATTTGATCTTCCTGTTAGTGATGTTGGCATGTTTCGCAGGTCAGTAATTTTTAGTAAGAAATTTTTTCATATTTTATATTTCACTCTAGATTACTTTTTTCATATTTTATATTTTTGTAAGATATATTATATTTCATTCAAGATTACTTTATTTTCCCTAAACATTAGTTTTTCCACTGTATTTGAATGAAGGAATATCCGTTATTAAAGTTTTACTTGGTGAATATTCCTGATTAATGTTGCTTTTATAGGAATTCATCATATTTAGATTCATTTCTAGATCCTGCCTTCATGTCTTTGATTAAACACCCTGATGAAAGACGTCTGGAACAATGGGAGAGAACTGTTCAAGCACAACGAGGCTGGAATTTTGCCAAATTTCTTGGATTCGGTGACCTAGGTGGACCACCATTCTCTGCAGCTGAAGAATATTCTCTGCACTCTAGATATCTCTCTAAAGCAAAATTCTTAAATCTATCTGAAATTGCAGAGATGAAAATTATGTAAGGGTCTTATTTCGTCGCCTTTGTTTTGTATACTTTGATTACTTTTAGCTCCATAATTACTTGAGATATTTGCTTACTTCATTGTATGAGTTTCGATTCTGCATCAAACTACCTCCTCCATCTTGCCTTCAACGATAATGACATCGGCATCACCGCAACACAATGTTCAGCTACCGATTAACAACTCACACTTTTTGGTAACATTTCAAACCGAGAACGTCGTTACAAGTTTGAAACGTTTTATGTTGTGACTCGATGTTGCTTACTGTCTATAGCCTACTTCTTCGTTTGCTTTATACATTGTCTATTTTTTTTTTGTTAAAAATCAATGGTTGATGTGTATTAAGAGCAATGTTGGAATGATACAATATATAGCACAGGCAGTTATGCCGACTATGTTTTCAGCTCAATATATCTCCTGTTATCCTGCATATATATTCATTTTTCTGCTTTCCAAAACTACAAAGTTGCCGGTAATTACGCATTGATTCGGTTTTTCGCGTGAATGGAGTTTGGTTTTTGGCTCACTGCATGTTTAGTATACAGGGTATCAATTGTATTTCTAGTTTGATTTAGTTGAAAATTCTATGATTATTATGTGTGTAATACTGATTATGTGTTGAGTTATGCTTATGCATCCTCTACCGTGTCGGTTTTGTTTTTCTGATTGAAAGATTTAGTTCAAGTTACAGGTTGCATTTTTGTTCAATTTCACAGACCTGTAAGGACCAGTTGCTATGAATTAAGTTTGTTTAGTATGAATATATTATTGAATTCTTCAGAAGTGATGAGGTAAAGCTTCTATTGCATTAATGACATTGCAGTGATAAGGTAATCAGAGGGATTGTGACACTCAGTGACGTCGATTGTGACACTCAGCTGTTGTATTTTGTACTACCAGCACAATCGATATCGACATCTATAAAAGGTGTTTCTCTATTGCTGATACTTGCGATGTTTCAAATGAAATGTACTTCTTTAAAAATTATGCCAGTTTGTTTTATTTGCTTTTCACTGCATACTCAGTATTACTTATTCATTTTTTCCCGTTACAGTTTGCATTTTTTCCATGTAGGTTGCTTACACGTTACTTTCCTCGGGATAAACACGAGGAGGAGGTGGCTTTGTCAAAGCTTCCTGCAGATGTTGGGGATGAGAATGATGAGACTACCATAGATGAGCGTAAAATCAGAATAAAGCCTTTGCCTAAAAAAAAGGGTCCAAAACCTTCTCAAGAACCGTTTGATCTTCCTGTTAGTGATGTTGGCATGTTTCGCAGGTCAGTAATTTTTAGTTAGAAATTTTTTCATATTTTATATTTCACTCTAGATTACTTTTTTCATATTTTATATTTTTGTAAGATATATTATATTTCATTCAAGATTACTTTATTTTCCCTAAACATTAGTTTTTCCACTGTATTTGAATGAAGGAATATCCGTTATTAAAGTTTTACTTGGTTAATATTCCTGATTAATGTTGCTTTTATAGGAATTCATCATATTTAGATTCATTTCTAGATCCTGCCTTCATGTCTTTGATTAAAGACCCTGATGAAAGACGTCTGGAACAGTGGGAGAAAACTGTTCAAGCACAACGAGGCTGGAATTTTGCCAAATTTCTTGGATTCGGTGACCTAGGTGGACCACTATTGTCTGCAGCTGAAGAATATTATCTGCACTCTAGATATCTCTCTAAAGCAAAATCCTTAAATCTATCTGAAATTGCAGAGATGAAAATTATGTAAGGTTCCTATTTCGTCGCCTTTGTTTTGTATACTTTGATTACTTTTAGCTCCATAATTACTTGAGATATTTGCTTACTTCATTGTATGAGTTTCGATTCTGCATCAAACTACCTCCTCCATCTTGCCTTCAATGATAATGACATCGGCATCAACGCAACACAATGTTCAGCTACCGATTAACAACTCACACTTTTTGGTAACATTTCGAACCGAGAACGTCGTTACAAGTTTGAACCGTTTTATGTTGTGACTCGATGTTGCTTACTGTCTATAGCCTACTTCTTCGTTTGCTTTATACATTGTCTGTTTTTTTTGTTAAAAATCAATGGTTGATGTGTATTAAGAGCAATGTCGAAATGATACAATATATAGCACAGGCAGTTGTGCTGACTATGTTTTCAGCTCAATATATCTCCTGTTATCCTGCATATATATTCATTTTTCTGCTTTCCAAAACTACAAAGTTATCGGTAATTACGCGTTGATTCGATTTTTCGCGTGAATGGAGTTTGGTCTTTGGCTCACTGCGTGTTTAGTATACAAGGAATCAATTGTATTTCTATTTTGATTTAGTTGAAAATTCTATGATTATTATGTGTGTAATACTGATTATGTGTTGAGTTATGCTTATGCATCCTCTACCGTGTCGGTTTTGTTTTTCTGATTGAAAGATTTAGTTCAAGTTACAGGTTGCATTTTAGTTCAATTTCACAGACCTGTAAGGACCAGTTGCTATGAATTAAGTTTGTTTAGTATGAATATATTATTGAATTCTTCAGAAGTGATGAGGTAAAGCTGCTATTGCATTATTGACATTGCAGTGATAAGGTAATCAGAGGGATTGTGACACTCAGTGACGTTGATTGTGACACTCAGCTGTTGTATTTTGTACTACCAGCACAATCGATATCGACATCTATAAAAGGTGTTTCTCTATTGCTGATACTTGCAATGTTTCAAATGAAAGGTACTTCTTTAAAAATTATGCCAGTTTGTTTTATTTGCTTTTCACTGCATACTATGTATTACTTATTCATTTTTTCCCGTTACAGTTTGCATTTTTTCCATGTAGGTTGCTTACAAGTTACTTTCCTCGGGATAAACACGAGGAGGAGGTGGCTTTGTCAAAGCTTCCTGCAAATGTTGGGGATGAGAATGATGAGACTACCATAGATGAGCGTAAAATCAGAATAAAGCCTTTGCCTAAAAAAAAGGGTCCAGAACCTTCTCAAGAACCGTTTGATCTTCCTGTTAGTGATGTTGGTATGTTTCGCAGGTCAGTAATTTTTAGTAAGAAATTTTTTAATATTTTATATTTCACTCTAGATTACTTTTTCATATTTTATATTTTAGTAAGATATATTATATTTCATTCAAGATTACTTTATTTTCCCCAAACATTAGTTTTTCCAATGTATTTGAATGAAGGAATATCCGTTATTAAAGTTTTACTTGGTGAATATTCCTGATTAATGTTGCTTTTATAGGACTTCATCATATTTAGATTCATTTCTAGATCCTGCCTTCATGTCTTTGATTAAAGACCCTGATGTAAGACGTCTGGAACAGTGGGAGAAAACTGTTCAAGCACAACGAGGCTGGAATTTTACAAAATTTCTTGGATTCGGTGACCTAGGTGGACCACCATTGTCTGCAGCTGAAGAATATTCTCTGCACTCTAGATATCTCTCTAAAGCAAAATCCTTAAATCTATATGAAATTGCAGAGATGAAAATTATGTAAGGGTCCTATTTCGTCGCCTTTGTTTTGTATACTTTGATTACTTTTAGCTCCATAATTACTTGAGATATTTGCTTACTTCATTGTATGAGTTTCGATTCTGCATCAAACTACCTCCTCCATCTTGCCTTCAACGATAATGACATCGGCATCACCACAACGCTATGTTCAGCTACCGATTAACAGCTCACACTTTTTGGTAACATTTCGAACCGAGAACGTCGTTACAAGTTTGAACCGTTTTATGTTGTGACTCGATGTTGCTTACTGTCTATAGCCTACTTCTTCGTTTGCTTTATACGTTGTCAGTTTTTTTTGTTAAAAATCAATGGTTGATGCGTATTAAGAGCAATGTTGGAATGATACAATATATAGCACATGCAGTTATGTTGACTATGTTTTCAGCTCAATATATCTCCTGTTATCCTGCATATATATTCATTTTTCTGCTTTCCAAAACTACAAAGTTGCCGGTAATTACGCGTTGATCTGGTTTTTCGCGTGAATGGAGTTTGGTCTTTGGCTCACTGTGTGTTTAGTATACAGGGAATCAATTGTATTTCTATTTTGATTTAGTTGAAAATTCTATGATTATTATGTGTGTAATACTGATTATGTGTTGAGTTATGCTTATGCATCCTCTACCGTGTCGGTTTTGTTTTTCTGATTGAAAGATTTAGTTCAAGTTACAGGTTGCATTTTAGTTCAATTTCACAGACCTGTAAGGACCAGTTGCTATGAATTAAGTTATTTTAGTATGAATATATTATTGAATTCTTCAGAAGTGATGAGGTAAAGCTGCTATTGCATTAATGACATTGCAGTGATAAGGTAATCAGAGGGATTGTGACACTCAGTGACGTCGATTGTGACACTCAGCTGTTGTATTTTGTACTACCAGCACAATCGATATCGACATCTATAAAAGGTGTTTCTCTATTGCTGATACTTGCAATGTTTCAAATGAAAGGTACTTCTTTAAAAATTATGCCAGTTTATTTTATTTGCTTTTCACTGCATACTCTGTATTACTTATTCATTTTTTCCCGTTACAGTTTGCATTTTTCCATGTAGGTTGCTTACACGTTACTTTCCTCGGGATAAACACGAGGAGGAGGTGGCTTTGTCAAAGCTTCCTGCAGATGTTGGGGATGAGAATGATGAGACTACCATAGATGAGCGTAAAATCAGAATAAAGCCTTTGCCTAAAAAAAAGGGTCCAAAACCTTCTCAAGAACCGTTTGATCTTCCTGTTAGTGATGTTGGCATGTTTCGCAGGTCAGTAATTTTTAGTAAGAAATTTTTTCATATTTTATATTTCACTCTAGATTACTTTTTTCATATTTTATATTTTTGTAAGATATATTATATTTCATTCAAGATTACTTTATTTTCCCTAAACATTAGTTTTTCCACTGTATTTGAATGAAGGAATATCCGTTATTAAAGTTTTACTTGGTTAATATTCCTGATTAATGTTGCTTCTATAGGAATTCATCATATTTAGATTCATTTCTAGATCCTGCCTTCATGACTTTGATTAAAGACCCTGATGAAAGACGTCTGGAACAGTGGGAGAAAACTGTTCAAGCACAACGAGGCTGGAATTTTGCCAAATTTCTTGGATTCGGTGACCTAGGTGGACCACCATTGTCTGCAGCTGAAGAATATTCTCTGCACTCTAGATATCTCTCTAAAGCAAAATCCTTAAATCTATCTGAAATTGCAGAGATGAAAATTATGTAAGGGTCCTATTTCGTCGCCTTTGTTTTTTATACTTTGATTACTTTTAGCTCCATAATTACTTGAGATATTTGCTTACTTCATTGTATGAGTTTCGATTCTGCATCAAACTACCTCCTCCATCTTGCCTTCAACGATAATGACATCGGCATCAACGCAACGCAATGTTCAGCTACCGATTAACAACTCACACTTTTTGGTAACATTTCGAACCGAGAACGTCGTTACAAGTTTGAACCGTTTTATGTTGTGACTCGATGTTGCTTACTGTCTATAGCCTACTTCTTCGTTTGCTTTATACATTGTCTGTTTTTTTTGTTAAAAATCAATGGTTGATGTGTATTAAGAGCAATGTTGGAATGATACAATATATAGCACACGCAGTTATGCTGACTATGTTTTCAGCTCAATATATCTCCTGTTATCCTGCATATATATTCATTTTTCTGCTTTCCAAAACTACAAAGTTGCCGGTAATTACGCGTTGATTCTATTTTTCGCGTGAATGGAGTTTGGTCTTTGGCTCACTGCGTGTTTAGTATACAAGGAATCAATTGTATTTCTATTTTGATTTAGTTGAAAATTCTATGATTATTATGTGTGTAATACTGATTATGTGTTGAGTTTTGCTTATGCATCCTCTACCGTGTCGGTTTTGTTTTTCTGATTGAAAGATTTAGTTCAAGTTACAGGTTGCATTTTAGTTCAATTTCACAGACCTGTAAGGACCAGTTGCTATGAATTAAGTTTGTTTAGTATGAATATATTATTGAATTCTTCAGAAGTGATGAGGTAAAGCTGCTATTGCATTATTGACATTGCAGTGATAAGGTAATCAGAGGGATTGTGACACTCAGTGACGTCGATTGTGACACTCAGCTGTTGTATTTTGTACTACCAGCACAATCGATATCGACATCTATAAAAGGTGTTTCTCTATTGCTGATACTTGCAATGTTTCAAATGAAAGGTACTTCTTTAAAAATTATGCCAGTTTGTTTAATTTGCTTTTCACTGCATACTATGTATTACTTATTCATTTTTTCCCGTTACAGTTTGCATTTTTTCCATGTAGGTTGCTTACACGTTACTTTCCTCGGGATAAACACGAAGATGAGGTGGCTTTGTCAAAGCTTCCTGCAGATGTAGGGGATGAGAATGATGAGACTACCATAGATAAGCGTAAAATCAGAATAAAGCCTTTGCCTAAAAAAAAGGGTCCAAAACCTTCTCAAGAACCGTTTGATCTTCCTGTTAGTGATGTTGGCATGTTTCGCAGGTCAGTAATTTTTAGTAAGAAATTTTTTTATATTTTATATTTCACTCTAGATTACTTTTTCATATTTTATATTTTAGTAAGATATATTATATTTCATTCAAGATTACTTTATTTTCCCCAAACATTAGTTTTTCCACTGTATTTGAATGAAGGAATATCTGTTATTAAAGTTTTACTTGGTGAATATTCCTGATTAATGTTGCTTTTATAGGACTTCATTATATTTAGATTCATTTCTAGATCCTGCCTTCATGTCTTTAATTAAAGACCCTGATGAAAGACGTCTGGAACAGTGGAAGAAAACTGTTCAAGCACAACGAGGCTGGAATTTTGCCAAATTTCTTGGATTCGGTGACCTAGGTGGACCACCATTGTCTGCAGCTGAAGAATATTCTCTACACTCTAGATATCTCTCTAAAGAAAAACCCTTAAATCTATCTGAAATTGCAGAGATGAAAATTATGTAAGGGTCCTATTTTGTCGCCATTGTTTTGTATACCTTGATTACTTTTAGCTCCATAATTACTTGAGATATTTGCTTACTTTATTGTATGAGTTTCGATTCTGCATCAAACTACCTCCTCCATCTTGCCATCAACGATAATGACATCGGCATCACCATAACGCAATGTTCAGCTACCGATTAACAGCTCACACTTTTTGGTAACATTTCGAACCGAGAACTTCGTTACAAGTTTGAACCGTTTTATGTTGTGACTCGATGTTGCTTACTGTCTATAGCCTACTTCTTCGTTTGCATTATACATTGTCTATTTTTTTTGTTAAAAATCAATGGTTGATGTGTATTAAGAGCAATCTTGGAATGATACAATATATAGCACAAGCAGTTATGCTGACTATGTTTTCAGCTCAATATATCTCCTGTTATCCTGCATATATATTCATTTTTCTGCTTTCGAAAACTACAAAGTTTCCGGTAATTACGCGTTGATTCGGTTTTTCGCGTGAATGGAGTTTGGTCTTTGGCTCACTGCATGTTTAGTATACAGGGAATCAATTGTATTTCTATTTTGATTTAGTTGAAAATTCTATGATTATTATGTGTGTAATACTGATTATGTGTTGAGTTATGCTTATGCATCCTCTACCGTGTCGGTTTTGTTTTTCTGATTGAAAGATTTAGTTCAAGTTACAGGTTGCATTTTAGTTCAATTTCACAGACCTGTAAGGACCAGTTGCTATGAATTAAGTTTGTTTAGTATGAATATATTATTGAATTCTTCAGAAGCATGAGGTAATGCTGCTATTGCATTATTGACATTGCAGTGATAAGGTAATTAGAGGGATTGTGACACTCAGAGACGTCGATTGTGACACTCAGATGTTGTATTTTGTACTACCAGCACAATCGATATCGACATCTATAAAAGGTGTTTCTCTATTGCTGATACTTGCAATGTTTCAAATGAAAGGTACTTCTTTAAAAATTATGCCAGTTTATTTTATTTGCTTTTCACTGCATACTCTGTATTACTTGTTCATTTTTTTCCCGTTACAGTTTGCATTTTTTCCATGTAGGTTGCTTACACGTTACTTTCCTCGGGATAAACACGAGGAGGAGGTGGCTTTGTCAAAGCTTCCTGCAGATGTTGGGGATGAGAATGATGAGACTACCATAGATAAGCGTAAAATCAGAATAAAGCCTTTGCCTAAAAAAAAAGGGTCCAGAACCTTCTCAAGAACCGTTTGATATTCCTGTTAGTGATGTTGGCATGTTTCACAGGTCAGTAATTTTCAGTAAGAAATTTTTTAATATTTTATATTTCACTCTAGATTACTTTTTCATATTTTATATTTTAGTAAGATATATTATATTTCATTCAAGATTACTTTATTTTCCCCAAACATTAGTTTTTCCACTGTATTTGAATGAAGGAATATTCGTTATTAAAGTTTTACTTGGTGAATATTCCTGATTAATGTTGCTTTTATAGGACTTCATCATATTTAGATTCATTTCTAGATCCTGCCTGCATGTCTTTGATTAAAGACCCTGATGAAAGACGTCTGGAACAGTGGGGGAAAACTGTTCAAGCACAACGAGGCTGGAATTTTGCAAAATTTCTTGGATTCGGTGACCTAGGTGGACCACCATTGTCTGCAGCTGAAGAATATTCTCTGCACTCTAGATATCTCTCTAAAGCAAAATCCTTAAATCTATATGAAATTGCAGAGATGAAAATTATGTAAGGGTCCTATTTCGTCGCCTTTGTTTTGTATACTTTAATTACTTTTAGCTCCATAATTACTTGAGATATTTGCTTACTTTATTGTATGAGTTTCGATTCTGCATCAAACTACCTCCTCCATCTCGCCTTCAACGATAATGACATCGGCATCACCGCAACGCAATGTTCAGCTGCCGATTAACAGCTCACACTTTTTGGTAACATTTCGAACCGAGAATGTCGTTACAAGTTTGAACCGTTTTATGTTGTGACTCGATGTTGCTTACTGTCTATAGCCTACTTCTTCGTTTGCTTTATACATTGTCTGTTTTTTTTGTTAAAAATCAATGGTTGATGCGTATTAAGAGCAATGTTGGAATGATACAATATATAGCACAGGCAGTTATGCTGATTATGTTTTCAGCTCAATATATCTCCTGTTATCCTGCATATATATATATATATATATATATATATATATATATATATATATATATATATATATATATATATATATATATATATATATATATATATATATATATATATATATATATATATATATATATATATATATATATATATATATATATATATATATATATATATATATATATATATATATATATATATATATATATATATATATATATATATATATATATATATATATATATATATATATATATATATATATATATATATATATATATATATATATATATATATATATATATATATATATATATATATATATATATATATTCATTTTTCTGCTTTCCAAAACTACAAAGTTGCCGGTAATTACGCGTTGATTCGGTTTTTCGCGTGAATGGAGTTTGGTCTTTGGCTCACTGCGTGTTTAGTATACAGGGAATAAATTGTATTTCTATTTTGATTTAGTTGAAATTATATGATTATTATGTGTGTAATATTGATTATGTGTTGAGTTATGCTTATGCATCCTCTACCGTGTCGGTTTTGTTTTTCTGATTGAAAGATTTAGTTCAAGTTACAGGTTTCATTTTAGTGTAGGGTTGTTTTTTTCCCGATTTTATGACAGTAATTTGTTATGTGTACTGAAACAGACATTGTTGGATCGGTGGTGCCGCCGCGGTTTGTATTTAAACAATAAAATTCTATTTTGGACTTTTAGGCTCTTGCGACGAAGGTGGAATTCATAGGAATAGAGAGGGGGAGCAGTATATGGAATGATATGCTACCACAGCAAATGTTCTTGCTTCCAAAGATGTTGTTTCACGATCGATGACTATGGAGATTCGGGAAGGTCGTGGTGTAGGTAAGTTAGCTTTTTCATTGATATATCCAATGTATTTATAAAAAGTTTTGGAAATGTCAGGACGCCCTGATTGTTGGTAATTGTATCAACAATGATTAATGGTAGCCTAGGGTTTAAGCTATGTAAATTGTTTGTCAGGTTTTATTTTCAAGAGATTTTGGAATTTCCTATAAATGAATGTATTTTCTAATCTTGAAGAGACCAACTATTGGATGCGCAGACAGTCAGAAGTAACTGTTTAAATTTGTGTGCCTTATCTTGCAGACAGGCAAAAGTTCTGGAGATGCTGGTGGTGTTGCTGACAAGGTTTTGAATCAACTGCTTACAGAAATGGATAGAATGCCGGCAAAGAAAACTGTTGTTTCTGTCGTGAAAAGGTTTTCGTCAATTCGATCTTGTTGCCTTTGTGTATAGGTGTTTGTTGCGGTGAGAATCGTGATACCAAGCTATTGATTAACTTGAATCTTAATTCTTAAATTCACAACCGGACTTTAATTTATCCAAAAAGGAAAGGTTTAAAGAAAGAAAAAACCTATAAAAGTGCAAAGCAAAAAGCAAGGCTTAAAGCTAAGCAAAGAGAGATCTAAAGGTTCGGGGGTTGGTTATGCCTAGGGTAGGTATTTCACATCCTAAACATCTGTAGTACTCTACAGGAACCTCTTGTTAATATTTGTGTTTGCTAAAGTTTGCTTGCTAAAGGTAAATGTGCTAAGGGTAAAAATATAAAGGTATATACAAAGAATGTAAAGTTTGTACAAAGTTTGCTCGCGAAGACATCGCATCTCGTGCCTACGTATCCTGACGGGAATGAAATCAGAGCAACCGTAGTTCCCCTATCTAGGGGTGAGGAACTCTTGACTGTGGTCAAGGTTCCAAAGGGAAAAGAATAAATGTCTGCGGTGAGACACCTACATAGAGTGCGGCAACTCTAAACTAAGTTAAGTTAGCAAGGAAGAAAATGTCCACGGCGGAAAAACTAAATAGAGTACGGCGACTCCAAGTCCTATGGCAAAGGTAAACAAAAGGGAATGTCCACGGCGGGACGACTACCTAGAGCACGACGACTCCAAAAACATGATAGCAAACAAATCATGAAATAAAATTGGACAACAAGAAGGATTATTAATCAATTTAAATATAAATATTTAATAAGATTAATTAATAATTTTAATTAATCAATATTAAATAAAAATAATTAAAGAAATTAATAATGTTGACGCTTTTTGTTTGTGTTTTTCAATATTACAAAATAATAAAAAAAATAAAAAATAATTAAAACAACTTTTTTTACATTTTTATAACATCAAAAAAACTTAATGAAATGCTAAAGCAAAATATTTAAGTATTCAGTATTTTTACTTAACAAATAACGAACAAAATAACGTATTATCTTACCTTTTTTCTTTTTGAAATAATTTTTAATACCATAAAATAAAAAAAAAATAGCAGAAAAAAAATGTAACCAAATGCTACCAATCCAAACTCTAGGAAATTGAAATTAAATGGTACACGTAAAAATCTCAGCTCCAGTAGATTGAAAAAATGGTATACATACATACCTTTCATCTTTCTCACAAAAGTAGTAACATCATAACATGAGAAACCTTTTTTACTTTTCAAACACATCATGACTAGATTTACACAATAGAAAAGCATGGACAAACATTGAGTATGCTACACACATAAGACATAAAAACACACATGACACCAAGATAAACATATATATATATATATATATATATATATATATATATATATATATATATATATATATATATATATATATATATATATATATATATATATATATATATATATATATATATATATATATATATATATATATATATATATATATATATATATATATATATATATATATATATATATATATATATATATATATATATATATATATATATTATAACTTCAACCAGTAAATTGCATTTTTATATAAAACAAAATGAAACATGTAGTATCAAAATTTGAAACAAAAAGAAACATGCATATATTTGTTTTTAACTAAACGAGATAGCAGTGTATGTATACATCAACACAAGCTAACGTATACATATGCTTACTATAACAACAGTATATGTATCAAACTTTGAGACAAAAATAGTGCACATGCATATTTTAAAGCAATCAAAACCAGCAAGGGTATATCAGACAAAGCATTCCAACTCAAGCAATCATAAAATCGAAAAGAAAAAATGCATAAACAAACGAGACGAACACATTACCACTGAGTTTGTTTTTGCGGTAACTCAAATCGAAACCGGACACTAAGTTGTGAGCTGTTGAGTTGTTAAGTTGTTGTAACCGTCATTGTTGAGTCGCGGTTGTAACTGCTAAACCGAACGAGAACTTGTTGGAATGTTGTCGACGTTACGAACCGAAAAGGAGGGTGATCCTTGTGAGAAGATGATGATAACGTGTGAGCAGTAGCAAGAACTGTTGTTGTTAATATGGCGGAGGAGTTTGTGTGATTTAATGAAGAGACAAAGGGAGTGTATTGTGGTGATTTAAAAATGAGAAAATAAGTTATGTTGGTTGTGTAGTAACTTGATGGAAGAAGAAGGATTAGTGAGGATATGATCTTTTATCTTCAAAAACAATGTAAATGGTGAGAGTCCAAAGGAAAAGAAAGTGAGGGTTTGAAGGTTTCTCTCCTTTTTCAAGCTGGCAGGTTTGTGTGTCTCGTATGAAGAAGAAGTGCCTCCCTTTTTGAAAACTAGTCTAGAAAAAAAATGAATATGGGAGGAAGAGTGTATATAAGTGTCCGTATGGCATGAGGAGTTTTTTTATTATTTTCTACAGCTTTTATTCACATGTCTCTATCTCTATTTGAAAAAGTGATGAGTACATATATTAAAAAGGGTGGCGTGATGCAGTATGTGCATGGGAAAAGAAAGAGAGATTAGACATGCAGGCTGTACTATACACCCTATATTACTAAAAGTTTGAACAAAATCTTTTGAGTATATACTATAAAATCATAGACTCCTAAAATTTATCTATCTAAAATAAATAAATAAAATTAACTATTAAAAATAAAATAAAAAGAATAAAATATGATTAGTTAAAATATATTAATAAAAATAATAATAAATACGGTAAAAAAATGAATAATTGAGTCGGTACCGAAGTACTCAAAAAAAAATAAAATGAATACACCAAAGTGATCAGCAAAAAATACACGATTCAGAAAAATATAGCGTTTTGTCAAATTTTGAAATAAATTTTACCCGCTAAAACGGCTTAAACTGTCCAAAAAGTTTATTTCAGCTGATAAATTGGGTATTATAAAAAATGTACGAGATGGTAAACTATACAGATGATGCAAAATGAGTGAGATCTTAGAGTAAAAAAATTAGGGTGCAACAGATGCCCCTATTTAAGTTTCTTCGTTCTGGAGAGGTGAAAATTGAAATCTTCGTCTCGACAAGGTCGGAGAGACTTAAATACAAATATGCGCAATTTTTGACCCTAAGATGCCACAAAATGCTTATGATATGATATGATATGCAAGACAAAGATTCTACGAGGAAAGATGCCACAGGAGACGAATATATATTAGGAAGATGCTGCAACTCCACTGGGGAAAGACTGACAACTTCACGGAAAAAAGTATCTAGCAGACACAATTGAGGAAAACATCAGACGCAAAAGAGATAAATTCTGGTAAACATCAGAATTTACAGACACATCTGGAAAAACATCAGACGACAAAAGAAATGAATTCTGGTAGAACATCAGAATTTACAAACACATCTGGAAAAACATCAGAGTGAGAAACATGTCCGGAAAAACATTGAAATTAAAGGGAATATCTGGAAGAACATCAGATAAGTTCTGGAACAACATCAGAACAAAGACTCAAACTGGAAAACCATCAGAAAGAGAAATAAATATCTGGAAAACCATCAGATACGTTCTGGAAGAACATTAGAACAGAGACTCAATCTAAAAAACATCAAAGAGAGAAACATGTCCGGAAAAACATCGGATAGATTCTGGAAAAACATCAGAATCAAAGTAAATATCTGGAAAACCATCAAATAGACACGACAAAAAACCGTTTGGTAGGTGCCAAGTGAGTTGGGCTTTGACCACAAGGTGAGACATGGATAAAACACGACCTCGGGAGAAAAAGCAAATGTGGATAAAACACCCATGATGCCAAGTAAACGAGGTAAGACGCGAGTAAAACACGACCTCGGGAGAAAGAAGCAAATGTGGATAAAACACCCATGATGCCAGGTAAACGAGGTAAGACGCGAGTAAAACACGACCTCGGGAGAAAGAAGCAAATGTGGATAAAACACCCATGATGCCAGGTAAACGAGGTAAGACGCGAGTAAAACACGACCTCGGGAGAAAGAAGCAAATGGGGCATAAAACACCCATGATGCTAGGTAACTTGAAATTCGTCCACAAGGTAAGACGTGGATAAAACACGACCTCGGGAGAAAAAGAAAATGGGGAATAAAACACCCAGGTAAAATAAATTCGTCCACAAGGTAATACGCGAGTAAAACACGACCTCGGGAGGAAAAGAAAATGGGGAATAAAACACCCAGGTAAAATAAATTCGTCCACAAGGTAATACGCGAGTAAAACACGACCTCGGGAGGAAAAGCAAATGGGGAATAAAACACCCATGATGTGCACATGTATATGAATTATGCTTATGATATACGCATGCATAAATCATGCAGATGACATATGATCAAATGCAAATGCAAATGTCGACGACAAGGCTCGACTCTTTTGGTGAGAAGACAAGACTGGAAGACTGATTCCTCAACACGGAAATCACTGTCATACTGCTTGGGGACTAAATATGCTACTGCACACATCTCTGCCACACTAGTAAATTGTATCAGGTGATGATCCTTGTAGGAAGGATGAAGAGATGCTTGGGGATTCTTCAAGTAAACTGCCCCAAATTAGGTGATTATTGTAGATGAACTAATGATGACTTCAGCTTATCTGATGTTGACTGATGCATCAGGAGCTTGGAGAGCTTGCCCGAGTCTGAGTCTTGAAATATATTCTGGATAAACCAAATCTGAATACCATGCCTTGAAAAAATCTTCAATTGATTCTTTGACAGGATGTGAAAGGAACTTGCCCCTGATAGGATCACTTGACCAAGTTTCTCGATGTTTGAAAATTCCTTGAGAGGAAAGCCAATTTGCAAACAAAAGTGTTCATACAAACATGGTAATGAAAAGTTCATGCAACTTTTGAAATCAAAAAACATTTTTGAAAGATGCAAAGTAAAAGAGTCATTGGTCGGAACACGGTGGTTCAAGACACTCAAAGTTTAAAACAAAGGTGTACTGCCAAACTAATTGATTTGCAAAAATATTTTGGAGTCAGTGTACGTAACCTTGTTGTAGTATGCTTTCAAAATAACCTTGCTTCAGTTAGGTCTTTTGAGGGTTGTAATGTGGTCTGGTTCACGGTTTAAGAAACAAAGGATAAAGGCTCAAAGTTTATTTGTACCCACCCAATCTACGTGATAATCTCCAGTCCTATGCTCAGTTAAATCAGACTATGTGCTCAGGTTCCCATAGATTAGGAATTGCACTGATGATAGTAATGACGATGGTTCAGAAGTTAACAAACTTTTTGAAAAGGCAGTCACTGCTTCTTTGCAACATTTGGTTGTTTTGAAGTTAAATGATTTAAAGATCTCCTCTTTTTATTATCCCTAACTTTTTCCTGAACTGTTTCTTTTGAAACTTACAGTCAGCGGGATGCCCCAGTTTTGCCTAAGTCTCCTTCATAGGTTTTGACTTAGCGGGCTTTTTCTTTTGATTTTTGTTTGTTGAAATAAAGTGACTGCCTAGCTTAATGATCACGGTGAACCATCATCGGCTTCTTGGCTTGAAAAACATCTTCGACACTTGTTTGTTGTGTGCGAAGGAAAAATTGTGGTTGTGACCTTTATATGAAAGGTGTCTTGTATGAATACACAACCGAGTTAACTGAGAACTACCCACCCCAAGGTTAAAACTGCGGGTTTTTGTAAAGAAAGAAACTCCAACTTCTAGGCTCGAAGAGGTTGACGAGGGATTGTCTTCCTTATTTCTCCAGTGTTTGGGAGTTGAAACAATGCCTTACATCATCAACAAAGTTTGATTGAAAGCACACTGACAGCAGTTATGGGTATAGCGTTTTCATCATCCTCCCTCAAATATTTGCATAATCAAAAATTTGGACAAGGAGTAAATATTTGAAAGATAAAGCATAAAAGTGCAAACAATAGGCAAAATGATTTGAAATCAAAAGTTGTGATGCTCATTCATTAAGATGAAAGTACAAACACTAAATAAAAGCAAACAAGCTTAAACAAAATGAAGGAAAATGCAAACAATGAGAAACAAAAGGCCTAGTGACTAAATTTGTCTTGTCTGAAACACTGGCACTCAAAAAAGATAGTCTGCTGGAGTCGGACTGAAGCTTCACTTTTGATGTTATGGCAATGGATTATTTTGGACATTCGGATGATTATCCTTAAAACCCAGGATTCCAGTTTTAATCAGCTCACGCACTCTAGCTTTCAGTGCATAACAATGTTCCAAGTCGTGGCCTGGGGCACCCTCATGGAAAGCACAATGGAGGTCAGCTCTAAATCCAGCTGGAGGAGGATTAGGAGTTTGCAAAGCCTTCGTAGTAATCAACCCTTGTTGAACCAGATCAGGATAAAGTTCTGTATATGTCATGGGAATAGGATCAAATTGATTCCTATTTCGATACTGGTTTTGTCCAACAGTTAGACGTTGAGGAATCTGAGCTGGTCGTGGAGCAGCAGCAGCAGTAACGGCAGCAATAACAGGGTGGTTATATCTTGGCTGAGGACGAGAATTTCTCACTTCAACCATGACAGCGTTGGTTTGCTCTTCCTTCTTCTTATGGAAATTCCCAAAGGATTTCTTTGCACCGTTAGAAGATTCAGCAACTTTGGACACTTTACCATTTTTCAGCCCTTCTTCTAACCTTTGGCCGATGGTTACCAGATCTGTAAAGCTCGAAGAGACGCTCCCAATCATCTTTTCCCAATAGAAAGGAGACAAAGTATCCATGAACATTCCAGTAAGCTCTTTCTCTGCTAGAGGGGGTTCAACTTGGGAAGCCAACTCTCTCCAACGTTGAGCGTATTCTTTGAATGATTCTTTCTCATTTTGAGACATGTTTTGAAGTTGACGACGGTCAGGAGCCATATCTAGATTATATTTGTATTGTCTCATGAAGGCATTAGCGAGATCTTGGAAGCAGTGGACGCTGTTATGTTCTAAATTCATATACCACTTTAGAGAGGCACCACTCAAACTGTCTTGAAAGCAGTGAATGAGCAGCTTCTGATTGTTGGTGTAGGCCGCCATCCTTCGGTAGTACATAACCAAATGGGCCCTCGGACATGAGTGCCCCTTATATTTCACAAACTCTGGAGTCTTGAACTTTGTAGGCATAACCAGACCAGAAACTAAGCACATATTGTCTGCATCAATGTTGAAGAAGTCAGTTCCCTCAACAGCTTTGAGTCTCTTGTCTATATTATGAAACTGTTCACGGACAATCTCAGGCTCAACAAAATCTTCACGGTCCTCACCTTGAGCACTAGCAGCATTGTAATCAAAGAAAGGAGTCTCAAAGGGAGCTTGGCCGTTCTGAGCAACTGTGTGGACCACAGGTCTGGGCTCTATAAAGACAGGAGCTGGAAAAACTGGTCTGACAGCCTGACCAATCATGGCAGTAGATGCAAGGGGTGGAGAATAGTTGGGAGGTAAACCGAACTCTGGCCAAGTTGATTGTGGCATTTGAACAGGAGGAGGATCGGCACTTGAAACTTCTTGAATGACAGTCCTTTGAGATGGCTCTCCTCTGGCAATCAATACTTGAAGCATTTCGGTGAGTTTAGTCATGCCTGACTTCAATTCATCGATCTCCATTCGAACTTCTGCATTGTGTACTTCCTGCTCTGACATCTTGCGTCTATAGTTAGCTCTAGTCCGATATCGGTGTCGAGGAATCAGCTTGACGACTCAAAGGTACACTGGACGATGAAGACAACTGGAGATGAGCGAATGGACAAACAGAGGTATGCAACGAACCATGCAAAGATGCAAATGCAATGCAATGCGATGCAAGACAGGATGCAAAACACACATAACAGGATCAAAGGTTCGAGATCACAGCATGAGGTCTGGGTAAAGAACTAACCACAGGGTATGTACTATGGGTAAAGCACCTGCATAACGGGTTCTAAAAAAGTTCCCAGAGTCCTCAACCCATCTTTCGGATATTATCAACACACCAACTACTTGGAAATCAATAATATTCTCAAGAGAGTCTCGTCTGAGTATAGTATCGCGTATCAACTACTTCAGGAATACTCCCTCATAGTCATCGCACTACGTCCTAAAAGGCCAAGTGGGGATAAAAGGTAACTAAAGGTCCTCAGTGTCAAAGGCTCCTAAATCGAAAGTAGTAATGTTTTCACGAATACTCGTTCAACAAAACTAACTCTCAAGAGGGCCTCCACTGAGCGGTGGTTTCTCAAGTTAGCTTGGTCGGGAATCAACTCCCTATAAGCCTTCTTGAATATACCACCTTCCTATCATAAGTGCACTCAAGTCCGGGTATAGGACTTATCCTCACCACTCAAGGTAACAACCCTGCATACAGAAAACCCAGACACAGAAAAATATATGTACAAATATATACAAATATACAAGCAAACAATCATATAACAAACACAAATATAAACAAGGTGGGCTTAACCCTCTTAGGGGATTTCCCCAGTGAAGTCGCCATTTCTGTTGCGGTGAGAATCGTGATACCAAGCTATTGATTAACTTGAATCTTAATTCTTAAATTCACAACCGGACTTTAATTTATCCAAAAAGGAAAGGTTTAAAGAAAGAAAAAACCTATAAAAGTGCAAAGCAAAAAGCAAGGCTTAAAGCTAAGCAAAGAGAGATCTAAAGGTTCGGGGGTTGGTTATGCCTAGGGTAGGTATTTCACATCCTAAACATCTGTAGTACTCTACAGGAACCTCTTGTTAATATTTGTGTTTGCTAAAGTTTGCTTGCTAAAGGTAAATGTGCTAAGGGTAAAAATATAAAGGTATATACAAAGAATGTAAAGTTTGTACAAAGTTTGCTCGCGAAGACATCGCATCTCGTGCCTACGTATCCTGACGGGAATGAAATCAGAGCAACCGTAGTTCCCCTATCTAGGGGTGAGGAACTCTTGACTGTGGTCAAGGTTCCAAAGGGAAAAGAATAAATGTCTGCGGTGAGACACCTACATAGAGTGCGGCAACTCTAAACTAAGTTAAGTTAGCAAGGAAGAAAATGTCCACGGCGGAAAAACTAAATAGAGTACGGCGACTCCAAGTCCTATGGCAAAGGTAAACAAAAGGGAATGTCCACGGCGGGACGACTACCTAGAGCACGACGACTCCAAAAACATGATAGCAAACAAATCATGAAATAAAATTGGACAACAAGAAGGATTATTAATCAATTTAAATATAAATATTTAATAAGATTAATTAATAATTTTAATTAATCAATATTAAATAAAAATAATTAAAGAAATTAATAATGTTGACGCTTTTTGTTTGTGTTTTTCAATATTACAAAATAATAAAAAAAATAAAAAATAATTAAAACAACTTTTTTTACATTTTTATAACATCAAAAAAACTTAATGAAATGCTAAAGCAAAATATTTAAGTATTCAGTATTTTTACTTAACAAATAACGAACAAAATAACGTATTATCTTACCTTTTTTCTTTTTGAAATAATTTTTAATACCATAAAATAAAAAAAAAATAGCAGAAAAAAAATGTAACCAAATGCTACCAATCCAAACTCTAGGAAATTGAAATTAAATGGTACACGTAAAAATCTCAGCTCCAGTAGATTGAAAAAATGGTATACATACATACCTTTCATCTTTCTCACAAAAGTAGTAACATCATAACATGAGAAACCTTTTTTACTTTTCAAACACATCATGACTAGATTTACACAATAGAAAAGCATGGATAAACATTGAGTATGCTACACACATAAGATATAAAAACACACATGACACCAAGATAAACATATATATATATATATATATATATATATATATATATATATATATATATATATATATATATATATATATATATATATATATATATATATATATATATATATATATATATATATATATATATATATATATATATATATATATATATATATATATATATATATATATATATATATATATATATATATATATATATATATATATATATATATATATATATATATATATATATATATATATATATATATATATATATATATATATATATATATATTATAACTTCAACCAGTAAATTGCATTTTTATATAAAACAAAATGAAACATGTAGTATCAAAATTTGAAACAAAAAGAAACATGCATATATTTGTTTTTAACTAAACGAGATAGCAGTGTATGTATACATCAACACAAGCTAACGTATACATATGCTTACTATAACAGCAGTATATGTATCAAACTTTGAGACAAAAATAGTGCACATGCATATTTTAAAGCAATCAAAACCAGCAAGGGTATATCAGACAAAGCATTCCAACTCAAGCAATCATAAAATCGAAAAGAAAAAATGCATAAACAAACGAGACGAACACATTACCACTGAGTTTGTTTTTGCGGTAACTCAAATCGAAACCGGACACTAAGTTGTGAGCTGTTGAGTTGTTAAGTTGTTGTAACCGTCATTGTTGTCGCGGTTGTAACTGCTAAACCGAACGAGAACTTGTTGGAATGTTGTCGACGTTACGAACCGAAAAGGAGGGTGATCCTTGTGAGAAGATGATGATAACGTGTGAGCAGTAGCAAGAACTGTTGTTGTTAATATGGCGGAGGAGTTTGTGTGATTTAATGAAGAGACAAAGGGAGTGTATTGTGGTGATTTAAAAATGAGAAAATAAGTTATGTTGGTTGTGTAGTAACTTGATGGAAGAAGAAGGATTAGTGAGGATATGATCTTTTATCTTCAAAAACAATGTAAATGGTGAGAGTCCAAAGGAAAAGAAAGTGAGGGTTTGAAGGTTTCTCTCCTTTTTCAAGCTGGCAGGTTTGTGTGTCTCGTATGAAGAAGAAGTGCCTCCCTTTTTGAAAACTAGTCTAGAAAAAAAATGAATATGGGAGGAAGAGTGTATATAAGTGTCCGTATGGCATGAGGAGTTTTTTTATTATTTTCTACAGCTTTTATTCACATGTCTCTATCTCTATTTGAAAAAGTGATGAGTACATATATTAAAAAGGGTGGCGTGATGCAGTATGTGCATGGGAAAAGAAAGAGAGATTAGACATGCAGGCTGTACTATACACCCTATATTACTAAAAGTTTGAACAAAATCTTTTGAGTATATACTATAAAATCATAGACTCCTAAAATTTATCTATCTAAAATAAATAAATAAAATTAACTATTAAAAATAAAATAAAAAGAATAAAATATGATTAGTTAAAATATATTAATAAAAATAATAATAAATACGGTAAAAAAATGAATAATTGAGTCGGTACCGAAGTACTCAAAAAAAAATAAAATGAATACACCAAAGTGATCAGCAAAAAATACACGATTCAGAAAAATATAGCGTTTTGTCAAATTTTGAAATAAATTTTACCCGCTAAAACGGCTTAAACTGTCCAAAAAGTTTATTTCAGCTGATAAATTGGGTATTATAAAAAATGTACGAGATGGTAAACTATACAGATGATGCAAAATGAGTGAGATCTTAGAGTAAAAAAATTAGGGTGCAACAGATGCCCCTATTTAAGTTTCTTCGTTCTGGAGAGGTGAAAATTGAAATCTTCGTCTCGACAAGGTCGGAGAGACTTAAATACAAATATGCGCAATTTTTGACCCTAAGATGCCACAAAATGCTTATGATATGATATGATATGCAAGACAAAGATTCTACGAGGAAAGATGCCACAGGAGACGAATATATATTAGGAAGATGCTGCAACTCCACTGGGGAAAGACTGACAACTTCACGGAAAAAAGTATCTAGCAGACACAATTGAGGAAAACATCAGACGCAAAAGAGATAAATTCTGGTAAACATCAGAATTTACAGACACATCTGGAAAAACATCAGACGACAAAAGAAATGAATTCTGGTAGAACATCAGAATTTACAAACACATCTGGAAAAACATCAGAGTGAGAAACATGTCCGGAAAAACATTGAAATTAAAGGGAATATCTGGAAGAACATCAGATAAGTTCTGGAACAACATCAGAACAAAGACTCAAACTGGAAAACCATCAGAAAGAGAAATAAATATCTGGAAAACCATCAGATACGTTCTGGAAGAACATTAGAACAGAGACTCAATCTAAAAAACATCAAAGAGAGAAACATGTCCGGAAAAACATCGGATAGATTCTGGAAAAACATCAGAATCAAAGTAAATATCTGGAAAACCATCAAATAGACACGACAAAAAACCGTTTGGTAGGTGCCAAGTGAGTTGGGCTTTGACCACAAGGTGAGACATGGATAAAACACGACCTCGGGAGAAAAAGCAAATGTGGATAAAACACCCATGATGCCAAGTAAACGAGGTAAGACGCGAGTAAAACACGACCTCGGGAGAAAGAAGCAAATGTGGATAAAACACCCATGATGCCAGGTAAACGAGGTAAGACGCGAGTAAAACACGACCTCGGGAGAAAGAAGCAAATGTGGATAAAACACCCATGATGCCAGGTAAACGAGGTAAGACGCGAGTAAAACACGACCTCGGGAGAAAGAAGCAAATGGGGCATAAAACACCCATGATGCTAGGTAACTTGAAATTCGTCCACAAGGTAAGACGTGGATAAAACACGACCTCGGGAGAAAAAGAAAATGGGGAATAAAACACCCAGGTAAAATAAATTCGTCCACAAGGTAATACGCGAGTAAAACACGACCTCGGGAGGAAAAGAAAATGGGGAATAAAACACCCAGGTAAAATAAATTCGTCCACAAGGTAATACGCGAGTAAAACACGACCTCGGGAGGAAAAGCAAATGGGGAATAAAACACCCATGATGTGCACATGTATATGAATTATGCTTATGATATACGCATGCATAAATCATGCAGATGACATATGATCAAATGCAAATGCAAATGTCGACGACAAGGCTCGACTCTTTTGGTGAGAAGACAAGACTGGAAGACTGATTCCTCAACACGGAAATCACTGTCATACTGCTTGGGGACTAAATATGCTACTGCACACATCTCTGCCACACTAGTAAATTGTATCAGGTGATGATCCTTGTAGGAAGGATGAAGAGATGCTTGGGGATTCTTCAAGTAAACTGCCCCAAATTAGGTGATTATTGTAGATGAACTAATGATGACTTCAGCTTATCTGATGTTGACTGATGCATCAGGAGCTTGGAGAGCTTGCCCGAGTCTGAGTCTTGAAATATATTCTGGATAAACCAAATCTGAATACCATGCCTTGAAAAAATCTTCAATTGATTCTTTGACAGGATGTGAAAGGAACTTGCCCCTGATAGGATCACTTGACCAAGTTTCTCGATGTTTGAAAATTCCTTGAGAGGAAAGCCAATTTGCAAACAAAAGTGTTCATACAAACATGGTAATGAAAAGTTCATGCAACTTTTGAAATCAAAAAACATTTTTGAAAGATGCAAAGTAAAAGAGTCATTGGTCGGAACACGGTGGTTCAAGACACTCAAAGTTTAAAACAAAGGTGTACTGCCAAACTAATTGATTTGCAAAAATATTTTGGAGTCAGTGTACGTAACCTTGTTGTAGTATGCTTTCAAAATAACCTTGCTTCAGTTAGGTCTTTTGAGGGTTGTAATGTGGTCTGGTTCACGGTTTAAGAAACAAAGGATAAAGGCTCAAAGTTTATTTGTACCCACCCAATCTACGTGATAATCTCCAGTCCTATGCTCAGTTAAATCAGACTATGTGCTCAGGTTCCCATAGATTAGGAATTGCACTGATGATAGTAATGACGATGGTTCAGAAGTTAACAAACTTTTTGAAAAGGCAGTCACTGCTTCTTTGCAACATTTGGTTGTTTTGAAGTTAAATGATTTAAAGATCTCCTCTTTTTATTATCCCTAACTTTTTCCTGAACTGTTTCTTTTGAAACTTACAGTCAGCGGGATGCCCCAGTTTTGCCTAAGTCTCCTTCATAGGTTTTGACTTAGCGGGCTTTTTCTTTTGATTTTTGTTTGTTGAAATAAAGTGACTGCCTAGCTTAATGATCACGGTGAACCATCATCGGCTTCTTGGCTTGAAAAACATCTTCGACACTTGTTTGTTGTGTGCGAAGGAAAAATTGTGGTTGTGACCTTTATATGAAAGGTGTCTTGTATGAATACACAACCGAGTTAACTGAGAACTACCCACCCCAAGGTTAAAACTGCGGGTTTTTGTAAAGAAAGAAACTCCAACTTCTAGGCTCGAAGAGGTTGACGAGGGATTGTCTTCCTTATTTCTCCAGTGTTTGGGAGTTGAAACAATGCCTTACATCATCAACAAAGTTTGATTGAAAGCACACTGACAGCAGTTATGGGTATAGCGTTTTCATCATCCTCCCTCAAATATTTGCATAATCAAAAATTTGGACAAGGAGTAAATATTTGAAAGATAAAGCATAAAAGTGCAAACAATAGGCAAAATGATTTGAAATCAAAAGTTGTGATGCTCATTCATTAAGATGAAAGTACAAACACTAAATAAAAGCAAACAAGCTTAAACAAAATGAAGGAAAATGCAAACAATGAGAAACAAAAGGCCTAGTGACTAAATTTGTCTTGTCTGAAACACTGGCACTCAAAAAAGATAGTCTGCTGGAGTCGGACTGAAGCTTCACTTTTGATGTTATGGCAATGGATTATTTTGGACATTCGGATGATTATCCTTAAAACCCAGGATTCCAGTTTTAATCAGCTCACGCACTCTAGCTTTCAGTGCATAACAATGTTCCAAGTCGTGGCCTGGGGCACCCTCATGGAAAGCACAATGGAGGTCAGCTCTAAATCCAGCTGGAGGAGGATTAGGAGTTTGCAAAGCCTTCGTAGTAATCAACCCTTGTTGAACCAGATCAGGATAAAGTTCTGTATATGTCATGGGAATAGGATCAAATTGATTCCTATTTCGATACTGGTTTTGTCCAACAGTTAGACGTTGAGGAATCTGAGCTGGTCGTGGAGCAGCAGCAGCAGTAACGGCAGCAATAACAGGGTGGTTATATCTTGGCTGAGGACGAGAATTTCTCACTTCAACCATGACAGCGTTGGTTTGCTCTTCCTTCTTCTTATGGAAATTCCCAAAGGATTTCTTTGCACCGTTAGAAGATTCAGCAACTTTGGACACTTTACCATTTTTCAGCCCTTCTTCTAACCTTTGGCCGATGGTTACCAGATCTGTAAAGCTCGAAGAGACGCTCCCAATCATCTTTTCCCAATAGAAAGGAGACAAAGTATCCATGAACATTCCAGTAAGCTCTTTCTCTGCTAGAGGGGGTTCAACTTGGGAAGCCAACTCTCTCCAACGTTGAGCGTATTCTTTGAATGATTCTTTCTCATTTTGAGACATGTTTTGAAGTTGACGACGGTCAGGAGCCATATCTAGATTATATTTGTATTGTCTCATGAAGGCATTAGCGAGATCTTGGAAGCAGTGGACGCTGTTATGTTCTAAATTCATATACCACTTTAGAGAGGCACCACTCAAACTGTCTTGAAAGCAGTGAATGAGCAGCTTCTGATTGTTGGTGTAGGCCGCCATCCTTCGGTAGTACATAACCAAATGGGCCCTCGGACATGAGTGCCCCTTATATTTCACAAACTCTGGAGTCTTGAACTTTGTAGGCATAACCAGACCAGAAACTAAGCACATATTGTCTGCATCAATGTTGAAGAAGTCAGTTCCCTCAACAGCTTTGAGTCTCTTGTCTATATTATGAAACTGTTCACGGACAATCTCAGGCTCAACAAAATCTTCACGGTCCTCACCTTGAGCACTAGCAGCATTGTAATCAAAGAAAGGAGTCTCAAAGGGAGCTTGGCCGTTCTGAGCAACTGTGTGGACCACAGGTCTGGGCTCTATAAAGACAGGAGCTGGAAAAACTGGTCTGACAGCCTGACCAATCATGGCAGTAGATGCAAGGGGTGGAGAATAGTTGGGAGGTAAACCGAACTCTGGCCAAGTTGATTGTGGCATTTGAACAGGAGGAGGATCGGCACTTGAAACTTCTTGAATGACAGTCCTTTGAGATGGCTCTCCTCTGGCAATCAATACTTGAAGCATTTCGGTGAGTTTAGTCATGCCTGACTTCAATTCATCGATCTCCATTCGAACTTCTGCATTGTGTACTTCCTGCTCTGACATCTTGCGTCTATAGTTAGCTCTAGTCCGATATCGGTGTCGAGGAATCAGCTTGACGACTCAAAGGTACACTGGACGATGAAGACAACTGGAGATGAGCGAATGGACAAACAGAGGTATGCAACGAACCATGCAAAGATGCAAATGCAATGCAATGCGATGCAAGACAGGATGCAAAACACACATAACAGGATCAAAGGTTCGAGATCACAGCATGAGGTCTGGGTAAAGAACTAACCACAGGGTATGTACTATGGGTAAAGCACCTGCATAACGGGTTCTAAAAAAGTTCCCAGAGTCCTCAACCCATCTTTCGGATATTATCAACACACCAACTACTTGGAAATCAATAATATTCTCAAGAGAGTCTCGTCTGAGTATAGTATCGCGTATCAACTACTTCAGGAATACTCCCTCATAGTCATCGCACTACGTCCTAAAAGGCCAAGTGGGGATAAAAGGTAACTAAAGGTCCTCAGTGTCAAAGGCTCCTAAATCGAAAGTAGTAATGTTTTCACGAATACTCGTTCAACAAAACTAACTCTCAAGAGGGCCTCCACTGAGCGGTGGTTTCTCAAGTTAGCTTGGTCGGGAATCAACTCCCTATAAGCCTTCTTGAATATACCACCTTCCTATCATAAGTGCACTCAAGTCCGGGTATAGGACTTATCCTCACCACTCAAGGTAACAACCCTGCATACAGAAAACCCAGACACAGAAAAATATATGTACAAATATATACAAATATACAAGCAAACAATCATATAACAAACACAAATATAAACAAGGTGGGCTTAACCCTCTTAGGGGATTTCCCCAGTGAAGTCGCCATTTCTGTTGCGGTGAGAATCGTGATACCAAGCTATTGATTAACTTGAATCTTAATTCTTAAATTCACAACCGGACTTTAATTTATCCAAAAAGGAAAGGTTTAAAGAAAGAAAAAACCTATAAAAGTGCAAAGCAAAAAGCAAGGCTTAAAGCTAAGCAAAGAGAGATCTAAAGGTTCGGGGGTTGGTTATGCCTAGGGTAGGTATTTCACATCCTAAACATCTGTAGTACTCTACAGGAACCTCTTGTTAATATTTGTGTTTGCTAAAGTTTGCTTGCTAAAGGTAAATGTGCTAAGGGTAAAAATATAAAGGTATATACAAAGAATGTAAAGTTTGTACAAAGTTTGCTCGCGAAGACATCGCATCTCGTGCCTACGTATCCTGACGGGAATGAAATCAGAGCAACCGTAGTTCCCCTATCTAGGGGTGAGGAACTCTTGACTGTGGTCAAGGTTCCAAAGGGAAAAGAATAAATGTCTGCGGTGAGACACCTACATAGAGTGCGGCAACTCTAAACTAAGTTAAGTTAGCAAGGAAGAAAATGTCCACGGCGGAAAAACTAAATAGAGTACGGCGACTCCAAGTCCTATGGCAAAGGTAAACAAAAGGGAATGTCCACGGCGGGACGACTACCTAGAGCACGACGACTCCAAAAACATGATAGCAAACAAATCATGAAATAAAATTGGACAACAAGAAGGATTATTAATCAATTTAAATATAAATATTTAATAAGATTAATTAATAATTTTAATTAATCAATATTAAATAAAAATAATTAAAGAAATTAATAATGTTGACGCTTTTTGTTTGTGTTTTTCAATATTACAAAATAATAAAAAAAATAAAAAATAATTAAAACAACTTTTTTTACATTTTTATAACATCAAAAAAACTTAATGAAATGCTAAAGCAAAATATTTAAGTATTCAGTATTTTTACTTAACAAATAACGAACAAAATAACGTATTATCTTACCTTTTTTCTTTTTGAAATAATTTTTAATACCATAAAATAAAAAAAAAATAGCAGAAAAAAAATGTAACCAAATGCTACCAATCCAAACTCTAGGAAATTGAAATTAAATGGTACACGTAAAAATCTCAGCTCCAGTAGATTGAAAAAATGGTATACATACATACCTTTCATCTTTCTCACAAAAGTAGTAACATCATAACATGAGAAACCTTTTTTACTTTTCAAACACATCATGACTAGATTTACACAATAGAAAAGCATGGATAAACATTGAGTATGCTACACACATAAGATATAAAAACACACATGACACCAAGATAAACATATATATATATATATATATATATATATATATATATATATATATATATATATATATATATATATATATATATATATATATATATATATATATATATATATATATATATATATATATATATATATATATATATATATATATATATATATATATATATATATATATATATATATATATATATATATATATATATATATATATATATATATATATATATATATATATATATATATATATATATATATATATATATATATATATATATATATATATATATATATATATATATATATATATATATATATATATATATATATATATATATTATAACTTCAACCAGTAAATTGCATTTTTATATAAAACAAAATGAAACATGTAGTATCAAAATTTGAAACAAAAAGAAACATGCATATATTTGTTTTTAACTAAACGAGATAGCAGTGTATGTATACATCAACACAAGCTAACGTATACATATGCTTACTATAACAGCAGTATATGTATCAAACTTTGAGACAAAAATAGTGCACATGCATATTTTAAAGCAATCAAAACCAGCAAGGGTATATCAGACAAAGCATTCCAACTCAAGCAATCATAAAATCGAAAAGAAAAAATGCATAAACAAACGAGACGAACACATTACCACTGAGTTTGTTTTTGCGGTAACTCAAATCGAAACCGGACACTAAGTTGTGAGCTGTTGAGTTGTTAAGTTGTTGTAACCGTCATTGTTGAGTCGCGGTTGTAACTGCTAAACCGAACGAGAACTTGTTGGAATGTTGTCGACGTTACGAACCGAAAAGGAGGGTGATCCTTGTGAGAAGATGATGATAACGTGTGAGCAGTAGCAAGAACTGTTGTTGTTAATATGGCGGAGGAGTTTGTGTGATTTAATGAAGAGACAAAGGGAGTGTATTGTGGTGATTTAAAAATGAGAAAATAAGTTATGTTGGTTGTGTAGTAACTTGATGGAAGAAGAAGGATTAGTGAGGATATGATCTTTTATCTTCAAAAACAATGTAAATGGTGAGAGTCCAAAGGAAAAGAAAGTGAGGGTTTGAAGGTTTCTCTCCTTTTTCAAGCTGGCAGGTTTGTGTGTCTCGTATGAAGAAGAAGTGCCTCCCTTTTTGAAAACTAGTCTAGAAAAAAAATGAATATGGGAGGAAGAGTGTATATAAGTGTCCGTATGGCATGAGGAGTTTTTTTATTATTTTCTACAGCTTTTATTCACATGTCTCTATCTCTATTTGAAAAAGTGATGAGTACATATATTAAAAAGGGTGGCGTGATGCAGTATGTGCATGGGAAAAGAAAGAGAGATTAGACATGCAGGCTGTACTATACACCCTATATTACTAAAAGTTTGAACAAAATCTTTTGAGTATATACTATAAAATCATAGACTCCTAAAATTTATCTATCTAAAATAAATAAATAAAATTAACTATTAAAAATAAAATAAAAAGAATAAAATATGATTAGTTAAAATATATTAATAAAAATAATAATAAATACGGTAAAAAAATGAATAATTGAGTCGGTACCGAAGTACTCAAAAAAAAATAAAATGAATACACCAAAGTGATCAGCAAAAAATACACGATTCAGAAAAATATAGCGTTTTGTCAAATTTTGAAATAAATTTTACCCGCTAAAACGGCTTAAACTGTCCAAAAAGTTTATTTCAGCTGATAAATTGGGTATTATAAAAAATGTACGAGATGGTAAACTATACAGATGATGCAAAATGAGTGAGATCTTAGAGTAAAAAAATTAGGGTGCAACAGTGTTGCAACGATGATTACGGTCATCGAAGTGTAAATTATAGAATTCTGCATAATGGTCTGTCATTTGAAGTATTGTTCCAGTTAATGCCAATGGGCCAATGTTCCAGTTATTGCCAATGTTCCAGTCATTTGAAGCTGTCATTTGAAACTATTAATGTGAATTCTTTCCCTTTATCTACTGAAATTTATATATATGAAACGTCCTCCGGCAGAATTAAATATGACCAATACTTATGTTATTTTGTATGTATATACTATGTTAGTTATTAATTGATCATGCATAGTATATATACTTGGTAGCACTTGGCATCATGCTTAGTATGTATATATTGTGTTAGTTATTAATTGATCAATAAGTCATATAATATTCATCTAAAGATATTTTAAGTTTGTGGTAAGTCTTAAAGAGTTGTGTCTGCTGTTATTCATTATTATGCCTTTGGTACCTCACCTGTGTATTTATATAATTGGAAAGAAATCATCACAAATCACGTACAATTCTTCAAAGTTTTATGTATTTGTATTATTGATATTTTTGTTTATCTTTCATCTTCTACATATATTATCACTTCAACTTAATTTTACTATTATTCTTAAATTTTAATTATATTATTATTCTTAAATTTACTATTATTATTTAGTTTCATTTGTTTTTGGTCTACCTATTGGTTAATATTTTTTGTTTAATATTTTCAATCATTATTACATTATTTGAATTTATATCAATAATTAATTTAGTTCCTTCTTTTACAACACACAACATTTTTTTAATATTTACTAATTCAATTTTTTAATTTCAATCATATCTATTTTTATAATTTTACTATTATTCTTTTCAATTTGATTAATAATTATGCGTCTATAATATAAAATTTTCGAACAGACCCGTGCGAACGCATATATTCGCACGGATTAGTTAGTAGTTATGAAAAAAAGGTAATGCTTATTGAATACGTATACTACGCAATAATGGCGTTTAAAATTCAAAAGACAGTGGAAGTTTGTCCTTTGGAAAATCAAACTTTTAAATTATTGCAACTTTTGCTGTTGCAATTGGCATGTATGGTTTCAAATCCAACGCAAGTTGACACAGGAAGAGACAAGGGAGTCGTTGCACAGGGGACCTATTGGGAGCACAATCCCACAGTTTTATTGAATTTTTTCAGAAACATTGGACCCGAGTGAGTGTGATTATAAATTATTCTATTTTGACAATTTCACCTTTTGAAAAGTAGAAAACATAATTGTGTCTTTTACTTTTAGAAAAAAAATCAACATTTAGGTTTTTACTTAGAAAAGAAAATTTCATGACACAGTGTATTTTAACTTTTTCTTAAAAAAGAAAGTTTTGAAATTATGAATGTTTCACTTTTATAAAAAGTCAACATTGTCGTTTTAAATATTTTAAAGTAATGTTTGCATCATCCTTATGTAAATATTTATAGTTAGTAAAAGGGCAATGCTCTTTCTACCTTTATGGGTAATTGTATATTTCTACCTTCTCGTAATAAATGTTTTATTTTAACTGTACGTGATTATTAAGAAAATAATTAAATATGTTGATTTTAATAATAAAGTTGATATCTTTTATTAAAAAAGTTATATTTATTATAGTTAGTGTTGAAAAACGTAAAAATTACTGTCTCTATTCTTTTTTAAATGTTGTTTTTGTGTAAAAAACTTATTTATTTTTAAGTGTTGTTTTCAAAACTCAAGGTAACGTTAATTATTATTTTGCCAAAATTATCCTTAGTTATTAATTAAAGAAAGAGAAAAAGACAAATAAGTTAATAAAAAGTTAAGAGTATTATAAGTAAAAAGACAATTGTTACATAAAAAGAGTTAAATTTTATTAAATTTATTGGTATGTGCAAAAAGTAAAAAAAAAGACAACTAAAAAGAAAGTAATAAATAAGGGTATAATAGTAGAAAAAAATAATAAATGTTGTATTGGTATTCTAAAGAGACATTTATTTTGAGATATGGAAAAAGTATAAATGAGACACTTTTTATGAGATGAAAGAAGTAATGTGAAAACACTTAAATGTTTCCAATATTCGGAGATGTATATTCGGATATATTTTTTTCACACACATTTCAGCAAAAATGGTGAAAAATCTTTATTATAATAAAATTTGATTTGGGGATTGTTCGAACTGTAGTAAATCGACAAGAAGCAAACATTTATATTTGAAAGAATTCCCTTTGAGATTTATATCGTCTCCACAGGGATCGGTGCGAGGGAAAGAACGTCGTTCAACGGTCTCTATATTTCTAAGCTTTTGGTGAAATTTTGGTTGAAAGATTCACGGTACCATAAATAAAGGCAGAAATTATAAAGACGAAAAGTATAAAGTAAAGACTGAAATATAAATGGAGCCTTGTTAGGATTGGATCTTATCAATTGATAACACATACATTTTTCTAACTAGTTAAACACAAATCAAGCATTCGTCTAATATCATTATGTATCACTCACAACAGATGTTATGTCTAGCGCAACGTCGAGAGAACAATTATATTGTCTCATTGGTGACGTCTCACAAAACTCAATAACACAGAGCATTAAAAATTGATACTCAAGCAAATGTTAAGCCTAAATCTATGTCTAGAGTCTAGAAACTAACAGATAATCATCCTAGATCCAGATCTAAAGAGTACATTTATATAGCGGTTCAAATAAAAGATAAACAGGTAAATAAAGATGACATCCATATCGGCTTCATGATGGATTCATATAAAACGCCATGATCAGAATATGTACATACACTTAATCCTTTTTACACGCATTCAACTAATTTGCCAAATGTATATGAACACAATTTCTCATCTCTATTATCACGCATCCTCACAATACCGTATTGATCCTACTCATGCTACTCATTAACACAATAAAATAGAAGATACAAGTGAATATCAACTTACAAGACCATGCCAAAAGTTTGCTCATTGATAGATGAATATCTAAGATCTAAGATTTCAAAAGATTTTGTCAAGACTAACAAATAAAAATTCAAAGACAACCTCAATATTGAAATAAAACTGGTTCACAAATATATATTAGATAAAATACATAAGGTATCAAAAGATTACATCCAAACCCAACAAGAACTCGAAGCTCTTACCTTCTCCCTCTTAGGGTTTATGTTTCTCCCTAAAATGTGCTTGAAATAAAGAGAGATAAAGTTCTGATCCTCAAACTATCTATATTACAAAAGTTATGAAAAGTAGTTTTCTAAAAAGAAAGAAAAGTACATATATAGTAAAACAAAATTTTGTCATGTTCGTCTAGCGAATACCCTATTCGCCCAACGAAGATCACTTTTGGGCACTTCAAGTGCCTCAGGAACAATTAAACTGCCCTTGGAAAATATCTGAGTTCGCAGTGCAAATATTTCTTCGCACAACAAACCTCTTCACTACAACTTCGTCCATCAAACTTTGGGTCCTTTTCCTACTGCCATTTACTTTGCACAACGAGCATTCGCTTTCACCTCGCTGGTGTTCGCACCACGAACATTCTGATCCTTCTTCATTTCTTTGTCTTCCTTGTCCAATCATTTGTGTCTTAATCATTGATGTTTTATGCCTATATTCTGCACAATAACACACATATCAAAGAATCTAAAGGTATTTGTAATATGTTGAAGAACAACACAAGAGTAAGAATTAAATAAATTAAAACATGAGATTTGAGTTGAAAAGTGCCAAGAAAGATAGTTCAACATTTTCACTTAACAAACTCTCCCCAACTAGATTTTTGCTTGTTCTCAAGCAAAGTATGCCCCTCATGAAAACAAGAGAAATTTGATCAAACAATAGGATTTACTCAATCATAAGATTTAACCAAGAAAGGGTTAACAGTTCAAATTCAAACAAGAAATATTTGCTCAAACAAGAAAATCTGGTCAAGCATGAGGATGCGCACAAGCAATGTTCACCACTCAATAGAATCAAAGAATGACAAAGAATGTAGTTTTTAAAAAAATATCATGTAATGTTTTAAATAACAACTAATTTCTCATACTTGAATCACTCTAACACTCCTCTTCAAAATAATAATAAAGAAATTAACGCATTTGTAACCGCGGGGCAATTTCATCACCTGACAAACAGTGCTAATAACAATATAATTCATACAGTTATCTAACAATCAAAAATGAAAATGTGGAAGCAAAAAGATCACTAAGGGCTTTTAAGGTTGTAGCTTGGCCAGATTCACAACCAAAGGGTCATTTTTAAAGGTCATGGAATCAAAGTTGTCAATGCAAAAGAAACATTCACTATACAAGTTATTTGCACATCCCAACTTCATTCACCACTTTCTTTCCTCTATTGCAAATCTTATCAAACTTCCTTTTGCACAATTATTTCATTCTCTAGTTTTCTTCTTCAAAAATGCTTTTTTTCTTTCACATTCATATTCACATATTTTTCAATGCTTGCTTGAATTTTTTTCAAAATTATTAGTAACCTACCATTTTCCTTTTCATTCTCCCCAACTTGAATTCAACCAAACCTTAAGTGAATGCTCCTTACTTTTAATGGCAAGGAAATAAATTTAAAACAATGTTCGAAGGTTCAATAAATTTTTTAGATTCTCACTGAATTAAATGATGAAAAAAACTTTCAAATTATGTACATAAATCAAGTTCATCACTAGAATGAGATCTAAATTGTTTAGGCTCAAAGGGGTTAATGAATTCTCACTACTCACGAGTAAGTTACTTTTTTGGGATATGGTTGTGCTTAATATAAACAAATGCCTTGATCATTTTTAATGCTTCCAAAAAATCACAATAATCAAAAGATAAAGCCTGAATCAAATGAATTAAATAAAATCATCAGTCATCCTAGCATATAGTAAACAATGGAGGTTTCTCACAATTTGTGGTTTTTGGACCTAAGTGAAATAAGCATTTAAACAAGTTGCAACATGAAAAAAAAAACACACATTTTCACAAAGCACAAAATTCTTAAATCAATCTAACATTCTGTAAAGCAGTACAATTTACCTTGCTTACGTTCACATGTTCAACATCCTACCATCATCACCTAAACTTGGGAGAATCTTCATTAGATACTTTTATATAAATAGCAACAAATCTAGAAGAGGTTCTCATCATTCATCCTTAAACAACACTTAAGAAAACATAAAATAAAACAAGTATATATACCATATAAACAACTTTATAAAGCTCAAAAATATAGAAACTATTGCAATGCAATTCAATATCTAAACACCAATCCTCGAAAACGGCGCCATTTTTCTCAAACTGCAGTAAAGAGGTAAGAAGCAATAATTTGGATTTGGAAGGATTCCCTCCATGATTTATATCGTCTCCATAGGGATCGGTATAGGGGAAAGAACATCGTTCAATGGTCTCTACATTTCTAAACTTGTTGTAAAAATTTGGTTAAAAGATTCACGGTACCATAAATAAAGGCAAAAATTATAAAGACGGAAAATATAAAGTAAAGAGTGAAATATAAACGGAGCCTTGTTAGGATTGGATCTCATCAATTAATAACACGTGCATTCTTCTAACCAGTTAAACATAATTCAATTATCACAATAGAGGTTATGTCTAATGCAACATCGAGAGAACAACCGTATCATCATATTGGTGATGTCTCACGCAACTCAACAATATATAACATTAAGAACTGATACTCAAGCAAATGTTAAGCCTAAATCTATGTCTATAGTCTAGAACCTAATAGATAATCATCCTAGATCCAGATCCGAAGAGTATATTTCTATAATGGTTTAAATCAAAGATAAACAGGTAAACAAAGAAGACATCCATATCAACTTCATGATTGATTCATATAAAACGCCATGATCGAAATACGTACATACACTTAACCCTATTTACATGCATTCAACTAACTTGCCAAATGCATGTGAACATAGTTTCTCATCTCTATTATCACGCATCCTTATAATACCGTATTGATCCTACTCATGCTACTCATACTACTAATCAACACAATAAAATAGAAGATACAAGTGAATATCAACTTACAAGACCATGCCAAATTTGTTTCTCATTGATAGATGAATATATTAGATCTAAGATTTGAAAAGGTTTTGTCAAGACCTATAAATAAGAAATCAATGACAACCTGATATTGAATCAAAACTAGTTCACAAACATATATTAGATGAAATACATAAGGTATCAAAAGATTATATCCAAACCCAACAAGAAATCGAAGCTCTTCTCCCTCTTAGGGTTTGTATTTCCCTCTCTAGAATATGCTTGAAATGAAGAGAGATAAAGTTATAATCCTCAAAATATCTATATTACATAAGTTATGAAAAATTGTTTTCTAAAAAGCAAGAAAAGTACATATATTGTAAAACAAAAATATGTCCTTTTCGCCTGACAAACACCCTATTTGCCTAGCAAATACCACTTTTGGGCACTTCAAGTGCCTCAGGAACAGTTAAACCGCCCTTGGAAAATATATGAGTTTGCAGTGCGAATATTTCTTTGCACAACAAACCCCTTCGCTACAGCTTCGCCCAACGAACTTTAGGTCCTTTTCCTACTGCCTCTAATCTGGGTTGGTTCACTGGGGCTTCTCCAGGACCTCGCACAGCGAGCATTCATTTTTACCTCGCTGGTGTTCACACAACGAACATGCTAATCCTTCTTCATTTCTTTGGCTTCCTTGTCAAATCATTTTTGTATTAATCATTGATGTTTTATGCATATATCCTGCACAATAACACAAACATCAAAGAATCCAAAGGTAATTGAAATATGTTGAAAAATCACACAAGAACAAGAATTAAATCTATTAAAACATGAGAATCAAGTTGAAAATTGTCAAGAAAGATGGTTCAATTTACGTCAAAATTTACACTTAACAAAGATGTATCTCGAATACATAAAACGTTGATTCAGAGATGCATCTACGTAACTCCCACTTAATTCATTAGTCAATGAATTTTCTGAAGATGCATATCCGAAGTATCGTGTGTTAGTTCAAAATAGAAATAGACAGAAAAAATGGTAGAATGAAAAACCAATGTGAATTAATATCGAAATAAACATTACATAGATAAACATTATATAAATTTAATATTACATGTCATTAAAATTGGGTAGTTCAGGAGGTTGCAAGATCCTTATGATATCTTCAACTGATCTTTGAATCATCGCATCCACTTCAATCAGACCATTTGTTGAGTAAAGGTAAAAGGTACTCCACATAACCTTCAAATCATCATCAGTCTTTAGTTCCAGCATGGTGACTTGTATCCCTTTATTTTCAAAGAAGGGTGAATGGTACTCGAGCTTGACAACTCTCTGATTTTCTGAATATCGTAGCAGAGTATTAAGTTTGGATTTCAGATCAACAAGAAGTATGTCCTTGGAGACCCTAAATTGAAATGGGGATATTTTCCATTGAAATACAGAAATGCAAGACGGGGATAGAAGTTCATTATAATTTTTATCAAGAAAATATAGAAGGTGTAGAGCAATAAGGACCTTACAAACACTATCTTATATTCAGGAAAGACTTCAGAGATACATCTCCGGATCCATATTTTCTTTCAAAAAATAAGGGTTTATCTGAAGTTCCACACATATGAATTGCTCTCTGTTTCTTTTAATAATTAAAACGTGAGTCCGTAGATGCATCCCTGGATCCACTAAGAAACTATGCAGAAGAGAACCAATTGGTTATGCAGAGCCAAATTTCAAAAACATAAAAATTATCCAAAAACTACCACATAATTTAATAATATTATGCAATGCGTTACATACAAAAAAACGGTTACATTGTTAGATTACAACTAAAATGCATCAATACATATGTCACTGCCTAAATATATTGGTGGTTCTGAAATTTTGTTCCTAAGGGGATAAATGTCGAGCGCGATGCTCCTACAACACGTTCGACAAGTTAAAACAGAAACACGAGAAATACTAGATGATGGAGCAGAAAAGCAGTAAATAACATGATAGCGGTTTACCCAGTTCAGTGAAACCACACCTATGCCTATGTAACTGAATCTACAACCTAAGAAAGGAAATTCATTATTAGTATCTTAGTACAATTAGACTTACGAGCAACAATAAACCCTATGTTGTTCAATGCCTTTTCTTAACACTAACCAATGAATTTCTATATAAAGTGTCTCCTAAATATGAAAATCTACTCACTTTCTTCTCAATCACACAACTTGTGATTGGAGATTACAACTCAACAAACAATGTTGAATAATACCAATCAACTCTATACAAACCTTTTATGCCAAGTTACTAAAACATAGAGGTGTACATACAACAATAACAAGGACTAAAAAATAAACCCTAGCACTCTAAATATTCAATATATTGCTTGGATTCCAATGTAGGTTTTGAGGTCCTTATATAGGATAATAATTTTGGGTTTTTCTCTTTGGATAATATCTTTAACTTTGTCCAGAATTAAAGCATAATTTGTTGGATATTTGATTTGTTTCTTAAATATCTCCAACAAGATATAATTTGTTTTAAATTAAATTTTCATTTAAATATGAAAAAATCTTCGTCCAACTGTTAAACAAATCACCAAATCATATTTCTTAGTCAATTAGCAATGAAATAGAACTGAATCTTCTCAAAATATTCATCCAAAACGCAACAATTTGGCGCCTGTTAAGCAAGCCTTAGATGTCACAACAATATGCTAGAGCACCACGCCTAACATCGCGCCCAATCTTGAATACTTAGAAATTTCTCCATGTAGTTTGCTAAATTCAGCTAATCCAAAGAGTCAATCCAATAGGAACTACGATCTCTCCCCTTTGGAAAATTGTGGCAAAATAACTCTTCAAGATAAATAACACTTCTTCCACCAAAACAACTGACAACCAGTAGAACTATTGGACTATCAAAACATACAATCATCAGCAGCAACCATCTTGAAAATATCATAGTTATGCACCACTAGGAGTAGCAGAAGAATTAAGCATCAACATTCAGATGTTTACACATAGTCCATTCAACTCCAAACCAAACAGACAATCATGCAATCATTCAGAAACTTAGTCATACTTAAATCTAGTTAGTTCATAATTAGTAGCATATAATCCTACTAACTAACATATATCAACATGCAATCATTCACATACTTAGGCATGCACACACGACCAATTAGTAGTTGATATCAAACTATGCAAGGAATACTACTAAAATAGATATGTTTTCACAGATAGAAGGGCTAAATGTCTTTCTCGAAGCTCTAAAAGGAAGCATAACATTAGAACTTACCAAAAATGATTTGTACTAAACAAAAACCTACGTTACCTCGCAGTTAGCAACGCTACTACTCCCTTTTTTGGCCATAATTTGGAAAATAGTTGTTAACTAATAGCACCTAGTGTCAGACATTCATAAGTTAGTATGTTAGAACATACACATCCGAAATAGCAAAAACTAATGAAAATAACATCATCTAAGCACAACCTAATTATTAAACAATTGGAATTAAAATGCAGAAAATGAAAAGATGATAGTTGTTGCGGTTAGAATAGGATATCAAACTATTAATTAGTTTGAATCGCAAATCTTTAATTCACAACCGACTTTGATTTATCCGAAGGAAAAGGTCAAAAGAAGGAAAACCTAATTTTTGCCTCGTAAACAATGCAGGGAGAAACCTAGGTAAGGGGTTGGTCAAGCTTAGGGAAGGTGCTAGCACCCTAAACTTCTGTAGTACTCTACAGGAATCTTTTGTTTATTTTTGCTATTTTGCCTTAATTATTTTCTTAGGGTATATTGCTAAGGGTTGAGATTGATTGAAAAACCTAAGGGTTAGTCCTAAGTTTACTCGGAAAGACTCGCATCTTGTGCCTACGTATCCTGGATAGGGAATGGAATCAGAGTAATCGTAGTTCCCCTCGAAAGGGAGGTTAGAAACGTCTTGACTGTGGTCAAGGTTTCAATGGGGAATAAGCGTTTCTTAAGGACACGCTTACATGGAGTTCGGCGACTCCTATTTCTACGTTGAAAATGTTGAATGAAATTAGGGTTAACTAAATGTTCCACGGCGGGAAACCCTAAAACAGAGTGCAGCGACTCTTTGACCTAATTCTAGGGTAAAGGGTATTTTCGTCCACGACGGGACACCTAGGCTATTAGGGTTTTAAAACATTCAAAGGTTGGGGACTACTGACTCGGTGGTCAAACTGCTAGACCTAATCCTTCAGAGGGACGCTAACAGTAAATGATGCAAATGACGAAGAGTTATCATGGCAGAGTTAAAGTACAAAAATAAGGAAAGCGGTAAAGCAAAAAGCATCGCGACGATCACTCGCGTAAATTACAAATCCCAAAAATGCAAGAATAAAAAGCAATAGCGACGATGTCTCGCATAAGTTACAAATCCAAAAAATGTAAATGCAAGAGTTTTATTTTTGAACTTTTATTTAAAGAAAAAGTTAATTTTTGCATTTTAAAGGAGAAGTTATTTTACTTTTAATATCTTTACTTAAAAAATTTTGTTTTAATTTAATTAAAGAAAATGCTTTGGATTAAAGGTTTTTGATGAAGAAAGTTTCTTTTTAATTTTCACTGTAATTAAAAAATATTTTAATTTTAATGGTTAAAATGTTTTAATTTTAATATTAACAAATGTTTTAATTTTTAAGTAAAAAATGTTTTCAAATTTTAAGAATGGGTTTACAATTAGGCATTTTAAATTAAAAAAATGTTTTGGTTTTAATGTTTAATTGAGAAAATTATGTCAATTTTATTGTTAAGTTAAGGAAATAAAGTTTTTGTTTTAATGTTTGATTAAAGAAAAATCTGGTTTTAATATTAGGTTAAGAAAAGAAAAAAAATGATAATAATTAACAAATTAGTATCTTATTTAGAAAATTTTAATAAACCATATAAACATTATTAAAGGAAAAATAAAATTAAAAAAAATAATAATAAAGAAACAAACACGAGGCAAAATAAAAGGGGGCGAGTTGTTCTGCTGCTTTCATTAGGGTTTCATTGAACCCGTCTTCTTCTCATCTTTAAACGGCCGGCGGCGGACCTTCCATGGATGCCGTGACGCTTTCGAATCTTTCTCTTCTCCTTCTCCGTATCTGCGGCGCCATTGTCGGGGTTTCTCAGAGCTTTTCACTTGCATGCTCCGTTTTCACCGTCGACTTCTCTCATCTTTTTCACACACGGTACCTGAAACACAACGAAACTTATTTATGGGTTAGCTTCTCACATTTTTTTACCGGTGATGTTTGTCCGTCAGTCATGGCTGACGGTGATGATGAGGACGATGCTGGCATCGTTTCTCTGAGTCCAGTCGTGGTGTTGAAGCTATGTTGTTTTGGATGCTCCGATGGATGGGTTCTTCGTGGGGGTTTCGTGTCTGTCTTGGGGGATTGGCCGACGTTTGAGTCCTTCTGGATTCCGCCTCCGCCTTCCAGTGAGTCCGTTTGCTTTTTGACATTCGATGATGATGTCCTTCCCGTCTGAGGATGATGATCGGAGTTCGCGGTGGTGGTGTTGCATTGGCGAGGCGATGATGGAAAAATATGAGCCTCCGTCGGCCGCTTCCTTTATTTCGGACGATGGTGTTAGCCGTGGTGAGCCGCCCGCTGTTCTCCTTGACAAATGGCGACGGTGGCTTCGCTTGTGGATGGTGATGATGATGAAAACCATAAGGGTTTCTGAATCCCCTCTTCAAATCTCCCCCCTTCTATCTTGCTGATGCTTGTGGATTTTATGTTGGTGCTTTCCATTATGTTGGGCCTGGATCTTACGATCCTTCCGTCAGATTTATTGTCGTTTCTTGATGAAGAATAAAGTTAGGGTTCACGCTACCCTTTTCACGTATTCTGATGGTTTATTTCGTATGATGATTTTCCTTTTTCTTAGCATGGGCCTCGCGTTTTTGTTGTGATTTGCTGGAAACTTTGGTGATTGTGGACTTGGTTTGTTTGGATTCGTTTGATACCCAGATTTTTCAGGAAAAAGTGTCTAATCCGCGACTTTGTGATTTTCTGGAAAAATGCGTTAAGGCCATGTTTGACAAAACCACTTTTTTGGAAAAATCACTTTTTCAAATAAGTGCTTTTTTCAATAAGCACTTTTTCAGGATAATCACTTTTTTTGGCAAACCAGCTTTTTTCAAAAGCACTTTTTATCTCTCTCTCTCTCGGTTGTCTCAATGAACAGGATTATTACTTGATTTTTGCCTTTGGTTGATAATAAAGTCGGGAGTTGGTTTCAGAGCAATTCGTTACCATCTCGGCATACCCGATAATGAGAGTGTTCTGAGGGTGTCGGAAAACTAACCGATAAAATTACCGTTTGCTTTGCTTATTTTTGTAGGTTCGAAGAGCTAACCGGAAAAAAAAATCGAAGAATCGGAACTCGAAGGATAGTTTAGGCATTTTAGAAACTTAGAAAAAATGTAATTTATTTTCTTTTTATAATTTTATTTATTTATTATTTTTTTGTAAAGAACTAATATTATTAATAAAAAATCTTTATTTTAAAGTATTGTAAAACACCTAATTTTGTATAATAAAATTATTCCATTTAGGATAATGAAATAATATTATTATTATTTTCTTTTGATATGCAGAATAAATATGAAGACCATTATAAAGAAAAATGTATGCTTTTGTTAAAAAAAATATAAAATGAAAGCAATGTTAAAAATGACATAAAGTTAATCTAAAATGAAAATGAGAACAAATGTTTTAAAAATGAAATAAAATTATCTAAAAATGAAGTGCAAATAATATTTAAAATGAAATAAAGTTATTTAAAAATGAAATAAAAATAAATCTTAAAAAATGAAATGAATTGTTTTTAAAGTGAAATGAAAATAAAACTAAAAAATGAAATAGAAATGGTTCTATAGGAAATAAAAAATAGAAATTAAACATGAAATAAATTGTTTTTATCATTTTTAATTTAAAAGTGAGATAAAATCACCAATGACAATCTATTTTTCTATTAATTTTTTATTAATTCCAGATTCATCCACTTTGTCCGACTAATTCCGTCTCCGACATAACTTCCTATTAAACCTTCCTGCAATTTAAACGAGCGACTTTACCGGAATAAAACCAACCTGTCCAATGACCACGCTCTTCCGATCCAAATGAACATCAAATTAAATCCCCGCTTAAACCATCCGAAGCAAAACCTCCGATAAAACTCTTCCAATTAACAACCTTAGGCTCGGTTCTCATCACTGGACTCAAACGGCTCAAATTCCTCGACGACAACTCATATTCATAAATTGACCGCCGGTTGCAAAAAATGATCATTTTGCCCTTCATAAGCCAAAGAGTGCATAAATGTGACCTTCCTGCAAAAACCAACCAACTGCACAAACTTGTTAGCGACTGGTTACATGCAATGCAAAAATGCAATGGAATGCGAGATGAATCGACTAATCTTAGGGCAATATTTGGGGTATTACAGTTGCCTTCATTTAAATAGCTTCACCGGATGATTTGAGCGACGAAGGCTCGAGAAATCATGGCGGAGGAATTTAAATACAGATAACCGAAAATTTTGCCCTTAGATGCAGTGATATGCAATGCTATGGACAAAATGAAACAAAAGATAATGCTAACAATACCGTGAATGTAATATGATGCATATGACGGAATGGTAAATGTAAAGATGCAGACAACACGACGACACAGGGGACAGACGCGACGAACAAACCACACTGGGGAATATGACGCACTGGGGAAACATCACGACACGGGGAAACCTAAAGTGATGGCCAACTGGTGCGAGCACGACCAATTTTCACTTTTAGAAAGGGAATGGTAAAAACGGGATCCTCAATGGAGATGGCACCGGTGAGACGGCCTCCACTAAGGGATATCTAGGAGTAATTGTTCAACTGGTTCGGGCGTGACCGGCTGATACTCTAGGATAAAAGGTAAAACTAGGATCTGCACGACTATAGGATCGATTACCAGAATGCTAGAGCATTGAGCAAAGAATAACATTCGAGCTTCTGGAAACTCTCCCTCGTGACATGATCAAACGGGATTTTCGGGAATCCGTAGAAAATATACAGGGTAAAACCGGCTGTATGCCAAAATAAATGGACTTTAATGGGAAATGCCCTGATAAGCTTCTCGGGAGAGAGAACTACCACTTATCGTTGGAAGGGACTTAAATGCCAAACTGGATAAGCTCTCAAATAAAGAGACAGTTACTTATCCGATAAAACTTATTCATATCTCAAGGTTGGTACTCCCCTGAACATGATTTGGTCTCTTCTTTTGCTAAAGGATAAAACGAACTTCTTCATACTTCAAGATTTGTGTTCTCTTGGATATGATTCAGCTCCTTCTTTTACTAAAGGATAAAATGAACTTCTTCATACTTCAAGGTCGGCGCCCTGAACATGATTCAGCTCCTTCATTTACTAAAGGATAAAACGAACTTCTTCATACTTCAAGGTCGGCGCCCTGAACATGACTCAGCTCCTTCTTTTACTAAAGGATAAAACGAACTTCTTCATACTTCAAGGTTGGTGCCCTGAACATGATTCAGCTCCTTCTTTTACTAAAGGATAAAATGAACTTCTTCATACTTCAAGGTCGGTGCCCTGAACATGATTCATCTCCTTCTTTTACTAAAGGATAAAACGAACTTCTTCATACTTCAAGGTTGGCGCCCTGAACATGATTTAGCTCCTTCTTTTACTAAAGGATAAAACTAACTTCTTCATACTTTAAGGCCGACGCCCTGAACATGATTCAGCTCCTTCTTTTACTAAAGGATAAAACGAACTTCTTCATACTTCAAGGTCGGCGCCATGAACATGATTCAGCTCCTTCTTTTACTAAAGGATAAAACGAACTTCTTCATACTTCAAGGTTGGCGCCCTGAACATGATTCAAATCCTTCTTTTACTAAAGGATAAAATGAACTTCTTCATACTTCAAGGTCAACGCCCTGAACATGGTTCAGTTCAAACCTCCCCGCACTTCAAGATGAAAAGGAAATGGAAACCAGCTTCTCAATGGAGATGGCCACTTGCTGCTCCTCATGACGAAGATATGATAAGCTTCTCAGGCGAAAAATATCGCTTATTTGCAAGAGTAGCAAGGATAAGCTTCTCGGATGAGCATTACTTATAGAGGTGGTAACATGTAATGTAAATTGTAAAGAGAGTTGTGATGATGATAATATCGAGATCACAAAGTGTAATGATGAGCTTCTTGTACGAGAAGGTCAATTGTAGAGTGTAATGATAAACTGTAAAGTGTAATGTGATAACGATGATAGGCTTCTCGGGTGAGAACAGTCGCATACCGATTGTTGTAAGATGTACAGATAGATTTCTCAGGCGAGAATTGTCGCATACCCGCAAAGGATTGTAACGGATTTTCTTGAAAGATAGTGCAAAATAAATGCACGCCTAAGTAGGTTTGACGACCGACGGGCCCGAAGTTCAATCTAAAATTGGGCTAGAAAGAACTAACAAACAGACTCCATTGAGGAAACGAACTCGAATGGGGACTACCTTATCCTAGCGCGGAAAGGTAACAGAAATAACCATCTTCCATGAGGGTTGAACTCTGTGGGGAAAATTGGAACAAACAAGTATTTTATGCATAGGGATGATGATCTACTTGGAGAGAGCGGACAAACCCAGTTACTCGGAGGTAACGACAAAGGATGAAGACAAATAGCAAACATGCAAATGTGAATGCGTAGGTCAATATATATGAAAATGAAATGAGTATGTAATGCTTATGCTCCTGCTGATGCTGAAAAAACAGACGAGTGAGGAAACACGAGATGAAATAAACATCTCGACGGGAATACCCGGCGACCTCTGCAACAGTACATCTATCGAGGGATAGGAAAAGTTGATGGTAGAACTGAATCTGGCTTCAAAGTTCTAACTTCCCTGGGGAGAAAATATCCACTTGAGGGGTACGGCATCATGAGTTCCTTATGGGGATACGATACGACTTCCCTGGAGAGTATGATTTCATGACTTCATTGGAGGGATTGCTATCATGAATCATAATCAGCCAAAAGGAATCTTAGGATCAGCAACTTCCGGGGATAAAATAAACATCTGTTGCATGGGGAAGATGTGGAGCTAGGCAACTTCATGGAGATAGTGTAGCAACTTCATGGGGATAGTACATCGGCTTCCTGTGGAAAAGGTACATCCAACTAGGGGATAAAGTATATCAAACTTCCCTAAGGAGAGTTCGTCGAACTTACTGGGGAGAAATCAACAGACATTCCTGGGGACAGTATCTTGACTTCTTGGGGGAGAATATGGCAATCTCCTGGGGAGTATTCCTGAGGAAGGTAAGGCAATTTCACTGAGGAACAGAAAATTCCACTGAGAATGGGTCTTCCAGAACATATATCCCTTGGAGGATACCGGGGATATCTCTGCAGTCTTGAGAGTCACTGGGGATAATCGTATTCGTCCAGAAGTGTGGTCAGCTTAAAGTCTCGCTGGGGACTATCACTGGGAAGATGCTGGTAAGATCTCTGTTGTCTTGGAGATCATCGGCTCGGTCCAAAGTGTTGTCAGCTTATAGTCTCGCTGGGGACTGTGTCAACTTAAAGTCTCTCTGGGGACTGTGTCAGCTTAAAGTCTCTCTGGGGACTGTGTCAATTTAAAGTCTCTCTGAGGACTGATCTGAGGCAATGGTTTAGATATAGATTCTGTAACAATGAGATTTACTGGGGAATGAAGACCGCCATGAGTAAAATCTATTGGGCGCCTGAAGAACTTTATGAAACAAAGCTAATTTTGATCTTAATGGACTTTGTAGCAGTTGCAATTTTGAAAAATATCATGCCCCTGAGTACTTGCTTTATGAGAGAGTTATCTCGAGAGGATTTTACAAAGAACATGGAGTCCAATTGCCCCACTGTTTTCAAACTCTTGGAGAGATCTGTCAGATCTTGACGTAACTGGCACGGATCAACCATGTTACGACTGAGTTTACAAGAAATAGCTTTTATGAGAGTCATACTTGCATCAGTAAGTGAATTGGGAACCACCTGCCCCTGTTTAGCAGGATCTTCAAGTTCCATTGTCGACGTTTATGTGTAAATTTCTAAGATATCAAACAAAAATCAACACGCATGAACTGCTAATCCTGAAATTGTCAATGCCATATGTATATTTGTCTTGAAGTTTTTTGTTTCGAAAAAGATATCGCAATAACTTGTGACTGAACCACTAGTTAGAATATGGATTTGATTTGTAATGCCAACATTAATGGAGCATAGCTCATAGGAGTCAGGAAACATTATGTCTTCGAGTTCGTTTTCGGAATAAACCCTACTTCAATTAGGTCTTTTGATGGTTGTATCGTGGCTTGGTTCACGGTTTACGAAACAAAGGATAAAGGCTCAAAGTTATTTGTACCCACCCATTCTTCGTGATTTTCACCAATCCTATATTCAGTTAACTGGATACAAGCACTCATATCTCAATCGGATTAGATATGGTCGAGGCACCGTTAAGGCTTTGGACATGGTGGTCATTCACCTATTTCTTTTGTGTTTGATCACACTACTTTGTTCTTTATCGGGGATTCTTTATTGTAATCCCTTGTTTTTGATTTTATTCCCTAACTTTTGCTTGGATGGTGTCTTTTGGATTTTGACTTTGGAGTCCAGCGGGATGCCCCAGTTTTGCCTATGTCTCCTTCACAGGTTTTGACTTAGCGGGCTCTTTCATTCATTTTTTTGTTGAATAAGTCATGTGACTCTTTTGAGAAGGCTTGTGACTGCCCCACTCTTTAGGTAGTAGAGGGATGGTCATTGCATTTCCATCTTCCCAAGATGTTAGGGATAAAATGGATCCTCGAAGATTCGCTCCTCCTTTTTGAGAGTCTGAGTGCTCGATCAATTTAACTGAAAACTACCCTGCCCCAGGTTAAAATAAGGGTTTTAATTTGGAAAAGAAGAAAACTCCTACTTCAAGGCTCAACAGGGTTAGAGAGGGGTTATCATCCTTATATCTCCAGTGTTTGGCGTTTGAAACAATGCCTTACATCCTCAGCAGGTTTCAATCGAAAGCGTACGATAAGAGATCTGGTGTTTTGGTTCATCATCCTCCTCCCAATTCTCTATCAAAGCAAGAGATCGGGTAAAGTTGGCATTATAAATCATGAAAAAATACTTTTGTGAGTGAATACGAATGGATTTATTCAAGACAAACACATGCATTGCATTAATTAATCAAAAATAACAAGTTCATACATGCTAATTATGCTTAATCAAAAGAAACAAAATATAAATAAGCAAAAGTGAAATGTCTCAAAGTCCTTCAAAATGTGTTTATGAAGTCTTCGCATTCAAAGTCAGCACCGCAGTAATGGTTTCCTCTAGCGGAGCCTCACTGGAATGGGGAGTATGATCACTGTGAACCACCTTGCTTGCCCCAGCTATACCTGTCACTACTTCATTATCATTCTTCAAATCTTCCTTCGGAATAACCTTCCCAGATGCTTTGTCGACCATGGTCACATCATCTTGAGGAATACTGAAATGAAATGGACTAGGCTTCTGAGCAATTATTGGCTTCGGCTGATTCACAGAAGAAGTAACTGGCTGAGATATGTTGAAAACCTTGAGAGGAGTCTTGATCTTTGGATGAGGATCATCGAAAGACAATATCTTCTGTTCCAACAAATCTTTGAGAATGCTCTTGAGCGCGTAACAACCTTCCAAATCATGACCAGGCGCGCCCTCATGAAATAAACAATGAGCGGTGGCGTTGTGGTTGACAGGAAAAGGATTGGGAGATGGACCCAGAGCTTTGTAGTAATCTGACCTCGTTGCACTAAGAACGGATACAACTCGGTGAACGTCATCGGAATCGGAGGACAAGGCTTGTATTATCTCCTATTCAGAGCAGTTTGACGAGGTGCCTGATTCCTTGGCTACTGAGTGGCATGAGCGTTGGGCACTCATTGATAGTTGATAGGAGCTTGTGCAGGCTAATAAACAAGAGGTTGTTGATATACCAGATGCTGATAGACCGGAGCCGGCGGCACAGGCTGATATGTAAGAAACTGCTGATTGAAGGGAGGAGCAACAGTAGCTACATAGGACTATTGAGCATACTGCACTGGATAACCTTGAACATACTTAGGCGGACGTCTTCGCAGTTGATGAGCAGCCATTTTGTAGTTATACCTGCTCGAGGGACTCCTTGGGCATGTAGGTTCTTTATGATGGTTGAAGCTCAGAGTTTTACACTTTGGAGGGCCACCTTGCTGAACTGGTTGAGCAATAGTAGCGTGCATCAAACTGGATTGAAGACCATGAGAAGGTATGTTCTTGAAAGTAACAGCTGGTTGAGGACCTACAACAGTATTGGTAAGCTCAAAAACAACAGCAGGCTGAGTATCCATCCTTACATTAAGAGCTAGTAGCATCTCCATAATCTGCCCCGTACTTCCTCGAAGATCTTTGAGTTCATGGCTGACACGGTCAATCTCTTGGATATGTTCTTCCATCCTTTTCCGAGCTTGGGTACTGATGCGGAGGACCCAGGGTGACAGAACTGGAAGACGAGAGAACCTCAAATGAGAAACCGGGAGACACATGCACTGATGCTAAAATGTAGAATGCAAATGAAATGATCTCATGAAATTCAAATATTTATGAATATCGCGGAATATCAAAGAAAACTTTATTTATTATTTTTGAAAATGGATTACAAATGATATTCTTGAAAGAAAGTCTTAACAAAATAGCTAAATAAAAGCTAATAAAGCCCTAAGGAAGCATCGTATTCCACTCCTTGATCTGCTATTCTAGCTGGGCCTTTTTTAGGAGGAGCCTATCTTCAAAAGGTAGATTGAGGGTCGGGGGAAAATAAATCCTCCACTAGAACCAAGCAAGGGTACGTTGGAAAAGTCTCCACAACTGTTGGTGATTAGTGTCCTTGATGTCGGATAACTTCGAACATATGGCTTTAGCAATGTATTGTTCTTTAGGGTTCACCTCCAAGAACAGGGAGAGGAGATCCATCCAACATAAGTAACCCCACCAACTGAGAGTACTCTTTTAGGGTATGCAAGAGCTGATACTTGGGGAATGTAAAGCAAAGATAATCCGGATCCTAGAACTGTAACAAAGCAGAGAGAGAAGTCCTTTGTCTACTTGAAGCTTCAACAAAGATAACGGCCTTCCATACTTGTTTCTGAATCCTTCTTGATCTTGAACCAAAGCTCCTAACTTCCTTAGGTCATCCAACTTAAGACTCTTAAAAGAATATTTCAAAGTATTTTCCTATTTTAATCCATGGTATCCTTCAATTTCATAAATAAATTTTGAATTCCATGAAACTGAATGCAATGTGATGCTTTATGGATGCAATGCATAAATATACACAAGTCCTAGGTTAAAGGTACGTGCACGGAGTTAAGGTATACCCATCCCTAAAAGGTATGTACTATAGGGTTAATTGTACCTGCAGAACAAGGGTTCTAAATCGGTGCCCAAAGTCATCAGTCCAACTTTCGCATATTATCAATTTCCCAATTGACTTGATGGTTAATAATATTCTCAAGACAACCTTGTTTGAGTGTAGTATCGCGTAGCAACTATTTTGGGACTACTCCCTCATAGTTCCCGCACTACGTCCTAGATAAGGCCAAGGTGGTATAAAGGTACTACGCTCCCCAGTATCACAGACTCCAATCAACAATAGTAAAACTTTTCACGACTACTCGTTCAACCGATCCATTTTCGAAAGGGTCTCAACTGAGCGGTGATTCTCAAGTCAGCTTGGTCGGGACTCACTCCCTATAAGCCTCGTCGAATATATCACCTTCCTATAATAATGTCACTTAAGTCCGGGTGTAGGACTTATCTCACAACAAAGATACCCCAAGCAAGGTACAATGATATATTATATACAAGCAATCAAAAAATAAAGTAAATGGCATACAATAAGCAAAGTAGGGGTAACCCTTAAAAAGCATGTCCCCAGTGAAGTCGCCATTTTCTGTTGCGGTTAGAATAGGATATCAAACTATTAATTACTTTGAATCGCAAATATTTAATTCACAACCGACTTTGATTTATCCAAAGGAAAAGGTCAAAAGAAGGAAAACCTAATTTTTGCATCGTAAACAATGCAGGGAGAAACCTAGGTAAGGGGTTGGTTAAGTTTAGGGAAGGTACTAGAACCCTAAACTTCTGTAGTACTCTACAGGAACCTTTTGTTTATTTTTTCTATTTTGCTTTAATTATTTGCTTGGGGTATATTGCTAAGGGTTGAGAGTGACTGAAAGACCTAAGGGTTAGTCCTAAGTTTACTCGGCAAGACTCGCATCTTGTGCCTACGTATCTTGGATAGGGAATGGAATCAGAATAATTGTAGTTCCCCTTGAAAGGGAGGTTAGAAACGTCTCGAATGTGGTTAAGGTTTCAATGGGGAATAAGCGTTTCTTAAGGACACGCTTACTTGGAGTTCTGCGGCTCCTATTTCTACGTTGAAACTGTTGAATGAAATTAGGGTTAACTAAATGTTCCACGGTGGGAAACCCTAAAACAGAGTGCGGCGACTCTTTGACCTAATGCTAGGGTAAATGGTATTTTCGTCCACGGCGGGACACCTAGGCTATTAGGGTTTTGAAACATTCAAAGGTTGGGGACTATTGACTCGGTGGTCAAATTGCTAGACCTAATCCTTTGGAGGGACGCTAATGGTAAATGATGCAAATGACAAAGAGTTATCATGGCAGAGTTAAATTACGAAAATAAGGAAAGAGGTAAAGCAAAAAGCATCGCGACGATCACTCGCGTAAATTACAAATCCCAAAAATGCAAGAATAAAAAGCAATAGCGACGATGTCTCGCATAAGTTACAAATCCAAAAAATGTAAAGGTAATGACGGAATATGAAGCGACGAGGTTCTCGCATGATTACAATTGAAACAATGGAAGTACAAATAAAGGAAGGATTAATAAGATAAAATGAACAAGATAATGGGGGTTAGACAGAAATTGAAACGGCTAAATCAAGAGTTTTATTTTTGAACTTTTATTTAAAGGAAGAGTTAATTTTTGCATTTTAAAGGAGAAGTTATTTTACTTTTAATATCTTTACATAAAAAAATTTGTTTTAATGTAATTAAAGAAAATGCTTTGGATTTAAGGTTTTTGATGAAGAAAAGTTTCTTTTTAATTTTTGTTGTAATTAAAAAATATTTTAATTTTAATGGTTAAAATGTTTTAATTTTAATATTAACAAATGTTTTAATTTTTAAGTAAAAAATGTTTTCAATTTTAAGAATGTGTTTAAAATTATGCATTTTAAATTAAAAAAATGTTTTGGTTTTAATGTTTAATTGATTAAATTATGTCAATTTTATTGTTAAGTTAAGGAAAGAAAGTTTTTGTTTTAATGTTTGATTAAAGAAAAAACTGGTTTTAATATTAGGTTAAGAAAAGAAAAAAAAAATTAATTTAAATGTTAAGTTAAGAAAAATGATAATAATTAACAAATTAGTATCTTATTCAGAAAGTTTTAATAAACCAAATAAACATTATTAAAGGAAAAATAAAATTAAAAATAAGAATAATAAAGAAACAAACACAAGGCAAAATAAAAGGGGGCGAGTTGTTCTGCTGCTTTCATTAGGGTTTCATTGAACCCATCTTCTTCTCATCTTTAAACGGTCGGCGGCGGACCTTCCATGGGTGCCGTGATGCTTTCGAATCTTTCTCTTCTCCTTCTTCGTATCTCACGGCGCCATTGTCGGGGTTTCTCAGAGCTTTTCACTTGGATGCTCCGTTTTCACTGTCGACTTCTCTCATCTTTTTCACGCACAGTACCTGAAACACAACGAAACTTATTTATGGGTTAGCTTCTCACATTTTTTTACTGGTGATGGTTGTCCGTCCAGTCGCGGCTGACAGCGATGATGATGACGATGCTGGCCTCGTTTCTCTGAATCCACCTGTGGTGTTGAAGTTGTGTTGTTTTGGATGCTCTGATGGCTGGGTTCTTCGTGAGGGTTTCGTGTCTGTCTTGGGGGATTGGCCGGCGTTTGAGTCCTTTTTGATTCCTCTGCCACCTTCCGGTGAGTCCGTTTGCTTTTTGACTTCCGATGATGATGTCCTTCTCGTCTGAGGATGATGATTGGAGTTCGTGGTGGTGGCGTTGCCTTGGCGAGGCGATGATGGTAAAATATGAGCCTCCGTTGGTCGCTTCCTTCTGTTCGAACGATGGTGTTAGCCGCCCGCCGTTCTCCTTGACGAATGGCGACGATGGCTTCGCTTGCGGATGGTGATGATGATGAAAACCGTAAGGGTTTATGAATCCCCTCTTCAAATCTCCCCCTTCTATCTTGCTGATGCTTGTGGATTTTATGTTGTTTCTTTCCATTGTGTTGGGCCTGGATCTTACGATCCTTCCACCGGATTTATTGTCGTTTCTTGATGAAGAATAAAGTTAGGGTTCACGCTACCTTTTCACGTTTTTTGATGGTTTATTTCATATGATGATTTTCCTTTTTCTTAGCATGGGCCTTGCGTTTTTGTTGTGATTTGTTGGAAACTTTGGTGATTGTGGACTTGGTTTGTTTGGATTCGTTTGATACCCAGATTTTTCAGGAAAAAGTGTCTGATCCGCGGCTTTGTGATTTTCTGGAAAAATGCGTTAAGGCCATGTTTTGCAAAACCACTTTTTTGGAAAAATCACTTTTTCAAATAAGTGCTTTTTTCAAAAGCACTTTTTATCTCTCTCTCACTTTCTCGGTTGCCTCAATGAACAGGATTATTACTTGATTTTTGCCTTTGGTCGGAAATAAAGTCGGGAGTTGGTTTCGGAGCAATCTGTTACCATCTTGGCATACCCGATGATGAGAGCGTTCTGAGGGTGTCGGAAAATTAACCGATAAAATTACCGTTTGCTTTGCTTATTTTTGCAGGTTCGAAGAGCTAACCGGAAAAAAATCGAAGAATCGGAACTCGACGGATAGTTTAGGCATTTTAGAAACTTAGGAAAAAATGTAATTTATTTTCTTTTTGTAATTTTATTTATTTATTATTTTTTTGTAAAGAACTAATATTATTAATAAAAATTCTTTATTTTAAAATATTGTAAAACAACTATTTTTGTATAATAAAATTATTCCATTTAGGGTAATGAAATAATATTATTATTATTTTCTTTTGATATGCAGAATAAAAATGAAGACCAATATAAAGAAAAATGTATGCTTTTGTTAAAAAATATAAAATGAAAGCAATGTTAAAAATGGCATAAAGTTAATCTAAAATGAAAATGAGAACAAATGTTTTTAAAATGAAATAAAATTATCTAAAAATGAAGTGCAAATAATATTTAAAATGAAATAAAGTTATTTAAAAATGAAATGAAAATAAATCTTAAAAAATGAAATGAATTGTTTTTAAAGTGAAATAAAAATAAAACTAAAAAATGAAATAGAAATGGTTCAATAGGAAATAAAAAATAGAAATTAAACATGAAATAAATTGTTTTTATCAATTTTAATTTAAAAGTGAGATAAAACCACCAATGCAAATCTATTTTTCTATTAATTTTTTTATTAATTCCAGATTCATCCACTTTGTTCGACTAATCCCGTCTCCGACATAACATCCGATTAAACCTTCCTAAAATTTAAACGAGCGACTTTACCGGAATAAAACCAATATGTCCAATGACCACGCTCTTCCGATCCAAATGAACATCAAATTAAATCCCTGCTTAAACCATCAGAAGCAAAACCTCCAATAAAACTCTTCCAATTAACTACCTTATGCTCGGTTCTCATCACTGGACTTAAACGGCTCAAATTCCTCGACGACAACTCATATTCATAAATTGACCGCCGACTACAAACAAATGACCATTCTTCCTTTCATAAGCCAAATAATGCATAAACGTGACCTTCCTGCAAAAACCAACCAATTGCACAAACTTGTTAGTGACTGGTTACATGCAACGCAAAAATGCAATGGAATGCGAGATGAATAGACTAATCTTAGGGAAAATTTTTGGGTAGTACAATAGTTATTACAACATTAGGAAAAAACAAACAATTTCTCGGTAAATAGCTTCAACAACCATTCCTTGGTCCTACCAGATGTTTGGCACATCGTGGTAGGAATTTTCTCTTCTAGGTGCATCATTATTCACAATTATCCTCTTCCTCGTTTCCTGGATCTTCTTCTTCACTTTTAGTGCCTTCTTTCACCTCTTTCACATTGTGAATTAGTTTTATCAACTTATCAAATTACTTCTTTTTTGTTTGTAGATTTAGTGGCAAAATTTTGCAGAGCATTTAACAACTTTAATAGCTCATACAACACAACTCTTTTGGTGACTTTTGAAAGAACAAATGATTTTCCATTAAAATTTTGACCTTGGATTTTTGTCGGATCAATGTCTGGGACATGAGATCCCTCAAATTGTCTATATTCTAAAGTTAGAGAAGCATATTTCTTGGTCTTTTCATCACCATGCTTGTTGATGTTTGGATGTTGTGCCAAAATGATTCTAGTGATTAATCATAGGAAGACAATAGGAAGCTTGATACATAAGAGTCTACATACTTCATGATTTTGTTAAAGATATATTCTCCAAAGTTGATTTTAGCCTTGGTCCCAATTTGATAAATCAATCTTGCCAAGCCAGAAGATACTTTTGAGCTATGGTTGGTGGGAGCCCAGTTGAAGGCACCAATTTTTTTAAGCGCAGAAAACTTCAGACTTAGTTTAGTGATAGAGATAGGTTATTTTCTAGGTCATTCCTTAACATGATTTGCAGTGATGACTCTGGAAAATTTGTCCAAAGAGGGAACTTCATCAATTTCAACCACTTTGCTCCTACCTCGGTAGTCATTGATGACTTATGGGGAGAACTTCACACAACACACTCTAACATATATTTTCCCAAATTCCTTACTCCCATCCTAATTGCACTAAAGTGTGAGATTGGCAATGAATTCCATAACCGTTTTTTCATAGCATGGATGAATATCTGACATTGTTTTCATTAGACAGGTTTCCTTGACCAACATCTGAACTTCATGACCTATAAGAGAATCCTTGCTTATCTCCCTTTCAAGGGCAACCTTTCTCCGACACACAAATTTCCACTTTTTAACACTTCCTTCAGAATAAAAGGATAAATTGTCAAGATGTTCAACATGTACATTTGTAGGAATTTTCTTTCCAACAACCTCCTTCCTGGTTGAGGTTATGATGTCTAGGACATCAACTTTAGCATCATACTCAGAGTCATTAGATGAAACCAATTTTCTCTTGAGAGATTTATCCACTACAAGGGTACTTTCTACTTTGTTTACTTTTCTGCTAGATATATTGGTAGATATTACAATTTCTTTGGTAGATGAAGCCTTTCCTATGTTCCTTTTCATCTTCTTTGAGGCATGAGCCCTTGCAGTAATAGGTTCCTTATCAATTTCTATTTCTTCCTCGGTATCCTCAATTTGTTTCTGAGTATCACTAAGGATCCTCTTTATTATTTGAGCAATAGGAATATTATCATCAATTTTATTCTGATTGTTTTGATTCTTTTTCTTTCCTTTTCCATTAGCCTTTTCTCCTTGTAATCTCATGTCACTAGCAATTTTATAGGTTGCAGGTTCTTTGAGATTATTTGCTTGATGGATATAAAAAGGAGTATTTGTGGTAGATTTATTATAAATAGAGTCTACTTGTGTTGTTCTTGAAGGTTGAGCATTAGGTTCAACATGCGACTTAGGTTACATGTTTGCAATATCAACATATTCCACAATAGAAGTAGTTTTAATTTTATCACTCTGATCTCTATCTATAGTTTCACATGGATCATATGGTTTATTCTTAGAAGGAATTACTAGATTAGAAGATTTCTTCATTATTGGAATCAGATGACTTGGGTTTAAATGATGAAGAATCCACATGCATAATCATCTTTAGAGGAACAACATCATGAATCACCTTGCTATCATCAATTTTACTGTTGTACCCAAAAACCCTAGATTTCTTCAATGGATTTTCTTTTAGGTTGACTTCATAAATTTTTAATCCATGAGCATTTGGGATAGAAGTAGGTTCAATAGTCTCGTTACTCTCCATTTTCATTTAAGAACTAGTTTGAGGACTTTGAACGGTAAACAAGAAGAAATATATGCTTAGGGAAAATGAGATAAAATGGCTTTTCAAGTGAAGGAGAGCACAATGTTTTTGAAAATACAATCTGATACAATGTCGCCCTTTTTGTAGCGTGGCTCTGATCCTAGGAGAGAGAAAATTCCTTTTTACACGCCTCTTAAGTAATAACTTCTTAGCCACGAAAATGAGATAAATTTCCTTCAATGTCTAAACTTCAAATTTAATATAAGAGTCATCCATGCTAGCTGGCATCTAACTGACTTGACACACAAGAAAAGGATTAAAATTTTAACTGGCTTATTTTTCTTTGGAAATATCAAATGTCGATCTGGATGTTCCAGCATGGAGTTGGACATTCCTCCTTTAATGATATTTTCACTTTCTTTATCATAATTTTTCTCACCCTTAAATCTCTTACAAGTGGTTGACTTATATCTCCACACGTAGCAATTGTCTTTGGATCTTAAGCCATTTATCACTTCCTCATACTCTTTGCTAGTGGCAACATATTCACCCTTGTTGAAGCTTACTTTGAGCCCTTGATCACATAGTTGACTTATGCTGATCAAATTCGTAGTTAATCCTTCTATTATTAACATACCATTAAGGAAAGGAAATCATGGTCTGGTCATCTTCCCAATGCCTTTGATTCTTCTTTTTTCTCCATCTCCAAATGTCACATACCCTTGAGCAAAATATTTGACTTCTACAAGGAATAATTTTTGACTAGTCATATCATTTGAGCACCCACTGTCAAGAAACCAATCATTCTTTGAAGACAATCCAACAAATGTTTAAGCTATAAGGGTTTTGACTTCAACTTTGTGTTTCCACACTTTCTTTGCATGAGTCTGCTTCCCTTTTCATTTGGGTCTAGGTTTATTGTAGGGTTGATGATAGCCATACAATCTAAAGCAGTAGGGCATTATGTTCCTATATCTTCCACAATGATGTCATTTTATGTTAAAGTTTGTGTTATTTCCATTATAGGTATACACATGTTACGTATGACGCTGAGCCATGAGATTCAACATCTAGAACTCAATTTGGTTCTCAGGGGGAACAAACTTCTTAGGGAGATTTTCATCCTTTTTAATCAAGAGCTTATGGTCAAATAAAATTCCCTTCATGTTCCTTTATCTTTTTACAACTTCCAATATATCATCAAGCATATCAGATCCATTACTAAACATGCGAACATATATTCTCATATTTTTCAGCTTCGTGTTCAACAAAGAAATTTCCTCTTCAAGACCAGAGATGGTAAAATCTTGTTTTACCTTATCTAGAAGTAGTTCCTTGATAGTTCTTTTTTGTTTCTCTAGTTCCATGCAGGATTCTTTCCACTTGGTGATTACCAGATTGAAATTTTAAGCTAACTCTTCATTGCCATGTTCTCATCACTGGATTCACCCTTAGTTCCATATTTTCCATATTAATATTTCACATTGTTGTATGTTTCTCTTTCACTTTCATCTTCGAAATTAGCCCATATTATGGAAAGACCCATTTTCTTCTTCTTTATAAAGTTAAGACATTTGCTTTTAAAATTTTCAAAGTCTTCACACTCAATACCATTGATACTATATAGATTGTCTTCATTTATGCCTTTGTCGTTGGAGTTGATGCCAGATGTTTTGTTCTAGACATTAGACCTCCACTTTTTGTCCAGGATATTCAAAGATTGGTTGAAAGTTTTCCAAAGAATAGTTATAACATCTGAAAGGCTCTCTTCTTTATTACCTCGATCTCCTTAAATAATAGAAGAAAAGGTTATCCCTTTGTTCTTATTTTTAGACCTTTTATTGATTGACATCTCAAAGCTTTACAAGGAACCAATGAGTTTATTAACCTTTATATTGCCCAGGTCTTAAGTTTCTTCAATAGTAGTTACTTTCATATTAAACCTCTTAGGTAATGATCTGAGAATTTTTTTCCCGGATTTTCTTCAGACATCTTTTCTCCTAAAGAAAAGAGGTGTTGGAAATATCACACAATCTGACGTGGAAATCACAAATTGATTCTTCTTCACTCATCCTCAAATTCTCAAACTTAGTGATAAGTAGCTGCAACATTGACATACAAACTTTGAATGTGCCTTCATGCATAGTTTTGATAATCTCCCAAGTTTCATTAGCTTCTTAACATGTATTGATCAATCTGAATATGTTCTTGTACACACCATTAAAGATAACATTCAAAGCCTTGGAGTTTCTAAGAGCTTCCTTATCTTCAACATTACTCCATTCAACTTTTGGTTTTAAGCTCGTAGTTCCATCTTCATAAGTGATCACTGGATGTATCCATCCTTTTATCACATCTTTCCATGCTTTGTTGCCCATGGATTTGAGGAAGAACACCATCATTTCCTTCCAATAATCGTAATTGATGCCATCCAAGAGAGGTGGTTTTTTTTTACTAATCCTCCTTCTTTTGTGTCCATTTTAGCATAATTTATCTTCCTTGAATCTCGCCCAATAGGATAGGGTGCCTACGCTGATGCCAATTGAAATTATGGTCCTCAAGGGACAAATGTCGAACACAATGCTCCAACAATAGGTTTGACAAGTTAAATCAGAAATACAACAAGTACTAGATGATGAAGCAAAAAAAAGTAAATAACACGATAGTTGTTTATACAATTCAGTGAAACCACAACTATGTCTAGAGGGTTGAGTTCACAATCCAAGAAATGAAAATCACTATTAGTAACTTAGTACAATTATACCTACAAGAAATAACAAACCCTATGTTATTCAATGCCTTTTCCTAACACTACCCAATGACTTTATATTTAGAGTCTCCCCCTAAATATGAGAACCTAATCTTTTTCTTCTCAATCACACAATCCGTGATTGGAGATTACAACTCAATAATCAATGTTGAATACTACCACTTAACTCAAGACAAACCTTATATGCTAAGTTACTGAAACATAGAGTTGTACATACAATAATAACAATGATTCAAATAAACCCTAGCACTTTAAATCTTCAATGTATTGCTTGGCTTCCAATGTAGATTTTGAGCTTCTTATATAGCATAATAGTTCTTGTCTTTTCTCTTCGGATAATATCTTTAATTTTGTCCATAATTAATACAGAGTCTATTGGATATTTGTTTTTTTCCTTGAATATCTCCAACAAGATATGATTTATTTTAATTTAAATTCAAATTTAAATTTTCATCCAAATCTGAATCAATCTTCGTCCAACTGTCAAAAGAATTTCCTAATCATATTGCTAAGCCAATTGACAATAAAATAGAACAGAATCTTCTCAAAAGATTAATCCAAAATGTAGCAATCTGACGCTTGTTGAGAAAGACACAGATGTCGTACCAACATGTTGGAGCATCATTCCTAACATGTGTCCCTTATACAACTTAAGCAAGCTATACCAATCTTAAATAATTGAACACTTCTCCATGTTGTTATTTTGCTAAATACAGCCAATCCAAAAAGCCAACCCAATAGGAATTTCAAGTTCATTCTTCGATCTTTCCTTATTTGCTTCTCTTTCAATGCCTCTCAACTTGGTGAACTTTTCCATCCTTTCTAAAAAGTGATCTGGTCAAGTTTCATCATATTGTGTAAAATGTGTCATCCACTGAGTGATGCCATTTGGTATAGGACAACATGGTTTCAAATAAACCCGAACAAAATATTGTATTTTTGATAGCCAACCTATACATATAATGCATTCAGATGGATTTTGAGGTGGCTTACTCCTAAGTGGAAAGAATGTTTTCGAGAAACATATGGTATCCCATTTCTGGGAAGCGCATTCATTTGTCAAACGGAGCTGAACCTTTAAGATAAGGAACTAGAGCATTAAGAGTTGCATCGTATTTTTCTTTGTTACCATAAAACTTTGTGTATGATTCTCTATGTGTCTTCATCTCTTGTGTAATATGAAGGCGAAAAAATTGGTAGTCGTCATCTCCCTCAATGAGCACACCTGAAACAACTCGAAAACCACAGTTGCCATCATCTTCAATATTCACAATCCTCTCAATTTATTTTTACATAAAAAGAGACATCTCTTCAATGTTTTTTATTTTCGGTAATGGTGGTGAGGGAGATGGTTTTCTAATGCGAGCACTCTTAAAAAGACTCTTTTGGGATTTTGGAGTTGGAGAATCCGAAGAGTATAAGTCAACATGTTCAAAGTATGAATGAGACCATCTCATGGAGTTGTCACTTTGTTTTGGTTTGACCTTATTAGGGGCACTCTTTTCTTTAGAGGTTTTTTCAGTTTCAAAGATGCGAATATGCTTTTCAGAGCCACCATGTTTAATGTCATGTCTGAAACAAGTCCCCTCTCCTCCAGAACAAGGCGACATACAATGGGATGATCGGCTAGCTTGTCATGCAATGCATGATTATGTATACCATAAATCATATTAAATTTCCATATTTCATCCGACATACAATATCTATGCAATTTAAGCTGACACTCATATTTCCTCGATCCCGTGTTATCTCGTTTTAAGTTCCTAATCCTTGGTTGGTATCTGCCACTTTTTTCGCATATCATTGTTACAAATAACTTTCTTCTATCTAAACCAATGTTGGACCTTCCAATTACCACTTCAAACCCCAATATTTTTGTCTCCCTACGGACCCATTGTAGCATGTGTTCACGAATAATTGTAAATTGTGACCGAAGATCTACCTCGATAACAATCGGTCGAGCACCCGGATTAACATAATCATTCGCTTCATCCGATTGAACATCATCATTCACATCATCTGGTTAACATAATGCTTAACTTCAATCAGTTTAACATCCACACTCACAATATCTTTGGGAAATATATCTCGATGCACCATATCTATTACCACCAATAACAAAAAAGCAGTGTTACATTTCAAACTATCTGCTTAAAACCCAGATTAATGCAAGGAATGTGGGATGAAATGAATGATCTTTACCTGCAATTTAAGCTTGTTTAGCTCCCTTTGAAGTGATGAAATACAAGAATTATGTTTTGGTGTTGACAAGTTGATTGAGAATGAGAGAAAAAATTTCTAGGGTTTTGGAATGGTTTTTTTGTTTTAGCATGAAAAAAAAAGCTTAAGCTAGATGGTGTTTTATCAAATTTCCTGCTGAGTGTTTTAGGAAAGGAATCTCCGGAAATATCACTGAGTTGTTATTTAAATCATTTACATAAATAACAAAATCACATAAATGAGTGTGAGGGGTATTTTGGAGATGCACCTCTAGATCCATCCAAACAACATACATAAATGCATCTTTGAACCATACTTTTTTAAAAACTAGGGTGAAACTCACAAAAGTGAAGGTTGGCGTGATTTTTGGTGCGTCTGGAGATGAATCTCTAGACGCATGAATGGAAATTTTGAATTTTCAAAGGTGTGGTAGGCACATGTAAGGGTGGAAAGAGTAATTCCCTAGTAAAATGAATTATCTATCTCAATTTATACCGGCCTATAATGGGTTTGGGCCTTTAATGAATTTGGTCAAAAAACTTAAATTTTGAACGAAATACAATTAGGAATTACTAGTCTCACCCTAAATGGTGGAAAAGCAACCTATGAAAATCCAAAATCTCCTTTCATATTTCAGAAATGCATTTCAAGACGTACCCCAAAATACACCAAATACACGCGTCCTTCGTTTTTTTTAAAATAGTACAGAAATATATTTCTAGATTCGGGAAATACATTTCCGAAATATTTCTTTTCATTACTGCATGTACGGTTTATCTTTATCATTTCTTTTCAAGTTTTAACCTTTAAACACCATATATTTTACCAGTTTCACAATCAACTATACTTGATCTATTCCATGCTCTTCCGTTTCAACTTTTCAAATTTCAATATTAGTGTTTGATTTGTATTCAGTTCATCTTTTGATTTTTCAATGTGAGATTATTGGGGGCATGATTACTTCTCTTTTGATGATTGACTTCGGGTGAGATAGGATACTTAATGATACGGATAAAGAGTACATAGTGTAATGGAACGAAATATTCCTAAAATGCATTTCAGGAATACAAGAACTATGTTTTTGTGTTGACAAGTTGATTGAGAATGAGAGAAAAAATTTCTAGGGTTTTGGAATGGTTTTTTGTTTTAGCATGAAAAAAAAAGCTTAAGCTAGATGGTGTTTTATCAACTTTCCTGCTGAGTGTTTTAGGAAAGGCATCTCCGGAAATATCACTGAGTTGTTATTTAAATCATTTACATAAATAACAAAATCACATAAATGAGCGTGAGGGGTATTTTGGAGATGCACCTCTAGATCCATCCAAACAACATACAGAAATGCATCTTTGAACCATACTTTTTTAAAAACTAGGGTGAAACTCACAAAAGTGAAGGTTGGCGTGATTTTTGGTGCGTCTGGAGATGAATCTCTGGACGCATGAATGGAAATTTTGAATTTTCAAAGGTGTGGTAGGCACATGTAAGGGTGGAAAGAGTAATTCCCTAGTAAAATGAATTATCTATCTCAATTTATACCGGCCTATAATGGGTTTGGGCCTTTAATGAATTTGGTCAAAAAACTTAAATTTTGAACGAAATACAATTAGGAATTACTAGTCTCACCCTAAATGGTGGAAAAGCAACCTATGAAAATCCAAAATCTCCTTTCATATTTCAGAAATGCATTTCAAGACGTACCCCAAAATACACCAAATACACGCGTCCTTCGTTTTTTTAAAAATAGTACAGAAATATATTTCTAGATTCGGGAAATACATTTCCGAAATATTTCTTTTCATTACTGCATGTACGGTTTATCTTTATCATTTCTTTTCAAGTTTTAACCTTTAAACACCATATATTTTACCAGTTTCACAATCAACTATACTTGATCTATTCCATGCTCTTCCGTTTCAACTTTTCAAATTTCAATATCAGTGTTTGATTTGTATTCAGTTCATCTTTTGATTTTTCAATGTGAGATTATTGGGGGCATGATTACTTCTCTTTTGATGATTGACTTCGGGTGAGATAGGATACTTAATGATACGGATAAAGAGTACATAGTGTAATGGAACGAAATATTCCTAAAATGCATTTCAGGAATACAAGAATTATGTTTTGGTGTTGACAAGTTGATTGAGAATGAGAGAAAAAATTTCTAGGGTTTTGGAATGGTTTTTTGTTTTAGCATGAAAAAAAAGCTTAAGCTAGATGGTGTTTTATCAACTTTCCTGCTGAGTGTTTTAGGAAAGGCATCTCCGGAAATATCACTGAGTTGTTATTTAAATCATTTACATAAATAACAAAATCACATAAATGAGCATGAGGGGTATTTTGGAGATGCACCTCTAGATCCATCCAAACAACATACAGAAATGCATCTTTGAACCATACTTTTTTAAAAACTAAGGTGAAACACACAAAAGTGAAGGTTGGCGTGATTTTTGGGTCGATTAGACTTAATTTTATATTATATATATATATATATATATATATATATATATATATATATATATATATATATATATATATATATATATATATATATATATATATATATATATATATATATATATATATATATATATATATATATATATATATATATATATATATATATAATTAGGAGACTATTAATTAAAAATTAACAAAAATAACTCAACTACATGCATAATATTTAATGTTGGTGGTGTATGAGTTAAGGAGGAATTAATAAGTATGCTTGAATGACAAAAAAAATAGTGGAAGAGTAAAGGTTTGAGTAAGTGTTCTTCATCATAGAAGAATAAATTCAAAAGAAAAGTCTGAGTTTTATGATGTGTGTAATGTGAAATCCAAAAACAAATGAAGAAGAAAGGTTTGTGCAAGTGAATAGGAAATGGAAAACAAATAGAGTGTCAGAAGTAATTGAACTAATTTGTTGCATATAATATTTAAAAATTGTTTGATTTTACTAGTACCACAAAGTTTGAACAAATATTAATTATAGCATTTGATAAAAGTGGTCTAGGTTAGAGATAAACTATGTTGGGATAATATTAATAATGATACTTGATAAAAGAGACTTTAATAGTACACTAGATATTAAGGAAAGTGATAAAACAATACTAGAAATATTCTGTTTTCCTGCGTTCTTATTTGCGGATTTTGACAAACTTTCCGCAGAAAACATATTACCTGCGACTCTTTCTGCTATTTTCTGTTTTCAGCTAAAACTTTCGTGGGTAATTTAATTAGCAGGTAAATTCGTAGGAAAATGTCGCAGGTAAATATCACAGGTAAAGTAGATACATACGCAGGTAACACCGCTGGTAATTGAAATTTTGCAGCAAATATAAAAGTCTCAGGTAAATTCGCAAGTAATTTCTCTCTCACGTTTTAAATTTTTATCATTAATTGTGTTTAATGCATATTTAAAATATTATAATAATTGTTAAATATCAAAGTAACAATAATATAAAAATAAAAATCTAATTTGAATAAGACAATGCAACACTAATCACATTCAAATTTTTAAAGCAACCAAACATTACTATACAGTTGCTAACTTTCTTTTAAAATTAAATTCATTTTAAATAAATTAACATTAAAATTATTAATAATAAACATTTTTTCTAAAGACATTCAATCCTAACTTTTCCTTAAAGCATGATTAACCAGGGTTCCAAGCATTTTCAATTTCGGTTTCAAATTGAACCATCGACTAAATTGCAGATTTGTCCCGTTAATTCTGACGCTTATGTCGTTTCCCACTGTTTCTCGACTGTACAATTATAAATTTCTTATTTTTTTCGCATTCTAATTTCGGGGTTGTAATTTACGCGAGTGTATCGTCGCGTTGCACTTCCTTTACTTGTCGCCTTTTATTTTTATTTTTGGGTTGTAATTTATCCGAGTATATCATCGTTGTGCATGTTTTACTGTTTTTGCACTTTACCATATTTTCATACGGCCGCTTTATTTACTTTTGCATGGCATTAGTTACCGTTAACTCTTCCGAAGGATTAGGTCTAGCTGTTTGACCGTCGTGTCAATAGTCCATATCCTTTGACCATTTCAAAACCCTAATAGTTTAGGCGTCCCTCCGCGGACAAAATTACCCTTTACCCTAGCATTAGGTTAAGGAGTCGCCGCACTCCATTTTAGGGTTTCTCGCCGTGGAATACCTAGTTAACCCTATTTCAATTCAACTGTTTTCAATGTAGAACTAGGAGTTGCCGCATTCCACGTAAGCGTTTCCTTAAGAACGCTTATTCCCCATTGAAACCTTGACCACTATCAAGAAGTTTCTAACCTCCCTTTCGAGGGGAACTATGATTACTCTGATTCCATCCCCTACCCAAGATACGTAGGCACAAGATGCGAATCTTGCCGAGTAAAGTTAGGACTAACACTTAGATCTTTCTGTCACTCTTAACCCTTAGCAATATACCCTTAAGCAAATAATACATCAAATAGTAAACTTTAAACAAAAGGTTCATGTAGAGTACTACAGAAGTTTAAGGTGTTAATACCTTCCCTAAGCTCAACCAACTCCTTACCTAGGTCTCTCCCCGCATTGTTTACGATGTAAAATTAGGTTTTCCTTCTTTTGACCTTTTCCTTCGGATAAATCAAAGATCGGTTGTGAATCAAAGATTGTGATTCAAATTAATTAATAATTTGATATCCTATTCTCTCCGCAACAGAAAATGGTGACTTCACTGGGGAGTATAATATCTTTAAAGGTTACCCCTACTTTGTTTATTGTATGTTATCTACTTTATTATTTGTTTGCTTGTATATAATATATTTATTGTACCTTGCTTGGGGTATCTATTTTGTTGTGAGATAAGTCCTACACCCGGACTTGAGTGACATTATTATAGGAAGGTGATATATTCGACGAGGCTTATAGGGAGTGAGTCTTGACCAAGCTGACTTGAGAATCACCGCTTAGTTGAGACCCTTCGAAATTTAGTTTGGTTGAACGAGTATAGTCGTGAAAACCCTTACTATTTTCGGATAGGAGTCCATGATACTGGGGACCATAGTACCTTAACACCACCTTGGCCTTATCTAGGACGTAGTACGGGGAATATAAGAGAGTATTCCCAAAATAGTTGCTACGTGATACTACACTCAAAAGAGGTTCTCTTGAGAATATTATTAACCACTGAGTTAGTCAGGAAATTGATAATATCCGAAAGATGGACTGATGACTTTGGGCACCGCTTTAGAACCTTGTTCTGCAGGTACAACTAACCTATACTACATACCTTTTGGGATGGGTAGACCTTAACTCCATTCGTTGTTCCTCTAACCTAGGACTTTGTATATGTGCATTGCATTCATAAAGCATCACATTGCATTAAGTCTCATGGAATTCAAACTTTATTTAGGAACGTCGTGGGATACCATGGATTACAATAAGAAAAAAACTTTGAAATATTCTTTTAAAAGTCTTAAGCTAGATGACTTAAGGAAGATAGGAGCTTTGGTTCAAGATCAAGAAGGATTCAGAAATAAGTATGGAAGGCCGTTATCTTTGTTGAAACTTCAAGTAGACAAAGGACTTCTCTTTGCTTTGTTACAGTTCTAGGATCCAGATTATCTTTGCTTTACATTCCCCAAGTATCAGCTCTTGCCTACCCTAGAAGAGTACTCTCAATTGGTGGGGTTACCTACTTTGGACGGATCTCCTCTCCCTTTCTTGGAGAAGGACCCTAAAGAGCAAGACATTGTTAGAGCCATATGTTCGAAGTTATCCGACATCAAGGGCAATATGATCACCCATAGTTGTGGAGAATTTTCCAACGTACCGTTGCTTAGTTTTAATGGAGGATTTATTTTCCTCCGACTCTCAATTTATCTTTTGAAAACAGGCTCATCCTCGAAAAGGCCCAGCTAGAAGAGCAAATCAAGGAGCAGAATACGAAGCTTCCTAGGGTCTTATTAGCTTTTATTTAGCTATTTTGCTAAGATTTTCTTTCAAGAATATTTGTTTGTAATCCATTTTCAAAAAAAAATAATAAATAAAGTTTCTTCAGTATTCCGCAATATTTGTAAACATTTGAATTCCATGAGATCATTTCATCTGCATTTTGCATCTTAGCATCATAATTTTACATTGCATGTGTCTCCCGGTTTCTCATTCTCGGTTCTCTCACCTTCCAGTTTCCTCACCCTGGGTCCTCCGCATCAGTACAACACTAGAGCCCAAGCTCGAAAAAGGATGGAAAAACAAAACCAAGAGATCGACCGTGTCAACCATGAACTCGAAGATCTTCGAGGAAGTGTGGGGCAGATTATGGAGATGCTACAAGGTATTAATGCAAAGATGGATACTCAGCCTACTGTTGTTTCTAAGACTACCAATACTATTGCAGATCCTCGACCAGCTGTTACTGTTGAGAACATACCTCCTCATGGTCTTCAATTCGGTTTGGTGCCTCATATTGCTCAACCAGTTCAGCAATGCGGTTCCCCAAAATGCAAAACTCCGAGCTCTGACCATCAAGAAAGTGTTGCACGCCTGAGGAGTCCCTCGAGCAGGTATAACCATAAAATGGGTGCTCACAAACCTTGGCAGCATCCGCCTAACTATGTTCAGGGTTATCCGGTTCAGTATTATCAACAACCCTATGCAGTTGTTGTTGCACCTCCTTCCAATCAGCAGTTTCCTACACGTCAGCCTGTGCAACCGGCTCCGGTCTATCAGCATCCGGTATATCAACAACATCTTATTTATCAGTCTGCACAAGCTCCTGTCAACTGTCAACAAGCGCTCAAAGCTCCTGTTTATCAATAGCCTAAGAATCAGGCGCCTCGTCAGAACGGTCCGAATAGGAGACAGTACAAGTCTTGTCCTCCAATTCTGATGACTTTTACCGAGTTGTACCCCTCATTAGTGCAACAAGGTCTGATTACTACCCGAGCATTGGGTCCACCTCCCAATCCTTTACCTTCCAATTACAATGTCGCCGCTCATTGTTTATTTCATGAGGGTGCGCCCAACCATGATTTGGAGAACTGTTATTCTCTTAAGAACCTTGTCAAAGACTTGCTGGAAAGGAAGAGTTTGTCTTTTGATGATCCTCCGCCGAAGATCAGAACTCCTCTCCGGGTTTTCCATTTGCCAAGATCAAGCTCTGCAAAGCCTGTTTCTAACATATCTAAGCATGTTACTCCTATAGTAAGCCAGCCGAAGCCGGTAATTGCTCAGAAGCCTAGTCCATTTCATTTCAGTATTCCTCAAGACGACGCGACCATGATTAACCAAGAATCTGGGAAAGTTGTTCCGAAGGAAGGCTTGAAGATTGATAATGAAGCAGTGGCAGACACAGCTGGGGCAAGCAAGACGACTTGCAGTGGTCGTATTCACACTCCCCATTCCAGTGAGGCTCCGCTTGAGGAAACCATTGCTATCGTGCCAGTGCTGAATACAAAGACTTCATAAACACATTTTGAAGGACTTTGAGACAGTTCATTTTGTTTATTTATATGTTTTATTTTCTTTGATTAAGCATAATTAGCATGTACAAACTTGTCCATTTTGAATAATTAATGCAATGCATGTTTGTCTTGAAGCAATCCATTCGTTTCACTCACAAAATTATTTTTCATAATCTTATAATGCCAACGTTACCCGATCTCTTGCTTTGATAGAGAATTGGGAGGAGGATGATGAACCAAAAATGTTAGATCTTTTGCTGTATGCTTTTGATTGAAACCTGATGATGATGTAAGGCATTGTTTCAAATCCTAAACACTGGAGATATAAGGATGATAATCCCTCTTTAACCCTTTTGAGCCTTGAAGTAGGAGTTTTCTTTTCCAAACAATAAAAAACCCTTGACTTTAACCTAGCGCGGGGTAGTTCTTCAGTTAAACTGATCGAGCGCTTAGACTTTAAAAAAGGAGGAGTAAACCTTCGAGAATATATCCTTAATATATTAGGAGGCTAGAAGCCAAAAATGCAATGACTATCCCTCTACTACCTAAGGAGTGGGGCAATCACAAGCCTTTCAAAAGAGTCACATGACTCGTTTAAAAAAATATGGCCCACTAAGTCAAAACCTGTGAAGGAGACTTAGGCAAAACTGGGGCATCCCGCTGGACTCCAACGTCAAATCAAAAAATATTGTCCAGGCAAAAGTTAGGGAATAAAAAAACAAGGGATTACAATAAATAATCCCCAATAAATAACAAAGTCGTGTTGATCAAACCCAAAAGAAATAGGTGAGTGACTGCCATGTCCAAAGCCTTAATGGTTCCTCGACCATATCAAGTCCTATTGAGATATGAATGCTCGTGTCCAGTTAACTGAATTAGGATTGGAGAACATCATGAAGAAGGGGTGGGTACAAATAACTTTGAGCCTTTATCCTTCGTTTCTTAAACCGTGAACCAAGCCACGATATAACCATTAAAAGACCTAATTGAAGTAGGAATTCGTTTGAAGGCATACTCGACGAGATAACGTTTCCTGACTCCTAAGAGCTATGCTCAATTTAACTTTGGCATTACAAATTAAAATTCATATCCTAACTAGTGATTTCAATTACGAGTTATTGCGATATCCTTTTTCAAAACAAAAAAAACTTCAAGATAAATATTCATGTTGCATTGACAATTTCAGGATAGGCATTTCAGGCGTGTTTGATTTTTCCTGATATCTTAGAAACTTACATGTAAACGTCGACAATGGAACTGGAAGATCCTGCTAAACAGGGGCCTCAGAACAGTCCCCAGAGACATGTCTAAACCACTGCCTCAAAACAGTCCCCAGCGAGATTTTAAGCTGACACAGTCCCCAGCGAGACTTTAAGCTGACAACATTCTGGACTGAGCCGGTAATCTCCAGCAATTTTCAAGACTGCAGAGATCATACCGGCATCTTCCAAGTGATACATTTTATTTGAGGACCCACTCCCAGTGGAACCATATTTTCCGCACCGAAGCTGCCATGCTTTCCTCCGGAAACAGTCCCTAGCGAGACTTTAAGTTGACAATATTTTGGGCAAACCCGGTGATCTTTAAGACAATAGAGATTTTACCAGCATCTTCCCAGTGATAGTCCCCAACGAGACTTTAAGCTGACAACACTTCTGGACGAATCCGGTAATCCCCAGTGACTCCCAAGACTGCAGAGATATCCCTGGTATCCTCCAAGTGATATATGCTCTGGAAGACCTGTTCTTAGTGGAATTATCTGTTCCTCAGTGAAATTGCCTTACCTTCCTCAGGAATATTCCCCAGCATAGTCGCCAAGAAGTCAAGATACTTTCCCCAGGGATGTCTGCTGATTTCTCCCCAGTAAGTCTGACGAACTCTCCTCAGGGAAGTTTGATATACTTTATCCCCAGGGAAGTTGGATGTACCTTTCCCCAGGAAGCCGATGTACTATTCCCAGGAAGTCGCTACACTTCTCTCCATGAAGATGCCTAGCTCCTCATCTTTGCCATGCAGCAGATATTTATTTTATCTCCAGAAGTCTCTGATCCTAAGATTCTCTTTGGCTAATTATGATTCATGATAGCAATCCCTCCAGTGAAGTCATGATGACATCATACTCTCCGGTGAAGTCGTATCGTATGCCCATGTGGAAGTCATGATATTTTCTCCCCAAGTGGATCATTTTCTCCCCAGGGAAGTTAAAACTTTGAAGCAAGATTCGATTCTACCACTGACTTTTCCTATCTCTTGATAGATGTACTTTTGCAGAGGTCGACGAGTATCCCGTTGAGATGTTTATTTCATCTCTTGTTTCCTCACTCATCTGTTTTGTCAGCATGTGCATACACCTAAGCATTGCATGTTCATTAAATTTTCATACACATTAACACAAGCATCAGCATCAGCATGTTTGCTATCCTTGTCGTCCTTTGTCGTTATCGCCGAGTAACTGGGTTTGTCTGTTCTCTCCAAGTAGATCATCAGCCCTAAGCATAAAATACCTATTATTTCCAGTTTCCCCACAGAGTTCGACCCTCGTGGATGATGGTTATTTCTGTTATCTTTCCGCCCCGAATAAGATAATTTCCATTTGAGTTCATTTCCTCAATGGAGTCCTGTTTGACAATTTATTTCTAGTTCGAGTCTAGATCGAATGTCGGTCCCATCGGTCGTCGAACCTACGTGGACGTGCATTTATTTTGCATTATCTTTCAAAAAGATCCTCTTACAATGCATTTACCGATAAGCTATTGTTCTCACCTGAGAAGCATATCATTACATCTTTCGACAGCGGTATGCGACAGTTTTCACCTGAGAAACCTATCATTATATCATTACATTTTACAACAACCGGTATGCAACTGCTCTCTACCGAGAAGCTTATCATCATGCTATAACTTTCATTACATTACAAACATTACAACAATGGTATGCGACAATTCTCGTACAAGAAGCTTATCACTACATTCAATCGGTATGCGACAGTTCTCGTACAAGAAGCTTATCATTTCATTACAACCATCATTACAACCTTCATTACAATTTACATTACATGTTACCACCTCTACAAGAAAGTCTCGTTCAAGAAGCTTATCCTTGCTACTCTTGCAAATAAGCGGTATTTCTCTCCTGGGAAGCTTATCCTATCTTCATCATGAGGAGCAGCAAGTGGCCATCTCCGTCGAGAAGCTGGTTTCCATTTCCTTTTCATCTTGAAGTGCGGGGAGGTTTGAACTGAATCATATTCAGGGGAGCACATACCTTGAAGTATGAAGAAGTTCATTTTATCCTTTAGTAAAATAAGGAACTGAGTCATATTCAGGGGAGCACATACCTTGAAGTATGAAGAAGTTCATTTTATCCTTTAGTAAAAGAAGGAACTGAGTCATATTCAGGGGAGCACATACCTTGAAGTATGAAGAAGTTCATTTTATCCTTTAGTAAAAGAAGAAATTGAGTCATATTCAGGAGAGCACAAACCTGAAGTGTGAAAAAGTTTATTTTATCCTTTAGCAAAAGAAGAAGCTAAATCATGTCTTGCTCATGGAAGCTTATTTTGTCAGATGAGCAACGGTCCCTCTAGTGGAGCTTATCAATCATTTCATCTATTTTCACCAGATAAGCGACAGTCTCTTTATTCGAGAGCTTATCCATATTGGCATGTAAGTTCCGCAATAATAAGTGGCAGTCCTCTCTCGAGAAAACTTATCAGGGCATTTCCCATTAAAGTCCATTTATTTTGGCATATAGCCAGTTTTACCCTGTATATTTTCTACGGATTCCTGAAAATTCCATTAGATCCCGTCACAAGGAAGGTTTATAGAAGCTCAGATGTTATTCTTTGCTCAATGCTCCAGCATTCTGTTTACTTGGTCCTACAGCCGTGCGGATCCAGTTTTACCTTTTATCCTAGAGTATCAGCCTGTCACGCATGAACCTGTTGAACAATTACTCTTAGATATTCCCCAGTGGAGGTCGTCTCGCCGGTGCCATCTCCATTGAGGATCTCCTTTCTTACCGTTTATTTCTAAAGTGACAATTGGTCGCACTCGCGCCAATTGTCCATCGCTTTAGAATTCCCCAGTGTCGTGTTGTTTCCCCAGTGCGCCATATTCCCATGTATGGTTCGTTTGTCGCGTCTGTCCCTCGTGTCACCATGTCGTCTGCATCCTTGCATTTATCATTCCACCATGTGTATCATACTAGATTCATGGCATTGTTGGAGTTATAGTCCGTTTCGTTTTGGCCATAGCGTTGTATATCACTGCATCTAAGGGCAAAATTTTCGATTATCTTTATTTAAATCCCTCCACCATGATTTCTCGAGCCTTCGTCTCTCAAATCATCCGGTGAAGCTATTTAAATAAGGGCAACTGTAATACCCCAAATTTTACCCTTAGATTATTCGATTCATTTTGCATTCCATTGCATTTTTGCATTGCATTTAACTAACCACTAACGGGTTTGTGTAGTCTGTTTGGTTTTGCAGGAAAATCATGTTGTGTGCAGTTTAATTGGAAAAGGGTAGAATGGTCATTAAAAATTTGCAGCCTGCTGACAATTCCCGAAGCCAAGTTGTCATCAGGGGTGCCTTAAGTGATTTGAATTTCCATCTTCGACTCCTGTGATTTATTTAGTTGAAACTCGATTTGAAGTTTTCAATATGGAAGGCAGTTTCATTTTACCGTTTAAACTTAATTTCTCTGCATATCTGGTCAAGGCCATATTCACTTTTAGTATCAGATGTAAATTGACTTGCAGGAGGTTGGTTGAGCTTAGTGGTTAATGGTCAAACGTTATGGTAATCAGACAAGTTTCATTAGCTAAATTCACTTGATAAATTCAAGCAGTTGACTTTTAAATTGGTTGAATTCGATCAGAGAAACTTGGTCAGGTGGATTTTAATTAGACAGGTTTGAATCGTTGGAAGTTAGTCAGGCTGATTTAATTGGATGAGGTCGGCCAGATCAACATAGTCGGGGAAATGAAGTCAGAAAAATTATTGGCACGGATGTGGTCGGGCAAGCTTATTCGATCAAATTTATCTGGAGAAGCTTGATCAATTAAATTTAATTAAAAGTGTTTAATTGTTTAAGTCTATTTGGAATAATTTAGTCGGGTCAAGTTAATTAAGTGGATTTATCCGTTTAAGTTTAGGCAAAGGAATTATTGGGAAATTTAATCAGACGGATTTAGTGAACTAATTTGAATCAGTTGATTTGGGTTGTACGGATTGAAGCAGATGATTTCAATTGGACGAGTTTAATCGGAGAAATTTAATCGATTAAATTTAATTAGTTAAATGTGATTAGTTAATTTTAATCGGTTGAATTAGTCGGTTTAGTTCAAATTATGGAATGAGATCGGAAAATAAAAAAGAGATTGAATTTATATATTGAATTCTATTTATATTTATTTATTTCGAATGAAATTACAACAGAATTACAATTACAATTTTAATTCCTAAATTTCCTAAAATTGTCCTAAATGTCTCCATGCCAATTCTTCGAGTTTCTGTTTTTTTCTTCGAACCTGCAATATAAAACAAAAAGAAACAGAAATTGTTATCGGTTAGGGATTTATTTTTTCGGACTCCTACACCCTCAGAAAATTCTCATCATCGGGTGTGTCGGGAGGGCAATGACGAAGTCGAAGCCAGCTCCCAACTTATTCTCAACCTCGGGCTAAAATCGGTAACATCTGTTAAGATAAGCCAGAGAAAGAGAAAAAGTGATTTTTTGAAGTGCTTTTGGGAAAAGTTTGTTTTCCAAAAAGTGATTTTTTTCCGGAAAAAATGATTTTTGCCAAACAAGTCACAAACAAGTTCCAGAGGAATTAAGGCCCCAAAACAGATCAAAGTCAAATGTTCCTGAGAAATCTCCAACCAATGTTCCAAAACACAGTAGTCAAGTTCCAACAAACAAAATCACTACAACCATGACAATCTCCAGAAAATCATAACAAAATTCAACAAACCAGTCAAACCAAGCAACGACGTTTCCGAAAAAGCAGCCACAAAGTTTCGCGACAAACAAAGCCGTAGAAAATCACAACCACCCAACCAAATATATCAGTAACAATATCTTGAAGAACAGGCAAAAATTGGTAGAAATAACGCAACAAAATCGTGAGGATCCATGGCCCAAATCAAATCAAAGAGCAATATAAAAAACCCAATATCAGAAAAAAGAAGGAGGATGGCGCAAACCCTCATCACTATTCGTTCGAACTTCCACAAACCCAAGAACGAAGATCGTCATCTGAAGATCGTAACAACGACATCATCACCATTCATCAAAAAATGGCGGACAACCATCATCCGACTGGACTCAGAGAAGCAGAGTTTCTCATCATTGTCACAAAACCATCATCGAAAGTTCATCATGGAAACTATCAAGTACCAGAACGGATTCGAAACCTCAAAGCCTCAGATTCGAACATCATCGGCGAAATCACACCCTCGAAGTAACACGAAGCCACTGCGAACCACCAAGGAAACACAGCCATCGAAACTCGTCCGAGGCAACGCCGTCCTCGACGGACGAGGGGCATCACGCATGCTCATGCGTGGATAAGCCGGAAACGCTTCCGTTTCGTTCATCATCGGCGAAAGCAAACAGAAACCCACCACGAGTCGCTTCAAATCCCAGAGGAAAGGGTGAGCAACTCGTTTCGTTTATGTCTAGTTTTGATTTTTATGATTTCATGAAGAAAGGAAGGAAAATTTGCGGCCATGCAAGCGAAAGAAGAAGGGAAAAGTGCGCCGCCGCCGCAGGATTCAGAAATGGGGAAGATGCAGCCCTCAAATTTTTAGGGGCATCCCTTTTATACTCTGGACCGGGTCGGGTCTGGGTTGGTGGCCAGCCCAACCCATTTTGATTTAACTTTTTATATTTTATTTTATGTTTTATTTTGCTTTTTAGCTTTTAAATTTTTATTTTGTTATTATTATTACCTAAAATATAAACTAACAGTAACAATGTTTTTCATTACAACTTTTATAAACATTCTAACCTATTTTTCACTAAAAAACTAATGAATCTATTTTAAACAATTGAAAAGAATTTAACCTTTTTTATTAAAATATTTTAAGATAAAAACCAAAAATTGCAATTAACTATTTTTCAAATTTGACTTAAAACTTTTTCCCATTTAAATTTAATTTAAAATCTTTTTTTAACAAAAACTTGAAATTAGACTTAATTAAACTTAATTTAAGACTTATTTTGAAATTTAATCTCTTAATCAAGAGATTTAACTTTATAAGTTAAAAATTAATATTTTAATTACAGTTGCTAACTTTCTTTTAAATTAGCAAGTTATTTTGTGAGGGATCGGTTATAGCGGCTTTGGTAATCTGCCGTGAAATTATAGGGATACTGTCATTCATACAAGACATCATACATCAACAAGAGAGAATAAGGGGATTCGATACACAATTTAACCGTCTTAGTATTCCTATTTAAAAATTGTATTTTGTCTTTTGTTCTGCAACTTGAAAAAACCCTCATTTACTGTCTTCCTTTAAATTGCACAAATATTGTTTTGTTCGAACATAGTACTGTTGGAATATTTTAATAATTTAGTAATATATTAATATTCCAATAATTATGTGGCCAAATATATTTATTTAATTATATTAGTTATTTTATCAAATAAAGTTCCTTAAATAATTATGTGATCAAATAATGTTAAAAGGCTATTTAGATTGTTTTTGGGAATTAATTAATTAATTGGATATGGACTCAAATATGAGTGGATGTCAGGATGACTCACTTGAGAATAATTGGAACCCTAATTGGTCATCACACTATATATAGGTTATGGTCTCCAATATATCGTACACAAGCAAATTATCTCTTCTCCCCATCTGAAGAGAATTCGAGACATAAGGAGTATCAGTTGAGGAAGAACCACAAAAGCCACCAACTTCTGGATTTAGGATTACCGTCAAAGGGATTTTTCTCAGTGGATCCAGGTATTCCTAAAATCAATTTATTGATCCTATAATTTTATACATGTTTGTATGACGGTTTTGATTTTGCATAAAATATATGTCATAATATGTTGAGCATATATATTGAATTGATTTAATTTTAATAATTGGTATAAGAGCAAGATAATTGTTTTGTTTAAACCTGAATTAAAATGACTGGAATCACTTTTTTCTGAATAAAATTATTTCAATTAAAATATAAAATTAGTTCAGGTATCAGTGCCTTTTTTCCTATCAATATTATTTGATATCCATTCTTATTAATTTATGCTTTGTTGTTATCGATAGAAATTGGTATGTTGAGAATGAATCATACTTATACTACCTACGTTTTTTTACTACCTAGGTTTTCTTTTTTGATAAGCGTATACTACTATGTCTAGTTTAATTTATAAATATTTGATGCTTATGACATGGGATCCATTCTTATTTCGGAAAATAATTTCTAATATTGGATCCAAGTTTTGGTGTCGTAACAATGTAGTTTAATTAAGCATCAAATAATGAGAATGGATCTAGCATTTTTTATAATTATTTGATGCTGAATTATATTATTTTTTATTTTATTTTATGGATTCAACTAAAATATTTAATTTGTGAAAAATCTCTTAGTTTTGTGTAATAAGTCTATATTGTTGCTTGCCAAAAGGATATCATCTACATATAGTACCAAGAAAATGAATTTACCCCACTGAACTTTTGGTATACACAGTTATCAACTGGATTAGCCTCAAAACCAAATGAGGATATTACTTGATGAAATTTCTAATACCATTGACGGGAAGTCTGTTTAAAGCCATAGATAGATTTCTTGAGTTTACAAACCATAGGCTTTGGGTCTCCTGACACAACATTTTCTAGTTGTGCCATATATATTGTCTCTTCAAAGTTTCCATTTAGAAACACAATATTTACATCCATCATATGCAACTCTAAATCAAAATGAGCTACCAATTCCATCATGATCCTAAGGGAGTCCTTCGAAAAAACTGGACAAAAAGTCTCTTTATAATCAATTTCTTCCTTTTAATTAAAGCCTTTTGCGACAACACAAGCTTTATATCTCTCAATGTTACCCTTTGAATCCTTTTTGGTTTTAAATATCCATTTACAACGAATGAGTTTCTTTCCTTTAGGTAATTTAACGAGATCCCAAACATCATTGTTAGCCATCAACTTCATCTCATCCTTCATGGCATCAGCCCACTTAAGAGAATTTGGACTCCGCATAGCTTGACTAAAGTTGATAGGATCTTCCTAAGTCAAACCAACACCATCCTCTTAAATTAATTCACTTTTGTTAATAATCAAACCAATGTCATCCTCACGTTCCTGAAGAAATACAACATAATCATCTAAAATTGCACTCTTCCTCTCTCTAGTGGATCCTCTTAATGGTGGCTCTTGAGGTTGTTGAGTTTGAATTATATGCGTTGCTTGAGGAAGAAACTCGGTATTGTCTTGTTCTTGAGGAATGTTAGGAATAACATCATTATTTATTTCAGGATCTGTTTCTGGAACAAAGATAGGTACAAAGACTTGATCATTGTTTGAAACAGTTTCTTCATCAAAGGCAACACTTCTTATGCTTCCTTCATCATTCAAACCAATGACATCCTCTAATCGATTCCTTCCTTTTGAGTAAAGCCTTTTGCGACAATACAAGCTTTATATCTCTCATTGTTACCCTTTGAATCCCTTTTGGTTTTAAATATCCATTTACAACCAATGAGTTTCTTCCCTTCAGGTAATTTAACGAGATCCCAAACATCATTGTCAGCCATCTGTTGCACCCTAAAATTTGCCCACCCTTTTTCCTAACTTTGACTGAATTTTGCCTCACATTTCATTTACATATCATTTAGGTCGCATCTTATCCATATTACCAGTCGGATTGAATTTATCGGGATTTCAGCCGCTTTGCTCGTATTTCAGGAAATTTAAATCAATTCAAATAAGAAGTTCCATGTCGAAATCGAGCGAAAGTCGCTCTCTTCTTGGTGATTCAGTCTGTGCTGATAACTGGGTGCATTTCGGTGTTCACCCGTCTTTTCCGTTTCTTTTCCATGACATTTTGTGATTTTTTTATTTATATTTTTGCTTATTGGTTTTAGAATTATTAGATTTTAATATAGGTGTTTAATAGAAATAGAATTTTAAGAATAGATTTTTCTTTTTAACTAGAATTTAATATCTGTTTTTAGAATAGAATTCTAATTAGGAGATGGTAGTTTTAGAAATAGATTTTATTAGAGTTCAGTTTTTTAGAGCTAATAGAGTTAGATATTAGTTTTATTAGAAATTTATTTGTTATTAGAAATTGGAATTAATAGGATTAGAAATCTTTCTTTTTTAATAAAATTAGAATTGTATTAGAATTAATTTCAGATTAGTCTTAATTAGTTTGAATTAGAATGGTTATTAGAACATTAGTTTAGATTAAGTTTAGTTAGCGTTAACTAGGATTTATATTAGTTAATTAGTTAAGATATTGTTTTGTTAGTTAGAATATTATTATATTAGAATTTTAGTACAGGTTATTAGTCATTTGATTAACTATATTCATTAATCATTAGCATGTCATTAACTTCAACCAATTTTGTTCATTAATCGGGATTAACAATATTGTCAGGCCACGTGTCACGCATCAGGGTATATATACCCTGTTCATCATCCCCAACCTCAGGCCGCACAGAACCCTAGGCGCCTCCTTCCTCCTTCTTCTTCATCATCATCGTTCTCATCACTCAACTTCCATCCCTACACATTTCACCTGCATCATCCTAAACCATTTCCACCTCCTTCAAGCTTCATCAACATAAACCCATTTTCAGAAATTCTCAATAAACCTCCGACCACCATCATTTCAATAAAACAAACCCGCCGAAAATTCCTCCATAACCAATCTTCAAAACCCATTCTTCTTCAAACGAACTTCAACACCTTCTCAAACTTCACTCTCCATCTTCTCCTTCAAAACCCGTTTCAGACCCATCCACCATTAAAATCCAACCTCTGAAATAGAACCTCTACCCCTGCCTCTCATCATTTTCCTCCATCACCAACAACCGCGAATCTTCAACCCGCGACACTAAATAACACACCACCATTCGACCCATCTCCATCACTCATCACTCACACCAAAACAACATCCATTTCCGAAACTACCCAAACCTCTGACACCTTCATCCATTTCACAATACAAACAACCAACAAAAACGAAACCTCTCTCTCAAACCTCCATTAACAAACCTTCACAACCCATTTTTTCCACAAAAAAAACAAACAAAAAGCATACTAGAGATGAAATAGGAAGCTCGAATTGAAGAACTCAGAAATAGGAAAGGAGATCCGAGAAATGAAATGAGAAAATGGAGAAAAGATTGGGAAAGAAGTGCTTGAGATGAAGCAGAGAGAGAAATAGATAGAGGTTAAGATTGACGGGATTGGAGAGGAAGAGGATTTTTGTTTTTTAATTTTTGTTGCTGACTGTTGTTCTTGGGCTTTCAAGCCCATAGACTGTGCTTCTCATTTTTGTACCCCCTGTTTCTTTTTTATTTCTTTAAGAAAATTGTAAGCTTTTTTTTGTCTATTTTAGTTTTAAGTTCTGGTTTATATTTTAAACAGTTTTCATTTGGTATATATATACATTTTATATTATTTAGTTTTTTTTGTTAAGATTTATATATTTTCTAATTTGGCATTTAGAGTTTCATATATATTACTTTCTAAGTTTTAGTTTATAATATATTTTATATTCAATTTCTTTTAGAATTTTAATTTATTTTTAGAGTTAGATTTTTGTTTCTATTTATTATTGGGCCTTTTATTCCATTTTCACCTTTTTGGTCGATGAAGAGACCTTTATCGTTTTTCTGTCAAACTATTGATGAAAAACGATAGATCTAAGACCGAATTTTCTCTTCTCTTTTCATTTTCGATTTTATTTCGATTCCTATTTCATTTTATTCATTTTGGCTCGATGACGAGACCTCTATTGTTTTTCTGTCAAATTATTGACGAGAAACGATGGATCCGAGACCACTTCCTTTCTCTTCTCATTTCTTCTTCTTTTCGGTTTTATTTTGACTTTCTCGATCGATGAAGTCTTGTATTTGTACGCATCGGATTATCGAAGTTGATAACCTTCCCAATTTCAAATCTATGGAAAATGACCATTTGAGTCATTTTCTTTACTTTGGGATCGCGATAGGCTACCTTCGATTAATCGACATTATGTTTGCGATTAAGACGAGATCCCACTGTTTTGGTCTGTGCGACACGATTAAATCAAAGAATGATCCTCAATATCATTTCTCTATCTTGTCCTTAGCACGAATATCAATTACGCGACCTCCTATAGTTTGACTTCCATTATAAGTCGAGCTACGACGGTTTAGCGTCACATTGGTCCCAATTCGATTTCAAAACATCATCATCAAGGATCAAAGAGGAGATTAGAAGCTTGGAAATGAAGCTTGCACGCAATTTCAAGGGTCAACGGAACCACTCCGTTCGGTAACTTTCCTTACTTCAATCTTTTAATTAACCACGATGAGTGTTGTGAGCTATTAGCACTAGATACGTAGGAAATGATGAGTAGGGAGCCTCTCCTTTCTCGTCTAGAGTGCTTAGTATATGCCCTTTGGGCGATATGTGATGCATTCGCTCCTACGTCTTAGGATTTAGCGTGTGCGTCCCGATCCGGTTCCTTTCTATTTAGGCGTTCCAGACCTAGGACCCCTTTTCTCTCGCATCCGTGCGATCGAGACTTGAAGGTGAGAAAATACTTAGAATGGGGGGTTGAATAAGTATGAAGATAAAAACTTAGAAATAAAAACTCAAGTATTTTTATCCTGGTTCGTTGAACTCAACTACTCCAGTCCACCCTTCCTAGATTGATTTGCCTTTCTCAATCAAGGACTTAATCCACTATTTAATCAACTGATTACAATAGTAAGCACTAAAAACAACTGTTCAAAGTCTTCTCAAGAACTACTGATCCTAACTGGATCTTCTTAAGGTTTTCTTACAATTAAATGTAATAACAAATACAAGTGTTTAAATTGCTTCTAATCAAGCTTTATCACAACTGTGATTTTTCACTTAAAGTTAAGAACAAAGAAATTAATTCTAGAAAGAATATGAATAGTATGAGAGCTTTGAATATTGATTTCTTTCAGATGGAACTTTAGTTAAAGAAGATGGGTGAATACTTGCTTTTATAGGCAGCTGATCCAAGGAGAGCTTCACGTTGAGAAGAGTGTCCAAAAGGTCTGAGCCTTTTTGTCTTCACATCAAGTGACCTTTCCTAGAAGAAGAAAGCACAGAGAAATCCTTTTTGTCTGTGTTCTTGTGTCTAGCATAAATAAGGAAAGAGTCGTTTGAATTATTCCAACGGATATAATCTTGAATTCTTCTTCTTCAATTTTCAGCAAGATTCATCAGAGTCTGATTTAATCAGAGCCTTCTGATGTTGATCAGAGTTTTGCTGAATCAGAGTCTTCTGCAGCAGGTGTGCTTTTAGCGTGTGTAAGTTCAGAGCATGTTTGAGTTAGATCTTCAGTACTGGCAGCTTTAGTACTTTTAGAATCTTCTGTAGTAACTATGCTTTGAAAATTCTTCATACATAATTCTTCTTTGGTTCAGATGCTTCTGACTTGCTTCAGATTCTTCTGGAGCTTCTGCTTCAGATCCTTCTGGAGGCTACGCTCAGGATCTTCTGTTGACAGCATTCAGAGTCTTCTAATGATTGCATCTGGCGCTTCAGAGTCTAGCAAATTTCTTATGTTCAATTCTGATTTGCTTCTGGAGTGTTAATTCCTTTACTATCTGCAGTAAAAACTCTTAAGCAAATTTTAGAGTATATAATTCTTAATTAAAAAATTTCATAATAGTTATCATCAAAACATAGAGATATTATTAAGAACCAATCTATGTTCTAACAATCTCCCCCTTTTTGATGATGACAAAAACATCAGAAATTTTGTTTAATTGAAAATATAATAATTATAACTCCCCCTGAGATGATGAATCTCCCCCTGAATTAAATACAGATAAGGAATAGAAACTTCCCTTTTGTCTTGAGTATTTTTCAGAGCTAGAGCTTGATTGTTCTTTAACATTTGAGAGTCAGAGTGTCTTGCATATTTCAAAGTCAGAGTTTGATAATTGTCACAATGATCTGAGAGTCTCAGAGTTTCTTTTACAGAGTGTACTTATCAAATGTTCTGAAATACTTAGATTAATTGTTAGATAAAATTTATATGTCTGAAGTTTCATTCTGGTGAAATTTAATTAAACAGTTCAGATCTATATTTTCTCCCCCTTTTTTGTCATAAGCAAAAAGTAAAGATTTTGAAAAGGCAAATAAAAGGAAACAGTAAAAGAGATAGATCAAGTGGAGAAAACTTTGAAACACATATTCATTGAATTCAGAGCAAGAGTACACAGATATCAGAAGATAATCAAAGAATACATATGCAAAACATCAGATGCAAACATCAGAATGAAAAAAAATAAACTAAGAGTGTTTTGACAAAAGCATCTTCAACAGATTCGTGATCTCAGAGGAGGACTATTCTTGATTTGACATCCACTTAGCCATTGTTTCATTCTTCTGATCCTGTTGAGACATCCACCGAGTCATGTCTTCAGACTTCTTATCCTGTTTAGCCATCCATGACTTGATCTCTGATTGACCAGCTTCCAGAACAGCAATTTTATCCTCAAGATCTGAATGTTCTTTCTTAATCTCAGATGAAGAGGGTGGAATAGTTTCTGAAGCTTGAACAGATTCAACTTCCATAGGGGCTTCTGAGTTTGGAGCAGTAGAGCCAGAAGAATGTTCTATCAGAGTCATGGCCAGAGGGTTGTCTTCAGATGCAGATTTAGTAGTTTCTTCTGATGATGGAGGAGCATCTGTAAGAAGCAGTGATCCAGATCTCTTGACAGTCCAGAACAGACTTCTTGTAGCTTCAGCAAATCTGAGTTTCGCATCATCAGAACATATGTTCTTCAGATTTGATGCTACAGTGTTGAATCTGTTGATGAAGCCATTCCAGATGACATCAGATTCTTGTGCATCCATTATTGCTGAACACTTCTTCTGTACAGTACCTAAATACAACTGTATTTCTTGCAAAAAAACATGTAAATAAATGATCAATGTTTAGTCTAGGTTTGGGGTGTAACAGAGTTTCCAAGGTAATTGGCTTTGGTTGGGGAGTAGGTGGAAATATGGATTTGTGAGTGGAGATTAGAGGAGGAGGGTAGTATGGTATGAAAGGAATTTCAGGGGATTTGTCTGGTTTTGACCTTTTCAAGGCATTTATCAAACATGGTTTGGCAGTTGCGTTATTAGAAACAACATCAAATGGTTTATTAGTGTAAGGTTGGAAAGCAGATTTTGCAGGTTTATCAGAAGCAGCAGGTTTATCAGATGAAGCAGGTTTAGCAGAAGTAACAGCTTTTGCAGATTTAGCAGAGTATGCTATTGTAGCTAATGAACCTACTTCTGACATTGATTTAATGTATGTTAGAAGCACAGATGGTAGAGTTATTGTAAGTTTGGGTTTGAAAGGAGTGATAGAGTCAGATGGTTCAACTCTGTCATAGAAATCTTTCAGTTTGAAACCATAGGAAAGGTTTTGAAAACAAGATGAGAAATGTCTATAAGAAGCAGGAGTTACAGATGGTCTTGGTGTAGATGTTGGGATAGGATTTGTAATGAGGGTTTCAGATGATGGTTTAGGTGTGGGAGTAGGATCTGGAATAAGAACTTTAGAAGATATAGGGTGTTCTGGTGGTTTACCTCAGAATCTCTGTGAGAAGGGGATATCAGAAAATCTGGGTGAATATCTGATTCTGAGGAATTTGATGATGTGGTTGGTGTGCAGGAGGTAGAAGACACTTGAAAAACAGTTTTCAGAGGTGTAACATTAAGAACCTCTGTCTCAGGGATGTTGATTCCAGATGGGTGGTTTGATTCTGAAGGATTTTCAGAGGGTTTTGAAGGTGGTTCAAATGTGGGTGGATCAGATGAAATTTTTATTGGTTCAGATGTAACTGGAACAAATGTTATTTTTGTAGGTTCAGAAATAACTGGTGCAGATGCAGTGGGTTCAGATGTGTTTGATGGTGGTTGTTCTGGTTGTTTTTCTGATTGTTGTGTTTGTGGTTCAAATTGTTTTTCCTTTGGTTGTTGTGTTTGTGGTTCAGATTGTTTTTCAGTTTGTTGAGTTTGTTGTGATACAAATTGTTTTTCTTATGGTTGCTATTGTTGTTCAGATGGCTTTTCTTTGAGTTGTCCAGATGGTTTTTGTGGTTGTTGTTGTTTTTCAGATGGCTTTTCTTTGAGTTATTTAGATGGTTTTTGTGGTTGTTGTTCTGATTGTGGTTTTTGAGGTGCAGATGGTTTTGTTGGTATTTGTGGAGTTTGAATTTGTGGCTTTGTTGTTGTTGGTTTTGGAACAGATGCTTGTTTTATAGGTGAGATTGAAACAGGATTGGATGATTTGTGAGGAGATGGAGCGGAAACATGAGGTGGAGCAGTAACAGATTTATTTTGTGTAGAGGGTGGTTTTGGAATAGACTTAACAGTTGAATCATTTATAACAATAGTATTTGCAGAAGATACAGAGGATTTAGTACCTTTAATCTTGATTCTTTTAGCTGGTACAGAAGGAGTGTCTCCAGATTCTTTCCTCTTCAGCAGCTTCTGTGGCTTCTCAGCAACCTTGGACTTCTTCTGAACAGGTGCAACTTCTGCCTCTGATTGACTCCTCTTTCTTGGAGTCTCTTCTACTACAACTGGTAATGGTTCCCTTGCTCTCTTTATAATGTCTGCAGGAATAGGCTTTCCTTCTGCCTTGCACTCATCAATATATCTAACTATAATTTCCCTTGGTTCTTCAGCATAGAACAGAGGGTAGTCATCTAGTGGGATTCTCTTCTGACTCAGTTCAGTAATGTTCAGCTTCTTGGGTGCTGTTGTGAGTTCTTCTACTATTTTAAGTCTCTGAATACTTTTGGCATTCAGAGGCTTTCCAAGAGTGAATTCCAGTTCTTCTGTGACTCCAGCAGCATACAGAGCAGTTACAAGTCCATTCTCAGTTAGAAGATCTGAGATTAACCTTCCAAAAGGAATCCAAGTTCTGATCTTCTGACCTTTTTCCTTCACATATTCTCTAGAGGCATTTATATGATTCCATAGATGCATAAACAGAATATATGGAAGATCTACCTTGGTGCTCTGACTTAGGCAATACATAAAATAGAGTTGTTCATTATTGACATAGTCTGGAGAGTTTGTAGACTTTCTGTGATGAATGCATCCCATGAAAATCTTAGCCCAGATCTTGTAGTTAGGCTTCAGATCTTTGAACTTGTTAGAAGCTTGTCCAGCAGTCATCACTTCTTCATAAACTTCATCCATATCTACACGCCCAGATGGCAAGTGTGATACTCCATCTGTTTCCTCATATCCAATGAGTTTTCTAATCAGATCTTCTGTGATAATTATCTCTTTGCCCAAAACAGAAGATAAAATGAACTTAGGGTAAACAGAAGCATGTATCCAGAATTCTTTTACTAGAAGGGGGTAGACTGGTCCAAAAAGTCTGTCAAAATACTTCACCCATCCTTGAGCATCTATAATGGAGCGAAACTCAAACCCATTCTCAGAAAGTGAATCAAATTCCACCATTGATTCACACATAACCTCCAGTTGCTCAACAGGTGTTAGCAATGTCCTCTTTGGTGGTGTATAAGGAGTCACACCCATATTAGCAGAGGTAACTGCAGCCATAGTTGATTGGAATTGTGCAGCAGTTGATGATGAAGTTGCCATTGAAGATGAGTTTGTCAAACGCTTAGGGTTTTTGTGAAGATAGAAGAGAAGACAGAAATGCATAAACAGATGAGATGTGAAAAGTGTGAGTGTGGTGAGAAGTGTGATATTTATACTAAACACATAGGCATACAAACAGTCAGATAAAACACGTTCTCACAAAGCATTTAATGAAAAGAATAATAATCATTTCAAGCATTTATTGATTCTGACAATTTGGGGGGGAAATCAAGATTTTCACTATTCAAACTTCACCTCAAACGTCTCTTCAGTAGTGTACACGCCACCTTTGCAGATTTGGAGTGACACGTGTTTGCTTGCATGTGCTTCTGAATTCTCTTTGAGAAATGAAATGTTAACCAACGTTCAGATCCTCTGAGGATTGTTAGTTCAAAGTTTCACCAGAGAATAATTAAAGAAAATGAATAAGTAATCAGAAGAAATACTTCAGAGCATTAGGCATTTTTGCATCTGTAAAATTTGCTTCTGACAAATATTATTCTGGACACAAATCCATACCAATATTTTTCAGAATAAATTTGAATCTATTTTCAACAAGGGGTTTTGTGAAAATATCTGCCCATTGATGATCTGTATCAACAAAGGCTAAATTTATGATTCCCTTCTGAACATAGTCTCTGATGAAATGATGCTTAATTTCTATATGTTTTGCCTTAGAGTGTAAAATGGGGTTTTTAGACAAACATATAGCAGAAGTATTATCACAGAAGATAGAAATGTTACTTTCAAATATCTGATAATCTTCTAGTTGACTTTTCATCCAGAGCATCTGAGTGCTATGTCCAGCAGCAGCAATATATTCTGCCTCTGTGGTTGATAGTGCAATTGTGGGTTGCTTCTTGCTGTACCAAGAGATTAGATTTCTTCCTAGAAATTGACAACTTCCAGAAGTACTTTTTCTTTCCACTCTGTCTCCAGCGTAGTCAGCATCACAGAATCCAACTAATTTGAAATCATCAGATTTTCTGTAACACAAACCCACATTAGAAGTACCTTTCAAATACCTTAGAATCCTCTTGACAGCTGTCAAGTGTGATTCTCTAGGATCTGATTGGAATCTAGCACACAAGCATACACTGAACAATATGTCAGGTCTAGAAGCAGTTAAGTAAAGAAGAGATCCTATCATACCTCTGTAAAGTTTCTGATCTACTTTCTTACTTACCTCTTCCTTGCCTAATGAGCTAGTTGGATGCATGGGAGTCTTTGCCATATTACTATCAGTCATGTTAAATTTCTTCAGAAGTTCTTTAACATATTTGGTCTGATGTATGTAAGTGCACTCTGGAGTTTGATTGACTTGAATTCCCAGAAAGAATCTCAGTTCTCCCATCATGCTCATTTCAAATTCTGCCTGCATACATTTAGCAAACTCCTTTCCCAGCATAGTATTGGTAGATCCAAATATTATATCATTCACATAAATTTGACAAATTAGAAGATCTTTCTTAAATGATTTACAAAAGAGTGTTGTGTCCACTTGGCCTCTAATGAAATTTTTCTCCAGAAGAAAATTGCTCAATCTCTCATACCAAGCTCTGGAGCTTGTTTTAAACCATACAGAGATTTCTTTAGTTTGAAAACATGATCTGGAAAAATTTCACTCTCAAAACCAGGAGGCTGGTGAACATAAACTTCTTCTTCTATAATACCATTTAGAAAGGCACTTTTAACATCCATCTGATACAAAGTGATGTTATTTTGTGCAGCAAATGAAATAAGAAGGCGTATAGATTCTAACCTTGCCACTGGAGCATAAGTTTCAGTATAATCAATACCTTCTTGTTGACTGTACCCTTGAGCAATAAGCCTTGCCTTATTTCTTTCAACTTCTCCTTTCTCATTAAGCTTATTTCTGAAGACCCATTTAGTTCCAATTACATTGAATCCTTTTGGTCTTTGAACTAAATCCCACACATCATTTCTGGTGAATTGATTTAACTCTTCTTGCATGGCAATAATCCAATCATTGTCTTGTAGAGCTTCATCTACAGAAGTTGGTTCAATTTCTGACACCAGTCCAAATAGTGATGCTTCAGATGATCTTAGAAAGGATCTTGTTCTGATGGGATCATCCTTCTTTCCAATTATAACATTCTCTGAATGAGAAGTTTTGATTCTGGAAGATGATCTTCTAACCTTTGATTCTTCAGAAATATTTAAATTGTTCATCTGAGAAGTTAAAGGAATTGCCTCTAGCGTTGCTTCTGGTTCCTTCACTTGAGCTTTGTCTGCCTCTGAGCCTTCAGAGTCTGTGAAGACTACTTCTCTATCTGCAGAGTTTTCAGACTGCTTTGGCTTTTTACTGCCAAGCTTATCATCAAATCTAACATGAATAGATTCTTCCACAATTTGTGTCTTAGTGTTGTATAATCTGTAGCCTTTAGAGCGTTCAGAATATCCAAGCATGAAACACTTCTGTGCTTTGGAATCAAACTTGTTTAGATTTTCTTTAGTATTTAACATATAGCAAATACATCCAAAAGGATGAAATGATGAAATGTTGGGCTTTCTGTTCTTCCACAGTTCATATGGAGTCTTCTCCAGAAGAGGTCTTACAGACACTCTGTTCTGAATGTAACAGGCTGTGTTGATTGCTTCTGCCCAAAAGTGTTTTTCCAGATTGGTCTCATTGATCATGGTTCTGGACATTTCTTGCAGAGTTCTATTTTTCCTCTCTACAAATCCATTTTGTTGTGGAGTTCTAGGATAGGAAAAATCATGAGCAATGCCATTTTCATTAAAATATTTTTCAAAATATTTATTTTCAAATTCACCACCATGATCACTTCTGACTTTTATAATTTTGAAATCTTTTTCATTCTGGACTTGTTTACAAAAGTCAAAGAACACAGAATGTGACTCATCCTTGTGTTTTAAGAACTTTACCCATGTCCATCTACTATAGTCATCAACAATGACTAGTCCATACTTCTTGCCTCTGATGGATGTAGTTTTCACTGGTCCAAACAGATCAATATGAAGTAATTCTAGTGGTCTGGAAGTAGAAACAACATTTTTTGATTTAAAAGATGATTTTGAAAGCTTCCCTTTTTGGCATGCTTCACAAAGAGCATCTGAGGTGAACTTCAGATTAGGAAGTCCTCTAACAAGATTAAGTTTATTAATCTGAGATATACGTCTCATATTAATATGTCTCAATCTTCTGTGCCAGACCCATTGCTCCTCATTAACAGACAAGAGGCATTTAACATTTTGAACTTTAAGTTCTGAAAGATTTATTTTATAAATGTTGTTTTCCTCTTTCCACTAAATACAATAGAGCCATCTTTTTGACTAATAACTTTACAACATTTTTGATTAAAAGGTTATATCATAACCATTGTCACTTAATTGACTTATGGACAATAAGTTATGCTTTAACCCTTCAACAAGTAAAACATTAGTGATAGAGGGAAGTTTACCATTTCCAATAGTGCCAGATCCAATGATCTTGCCTTTCTGATTCCCTCCAAATTTCACATCACCTCCAGATTTAAGCTCCAGACTTTGGAACATAGACTTTTCTCCTGTCATGTGTCGTGAGCATCCAGAGTCCAGATACCATGATTGGCGTCCTGACCTTGCTGCTAAGAACATCTGCAACAGGGATTATTTTACTTTTAGGTACCCAGATCTTCTTGGGTCCTTTAGGGTTAGTTATTCTGAAGGTTTGTCTAAACTTCTGTTTTTCAACATAAGTTTTATTCTGACTAGCCTTAGATTTAAATACATGAATATTCTTTTCAGAACGTGTTTGTTCAATATCATTTAAGTGACCAAATTTAAAGTGTGAATATAAAGGAGTTTTCTTGATGATAATTTTATCAACAGGTTTTGGATTTAAATCCTTTCCAGAGGAAGATTCATATCCAATTCCTTTTCTGTTATTTCTGATAACTCCATAGATCATAGAAGCCATTTTGCTTCTGTCTATGCTTTTAGCAAGAAACTTCTGAAAGCTATAATCATATTTTTCCAAAATATTTTTGCATTCAGATTCAGTTTCAGAATCAGAGTTTTGTTGAGCTAATTCAGAATCATTTTTCAATTTTAAATTCTTTTCATTTAGCTCAGCTACTTCTGATTTGAGAATATTATTCTCAGATACAAGATTGCTTTGACGCTTCTTGTATTTGAGCTTAATATTATTATAGCTCTTCAGAACTTCTAATAAAACTTTGATAAGTTCTTCTTTAGTGAGTTTAGCCATTACCTCTTCAGCGTCAGAGTCAGATTCAGAGTCAGATTCAGATCCTGAAGTTCCTTCTTCCTGATCTTCTATGTCTGCCATCAAAGCTACATTGGCACATTCTTCTTCTGACTCAGATTCAGATTCAGATGTATCTGAATCATCCCAGGTGGCCATTAGAACCTTTTTCTTCTTATCAAATTTTCTTTTAGGCTTTTCTTTCAGCACCTTTGGACATTCATTTTTGTAATGTCCAGGTTCTTTACATTCATAACAGACAACCTCCTTTTTGCCAGATCTTCTGTGTCCAGAAGATTCTTTTCTTTGGTCAGGCTTCCTGAAGTTTCTGAACTTCTTTCCTTTATGCTTCCAGAGTTTGTTTATTCTTCTGGACAGCATGGATAGTTCATCTTCAACTTCATATGAGGATTCTTCAGAGCTTTCCTCTATTACCTGCAATGCTTTAGCAGATTTATTAGATTTTAAAGCAATAGATTTACCTTTCTTTTGAGGTTCATCTTCCTCAAGTTCAATTTCATGACTTCTAAGTGAACTGGTCAGTTCCTCCAAGGAGATCTTGTTCAGATCTTTAGCCCTTTTCAGTGCAGTCACCATAGGTCTCCATCTGGTAGGTAAGCTTCTGATGATCTTTTTCACATGATCAACAGTAGAATATCCTTTATCCAGAACCTTTAGTCCAGCTGTAAGTATTTGAAATCTGGAGAACATAGCTTCAACAGATTCAGAGTCTTCCATCTTGAAGGCTTCATACTTCTGGATCAGAGCCAGAGCCTTTGTTTCCTTGACTTGAGAGTTTCCCTCATGAGTCATTTTTAAGAATTCAAACATGTCAAATGCAGTTTCCCTATTTGTAACTTTTTCATACTCAATGTGAGATATTGCATTTAACAATATTGTTCTGGCCTTGTGGTGATTTCTAAATTCCTTCTTCTGAGCATCTGTCATAGATTTTCTGTCTACTTTCTTGCCATTCCCATCAGTGGGATGAACATATCCATCTATGACCAGATCCCATAAATCAGCATCATATCCAAGGAAAAAACTTTCAATTCTGTCTTTCCAATAATCAAATTTCTCCCCATCAAACATAGGAGGTTTGGTGCTGATTCTGTCCCTTTCTTCATATTTGTTGTTAATGTTAGATATTGTATTATCAGCCATTGTAACAGCCAAATATATATCACAGTTTTTCTCACTGGATCTTTACTGTCACTGTGAAGTGGTAGCACACACAAAACCGGAGCTCTGATACCAACTGAAGGTGAGAAAATACTTAGAAGGGGGGTTGAATAAGTATGAAGATAAAAACTTAGAAATAAAAACTCAAGTATTTTTATCCTGGTTCGTTGAACTCAACTACTCCAGTCCACCCTTCCTAGAGTGATTTGCCTTTCTCAATCAAGGACTTAATCCACTATTTAATCAACTGATTACAATAGTAAGCACTAAGAACAACTGTTCAAAGTCTTCTCAAGAACTACTGATCCTAACTGGATCTTCTTAAGGTTTTCTTATAATTAAATGTAATAACAAATACAAGTGTTTAAATTGCTTCTAATCAAGCTTTATCACAACTGTGATTTTTCACTTAAAGTTAAGAACAAAGAAATTAATTCTAGAAAGAATATGAATAGTATGAGAGCTTTGAATATTGATTTCTTTCAGATGGAACGTTAGTTAAAGAAGATGGGTGAATACTTGCTTTTATAGGCAGCTGATCCAAGGAGAGCTTCACGTTGAGAAGAGTGTCCAAAAGGTCTGAGCCTTTTTGTCTTCACATCAAGTGACCTTTCCTAGAAGAAGAAAGCACAGAGAAATCCTTTTTGTCTGTGTTCTTGTGTCTAGCATAAATAAGGAAAGAGTCGTTTGAATTATTCCAACGGATATAATCTTGAATTCTTCTTCTTCAATTTTCAGCAAGATTCATCAGAGTCTGATTTGATCAGAGCCTTCTGATGTTGATCAGAGTTTTGCTGAATCAGAGTCTTCTGCAGCAGGTGTGCTTTTAGCATGTGTAAGTTCAGAGCATGTTTGAGTTAGATCTTCAGTACTGGCAGCTTTAGTACTTTTAGAATCTTCTGTAGTAACTATGCTTTAAAAACTCTTCATACAGAATTCTTCTTTGGTTCAGATGCTTCTGACTTGCTTCAGATTCTTCTGGAGCTTCTGCTTCAGATCCTTCTGGAGGCTACGCTCAGGATCTTCTGTTGGAAGCATTCAGAATCTTCTAATGATTGCATCTGGCGCTTCAGAGTCTAGCAAATTTCTTATGTTCAATTCTGATTTGCTTCTGGAGTGTTAATTCCTTTACTATCTGCAATAAAAACTCTTAAGCAAATTTTAGAGTATATAATTCTTAATTACAAAATTTCATAATAGTTATCATCAAAACATAGAGATGTTATTAAGAACCAATCTGTGTTCTAACAAGACTTTCCCGCTAACAACTAATCTCCCTTTCTCTTGACCCAGTGCAATCGAGATCGGCCTGTTGTTCCGAACCTTTTCTCTCGCACCCGTGTGATCGAGATCTTGTCTCATAGTTGCCTGAACTACGTTTTGCTCTGATTTCTCATACCAGATGAGAATACGTAGGCACAAGACGTGATGTCTAGGCGAGCAACCTCCCCCCGTAGTTTCCCGAACTACGTTGACTCTGACTTTTCCATTGCACGAGGGAATATGTTGGCATAGGGCGGCGATGTCCTATCGAGTCAGTTCTCTCCGTTCACCCCCGTTTAGCAGTAGCATTAGATAGTTTTCACCCATAGTTTAGACAACAAGCATGGATCATGTTGAGTACAATAGATGTGAGGGATGCTCATACCTTCTCCTCGCGTAACCGACTCCCGAACCCAAGATTTGGTTGCAATGACCCGTCTCCCTTTTTCGTAGGTTTTCTCTGATCGTTTTCTTTCCCTCTCTTTGGGATAAATAACGAATGGTGGTGACTCTTCTATCTTTGCCGGACCCCTTTTTTGCAGCGATGCGACACCATCGAATTCATCTCATCCTTCATGGGGTTAACCCACTTAAGAGAGTTTGGACTTCACATAGTTTAACTAAAGTTGATAGGATCTTCCATAGTCAAACCAATGTCATTCTCACGTTCCTTAAGAAATACAACATAATCATCTAAAATTGTACTCTTCCTCTCTCTAGTGGATCTTCTTAATGGTGGATCTTAAGGTTGTTCAGTTTGAACTATAGGTGATTCTTGAGGAAGAAACTAAGTATTGTCTTATTCTTGAGGGATGTTAGGAATATTCATTAGTTATTTCAGGATCTGTTTCTTGAACAAGGATAGGTACAAAGACTTAATCATTGTTTGAACAGTTTCTTCATCAAAGGCAACACTTCTTATGATTCCTTCCCCTCCAAGCTCTACATACTCAAGGAATCTTGCATTTCCCGTTTAAGAAGTTGTTCTAGTGATGGGATTATAAAACTTGTACCCGTAAGAGCGTTCAGCGTATCCAATAAAATAACAGCTAGTTGTCTTTGCATCCAACTTACCTTCATGAGGTTTATAAGGCCTCGCTTCAACTGGACATCTCCAAATGTACATGTCTCTAATGTTAGGCTTTTTCCCATTCCAAAGCTCATAGGGGTTCTTAATTACTACTTTACTAGGTACTCTATTAAGGATATAAACTGTGGTCTTTAATGTTTCTCCCTAAAATGACTCTAGAAGAGAAGAATGACTAATCATACTTCGTACCATGTTCTTAAGAGTCCGACTTTGTCGTTCTACAACTCCATTCATGTTGGGTTTTCCCGACATTATGTATTGTGGAACAATTCCACACTCATTAAGGAAAAATGCAAAGGGCCCTGGACATTGTTCCCCTTATCCATCATACCGACCATAGTATTCATCATCACGATCGAATTTGACAGATTTTATTTTCTTTCCAAGTTGGAGTTTAACTTCAGCTTTGAATGACTTGAACACGTCCAAAGATTGAGATTTTTCATGAATCAAGTACAGTTAGCCATACCTTGAGTAATCATCTATGAATGTAATAAAATACCATTGTCTATTCCAAGAACCTATAGAGAAAGGACCACATATATCAGTATGAAATAGTTCTAAGACATCCTTAGCTCTTTCAGCATGGAAATTCCTCTTATTCATCTACTTACCCTTGATACATTGAATGCAGACTTGAAAGTCCGACAAATCCAAGGAATTAAGAATACCACCCACATAAGCCTCTGAATTCTTTGTTTAGATATATGTCTTAAACGCTTATGCCATAAATTGGCAGAATTCTCATTTAATTTTCGTTTTGTACCATGTGACTATATTTGCATTATTTTGTTATAAGGACATTTAATATCAAGATTATAAAGATTATCATTCAAAGAACCGTAACCAACAACATTTGAATCATATGAGAGGCTAAATTTATTATTTTCAAACAGTATAACCTGATTTGTCCAAATAGAAATAGAAATTAAATTTTGTCTAATAGGCGGTGCAACAAAAGTCTCAATAAAATCCAAATGAAAATCGTTCTTTAATAATAATTGTCACGCCCTAATTTTTGACCTTAAGATCCCACCTCTTTTTTTGCGCATTTTATTTTGACTTTATTTTGATATTTATGTTTTGCGACTAACCAACTTTTACAAATGCAGAAATTTCGAGTAGAGTTGATATTTGTTCCCGTAGTCGATCATTTTAAGGCATGACCAAGTGATCCTGACTTAAGGTTGGCTTAAGGTCTCTGCTTGGTCGGGGCTCCGGTCCTAGGTTTTTATCATTATATTTATTGGTCTTTTATCTTTTATTACTATTACTATTATTGCTAATATTATATTTGGTGTGCTATTTATTTTATTATTAACATTGCTTTCACTCTTGAGCTATTATTGGGTCAGTACACCGAAAATATCTTTGGATGCGTTTTTCGACTATATCTCGTTAAACTCCAGATCAGGATTTGGTATCTTATAAATCGAGGTTGTTGGTCATTTTTGTTGAAAGTGAAGAAGGTTTTGGATTTGATGGAATTATAAGTCAGTCATGGTATAAAAGAAGAGAAAGAAGAGGTTATGAGTTCATTAATATTTAAAGCATCACGATTTGGGCCCTAGAACTTCAAGCATGGTTATAATATAGTGTTATCCGGGAAATTTCATTATGTGAAAAGCTTGGCCATTGTTGAGGGTTCCCCTTGATTTCAAGTTCAGAAGTTTTGGTTTAGTAGCGGGATCATGATGTAGTTACCACACAGGCATCCAGGTCCATTTAGAGTTTTAGGCATTTCGAATTATTATCCTTTTTCGTCACCACATAAGAGATGTGTGAGTTTGGAATCTCCTTGCAATTCAGAATCGAATCCCTATTTGATTTCTCTACAAATTATTTAAGACAAATTCAAATTTATGGATCATCAAAGTTATACAGTTGTTGGAAAAGTCAAGTAATACACTCAGGCTAGGATGCCCCGTACAATGCCAAGCATGATCTCTTTCCTTAACTGCTTTCATATCATTTTTCACAGCATCTATAATTTCAGCATCATGTTCTAAAACTCTAACAAAAAGATCATAAAGTGTTGCACTACTAAGACTTACACTACTTAACTTAACAGCTAAGAGATTAGCCAAAGCAGTTTCCAATGATCTATGAAAAATTGAAACATTATAATAACCAGACAAAATAGGTTCAACAGTGACATCAACTGTAGCTTCTTCTTGCATCTTCATCCTCATACAATCCTCAACCTCTCGCTTTTCAGAAAGTTCAACGACTGAATAAGTATGCAAAGTGTTGACTCCATAGTTGAAATTGGTACTTGCTGCAGTGTTTTTTCCAGCTGAAGAAGAAACAGACATGAAGAGGACGGAGTCGTCACCTGGTGCGAATAACATCCGTTATCATTCCTGCAACAACGCAATTGCCAACAGTGGAAAATAATGAAGGACCAACAATCACAACCAACTCATGTATGGGATAGATTTCTTGCTACAGATCCTCGAACGACACCGGCAGCCGATGATTGATTGAGACACACACCAGGGCCTGTGGCACTTGCTTCATGATTTATTCTTGGCTTAGGCTTTGTTCACCCCAGTCCGTCTTTATACCGTTTTTGTACACTTGCTAGCATGCTACCGTCATCACAGTTTCTTCACGTCCTCTAAGCAACATCATGTGGCCTGTGAGAATTTGAATATAATGTTAAAGCGTTATGACCACATAATGCCGTCTCAAACACCAACAAGTTCCACCTTCAGTCCATACTTTCACCAATCCTCAGCTTTCACACCTGCAAAGCACATGGTTTGGTAAGAATTTTCACAAACTAACTAGCCTAGTCAACAACCATTTACTCTCTCTACAAGATTTTGTTGAAAATACAAGGCTACCTGCCGTAGCAACAGATGATGGCTACCTACTGGACCAAATTGCCGCCTGCACTAATCCAACATAGCTCCCTTTCATTGATGCGATATGGCTTGCAGGTAATAGCCATAAGAACACTAGCTTATTCTCCAACTTCCGTTCTGAGAAAATCCCAAACCTCGTGAATGGTATGTCAACTGGTGAAGCGCCGTACGCAAATCGTCCATAAGCGTTGACCTGCAACAAGCCAAAATATGGTAAATGAGACAAATAATTCAAACAGTGGTTCTGCAAGTGAGTATCAGGATAAGGATATAACTGAGAGTCTAGAAAATGGAGTTCAGTTTTGGACAGATTACTCAAAAGTACATTTCCACCCCCAAAGCCTATATGAATTAAATGGAGTTTGGAAGGATGTTGAGGAATTTGACAATTATGGAATAGGAAGGGATAGGCTTCGTTATTTTGTTGAAGAATGTGACCATGTACAGGGATTTCAATTTATAGTTGATGACTCTGGAGGTTTCTTTTCTGTGGGTGCTAAGTTTCTGGGAAACATTGAGGATAAGTATATAAACACCCATGTCCTCCTATATGCTGCCCATGGTTCTGATTCACGAGCAAGTCTTCAGACTAGGAAGCGTACAGTCTTAGAGGAGCTTCATGATGCTATATCATTTTCAAGACTATCCTCCCACTGTAAACTAATGGTACCTGGTGGTCTGCCCTCATTAGGTAGAGCTTCCAAGTTCCTCCACATTGAAGATGAGAAGCATTACCATTCAAGTGTCGTTTACGCTCCTGCACTGCACTCCACTAGTCTTCCATTCCGAATGTTACCAGTTGGGCCTAATGCTGATGCATATTCTATTTCTGGGGGTTGTGGATCTTCATGGACTTATTCAAATGTTTTCAGGGCAAGGAAGGCAGAGTATGGTGTCAATTCTGGATGTTTCCATACCAACACCACCAACACATGAAAAAGGAAACGGTTAGAAATTATGCTTTCATGACATGACATCAAAGGCTAATTAGAAGAGGAATTTATTAGGATATGAAGATGTAAAACAGACCTTCAAGTAGCGATATCTCCCAGCAATGTCGACTTGTTATGTCCATCCAATCCAAATTGACGGCTGTTATAACGACACAAAACCGGCTGCAATAGCCATTTTCCTTCTGTTACGCATTTGTCTTCTGGATTTGACCTCGACATGGACTACGACCCAAAACCTGTCAAAGCACCAACCTGCAATAATATTGAGGATAGAATCAAATTCAATCCTTGCTCGGTAATGAACACTCAAATGGAACCAATGCGTGGGAGAGCATGAGAAGGGACTTACTGGCGTTTCACTGTCACTATCTTGAATGAACATCCGAAACAGACCCACATACTCTGGCGGTTTCACCACAGATGTCTAGCAAACTATAAGTCTGCTCCTTGTCACATATGCAAAAGAGTGAATCCTAAAGCCTTGAAAAGAAGACTTGCCTCAATGATTAAGACTCCTATACAAACGGTAGGGTAAAGGGTAAGGCACGTGGAGTTCTGCGTTTTTATGCACAACGGGAAAGAGGTTGAGGTGAACGAACCAGCAGCAGAGCAAGCCATTCATCTCGTCAAGATTCTCCAGCAATCAATACGGTCAGATTACGAATCAATGCCACCTACACTCAATCACAAATCATCAAATTAGTATCAATTGTGATCCCTGTTGGCTAAACTTGTTGAGAAAAAAAAGGAAAGAAATCAAAAGGGATTAAGCAATGTTTGAACCAATAAGGAATCATATCAAGCATTTTAATTCCTTTCCAAAACTGAAATCCTGCTCATTCATTGTCAATATCATAGTGTGATCTCAAAAGCCTATAAAAGAAGGGGGGAAATTCACAAAGAAGACCCTAGTGCAGCGAATCGAAAAGAGAGATTCACAACAATACAGAATTCCATAAAACCCCAAAAAAATGTAAAGCAATAAACTTATCTTTCAGCGACCTTCGCATCACCGTCGTGAACCCATCACCGAAAATGCCTTCAAACCCTCATCGTTTCCACAAAGCCGCCGATCTAAGCCTCGCAACAGCCGCGAAACCCTCGCGCGCATCACCGTCACTTTCAAACAACGCCATTGCGAACCGCCCTTTACCATCCGTCCAAGCTGGAAATCTCCTTCGCCGGAAATTGCTCACGAAACCCCTGCGAAAAAGGCCCCCTTATACCGTTAGCTTTGATTTCAATTGACAAATTTTCTTTGTGTTTTTTTTAGGTTTGATTGAGGAATCGGAGATTGATCGAAGAGAAGAGAAGTGGATCCGAGAAGAAGAACGAGAGAAGAATGGAGGAGAGTAGACGGAGCAATGAGTGAGAAGGAAAATGACGGAGAAGAGAGAGAGATCAGAGAAAGGGATCAGACGGCAAGAAGGGGGGAAGAAATTGGGATTAAGGTTTTCTTTTTTCTTTTAATTTTTGTTTTTATTTTGTAATCATATGTACACGCATCCATGGTAGTACCATGCACCTCACGTCACAGACACCCATCTCACTTGATCACCAGATCCAACGTCTCACGCCCGCTCATCCACAGTAACGATACACCTGCGTCACACTAGATCACGCGCCCACAGTTAATTAACCCTAATTCTAACTTAATCTGTTAATTAACATAACCCCAATAATTTAACTTTAATTTAACCCGTTAATCACTATCCATCTTTAATCTTTTTTTTTTTGAAAATAAAACCAACTTTTTATAATTAACTACTATAATTATAATTCAATATCATTAATTTATTTATATTATTAATTCAATAATTCCATTTAATTTTTTTTTTCTCATTTTCTAAATAAAATCATTTTTAACTTAAAATAAATAGCTTATCCTATTGTAGTTTTTTTTTTAAGAAACCCTTTTTTAAGTCACCTAATTAATAACTAAAACCTTTTAATAATAATCCCCCCTTTTTTTTATAAAAAAACTCAATTAAAAACAATTTTATAACAAAAAATCTTTTTTTTCATAATTTCAATAGCTTATATTAATAATAAAACCTTTTCTTCTTAACTATTTAATTTAATGAAAACTTTTTATCGTGTAATATAATTTTATTTACTTAATAGGATCTCTTAAAAATAAATTAGCAACCCAATTACTTCATAATCTTGATCTAATTTTCACTAAAATAAAATCAATTCATAAAAACTCAACTTTTTTCCTAAAACTAATATTCACCTAGTGTAATTAATTTCACCGATAATATAATTTTCTCATAATAATTGAATAATCTTTTTTTCTTAAAATTAATTTGTCATCTAAACTCCTCACTAAATTAATAAAAAACTAATTCACCCTTCAAAATAATTTCACTAAAAATATATCCTTTCTACCTTCACCAACAAGCGTAATTCCTACCAATTAATTCCCTCTAATAATTTAACTTAACCTCACAACTCGATCCCTCCCTGAAATCAACCTTTCCGACTAAAATTAATCAATCTCTTCCGTAATCAATTTCTCCTAAAATCAATCTCCAAAGTCGATTGTGCACGCTTCACTTCCACTCACAATTCACACACTCACATAGCGCTTTCATGCGTCTGTAGTGCATCGCATTGCATCCCATCCAAAGGAAAAACCTACACATGATTCAACAATTGTGTGTAGTGCACATCATTTGCATCATACTCCCTTAGGATCCTTGTTCCCATTCAAGTTGATCTTTCTAAGTTAGATCCTACCCCATAGGAAGGACCGTTACCTTTTACAACTTAGATACAAACAAAAACAATTCAAATATTCAAACACAATAGAGAAATAGATGTTAATCATCTTAAGCGAGATAGAATCTCCATCCCACAGCAATACAATTAATACTGTAAGAACTTTGCCTTAAGAGAGATAGAGGCGTACCTCGTCGATCCCTATTCGAGTACTTGAGCCCTTCTCTTAAGACGATGCAAAGACTATTTTCCTACACCTTGTGGCGGTTAAATCTCTCTTAAAATGATAACGCATCTCTTCTCCTAAAAATCAATCAACCAACTACCCTAAACCCGTAGGAACTTTGACCACAGTCAAAGAACTCCTCATACCCTTTAGGAGAACTACAAAGTACTCTGATTCCACTCCCTAAGGATATGTAGGCATAAGATGCGATATCTTATCGAGTATACTTAGAAATAAACCCCTAGGTCTTTAACCTTTAAGCAGATAAACACATAGCATTAAACAAACATAAAACAAGAGGTTCCTGTAGAGTACTACAGAAACTTAGGATGCTAGTACCTTCCCTAAGTTTAACCAACCCCCGAACCTATAACTCACTAACCTTGCATTTGCATTGCATTTTGGGTATTTCGATCTTTATCCCTTCCTTTGGACAAATCAAAGTTCGGTTGCAAAATGAATTAAAGATTCAAACTAATCAATAGTTTGGTATCCGAATTTCACCGCGACAATAATCTAAAAGTCCCTATAGCCTCTACCGAAACTTTATTTCTATCACCCACATAGATGAATCTTTCAGCATCACTTGGCAGACGGTTCCACAGGCAATCCTACATGGACATACTAATGTGAGTAATAGGACTAGAATCTACCAAACAAGTGTCCTTAGGTACAAAAGCTAAATTAATTTCAGAAAAAACAAAAATGAGAAAATTACCCTTCTTTCCATGCCATACGGCATACTTGGAACACTTTTTTCTTCATGTGTCCAACCTTTTTACAAAAGAAGAAAGTGGTCTCCTTAAGTTGTTCATTTGCCTTCTTATTTTGAGAAAATTTCCTGCAATTTTTTTTCTTTTATTTTGAGAGCTGGTAGCCAAGTGATCACTTTCACTCTTCTCTCTCTTTAGCCTCTCTTCCTCTTACACACAGTGAGATATAAGCTTATTAAAAGACCATTTGTCCTTCTGAGTATTGTAACTCATTTTGAATTTCCCAAAGTGTGTCAAGAGAGAGATCAAAACCAAGTGCACAATTAAATCCTCAGGAATTTCTAACTTCAATGCCTTGAGTTTTGATGCGAGATTAGACATCTCCATGATGTACTCCCTTATGTTCCCTTTTCCTTTATAAACCATTGAAATGAGTTTGGACAAGGTATTAATTGTCTCATCCTTATCATTTTTAGCAAATAATTTCTCCACAATCTCGAGAAACTTCTTGGCACTTTCACTCTCAGCAATTGAACCCATAATCATTTCAGGTATGGGTCTTTTGATCATCATAAGGAAGATTCGGTTAGATCAGTCCCATTTTTCTATTTTAGTTTCATTTGGGTTCTCAGTAGTGGCAGTGTAATGCTCCTCCCTCAAAGATAAGTTTAAATCCGTGCATCCAAGAACGATCTCTATAGATTATTTCCAAGACTTAAAGTTCATCCCACTCAGCATAGCGATAGAGTTAATCTAGGACATAAAGTTTGGAGCGGTAACAGAGGCAACTGGATCCATTGAAAAGAACAACAAAGATACAATAACATTAGTAGATCAAGTTACTCAAAATGAAGGAATTGATTATAGAGATACTTTTTCTCCATTTTATTCGAAGGACTCTCTTAGGATTATGATGGAATTGGTAGCTCATTTTGATTTAGAGTTGCATCAGATGGATGTAAAGACTGTGTTTCTAAATGGAAACATTAAAGAGACAATATATATCGTTCAACTAGGAAACTTTGTGTCAGGAGAATTAAAGTCTATGGTTTGCAAACTCAAGAAATCCTTCCATGGCCTTTAACAGGCTTCCCATCAATGGTATTACAAATTTCATCAAGTAATATCCTCATTTGGGTTTGAGGCTAATCTGGTTGATAACTGTGTATACCAAAAGTTCAGTGGGAGTAAATTCATTTTCTTGGTACTATATGTAGATAATATCCTTTTGGCAAGCAACAATATAAGCTTATTGCACGAAACCAAGAGATTTCTCACAAATAAATTTGAGATGAAAGATCTTGGGGATGCCTCCTTTGTCTTAGGAATTCAAATACTTAGAGACCACTCTCGAGGTATTTTAGGATTGTCATAAAGGAGCTATATTGATACAGTTCTGGGTAGATTCTCCATGAAAGATAGTAAACCAAGAGACACACCTATTGCTAAACGGGACAATTTTTGTCTCAAATATTGCCCTGTTATGGATCTTGAAAATTAAGAGATGCATAACGTTCCATATGCTTCAGCAGTGGGAAGTCTTATGTATGCTCAAGTTTGCACCCGTTCCGACTTAGCATTCATTGTAGGAGTTCTTGGCAGATATCTAAGCAACCCTGGTATGCAGCATTGGATAACAGTAAAGCGTATAATGTGCTACCTGAAGAGAAAAAGAGACTTCGTGCTCACATATCGGAAGTCTGGTAACTTAGAGATCATTGGATATTTTGACTCAGATTTTTCTGGATGCCCGGATAACAGACGTTCCACAAAAGTGTACAACATGTCGGCAACGTGGCACAAACAAACACCATGAGCTGATCCCTCTATGACTCGCCTAACTCTGACGCTTTCCTGATGCTTCGTCTTCAGAAAAGATTGATTCGAATGAACACTGCTCTCAGGTTCTCCCAATCCACTAAGCAATGAAGTCCACACGCAGACCGCAGTCATTTGCTTTTCAATCCCTAACTTTTGCCTGAACCGCCATTTTCGGGTTTTCGATTCACCGGGATACCCTTTTTTTCCAAAGTCGCCTTTTCAGATTTTCGACTTTGCGGGTTTACATCTTTTCATTTTTTCCCTAATTTTTGCCCGAACCTATCTTTCTTTTTTTATGGTTCGCCGGGATGCCCCATTTTTACCTGGACGTTTCTTTTTGTGTCCAGCGGGTCTCTTTTAAGCAAAGTATTTTTTAACTGCCTCTGCATTCACAGGGGATGAAAAATCTTCACCATCCATGGTGGCCAACAACAAGGTTCCTCCGGAGAAGACCTTTCGTACGACATATGGACCTTCGTAGTTGGGAGTCCATTTGCCCCTATGATCTGACTGTGGTGGGAGAATCGTTTTCAGCACAAGATCGCCCGTCTGAAAGCTTCGAGGGCGCACCTTCTTATCGAAAGCTTTCTTCATTCGGCTCTGGTACAAACGACCATATGCAATGGATGCCAACCTCTTTTTTATCCATCAGACTAAGTTGATTCAAACGATTCTTAATCCATTCTGCCTCATCAAGTTTCACGTCGACCAAAACTCTCAAAGAAGGAATCTCAACCTCTAGCGGCAGGACAACTTCCATACTATACACTAGTGAGAAAGGAGTTGCCCCGGTTGATGTGCGTATCGTCGTACGATAACCGTGCAAGGCGAATGGCAACATCTCATGCCAATATTTGTAAGTGACAACCATCTTTTGCAATATCTTTTTGATGTTCTTGTTGGCCGCTTCAACAGCGCCATTCATCATCGGACGATAGGGAGATGAGTTGTGATGTTCAATCTTGAAGTTCTGGCATAACTCCTTCATCATCTTATTGTTCAGATTCGAACCATTATCAGTAATGATTCGTTCGGGAATTCCATATCTGCAAATGATGTCATTCTTTATGAATCTTGCTACAACTTGTTTTGTCACATTAGCGTATGAAGCTGCTTCAACCCACTTGGTGAAGTAATCGATGGCTACCAAGATGAAACGGTGACCGTTGGATGCGGTGGGCTCGATCTTGCCAATCATATCAATGCCCCACATGGAGAAAGGCCACAGGGACGCCATAACGTTCAACGGGCATGGCGGCACATGTATCTTATCAGCATAAATTTGGCATTTATGGCATTTCTTCGCGAATTTGAAACAATCTGACTCCATAGTTAGCCAAAAATACCCAGCTCGTAACAATTTCCGAGACATGGCATATCTGCCGGCATGCGTACCGAAAGTACCCTCGTGGACTTCTTCCATAAGCAACAATGTTTCTTTCTCATCCACACATCTCAACAACACCAAATCATGGTTCCTTCTGTACAATACACCATCTGGGTTCAAGTAAAAATTGTCAGACAACCTCCTCAGCGTCTTCTTATCCTGGGTCGAAGCCCCTAGTGGATACTCTTGCTTCTTGAGGAAGTTCTGTATATCGTAAAACCACGGTTTACCATCGGCAGCATCTTCAATGGCAAATACGAAAGCGGGTTTGTCCAAGCGAGAAATGACAATTCTAGAAGCCTCATTCCAGAAATTGACCTTGTACATCGAAGATAGTGTTGCCAAAGCATCAGCCATATGATTCTCCGCTCTTGGTACATGGTGGAAGTCTATACGATCAAAAAATGGTAACAACCTCCTTGCATAATCTCTGTAAGGAATCAGATTCGGTTGACGAGTTTCCCATTCTCCTTCGATTTGATTAACAAACAGCGCTGAATCGCCATATACATCGAGATTCTTGATCCTCAGATCAATAGCTTCTTCCAAACCTATGATACATGCTTCATACTCAGCTTCATTGTTGGTGCCTGGAAATGTCAATCTGGCAGTGAACGGGATGTGGGTACCACGAGGAGTGGTAATAATTGCCCCAATTCCACTACCGTATGAGTTGACAACACCATCGAATATCATTTGCCATTGAGAATCCTTCTCTGGACCTTCACCGTGCAGTGGTTCTTCACAATTTTTAGCTTTGAGAAACATGATATCCTTGTCAGGAAATTCAAACTTTATCGGTTGATAATCTTCGATAGGCTGCTCAGCAAGGTATTCTAACAAAACACTTCCTTTGATGGCTTTTTGAGAAACATACTATATATCGTACTCTGTCAGTACCATTTTCCATCTAGCAATTCTTCCTGAAAGCGCCTGCTTCTCGAAGACATACTTAATCGGATCCATCTTCGAAATCAACATGGTTGTGTGATTGAGCATATACCGCCTTAAACGTTTGGCAGCCCAGGCAAGTGCGCAACACGTCTTTTCGAGCATTGAGTAACAGGACTCACAATCTGTGAACTTTTTACTCAAGTAATAAATCGCATGCTCCTTTCTTCCAGTCTCGTCGTGTTGACCGAGAACACAACCCATGGAGTTCTCAAGAATCGTCAGGTACATGATTAAAGGCCTTCCAGCTACTGGGGGTATCAGTATCGGAGGCTCCTGCAAATACTGTTTTATTTTATCAAAGGCTTTTTGACAATTTTCATTCCAGACAACCGCCTGATCTCTCTTTAACAACTTAAACATTGGCTCACACATGGTTGTGAGATGAGATATGAATCGAGCAATGTAGTTCAATCTCCCTAGGAAACCTCAGACTTCTTTTTCTATTTTCGGCATTGGCATGTCTTGTATGGCTTTTATCTTTGCAGGATCTACCTCAATTCCTTTTTCGCTGATAATAAACCCCAATAACTTTCCGGACCGAACTCCGAAAGTACACTTATTTGGATTCAACCTCAGTCTGAACTTTCTAAGCCTCTCAAACAGCTTCAATAGATTAACCAAATGCTTCTCCTCCGTTTGGGATTTAGCAATCATATCGTCAACATAAACCTCAATCTCTTTATGCATCATGTCATGAAAGAGCGTTGTCATAGCACGCTGATATGTTGCTCCGGCATTCTTCAAGCCGAAAGGCATCACCTTATAGAAAAACGTTCCCCACGGTGTTATGAATGTTGTCTTCTTCATGTCCTCCGGTGCCATCTTTATCTGATTATACCCCGAGAAACCATCCATGAAGGAAAGCACCGAAAATTTAGTCGTATTGTCGACCAATACGTCAATATGAGGAAGCGGAAAATCATCTTTAAGGCTCGCCTTGTTCAAATCCCGATAATCCACACACATGCGCACCTTGCCATCCTTCTTCGGAACAGGTACTATGTTGGCGACCCACGGAAGGTAGGTAGTCACAGCTAAGAATCCAGCATCCCACTGCTTTTGGACTTCTTCTTTGATTTTGACTACCATATCTGGTCTTGTTCTTCTCAGTTTCTGCTTGACCGGCGGACATTCCTCACGCAACGGTAAGCGATGAACCACTATGTCAGTATCGAGCCCAGGCATATCCTCATACAACCAGGAAAAGATGTCACCATACTCTCGAAGCATCTCGATCAGTCTTTGTTTAATGTCGCTCTGTAACGCAACCCATATCCGAACATTTCTGACCACTTCCTCAGAACCCAGATTAATGACCTCAATTTCCTCCTGATGAGGCAGAATGATTTTCTCTTCTTGTTTCAAAACTCTGGCCAATTCCTCAGGTAGGTCTTCATCGTCATCAATTTCTTCTTCAGCTTGATAGATCGGTTGATCGAAGTTGAAGCGAGTCATAGAAGGTTCTGGATTTGTGTCATCTGCAATAGGAATCCTGCAATAAAAATGGTTAAGTGTTTCAAACAATTTGCAAACAAATATAAACCATGTTGCCATTTTATTGGGAAAAGCAAAAATAAGAAAAACAGAGATCACAAAATTTGCATGAGAAAATGCCCTTTGATTAATTGATGAACAGTGTTCAGACATAAACAAGTAAGGCCCTGAATTAAAATACCGCTATGCCCCGGGTAGGACACAGGGTAGTACAATAATTGGAAAAACAAAGCATTACTGTTCGGTCGTCACTTGAATGACTTCTTCAATTGACCAGTTGCGTAGGCTTTGTCCTGGAATACATGGCCTGATCCAGGCATCCATGTCACAGTCACTATCTCCAGCTTCATCATCAGAAATGGCACTGATTTGCTCAAAGAAGACACCTCCGCTAGTAAACCTGATCGGCCCCTTGAACTTCGACTTGCTCTGTGAAGACGATGGGCGGTACCCCAGACCGAATTTGTCTTGCTTCTGCGATATATCAATCACCTGCCCCCAGCCTTGGGCTGAACCAACTTGCACCACAGCCTGTGCTTCGTTAAACGAGAACATAGCCACTTCAGGCTCTTTACTTACAACAGGAGTCTTGTCCTTGATCTTGACCGTTTCGAAGGCTTGGCAGAGGGTTTCATGGATTTATCCATCCACTTCAACATGCTTAAAGGATGATAAATGGTTGACCATAATATCTTCCTCCCCGCATACCGTCACGACGCTACCGCCAACCATGTATTTCAGCTTCTGATGCAGAGTTGATGTAACAACCCCAGCTGAATAGATCCAAGGGCGACCTAGTAGACAACTGTAGGCCGGCTGGATATCCATGATATAGAACACAACATCAAAGACTTTAGGTCCAACCTGAATTGGCAAAGTTACCTCCCCAAACACGGATCTTCGGGTTCCGTCAAACGCACGCACCACCAAGTCACTTGGCGTGCAAATCAACCCCTTCATATCCAACTTCATCAAAGCCTTCTTGGGAAGCATGTTTAAAGAATATCCTGTATCCACAAGCACGTGAGACATGACAGTCCCTCGACACTCCAAAGATATGTGCAGCGCACAATTATGATTTCTGCCTCTGGGTGTCAAATCTAGGTCCGTAAAGCCTAAGCCATTGCCTGCGTTTGCGTGAGCCACCACTCCTTCAAGTTGATTGACTGAAATTTCCTGTGACACGTACACAGTGTTTAGTATCTTCAGCAATGCATTCCTATGCGCCTCAGAGCAAAGGAGCAACGACAGTATGGATATTTTGGACGGAGTTTGCTGCAAGTGATCGACTATCTTGTAGTCGCTTTTCCGAATATGCCTCATGAACTTCTCCGCGTCTTTCAATAAAGATTCTCTTTCCCCAGATTGAGAGGTCTCCTCTACTACCGGTATTTTCCCCTTGTCCACCTTATCAGCAATCACCTTAGGCAACGAAAAGACTCCGCCACTGCGAGTAATACCTCCGGAACCCACTAGATTGTCAACTGAACTTGCAGGAGTATCATTCAAGTTTATCTTCTGCCCATTACAATACACTTCGGCTCCGTAGTTCCACGAAACTGCCTTAGTGCTCTCAAATGGCATAGGACCTGCTTTGGTGATAGTTACCGTTGGCGTCTTTGGAGCATAGATAGTAACAATCTTATAAGGAATGTAGATTATCGCAATCTCATCCTTCTCTTCAGCCACTACATCCTCATACTCTCTTCCAATAGAACGGTCAAATTGTAAAATTCCTTCATCAATCATCTCTTGAATACCACTTCTCAGCAGTCCACATCCTTTCTCAGGATCAACAAAACATTCAACACAACCTTCAACACATCCCAGGAAAACACCTCCCTTTAGCAGTCTGGCTTTCACAAAGCTTAAGGGTGTTTTCAGTTCATCAACATTGGTTACCAAGTTCAACACTCCGTCCTCGACAATAACATTAACCCCAGCCTGCTCGTGATTCGGCATGGGATTCTGCACCATATTGGGAGCGTCATTAGAGAAATTAATAGCCTTACTATCAATCATATCTTGTACTTTATGTTTAAAGGCTTTACAATTGCCTATATTATTTCCTGGAACACCCGAATGAAATTCACAGTGGGCATTTGCATCATACCCAGGTGGAGGTTGTCTTGTCAAAGGAGCCATAGTTCTTTTCTGAATCAATTGAAGTTGTAGTAGCGCTTGCAATAGTTGTGAGCAAGGCATAGGAAGGGCATCAAAATATCTGTTCCCTGCTGGTCGGCCTCTATCTTGGTATCTTCCATTCCCCTGCTGATTTTGCTGTGGTCGTTGTTGCTGTTGTTGTTGTTGTGGTTGTTGAACTGATGGAATAGTGATGCTAGCAATCTGTTGATTCTATCGATTCCGACCTCTATGTTTTCCCTACAAACTGGATACAACATTAGTGTCTCCCTCTCTCTCTTTTTGTTTCCAAACACTTTCTTGTTTCCTCCTCCAGATGAGGATCCTTCGCCAACATTGATCTTTCCAATCTTAATTCCATTCTCCACCCTTTCACCAGTGATTATCAGATTAGAAAAGCTTTCAGACATATTGTCGATGAGTTTCTCATAATACACTCCTGGTAAGGTAGCAACAAACATATCCACAAGTTCTCGTTCTACCATTGGTGGTTGCACCCTAGCAGCAAGCTCTCGCCACCTCTAGGCATATTCTTTAAAGCATTCACTGCTCTTCTGAGAGAGGTTCTGCAACTGGACTCTATTCGGAGCAAGGTCACTGTTGTACTGATAGTGCCTTACAAAAGCTTTAGCTAGTTCTTTCCAGCTACGGACATTAGCGGGCTCTAAGCTCATATACCATTCCAGCGATGGTCCGAATAAGCTATCCTGGAAAAAGTGCATCAAGAGCTTCTCATCCTCAGAATGCGCAGACATCTTGCGATAATAAGACCTCAGATGAACCCTAGGGCAAGTGGTACCCTTATACTTATCGAAATCCGGGACCTTAAACTTTGGAGGCACCCTCAAGCCTGGAATCAACCCCAGATTAGACATATCCAGCCCCATAGAGTTTTGGCATTCCAGCGACCTCATCTTCTCTTCGATCATCTAAATCCTTCTGTCAGCTTCAGAAGGTATTTCAGCATTTACAAACCTGGGAGTGAACACATCCTCCTGCCTATCCTCATTCCAAGTGTGGTCCAGACTACCATGTAGGGTACCTGTAGTGTCGAGACCATAGCCATGGCCATTTCCGTTGCCATTACCACCATTGGCAAAACCAGCATTAAAACCTGTCTCATTTCCAGGACCAGTACCGTGACCACCCCCTCCAGCAGTAGGGATGACTAAAGTTGGTATTGAATTGCCCGCCTGAGGAGTTTCATGGTGAGGAGGGTTAGAAGAAATCCCACTGTGTAGCACGCCATCACTATCAACCCGCGCCATCAGAGGTTGCACCAAAGTCTGAAGTTGAGCCTGACCACTAGCAACCCCTTGCATCATCTCCATTAGTTGTGCAATACGATCTCTCATCTCTTGCATTTCTACCTGCATCTGATCCATCAGCCTTTTCTGGTTTCCTCTAGTACCGTACCGGTGAGTTGTCACGTCAGTAATCCTGAAATACTAGTAAACCACAGGAGAAAATAAGGTTAACTGTTCCAGTGCACCTGCAAATGCATGAAAAATGCTAAAATGCAGACATGTATTTATGCAATAGGGATATTTCCCCCTTGATTCCAGTTTCCAGGAACAAATAACAATGGAGAACTTGCGGACAAGCATAGAATACCAACTCCTCATATATAGATCAAAAGAGCCATCAGGCACAGTACAAACTCCAGATGAGTACCAATAAGGAAAATACCTCGGCCAACAAGCCTGGTGATGGTCAAATACAACAAATAAACAGCAAAAACTACAACAGAAATAGACACAACAGGTCAAGCAGGATGACATGATCGGAAATCCTCTAACAACCTCAATGTCTCTGGATGATCCGGCCTGGCAAGCAACCCCTGGATAAGCAAACCCTGCTGACTGATAGTATGATGTAGGCTATCAACATGATCCTCCAAAGCTCTCTCTCTGAAACATGCCTCCAGTCTACGCCTCTTGGACCCAGCTCTTAACTTGAGACCCTTCAAGTTAGCAATCTCCTCATTCAACCTGCACTCGCTCTCTCGTCTACGTGATGATTCCACTGCAATCTCTTCATCCTTGGCGTTAAGCTGAGCCTTCAGCTTTCTGATCTGAAGTTTTAACTTGTCTTCACGCTCCTTGTTGTTAGTAAGCATGGCATTCCATATCGACTCAAACTTGGAGATCCTCGTGTAAGCCTTATCCAACTCTTCCTTCTTCGTGGCAAGAGTACTATAAGTGGCATTCAGGTCCCGACCTGTGCGCTCTCTGTCCTTGGTTTCCTTAGTCAGATCAGTACCTAGCTTGTTCACAAGCTCGGTTTGTCTCCTGAAAGCATGAACTGCATCTATCTTCTCATTACGAAGCTGGATAATCTCTTTCTTCAATTCTTCATTCGCTTTCCTCAGCTCCTCCTTCTCCGCCAATACCTGATTGTATTTCTGGATATCTACAGTAGTGGGTTCCTCGATCATTAGGGGATACAGAGGTGCAACTGCAAGATATGGCATCAAAAACTTCAAAGCCCTAGTACGAATCCAAGTCAAGTAAGGGTCATACGCTCGGCTATTACTCTTCCCCAAAGCTAACTTCCCTTTCCGACAAATATTATTCCATGCATGCTCAACTTTTCCCAGAGCCTCGCCCTCCAATAAGCCAGTAAGATACAAAGATTCCTGTATCTCCTCTTCTCTCAGAGGCTCTCTCAATGCATACCCGAACTGTCTCACAATTAAAGAAGGATTATAATTGATGCAATCCTTCCTTACGATCAAAGGAACGTTAGGAAAGCCTCCACAACTATAAACAATATCCTTACCTAACAAGTCTCGATCAAACCACACAATATTCTCCGTAGATAATCCCATCAATCTCTCTGACCAATCTGAAGTACTGGCAGTGGCAACAAACGGACCCGTCTGAGGTAGATGACTAGAAAACCAAGCATACAATAGAGGAACACAACAGGATATGTTCTTCCCTCTTTGTTTCTCATTCTTGTAATGCACAGAATGATAAACGTCTCCAAGTAAAGTGGGCACTAGTTTGCCTGAGGCTAAGATATAGAACGCATCAACATCCACAGAGTCTGGAAGATGAGGAAACAGAACGGTGTCGTATATACACAGAGACAAGATAACACTAAACACAATCCAACATTCATCTTTGGCACACATGCTGGTGGGCATGCTATAACCCGAAAGTTGTTACGAGCAGGGTATTATTGGTTGACGATGGAAACTGACTGTTTCAAGTTCGCCAAGCGGTGTCACAAGTGCCAGATCTATGCTGATAAGATCCACGTGCCACCCAGTCCACTGAATGTTATGGCTTATCCGTGGCCTTTCTCCATGTGGGGAATTGATATGATTGGAAAGATTGATCCTACTGCTTCTAATGGGCATCGCTTCATTCTGGTTGCGATCGATTACTTCACCAAGTGGGTGGAAGCGGCATCTTACGCCAATGTGACGAAACAGGTGGTGGCCAGATTTATCAAGAAGGATATAATCTGCAGATACGGTATTCCTGAGCGAATCATTACTGATAATGGCTCGAATTTGAACAACAAGATGATGAAGGATTTGTGTCGGGATTTCAAGATCGAGCATCATAATTCATCTCCTTACAGACCTAAGATGAATGGCGCTGTTGAAGCGGCCAACAAGAACATAAAGAAAATTGTTCAGAAAATGGTGGTAACGTATAAGGATTGGCATGAGATGTTGCCATTCGCTTTGCACGGTTATCGTACTACAGTGCGTACATCAATCGGGGCAACACCGTTCTCACTAGTATATGGCATGGAGGTTGTTCTGCCATTGGAGGTTGAAATACCATCTTTGAGGGTTTTGCTTGATGTTAAGCTGGAAGAGGCAGAATGGGTGAGAAGTAGATTGAATCAGCTGAGTTTGATAGATGAGAAGAGACTGTCATCCATTGCACACGGTAGGCTGTATCAGAGCCGGATGAAGAAAGCATTCGACAAGAAGATTCGACCTTGAAGCTTTCAGACGGGTGATCTTGTGCTAAAGAAGATTCTCCCACCGCAATCGGATCACCGGGGCAAATGGACTCCCAATTACGAAGGTCCATACATCGTGAGAAAGGTCTTCTCCGGAGGAGCCTTATTGTTATCCACCATGGATGGTGAATACTTTTCGTCCCCTGTGAACTCGGACGCAGTTAAAAAATACTTTGCTTAAAATTGACCCGCTGGACAGTAAAAAGAGAGTCCAGGCAAAAATGGGGCATCCTGGCGAACCAAAAAACAGAATAAAAAGGTTCGGGCAAAAGTTAGGGATATAGGTGAAAAAATGTACACCCGCGAAGTTGAAAACCTACACTGGGCGGCTTCGGCAAAAAAGGGTATCCCGGTGAATCGAAAACCCGCAAAGGGCGATTCGCGCAAAAGTTAGGGATTTAAGAAGCAAATGACTGCGATCCAAGTTTGATTGTTTAGCGGTTCGGGAGTATCTGGGGGTCAATTATCCAAAGCAATTTCTTCCGAAGACAGAGGTCGGGAAAGCGTCAGAGTCCGACGAGTCATAGGAGGATCGGTTCATGGTGTTCGTTTGTAACACATTGCCGACATGTGTACAAATTTTATTCTGTATATTTGTATACTTCTGCAGTTTGTTTATGTGTGACACCTCTTTTCAGGAGTTGCATCCGATGTACAAATCTTGTCTATTCTTAGGTCGTTATCAATAAAGTGTTTTCATTCAGTGTAGTGTGTGACTTTGGTTTTAATTTTTTACAGTTTTGTTTGTAAAAAGCGCCGATGTTTTTGATAAACTTACATGCGTGTAAACAGGCAGGCCTCGACCGATGATTGTTAAAACCAAAAATTACCTGAATGGTTGTCGTGGGTGATTACCAAGATGTTTCTGTTTGCATAGATTGCCTTGTGTTTGCTTTTTAACTTTTGCAGGTATTCAAAAGCTCGCAAAGTTCCCCGCCAGAGTCCATGGCAGGCTGGCATCCCTTCCAGAGGATGAACGTTGTGTCTTCCCCAGTGAAGTCACCCCAGGCAAAACTGAATGTTATTTCCCCAGGAGAGTTGAGATCAATGTATCTTCAATTCAGCATTAGCTTATCAAGCAGAGCAGAGTCCTCTCCAGCGAAGGTCAAGATGAATCTGATTGTGCGGTGCCAATCAGAATGTATAGTTCAGTCCCCATCTCAGTGATAGCGGGATGATTTCCCCAGCTCAGTGATAGCAGGAGAGGTTCACCACAGAGGGTGATCAGGTGGTTGGAGCTGCTGAAAGGAGTTCTCCCGAGCAGGATTGTCCTTTCTTTCCCCAGCAAGTCGCTCTTCCTTGTCAGGAGGATCGTCCTCAGCAGATTTTGGAGTTCTGAGTTTGTGAGCTATTTTCCCAGCAGGGTGGTCATCCCCAGCGGAGTTAGTTCATCTTTCCAACATTTATTTTGGTGGAAGCGTATCGGCGGTATTCCGGTCATTCCCAGCGGATCCAGTGTGTCTTCAGCATTTATTTTGCTGAAGAAACTCTTTGCATAAGCATGCATCGTGAGCATTTGCATTTTACCCAAATACGCAGCATTTCCATGCAGTATGGAAGCATTGCGTCATTATTAAACATGCATTTTTGAAACATAAGCCAGGTGGTTACCTCTTCAGTTTCAGATATGTGGTTCCCTGCCGATAAGAGAAATCGTGATTCAGGAGGATGCTATTTCGTATCATTTTGGGGGTTCATGCTGTAAGGCACGCAGTGACCGTGTTGATCTTGGTGTGTTGATTTGTAGTCCCAGTACGCAGTGATCGTATTTGTACCATTTCCGGGATTCATATTGTAAGACACGCAGTGATCGTGTTGATTTTGAGATGTGGATTTGTGGCCCAAGTATGCAGTGATCGTATTTGTGCCAGGACATGCAGGGATCGTGATGATATTGGTATGCATATCAATGGTCGGATGGCGCAGTGATCATATTCGTCCCGATCTAAGAAGATTGTTTTGTAAGGCACGCAGTGATCGTGTTGGTATCGTTTCGGGGGTTTTATTGAGCAAGGCACGCAGTGATCGTGTTACCATATCATGTGATTTCGTTGGTCGATATATGCAGTGATCGTATTCGTCCGTTCTACAGTGATTATGGGTTGATACGCAGTGATCGTGTTCATCCAGTTGTTGGTCGGTATACGCAGTGACCGTATTCGTCCGTTATGCAGTTTGATTATGCTGTAAGACACGCAGTGAACGTGTTCATCGGGTTGTTGGTGGCCGAAGTACGCAGTGATCGTGTTCGTCCCATGTTTGAAGTTGTGTCACAGCACGCAGGGATCGTGTTTCCTCCAGCCAAGAGGGTCGTGACATGAAGCGCGCAGTGATCGCGTTTATCCTATGTATGGTCAGGATATGCAGTGATCGTATTCGTCCAGTTATGTGGGTTAGTTGAGACACGCAACACGCAGGGATCGTGTTTTTCTCCAGTCAAGAGGATCGTGGCTTAGAACGCGCAGTGATCGTGTTCGAACGCGCAGGGATCGTGTTCAAGATACGCAGTGATCATATTTGTATAGCATGCAGTGATCGTGTTGTTAGTACCATGGGAACTTGTGATGCGGAGCACGCAGTAATCGTGGTCATTGTATCAGTTGGGTTTGTTGGTCGGCATATGCAGTAATCGTATTCGTCCTGTTACATGGGTTGGTTTCGTGGCACGCAGTGATTGTGTTGACGTTATTTTGGGGGTTTGATGGTCAGGATGTGCAGTGATCGTATTCGTCCTATTACAGCACACGCAGTGATCGTGTTTATCATATTGGTGGTTGAAGTACACAGTGAACGTGTTCGCCTCTTCTATGTGGATTTATTCCGTCTGGCACGCAGTGATCGTGTTTATCTCATCCGGTTGGATTTATGGTCGATGTGGTTGTAACGCAGCATGCAGTGATCGTGTTCGTCGTGTTTGTCCCACTATGTGATTTTGTTTGTGGCATCGAGACGCGCAGTGATCGTTTTCATATTGTTACAGAAGGTTGTTGCGCCGACACGCAGTGATCGTGTTCGCCATGGCACATTCCCCTAGCAGAGTTGCTTGGTCGAGCATTTCTCTTTCTCCCCAGCCGAGTCCTTTCTCAGAGTGCCGTAGAAATAGCATAATGCAGATTTTGGGTGGTTACCCACAGTTACCCCAGTAGAGATGTAATCCCCAGCGGGTTATTCTTCAACGAGATACTTGGTTAAGTTCCTCGTAGTCCCTGGCAGGGTATTCTTTGACAAGTCGCTTGGTTAAGTTGCTTGTATTCCCCCCATCTGAGTCTTTCTCAGGATGCTGTGGAATCATTATTATGAGACGGTAATGCAGATTGTTGGGTGGTTACCCTTAGTTCCTCCAGCAGAGTTAGGTGCTCCAGCAGGATGTTGCGTTAGTGAGTTGCTTGGTTAAGTCCCTCATCATCCCCAACAGGATGTTTGCTACAGGAGTTGTTTGGTTAAATTCCTCGTATTTGGCAATAAGGGTGCTTGGTTAAGTTCCCAATTCCCCCAGCGGGTGTTTGACGGCAATCGTCAGAATTTGTCCCCTCAGAGTTGCTGGGTTAAGTTCCTCATTTCCCCGTAGAATCGGTCGTTCATGTCTTCGAACATTGTCTCGTTTGGTTAAGCATTTGCTCGTTTCTTCAGGATACGAAAAGTTGAAGTCAACATGACAAGTGAAGTCAATATTCTCCCGCTGGTTAGCGTGTGCTCGGTTGATAAGTAAGATCAACGGAGGTTGATAAGTGAGATCAACAGAGGTTGATAAGTGAGATCAACAAAGGTTGATAAGTGATATCAACAATTTCTCGTTGTTTGGTGTATGCTCATTTCTTCGGAATGGAGTGGTCTGCGGACAACATCAGATTATTTGACAGATGGATGGCTAGTTGTTGCTGTGACGACAGAAGCCAGTTCCCAGGGTTTTCTCCAGCAGTAGTCGTTTTCGCAATTTATTTTTGCGGTTGGCAAATTTCCGGGTTCTTTCGTATTCAACCGACTCGTACCTCGAATGTCTGAAAGCTGCGCGCTCTTCAGCCAGTCGGGTCCAAGTCGCTTGAATAGGGGCAGCTGTTGCACCCCAAAATTTGCCCAACCTTTTTAACCTAGGCTTATGTTTCAATTGCATAGTCATTTGCATTGTCATTGTGTATAGGGCATTCATCTGCATTGCATAGCATAGGCAAGTTACCTTTATCAGGTAATCAAGTGTTATTATTATCTCAAGAAGCATATCCAAGGGTTTCATTCATATTCAAGACTACTCAGGTCATCAGAGAAGAATTTGAGCTTTGAAGAGTTGACAGGGTGACCAATGAGTTCTCTCCTATCTTGAGGCTAGTTGGGGATCATCAGAGGGTGTGGGAGCTATGAGCCAAGAGCATGAGGTGTGTATGGATGTTATGAAGAGTCTAGAGAATCATTTTTGAGGAGAACCAAGTCATTTGAATGATTGCAAGAGCCTCAGTTGAAGTCAGTCAACACTGGGTCAACACTGGGTCAATTCTAGGTCAAAGAAGTGTTTTGAAGGGCATCAAGGGTCATTTGAAGAATGTGGGATTCATTATTTGCTATATGGATATGGATATGATGTTGTGATAAAGAAAAATCAAGAGGAGTCAAGGAGAACTGGAGTTACTAAATTAGGGTTTCAGTGTAAAATCCCCTGATTTAGGTCAAACTTCAAAGCAGTGTAGCTCAAGATGAAAGCTTCATATGGATTCTTGGTACACATGAAACTTGTAGAGTATCTTCATAGCTTTAATTTGAGTGGTGGAAGTCATCAAGATGATTTATAGAACTCAAGTTATGGCTCTTGCAAGTTACAGGTCATCTGAGGGCACTGAAATTTGTCTGTGAAAATTGTCTGTCTTCCAAGCAACGTTTGACCTTCAAGGGTATTTCAAATGGATTTCTGGCCAACATGAGAGTTGTTCCTTATTGTCTTAGATTTCTAGAATGGTATGGTATGCCTTCATATGATTTGTGGAACTCTACTTATGGTCTTGGTAAGCAAAGGGTATTTTGGTCATCTAAGAATTACAGGTCATTCTTAGCATATGCCTAAAACTCATACAAGGAAGCTTCAAATGAAGAACTTCACAACATCAAAGTTGCTCAAAATGGCATTTTAAGTCAAGAAAAGAAGTCATGGAAGTTTGGAAATGCATAGAATGAGACTTGACCAAAGTTGGTGGAAAATGACCTAAAAAAGGCATATAAGTTGAAAAAGTTGAAATGAAAAATTGGTTTGAGAGATCTACAAATCCAATATGGGTCATCCAATATACCAAATTGATTCCAAACATCATTTTAAAGACATTGGTTCATCCACTTTTTTGAGTTAGGGTTTAAAAATTGGACTTGCTTTGTAATATTGTTTCTTGCATCATAAGGCAACTTGGTAAAACTCAACACAAGGCAAGGAAAGGCTTGGTTTTTTCACATACACCTCCAATATCTCATGAAAGGAGATTTTAACACAAGTTTGGAAGGTTGTATGCATGAGATAAGAGATATTCAACATGTCCTTAAGTGAGAAGTTCATGAATTTTCCACAACTTTCTAGAATCCTCTAGGATCAATCTAGAAACTTCTCAATCTGTTAATCATCATCTATATAATGAGATGAAGCCATTTGTGCAAGAGGTTGGTGCATTGAGGGGGAGAATAGAGAGAATTAAGAGGTTGCTTCCATTGTAAGAAATTTGGAGAATCATCATAATCTTCCATTTCTGTTCAAGAGAGGTCTTCATTTCCAATCTTTGGTATATTGTGAGGGTGAATGAGCATGATGCAAGGTACATCAATGGAGGTTTAAGGAGTTGTTGCCCAAGATTCAAAGTTGTGCACCAGAGTTGCAGCCAAGAATCCAAGCCCTCATCATCATATTTTTTGCAAACAGAAGTCATAGCACCTCCCAAGGATCATTGGTGAAAGCTTACAAGTGTTGAATCGAGCTCCTTCTCATCTGTTTCATCAAGAATTGCAGGTTGGTGAAGTTTCTTTTACCTCTCTGTTTAGGTGTTGTTAGGTTAGATTTTTAGGTTAGAAGTATTATGTTAGGGTAGTAGAGCATGTATACAATCTGTAGTGACCATTAGTGAAGGTTTGATTCATGGCAGTTCTTCTTTGATGACCTAGAACACTCCATTTAGGGCATGATGATACTAGTGAAATAGATCAGAGTACTCACCATAGTCTCTAGAACATGATAGTATAGTTTGAGCAAATTCCATCACCATGCATGACAGAGCTAATCAATGGTGTCCAGGACTTATAGCTATCGGGTTTAATCATAGAGGGGGTTTCAGGAAAATCTAAGGGTAGGACCTTGTAGAGGGCTTTGAGTAGGCCAATTTTGGTTTTAAGATCGTGGGACTTGGTTGAGTATGGAGAGAGAACGAAGCGCATGAACATGGCTGCATGGGAGAATTTTCTGAGTTCTAGGGTTTTGGTTTGGGGACGATGACCCAGGGCCGTCCGATCATCACAATTGTTTGACTCATTAATCGCATCGTATGGCCGAGATTTGAAGTTGGAAATGGAGGGAAAGACTCAGCATGAAAACACAGCGTTTCATTTAAAATGAAACGTTGGGCTTTGGATCAGATTTCTATCCCCACCCCCTTCTTGATAGGCCCAACCATTTGCGCATGATTTTACTGTTTTTCGCACCGAGAGTTTTTTCTTTTTTCTTTTTATTTTGCAATTAATTTCCTGAGCGCGCTGGGCCTAGTGGAATTGTTATTCACACCCCTGGTTTCATGGCCCATTAGGAATTACAACTAGGCGCCTTTGCTTATGGCACCCCCTCCCCCTTTTATGTCTATTTTGTGTTTTTATTTTCCTTTATATTTTTAATACCTTTAAAAAATCATTAAAAAATGGAAAATGGCTTGTTTTAATTGGTTCTTTTTGCTATAGGTCAATAATTCTGTCTAGAAAAATATTAAATAATAAAAATAGCATTTTATTTTGTTTTACTATTTTTTGTGTATTTTTCTTGTAAATAGCATTTTAATGGAATTAGTTTGATACTTAAATTTGTTGATTTTTGTTCTAATAGCTCCCTTTAGCTTTAGGGTTCATTCTTTTTAGAGTGATTAGTGTAGGACTTCAACTTGAATATAGGATTTAATTCACAATTTTTAGGATTAAATTTTAGGTGATTTGATTAGGTGTGGTTAGTGTGATCAAAATTAGGGTTTTAAATGTACATAGGTGGAATAGATTAATTCTTTTAGGAAATTTTCATTTGATTTTTGGGGTATGGGACTATAGGGGTTATGGGTATAGGATAGATCCTTTAGAAAATATTAAGATTCCCCTACTGCTATTGGTATATTGCTCATATTTGATTGACTGTGTGGTGTGCCCTCTTTAGGGTTATTATTTTTGTCTGTGTGGGGTATTGGGTTTGTTTGGGATTTGGGGAGAGCTGAAGACCTGAGATGATGAAGCCCATTTGAAGATCAGAGGATGAAGACCAACTTCCAGAGTTGATGATGAGTATCTCTTGCTGGTAGCTGCTGAAGTTTGTAGGATATAGGAGTTAGGCAGAGCTCTAGAATAGCCAACTTGATTCTCAAACATGGAAGGTCTTGACTGCCTCCATTCTTCTCTGTGATACAGAGTCTCTCTAAGACACTCACCCCCTTCCTTTGGAAGGCTTGGTGCTAATGTCTAAGGGATAGAACTCTTGAGAGAAATATTCTTTGTGTTGATAGCAGTCTGTTTGCCACCCTTGGTGGTCAACTAATTGCTTAACACCCAGTTTACTCTTGTGATTGATTCCTCAGCTTGGAGATTAGGACTTGAAGAAAAGCCATTGGGAGATTGAAGATAAAGTCTGATGCTTGCTTGAAGCTTGTGGCAAGCTGATGTTGACTTGAAGATAGTTGTTGATGCTGATGAAGACTCTTTGCTGTTTAGCTTTTGCTGTTTTAATTTTTGATGTATTGTGTGAATTTCCCGGATTGTATTGTTTGCTGTTTGGCTTGCTGGGTTGAAAGTGAATCCTGTTCACTTTTGCCTATTGTTTTCTAGGTTCGAGGTTGAGTGGGACTCCCTTGCCTCGCTTGTATTGTTGCATCCATGCATTTTTACTGTTTTATTATATCTGTTGTTTCTGTTTCCGTCTATTCCCTTAGGAGCTCTGTTTCTCTCTGCGCAAGAGAGGAGCATGACAGACATTAGGAGTTAACCCATGCATGATAACATTAGGGTAGATTTTTTTCCCCTTTTAACCCTAGGATTTGTAGAGTGTCATCTCTTCTTCCTTCAAAACAACAGAAAAACACTAATAAAGGTTATGACAGAGATTAATTCATTTCTTCCGTCAAAAGATTTGAACAGACATCAACCTTTTTGCAAATAAGAAAACCCTTGTTTAAGGTGAGATTTTTCATAAAAGACACTTGAACAGCTTGTGTCGTGCGTGGCCCGAACTACGTTTGCTCTGATCTTCCATGTTGTGTGGAAGTACGTAGGCATAGGATGCGATATCCTAGCGAGCAACCTTCACCCACCTTTCCCCCGTAGTTAGGCGAACTACGTTGACTCTGATTTCTCGTTCCAGACGGGAATACGTAGGCATAAAGTGCGATGCTTTGCCGAGTCATCTTTTCTTTTCTTTTTCAGACCTCATCCTTTAGTTTAGATAGAAGTGTAATCCGTACAAACCAAGCAAGCGTGGATCTCATCGAGTACGATGGACGTGAGGGGTGCTAATACCTTCCCCTTGCGTAACCGACTCCCGAACCCAGGTTTTGGTTGCGATGACCATACCTTTCCCGTTTTTTTGCGAGGTTTACTTCGAGCGTTTCCTTTCCCTCCGTTGGGATAAATAACGCACGGTGGCGACTCTTCTGTCAGCCGGCGCCGATTTTCGCAGTAGCGACAGCTGGCGACTCTGCTGGGGACTGCAATGGTTCCCTATGCGAGTCTCGCCTTAGGTTTTTTCCTAGCTGTTTGGGGTCATCCCCAACAGCTGGCGACTCTGCTGGGGACTATGAGGGTTCCCTACGCGAGTAAATCCTAGCGCTTGTTTTCCCGTCGTGGGCTTTGTATGGATTTACATTCCTGCATTTACATTTCAGCATTTTATTATCATTATTATTGCTGTATTGTGGGTTTGATGGGGGTTCTATGATTGAGAGATAAGTCGGACCTGGGCTTGAGTGCACCTAGAATTAGAGTAGAGATTAGTGGGGGTGTGCATGCTTTGCATGTACTAGCTTCCCGCGAAATCTACGCTCGGACGAGGTCCTTCTGGTTGACTTCCTGTTTCACCCTTTGGGTGCAGTGGGTTGTTGGTTAGTTGGATTGTCGACTCCGGGGACCGATCATTTGGAAGTTGGCTAAGTGAGGCCTCTTCAGGATTTGATGATGCCACTCCTTCTGGGAATCGTATCATTAACCCTGAAAGTCTGTGACGCCAACGACCGCATAGGATGCCGTACCTTGTGCCAGTTATAGGGACATCTACCTGTGAGAGGGACTTGGGGCATGCAGGTAACTTGACCTTCAGACTACCGGTTCATTTCTCATGAGATACATGATTGTAGATATTTTGTGGACTGTTAATAGGTCTGTCAGAGACCAGGTGTGGGTTATATTATTGGGTCTATCCGAGACCAGGCTGGAGTTCTTTGTGAGGTCTGTCTGAGACCAGGGTTTGATGAGTATTGGAGGGTCTGTCTGAGACCTGTTCTTGGTGTGACTTGGGCTTCTTATTCAGGGCACTTGATCCCCTGTTGCAGCTGTTTGCATTGCATTGTTTGCATACCCATTTATCATTGCATTTCATTAACGTGTGTCTGTGCTGCAGGTGCATTACATACTTCCCTGTTCTAGTGCTCCGAACTTCTGATTGTTGATATGGGTAGTGTGCGGAAGACAGTTGCGTATAAGCTGCCCACTCCGGATGTGAATTCTATATTGAGTTTGATTGCCCTTGCGGATGATGAGGTTAGGGCTAGCTTCAAGAAGAGTTATACTTTTGCCTTTGAAGGCCTGTTCAATATATGAGTTGTTTTCTCTTTTGTGATTGAATTTCAACTTCTTGCAACTTTCGTCACCGCACTGTCACGGCGCTGCCCTGTATCAAATGTATTAGCACTAGAACGGAGGGAGTAATATTCCCTAATGCGCAGACACATATTACATTTTGCATACATACTCATATTTGCATTACAGGTTTGTGATCCGTGTATCTTATCTCCTGCATCCATTTTAGGTATTTTCAGGATTGCATAAAAACGGGTCCACCGTTACTCTACCAGAACTAATCACAAGAAGATTATGGACAACGTGCAGAGTGAAATGCAAGAGATGCGTGACAGGATGGCCCTGCTCATGCAAACCATGGAGACCATCGCCAAGGGACAAGAGCAGCTGCAGAATCTGGTTCAACCGATAGTCGCGCGGGCTGAAAACAACGGGACACCGCATGGTGAGAATATTGCTGCTTCACCCCGAGTTGAGAATCGTCAAAGTGCTGATGCTATTCCCATAACCGATTTGAATGCTGGAGAAACTGGTCCTGTAGGTGGAGGTGGGAACGCCGGTAATATGAATGCAAATACAGATACTGCTGGGGTATTTGTGGGTAATGTCAATCAGGGTTTCAATGGGGGCGTTGAGAATGTCAGAATGAATGGTAATAATGGTAATCAGGGCTTCAATGGTGTGAACATGGGGTATGGCAACATTGTTGGCACCAAGGCTGGGTTTGGTGACTATGGTTATGGTAATCGTGGATACGGAACTGGTGCATACAACGCTCAAGAGACGGGCAATCTGAGGTATGACCCCAGGTACTTCCAAACGGGTCCGGGCCGTGATGCAGATTATGTTGGATACGATGCAGTACCTCGCTGGGAGGATCGTCAGGAGGATGTGTTCTCTGGTCAGAACGAGGGTTATGAAAGAGCCAGGGATGACAACCATCGGATGAGATTGCTAGAAGAGAAGGTAAACGGTTTGGCTAGCCAGAACGCTGTGGGGCTGGATATGTCCAATATGGGATTGGTACCAGGGCTGAGGGTACCTCTGAAATTCAAAGCGCTATCTTTTGATAAATATAAAGGGGACACGTGCCCGAGGGTACATGTTCATTCATTTTACAGGAGGATGTTCGCGTATTCAGACGACGAAAAGATGCTCATGCATTTCTTCTAGGACAGCTTGTCAGGGCCGTCGCTGGAATGGTATATGAGCCTAGAGCCAACACAAATAAAAAGCTAGAAAGAGCTAGCAGAAGCTTTCGTGAAGCATTACCAATACAACAGCGATCTCTCCCCTAACCGAGTTCAGTTGCAAAGCATGTCTCAGAAGTCTAGTGAGAGCTTTAAAGAATACGCCCAGAGATGGCGAGATCTGGCTGCTAGGGTGCACCCTCCAATGGTGGAACGCGAAATGATGGATATGTTCATAGGAACTTTCTCTGGAATGTACTACGACCGTCTGCTCAACTTTTCGATGAGTACTTTCTCTGAGCTGATTTTGATGGGGGAGCGAATTGAAAACGGGGTGAAGATTGGTAAAATTCAAGCAGGTGAGTCCAGTTCCACAGGAGGTAATAAGAAGACGTTCGGTGGTAAACGGCAAGGTGACGCCAATGCTGTATTCGGTGCTCGACGAAAGAATAAAGGTCAGAACTGGCGTCAGCAGTCGCAAGTCGCTAGTGTAACCATTCCAGGGCCTTCTCAGCAGCAGAGACAACAACCACCGCAGCAGGCTCAGCAGCAGCCTAATAATCAGCGTAGATTTCAGAACCCCCGACCAAGGAGAGTGTTCGAGGTACCGCCAGTGTCATATGCAGAACTCCTTCAGACCTTGTTGAAATTGCAGCCAGTCGAGAAGAGGACCTTAGCACCACCAACTGGCCAGCTGCCAGCCGGATATGATGTTAATGAGCACTGTGACTTCCATTCGGGGGCGCCGGGGCACAATATTGAGAATTGCTTGGCTTTCAAGCATAAAGTGCAGGACTTGCTTGATAGTACGACCATCAACTTCGTGAAGGAAGGCCCCAATATCACGCAGCAGCCAATGCCCAAGCATGGTGGAGCCGGGGCCAATGCAATCATGTCAAATGATGAATTGAACTTAGTTTCAGAAGTGAGCGAGCTGAAAACCCCTTTGAGTTTCGTGAAGCAGCGCCTGGTGAGCGGAGGCGTCTATCCCGGTTGCAGTAACGAGTGTGTTGACTGTTTGATCCAACCTGAGGGCTGTGGGAAGATGAAAAGGGGAGTTCAAAGTTTGATTGATGAAGGAACTTTGCAGTTTGACAGGGCTGTGGGGCAAGAGAAGTCTGTTGAGACAGAATCTGTAGAAGAGCGTAGGGAGATTGCTACGGTCACCATTCCGTTCAAATCGGTGACAATTTCAGCATCATCAAAAAGGCCGACCATTACTATTACCAACGCTAAGCCAGTCCCTTTTGAAAGCACAAAGGCAGTCCCGTGGTGCTACAGTGCTGAGGCGTATTGCAATGGGAAAAAGATTGACTTGAATGATCCGCCAGCAGGATCCGTTGATAACATAGTGGGAGCAGGTGGTATAACCCGGAGTGGGAGAATTTTCACTTCACCTGAGGTCGAAGCAGAGAGGCTCGCCAAAGGTAAGAACAAGGCTGTTGAAGGGGAATCTTCAGGGGGTAAAGAGAAAGAGCCGATGACCAAAGATGTGGAAGAATTCATGAGGTTAATCCGCAAAAGTGATTACAAGATTGTAGATCACCTGCAGCAGACCCCGTCAAAGATCTCCATATTATCGCTGTTGTTGTGCTCTGAGGTGCATAGAAACGCCCTGTTGAAGGTACTTGAGACATCCTTCGTGCCGCAAGAGATTTCAGTTAATCAACTGGAGGGAGTTATGGCACATGTCAACGCTGGGCATGGACTGGGATTCACAGATTTTGACTTAACACCTCGAGGGCGCGATCACAATAATGCTTTGCATATCTCTATCGAATGCCGGGGCACTGTGTTATCCCATGTGCTGGTAGACACTGGGTCCTCGTTGAATGTGTTACCAAAGAAGGCTCTGCTGAAGTTAGATACCCGTGGGTTGCACACCTAGTGATTTGGTAGTAAGGGCTTTTGACGAAACCAGGAGGTCAGTATTCGGGTCGATAACGTTACCTATTCAGGTAGGTCCGGAGGTGTTTGATACAGTGTTTTACATCATGGACATTCAGCCTGCATACAGCTGTTTGATTGGGAGACCCTGGATTCACGCCGCTGGGGCAGTAACTTCGACGCTCCATCAGAAGTTGAAATATATGGTTGAGGGGAGTATTGTGACGGTGTGTGGCGAAGAGGACATCCTAGTCAGTCATTTATCTTCTTTCAAGTACGTGGAGGTAGATGGAGAGATTCATGAAACGTTATGTCAAGCGTTCGAGGAAGTGAAAGTTAAAGAGGAAGCTCCGGTAAAGAGTGAAGGACTAGAGGTGGCCGTCTCCTCGTATAAAGAAGCCAAGGCACTGGTTCAGGCAGGAGAGACTCAGAAGTGGGGGCAGGTTCTGGACATTCCGGTAAAACAAGACAAGTATGGCTTGGGGTACCGTCCATCTTCCTCGCATAACGCGCCTAAGTACAAGGGACCTGTGGTGTTCACGCCCGGAGGAGTTAGCTTCGAAAGGATTAATGTCGTGTCTGATACGGAGGAGGTGAATAGCGATTGCGACATGGACTCATGGATTCGACCCAGCACGCCAGGGCAAAGCCTATGCAATTGGTCCATCCAGGACGTCGTCCAAGTCACCAAACAGTAATGCATTGTTTTTCAATCATTGTATAATCACATGCCTTGCCCGGGGCATCGATGATCTCGTCTTAGGGCCTAACTGTTTACTTGTATGTTTGCATGATCAATAAATGACGGTGTTTTTTACATTCAAATGTTGTGATCCTTTTCTTTCTGTTTTTATTTTTCAATAAAATGGCTGCGTGGTTATGCATTTTGCTTGTACATCATTTTTGAAGCACTTAACCGTTTCCCTCGCAGGATTCATGAATCTTCAGATGACACCGACCAAAAACTTCCTATGACTCGTTTAGACTTCGAGCATCCGATCTTCCAGGCTGAGGAGGAGATTGTGGAGGATAGTGACTTACCAGAAGAGCTTAGTCGGTTGTTGAAGCAAGAGGAGAGAGTCATTCTGCCTCACCAGGAAGAGATTGATATTGTCAACTTGGGGTCTGAAGAATGCGTCAGGAATATTCGTATAGGGGCTGCGTTGCAAGTGGACATCAAGCGAGAGCTTATTGAGATGCTGCGTGAATACAATGATATATTTGCTTGGTCCTACGAGGACATGCCAGGTTTGGATACTGATATGGTTGTTCATCGTATGTCGTTGAAGGAAGATTGCCCGCCTGTGAAGCAGAAACTCAGAAGGACTCGTCCTGACATGGCTGTAAAGATAAAGGAAGAAGTGCAGAAGCAATGGGACGCTGGGTTCCTGGCTGTTACCACTTATCCCACTTGGGTCGCTAATATCGTGCCTGTGCCAAAGAAAGATGGCAAGGTGCGAATGTGTGTTGATTATAGGGATCTAAACAAAGCGAGCCCGAAAGATGATTTCCCGCTGCCGCATATTGATGTGTTAGTTGACAACACGGCTCAGTTTTCAGTATTCTCCTTCATGGATGGATTTTCAGGGTACAACCAGATCAAAATGGCTCCGGAGGATATGGAAAAAACGACCTTTATCACCCCGTGGGGAACCTTCTGTTATAAGGTGATGCCCTTTGGTTTGAAAAATGCTGGGGCAACGTACCAGCGGGCCATGACAACGCTTTTTCACGACATGATGCACAGAGAGATTGAGGTGTATGTCGATGACATGATTGCCAAATCTCAAACAGAGGAAGAACATCTGGTTAATTTGTTGAAGTTGTTCAAAAGGCTGAGGAAATTCAGGCTGAGGTTGAATCCAAATAAATGTACCTTCGGAGTGAGATCCGGGAAGCTACTGGGGTTCATTGTGAGCAAGAAAGGAATCGAGGTCGATCCTGCAAAAATAAAAGCAATACAAGAGATGCCAGCACCGAGAACAGAAAAAGAAGTCCGTGGGTTCTTAGGGAGGTTGAACTACATTGCGAGGTTCATCTCTCACCTAACGACCACGTGTGTACCATTATTCAAGCTGCTAAAGAAAGATCAAGCGGTGGTCTGGAACGATAATTGCCAAAGGGCATTTGAAAAGATAAAAGAATACTTGCAGGAGCCTCCGGTGTTGATACCCCCAGTAGCGGGACGACCACTGATTATGTACCTGACGGTTCTGGAGAACAGTATGGGTTGTGTTCTCGGTCAACACGACGAGACAGGGCGGAAAGAGCATGCAATTTACTACTTGAGTAAAAAGTTCACGGACTGTGAATCTCGATACTCTATGCTCGAAAAGACGTGTTGTGCATTGGCTTGGGCTGCCAAACGTCTAAGACAGTACATGCTGAATCACACAACCATGCTGATATCAAAGATGGATCCGATCAAATATGTGTTTGAGAAGCAAGCGCTCTCTGGAAGGATTGCTAGATGGCAGATGGTATTGACAGAATACGATATCCAGTATGTTTCCCAGAAGGCCATTAAGGGAAGTGTTCTGTCCGAATATCTCGCTGAACAGCCGATTGAGGATTATCAGCCTATGAAGTTTGAGTTTCCTGATGAGGACATAATGTACTTGAAAGCTAAAGATTGTGATGAGCCGTTGCCTGGTGAGGGTCCTGAGCGGAGTTCCCAGTGGCAATTGATTTTTGACGGGGCTGTCAATTCGTACGGTAGCGGGATCGGGGCAATCATTACAACTCCCCACGGGTCGCACATCCCGTTCACAGCCAGATTGACTTTTTCAGTGACGAATAACGAAGCCGAGTACGAAGCTTGCATCATGGGGTTAGAAGAGGCTATTGATATGAGGATTAAGAATCTGGACGTATATGGGGATTCAGCATTGGTGGTGAATCAGATTAAGGGAGAGTGGGAGACGCGCCAACCTAATCTGATACCATACATAGATTATGCGAGAAGGTTGCTACCTTTCTTTGATAGGGTGGAGTTCCATCATGTACCTCGGGCGGAGAATCAAATGGCAGACGCCCTTGCAACGTTATCCTCGATGTATAAGGTCAACCGCTGGAATGAGTCTCCCAGCATTGTCATCTCTCGCCTTGATAGGCCATCCTTCGTGTTTGCAATTTATGAAGCATCTGACGATAAACCTTGGTACTTCGATGTACAGAATTTCCTGAAGAATGAGGAGTATCCGGCTGGGGCATCCAATCGCGATCAGAAGACCCTAAGGAGATTAGCAGGCAACTTTTATCTGAATCCCGACGGCGTTTTGTATAGAAGGAACCACGATTCGGTACTCCTCCGGTGTGTGGATGAGAAGGAGGCAAACTTACTCATGGAAGAGATCCATGAAGGAACTTTTGGCACACATGCTGGTGGGCATGCTATAACCCGAAAGTTGTTACGAGCAGGGTATTATTGGTTGACGATGGAAACTGACTGTTTCAAGTTCGCCAAGCGGTGTCACAAGTGCCAGATCTATGCTGATAAGATCCACGTGCCACCCAGTCCACTGAATGTTATGGCTTATCCGTGGCCTTTCTCCATGTGGGGAATTGATATGATTGGAAAGATTGAGCCTACTGCTTCTAATGGGCATCGCTTCATTCTGGTTGCAATCGATTACTTCACCAAGTGGGTGGAAGCGGCATCTTACGCCAATGTGACGAAACAGGTGGTGGCCAGATTTATCAAGAAGGATATAATCTGCAGATACGGTATTCCTGAGCGAATCATTACTGATAATGGCTCGAATTTGAACAAAAAGATGATGAAGGATTTGTGTCGGGATTTCAAGATCGAGCATCATAATTCATCTCCTTACAGACCTAAGATGAATGGCGCTGTTGAAGCGGCCAACAAGAACATAAAGAAAATTGTTCAGAAAATGGTGGTAACGTATAAGGATTGGCATGAGATGTTGCCATTCGCTTTGCACGGTTATCGTACTACAGTGCGTACATCAACCGGGGCAACACCGTTCTCACTAGTATATGGCATGGAGGCTGTTCTGCCATTGGAGGTTGAAATACCATCTTTGAGGGTTTTGCTTGATGTTAAGCTGGAAGAGGCAGAATGGGTGAGAAGTAGATTGAATCAGATGAGTTTGATAGATGAGAAGAGACTGGCATCCATTGCACACGGTAGGCTGTATCAGAGCCGGATGAAGAAAGCATTCGACAAGAAGATTCGACCTCGAAGCTTTCAGACGGGTGATCTTGTGCTAAAGAAGATTCTCCCACCGCAATCGGATCACCGGGGCAAATGGACTCCCAATTACGAAGGTCCATACATCGTGAGAAAGGTCTTATCCGGAGGAGCCTTAGTGTTATCCACCATGGATGGTGAAGACTTTTCGTCCCCTGTGAACTCGGACGCAGTTAAAAAATACTTTGCTTAAAATTGACCCGTTGGACAGTAAAAAGAGAGTCCAGGCAAAAATGGGGCATCCTGGCGAACCAAAAAACAGAATAAAAAGGTTCGGGAAAAAGTTAGGGATATAGGTGAAAAAATTTACACCCGCGAAGTTGAAAACCTACACTGGGCGGCTTCGGCAAAAAAGGGTATCCCGGTGAATCGAAAACCCGCAAAGGGCGATTCACGCAAAAGTTAGGGATTTAAGAAGCAAATGACTGCGGTCCAAGTTTGATTGTTTAGCGGTTCGGGAGTATCTGGGGGTCAATTATCCAAAGCAATTTCTTCCGAAGACAGAGGTCGGGAAAGCGTCAGAGTCCGACGAGTCATAGGAGGATCGGTTCATGGTGTTCGTCTGTAACACGTTGCCGACATGTGTACAAATTTTATTCTGTATATTTGTATACTTCTGCAGTTTGTTTATGTGTGACTACCTCTTTTCAGGAGTTGCATCCGATGTACAAATCTTGCCTATTCTCAGGCCGTTATCAATAAAGTGTTTTCATTCAGTGTAGTGTGTGACTTTGGTTTTAATTTTTTACAGTTTTGTTTGTAAAAAGCGCCAATGTTTTTGATAAACTTACATGCGTGTAAACAGGCAGGCCTCGGCCGATGATTGTTAAAACCAAAAATTACCTGAATGGTTGTCGTGGGTGATTACCAAGATGTTTCTGTTTGCATAGATTGCCTTGTGTTTGCTTGTTAACTTTTGCAGGTATTCAAAAGCTCGCAAAGTTCCCCGCCAGAGTCCATGGCAGGCTGGCATCCCTTCCAGAGGATGAACGTTGTGTCTTCCCCAGTGAAGTCACCCCAGGCAAAACTGAATGTTATTTCCCCAGGAGAGTTGAGATCAATGTATCTTCAGTTCAGCATTAGCTTATCAAGCAGAGCAGAGTCCTCTCCAGCGAAGGTCAAGATGAATGTGATTGTGCGGTGCCAATCAGAATGTATAGTTCAGTCCCCAGCTCAGTGATAGCGGGATGATTTCCCCAGCTCAGTGATAGCAGGAGAGGTTCACCACAGAGGGTGATCAGGTGGTTGGAGCTGCTGAAAGGAGTTCTCCCGAGCAGGATTGTCCTTTCTTTCCCCAGCAAGTCGCTCTTCCTCGTCAGGAGGATCGTCCTCAGCAGATTTTGGAGTTCTGAGTTCGTGAGCTATTTTCCCAGCAGGGTGGTCATCCCTAGCGGAGTTAGTTCATCTTTCCAACATTTATTTTGGTGGAAGCGTATCGGCGGTATTCCGGTCATTCCCAGCGGATCCAGTGTGTCTTCAGCATTTATTTTGCTGAAGCAACTCTTTGCATAAGCATGCATCGTGAGCATTTGCATTTTACCCAAATACGCAGCATTTCCATGCAGTATGGAAGCATTGCGTCATTATTAAACATGCATTTTTGAAACATAAGCCAGGTGGTTACCTCTTCAGTTTCAGATATGTGGTTCCCTGCCGATAAGAGAAATCGTGATTCAGGAGGATGCTATTTCGTATCATTTTGGGGGTTCATGCTGTAAGGCACGCAGTGACCGTGTTGATCTTGGTGTGTTGATTTGTAGTCCCAGTACGCAGTGATCGTATTTGTACCATTTCCGGGATTCATATTGTAAGACACGCAGTGATCGTGTTGATTTTGAGATGTGGATTTGTGGCCCAAGTATGCAGTGATCGTATTTGTGCCAGGACATGCAGGGATCGTGATGATCTTGGTATGCATATCTATGGTCGGATGGCGCAGTGATCGTATTCGTCCCGATCTAAGAAGATTGTTTTGTAAGGCACGCAGTGATCGTGTTGGTATCGTTTCGGGGGTTTTATTGAGCAAGGCACGCAGTGATCGTGTTACCATATCATGTGATTTCGTTGGTCGATATATGCAGTGATCGTATTCGTCCGTTCTACAGTGATTATGGGTTGATACGCAGTGATCGTGTTCATCCAGTTGTTGGTCGGTATACGCAGTGACCGTATTCGTCCGTTATGCAGTTTGATTATGCTGTAAGACACGCAGTGAACGTGTTCATCGGGTTGTTGGTGGCCGAAGTACGCAGTGATCGTGTTTGTCCCATGTTTGAAGTTGTGTCACAGCACGCAGGGATCGTGTTTCCTCCAGCCAAGAGGGTCGTGACATGAAGCACGCAGTGATCGCGTTTATCCTATGTATGGTCAGGATATGCAGTGATCGTATTCGTCCAGTTATGTGGGTTAATTGAGACACGCAACACGCAGGGATCGTGTTTTTCTCCAGTCAAGAGGATCGTGGCTTAGAACGCGCAGTGATCGTGTTCGAACGCGCAGGGATCGTGTTCAAGATACGCAGTGATCGTATTTGTACAGCATGCAGTGATCGTGTTGTTAGTACCATGGGAACTTGTGATGCGGAGCACGCAATAATCGTGGTCATCGTATCAGTTGGGTTTGTTGGTCGGCATATGCAGTAATCGTATTCGTCCTGTTACATGGGTTGGTTTCGTGGTACGCAGTGATCGTGTTGACGTTATTTTGGGGGTTTGATGGTCAGGACGCGCAGTGATCGTGTTCATATTGTTACAGAAGGTTGTTGCGCCAAGACACGCAGTGATCGTGTTCGCCATGGCACATTCCCCTAGCAGAGTTGCTTGGTCGAGCATTTCTCTTTCTCCCCAGCAGAGTCGCCAGTTGTCGCTACTGCGAAAATCGGCGCCGGCTGACAGAAGAGTCGCCACCGTGCGTTATTTATCCCAACGGAGGGAAAGGAAATGCTCGAAGTAAACCTCGCAAAAAAAAACGGGAAAGGTATGGTCATCGCAACCAAAACCTGGGTTCGGGAGTCGGTTACGCAAGGGGAAGGTATTAGCACCCTCACGTCCATCGTACTCGATGAGATCCACGCTTGCTTGGTTTGTACGGATTACACTTCTATCTAAACTAAAGGATGAGGTCTGAAAAAGAAAAGAAAAGATGACTCGGCAAAGCATCGCACTTTATGCCTACGTATTCCCGTCTGGAACGAGAAATCAGAGTCAACGTAGTTCGCCTAACTACGGGGGAAAGGTGGGTGAAGGTTGCTCGCTAGGATATCACATCCTATGCCTACGTACTTCCACACAACATGGAAGATCAGAGCAAACGTAGTTCGGGCCACGCACGACACAAGCTGTTCAAGTGTCTTTTATGAAAAATCTCACCTTAAACAAGGGTTTTCTTATTTGCAAAAAGGTTGATGTCTGTTCAAATCTTTTGACGGAAGAAATGAATTAATCTCTGTCATAACCTTTATTAGTGTTTTTCTGTTGTTTTGAAGGAAGAAGAGATGACACTCTACAAATCCTAGGGTTAAAAGGGGGAAAAATCTACCCTAATGTTATCATGCATGGGTTAACTCCTAATGTCTGTCATGCTCCTCTCTTGCGCAGAGAGAAACAGAGCTCCTAAGGGAATAGACGGAAACAGAAACAGCAGATATAATAAAACAGTAAAAATGCATGGATGCAACAATACAAGCGAGGCAAGGGAGTCCCACTCAACCTCGAACCTAGAAAACAATAGGCAAAAGTGATCAGGATTCACTTTCAACCCAGCAAGCCAAACAGCAAACAATACAATCCGGGAAATTCACACAATACATCAAAAATTAAAACAGCAAAAGCTAAACAACAAAGCAGTCTTCATCAGCATCAGCAACTATCTTCAAGTCAACATCAGCTTGCCACAAGCTTCAAGCAAGCATCAGACTTTATCTTCAATCTCCCAATGGCTTTTCTTCAAGTCCTAATCTCCAAGCTGAGGAATCAATCACAAGAGTAAACTGGGTGTTAAGCAATTAGTTGACCACCAAGGGTGGCAAACAGACTGCTATCAACACAAAGAATATTTCTCTCAAGAGTTCTATCCCTTAGACATTAGCACCAAGCCTTCCAAAGTAAGGGGGTGAGTGTCTTAGAGAGACTCTGTATCACAGAGAAGAATGGAGGCAGTCAAGACCTTCCATGTTTGAGAATCAAGTTGGCTATTCTAGAGCTCTGCCTAACTCCTATATCCTACAAACTTCAGCAGCTACCAGCAAGAGATACTCATCATCAACTCTGGAAGTTGGTCTTCATCCTCTGATCTTCAAATGGGCTTCATCATCTCAGGTCTTCAGCTCTCCCCAAATCCCAAACAAACCCAATACCCCACACAGACAAAAATAATAACCCTAAAGAGGGCACACCACATAGTCAATCAAATATGAGCAATATACCAATAGCAGTAGGGGAATCTTAATATTTTCTAAAGGATCTATCCTATACCCATAACCCCTATAGTCCCATACCCCAAAAATCAAATGAAAATTTCCTAAAAGAATTAATCTATTCCACCTATGTACATTTAAAACCCTAATTTTGATCACACTAACCACACCTAATCAAATCACCTAAAATTTAATCCTAAAAATTGTGAATTAAATCCTATATTCAATTTGAAGTCCTACACTAATCACTCTAAAAAGAATGAACCCTAAAGCTAAAGGGAGCTATTAGAACAAAAATCAACAAATTTAAGTATCAAACTAATTCCATTAAAATGCTATTTACAAGAAAAATATACAAAAAACAGTAAAACAAAATAAAATGTTATTTTTATTATTTAATATTTTTCTATACAGAATTATTGACCTATAGCAAAAAGAACCAATTAAAACAAGCGATTTTCCATTTTTTTATGATTTTTTAAAGGTATTAAAAATATAAAGGAAAATAAAAACACAAAATAGACATAAAAGGGGGAGGGGGTGCCATAAGCAAAGGCGCCTAGTTGTAATTCCTAATGGGCCATGAAACCAGGGGTGTGAATAACAATTCCACTAGGCCCAACGCGCTCAGGAAATTAATTGCAAAATAAAAAGAAAAAAAAAAAACTCTCGGTGCGAAAAGCAGTAAAATCATGCGCAAATGGTTGGGCCTATCAAGAAGGGGGTGGGGATAGAAATCTGATCCAAAGCCCAACGTTTCATTTTAAATGAAACGCTGCGTTTTCATGCTGAGTCTTTCCCTCCATTTCCAACTTCAAATCTCGGCCATACGATGCGATTAATGAGTCAAACAATTGTGATGATCGGACGGCCCTGGGTCATCGTCCCCAAACCAAAACCCTAGAACTCAGAAAATTCTCCCATGCAGCCATGTTCATGCGCTTCATTCTCTCTCCATACTCAACCAAGTCCCACAATCTTAAAACCAAAATTGGCCTACTCAAAGCCCTCTACAAGGTCCTACCCTTAGATTTTCCTGAAACCCCCTCTATGATTAAACCCGATAGCTATAAGTCCTGGACACCATTGATTAGCTCTGTCATGCATGGTGATGGAATTTGCTCAAACTATACTATCATGTTCTAGAGACTATGGTGAATACTCTGATCTATTTCACTAGTATCATCATGCCCTAAATGGAGTGTTCTAGGTCATCAAAGAAGAACTGCCATGAATCAAACCTTCACTAATGGTCACTACAGATTGTATACATGCTCTACTACCCTAACATAATACTTCTAACCTAAAAATCTAACCTAACAACACCTAAACAGAGAGGTAAAAGAAACTTCACCAACCTGCAATTCTTGATGAAACAGATGAGAAGGAGCTCGATTCAACACTTGTAAGCTTTCACCAATGATCCTTGGGAGGTGCTATGACTTCTGTTTGCAAAAAATATGATAATGGGGGCTTGGATTCTTGGCTGCAACTCTGGTGCACAACTTTGAATCTTGGGTAAAAACTCCTTAAACCTCCATTGATGGACCTTGGATCATGCTCATTCACCCTCACAATATACCAAAGATTGGAAATGAAGACCTCTCTTGAACAGAAATGGAAGATTATGATGATTCTCCAAATTTCTTACAATGGAAGCAACCTCTTAATTCTCTCTATTCTCCCCCTCAATGCACCAACCTCTTGCACAAATGGCTTCATCTCATTATATAGATGATGATTAACAGATTGAGAAGTTTCTAGATTGATCCTAGAGGATTCTAGAAAGTTGTGGAAAATTCATGAACTTCTCACTTAAGGACATGTTGAATATCTCTTATCTCATGCATACAACCTTCCAAACTTGTGTTAAAATCTCCTTTCATGAGATATTGGAGGTGTATGTAAAAAAACCAAGCCTTTCCTTGCCTTGTGTTGAGTTTTACCAAGTTGCCTTATGATGCAAGAAACAATATTACAAAGCAAGTCCAATTTTTAAACCCTAACTCAAAAAAGTGGCTGAACCAATGTCTTTAAAATGATGTTTGGAATCAATTTGGTATATTGGATGACCCATATTGGATTTGTAGATCTCTCAAACCAATTTTTCATTTCAACTTTTTCAACTTATATGCCTTTTTTAGGTCATTTTCCACCAACTTTGGTCAAGTCTCATTCTATGCATTTCCAAACTTCCACGACTTCTTTTCTTGACTTAAAATTCCATTTTGAGAAACTTTTATGTTGTGAAGTTCTTCATTTGAAGCTTCCTTGTATGAGTTTTAGGCATATGCTAAGAATGACCTGTAATTCTTAGATGACCAAAATACCCTTTCCTTTCCAAGACCATAAGTAGAGTTCCACAAATCATATGAAGGCATACCATACCATTATAGAAAGCTAAGACAATAGGGAACAACTCTCATGTTGGCCAGAAATCCATTTTAAATACCCTTAAAGGTCAAAAGTTGCTTGGAAGACAGACAATTTTCACAGACAAATTTCAGTGCCCTCAGATGACCTAAAACTTGCAAGAGCCATAACTTGAGTTATATAAATCATCTTGATGACTTCCACCACTCAAATTAAAGCTATGAAGATACTCTACAAGTTTCATGTGGACCAAGAATCCATATGAAGCTTTCATCTTGATCTACACTGCTTTGAAGTTTGACCTAAATTAGGGGATTTTACACTGAAACCCTAATTTAGTAACTCCAGTTCTCCTTGACTCCTCTTGATTTTTCTTTATCACAACATCATATCCATATCCATATAGCAAATAATGAATCCCACATTCTTCAAATGACCCTTTATGCCCTTCAAAACACTTCTTTGACCTAGAATTGACCCAGTGTTGACCCAGTGTTGACTGACTTCAACTGAGGCTCTTGCAATCATTCAAATGACTTGGTTCTCCTCAAAAATGATTCTCTAGACTCTTCATAACATCCATACACACCTCATGCTCTTGGCTCATAGCTCCCACACCCTCTGATGATCCCCAACTAGCCTCAAGATAGGAGAGAACTCATTGGTCACCCTGTCAACTCTTCAAAGCTCAAATTCTTCTCTGATGACCTGAGTAGTCTTGAATATGAATGAAACCCTTGGATATGCTTCTTGAGATAATAATAACACTTGATTCCCTGATAAAGGTAACTTGCCTATGTTATGCAATGCAGATGAATGCCCTATACACAATGACAATGCAAATGACTATGCAATTGAAACATAAGCCTAGGTTAAAAAGGTTGGGCAAATTTTGGGGTGCAACAGATGCCCCTATTCAAGCGACTTGGACCCGACTGGCTGAAGAGCGCGCAGCTTTCAGACATTCGAGGTACGAGTCGGTTGAATACGAAAGAACCCGGAAATTTGCCAACCGCAAAAATAAATTGCGAAAACGACTACTGCTGGAGAAAACCCTGGGAACTGGCTTCTGTCGTCACAGCAACAACTAGCCATCCATCTGTCAAATAATCTGATGTTGTCCGCAGACCACTCCATTCCGAAGAAATGAGCATACACCAAACAACGAGAAATTGTTGATATCACTTATCAACCTCTGTTGATCTCACTTATCAACCTCTGTTGATCTCACTTATCAACCTCCGTTGATCTTACTTATCAACCGAGCACACGCTAACCAGCGGGAGAATATTGACTTCACTTGTCATGTTGACTTCAACTTTTCGTATCCTGAAGAAACGAGCAAATGCTTAACCAAACGAGACAATGTTCGAAGACATGAACGACCGATTCTGCGGGGAAATGAGGAACTTAACCCAGCAACTCTGAGGGGACAAATTCTGACGATTGTCGTCAAACACCCGCTGGGGGAATTGGGAACTTAACCAAGCACCCTTATTGCCAAATACGAGGAATTTAACCAAACAACTCCTGTAGCAAACATCCTGTTGGGGATGATGAGGGACTTAACCAAGCAACTCACTAACGCAACATCCTGCTGGAGCACCTAACTCTGCTGGAGGAACTAAGGGTAACCACCCAACAATCTGCATTACCGTCTCATAATAATGATTCCACAGCATCCTGAGAAAGACTCAGATGGGGGGAATACAAGCAACTTAACCAAGCGACTTGTCAAAGAATACCCTGCCAGGGACTACGAGGAACTTAACCAAGTATCTCGTTGAAGAACAACCCGCTGGGGATTACATCTCTACTGGGGTAACTGTGGGTAACCACCCAAAATCTGCATTATGCTATTTCTACGGCACTCTGAGAAAGGACTCGGCTGGGGAGAAAGAGAAATGCTCGACCAAGCAACTATGCTAGGGGAATGTGCCATGGCGAACACGATCACTGCGTGTCTTGGCGCAACAACCTTCTGTAACAATATGAACACGATCACTGCGCGTCTCGATGCCACAAACAAAATCACATAGTGGGACAAACACGACGAACACGATCACTGCGTGCTGCGTTACAACCACATCGACCATAAATCCAACCGGATGAGATAAACACGATCACTGCGTGCCAGACGGAATAAATCCACATAGAAGAGGCGAACACGTTCACTGCGTACTTCAACCACCAATATGATAAACACGATCAATGCGTGTGCTGTAATAGGACGAATACGATCACTGCACATCCTGACCATCAAACCCCCAAAATAACGTCAACACGATCACTGCGTGCCACGAAACCAACCCATGTAACAGGACGAATACGATTACTGCATATGCCGACCAACAAACCCAACTGATACGATGACCACGATTACTGCGTGCTCCGCATCACAAGTTCCCATGGTACTAACAACACGATCACTGCATGCTGTACAAATACGATCACTGCGTATCTTGAACACGATCCCTGCGCGTTCGAACACGATCACTGCGCGTTCTAAGCCACGATCCTCTTGACTGGAGAAAAACATGATCCCTGCGTGTTGCGTGTCTCAACTAACCCACATAACTGGACGAATACGATCACTGCATATCCTGACCATACATAGGATAAACGCGATCACTGCGCGCTTCATGTCACGACCCTCTTGGCTGGAGGAAACACGATCCCTGCGTGCTGTGACACAACTTCAAACATGGGACGAACACGATCACTGCGTACTTCGGCCACCAACAACCCGATGAACACGTTCACTGCGTGTCTTACAGCATAATCAAACTGCATAACGGACGAATACGGTCACTGCGTATACCGACCAACAACTGGATGAACACGATCACTGCGTATCAACCCATAATCACTGTAGAACGGACGAATACGATCACTGCATATATCGACCAACGAAATCACATGATATGGTAACACGATCACTGCGTGCCTTGCTCAATAAAACCCCCGAAACGATACCAACACGATCACTGCGTGCCTTACAAAACAATCTTCTTAGATCGGGACGAATACGATCACTGCGCCATCCGACCATTGATATGCCTACCAATATCATCACGATCCCTGCATGTCCTGGCACAAATACGATCACTGCATACTTGGGCCACAAATCCACATCTCAAAATCAACACGATCACTGCGTGTCTTACAATATGAATCCCGGAAATGGTACAAATACGATCACTGCGTACTGGGACTACAAATCAACACACCAAGATCAACACGGTCACTGCGTACCTTACAGCATGAACCCCCAAAATGATACGAAATAGAATCCTCCTGAATCACAATTTCTCTTATCGGCAGGGAACCACATATCTGAAACTGAAGAGGTAACCACCTGGCTTATGTTTCAAAAATGCATGTTTAATAATGACGCAATGCTTCCATACTGCATGGAAATGCTGCGTATTTGGGTAAAATGCAAATGCTCACGATGCATGCTTATGCAAAGAGTTTCTTCAGCAAAATAAATGCTGAAGACACACTGGATCCGCTGGGAATGACCGGAATACCGCCGATACGCTTCCACCAAAATAAATGTTGGAAAGATGAACTAACTCCGCTGGGGATGACCACTCTGCTGGGAAAATAGATCACGAACTCAGAACTCCAAAATCTGCTGAGGGCGATCCTCCTGACGAGGAAGAGCGACTTGTTGGGGAAAGAAAGGACAATCCTGCTCGGGAGAACTCCTTTCAGCAGCTCCAACCACCTGATCACCCTCTGTGGTGAACCTCTCCTGCTATCACTGAGCTGGGGAAATCATCCCGCTATCACTGAGTTGGGGACTGAACTATACATTCTGATTGGCACCGCACAATCACATTCATCTTGACCTTCGCTGGAGAGGACTCTGCTCTGCTTGATAAGCTAATGCTGAACTGAAGATACATTGATCTCAACTCTCCTGGGGAAATAACATTCAGTTTTGCCTGGGGTGACTTCACTGGGGAAGATGGAAGGAAAGACTCAGCATGAAAACGCAGCGTTTCATTTAAAATGAAACGTTGGGCTTTGGATCAGATTTCTATCCCCACCCCCTTCTTGATAGGCCCAACCATTTGCACATGATTTTACTGCTTTTCGCACCGAGAGTTTTTTCTTTTTTCTTTTTATTTTGCAATTGATTTCCTGAGCGCGCTGGGCCTAGTGGAATTGTTATTCACACCCCTGGTTTCATGGCCCATTAGGAATTACAACTAGGCGCCTTTGCTTATGGCACCCCCTCCCCCTTTTATGTCTATTTTGTGTTTTTATTTTCCTTTATATTTTTAATACCTTTAAAAAATCATAAAAAAATGGAAAATGGCTTGTTTTAATTGGTTCTTTTTGCTATAGGTCAATAATTCTGTCTAGAAAAATATTAAATAATAAAAATAGCATTTTATTTTGTTTTACTATTTTTTGTGTATTTTTATTGTAAATAGCATTTTAATGGAATTAGTTTGATACTTAAATTTGTTGATTTTTGTTCTAATAGCTCCCTTTAGCTTTAGGGTTCATTCTTTTTAGAGTGATTAGTGTAGGACTTCAACTTGAATATAGGATTTAATTCACAATTTTTAGGATTAAATTTTAGGTGATTTGATTAGGTGTGGTTAGTGTGATCAAAATTAGGGTTTTAAATGTACATAGGTGGAATAGATTAATTCTTTTAGGAAATTTTCATTTGATTTTTGGGGTATGGGACTATAGGGGTTATGGGTATAGGATAGATCCTTTAGAAAATATTAAGATTCCCCTACTGCTATTGGTATATTGCTCATATTTGATTGACTGTGTGGTGTGCCCTCTTTAGGGTTATTATTTTTGTCTGTGTGGGGTATTGGGTTTGTTTGGGATTTGGGGAGAGCTGAAGACCTGATATGATGAAGCCCATTTGAAGATCAGAGGATGAAGACCAACTTCCAGAGTTGATGATGAGTATCTCTTGCTGGTAGCTGCTGAAGTTTGTAGGATATAGGAGTTAGGCAGAGCTCTAGAATAGCCAACTTGATTCTCAAACATGGAAGGTCTTGACTGCCTCCATTCTTCTCTGTGATACAGAGTCTCTCTAAGACACTCACCCCCTTCCTTTGGAAGGCTTGGTGCTAATGTCTAAGGGATAGAACTCTTGAGAGAAATATTCTTTGTGTTGATAGCATTCTGTTTGCCACCCTTGGTGGTCAACTAATTGCTTAACACCCAGTTTACTCTTGTGATTGATTCCTCAGCTTGGAGATTAGGACTTGAAGAAAAGCCATTGGGAGATTGAAGATAAAGTCTGATGCTTGCTTGAAGCTTATGGCAAGCTGATGTTGACTTGAAGATAGTTGCTGATGCTGATGAAGACTGCTTTGCTGTTTAGCTTTTGCTGTTTTAATTTTTGATGTATTGTGTGAATTTCCCGGATTGTATTGTTTGCTGTTTGGCTTGCTGGGTTGAAAGTGAATCCTGTTCACTTTTGCCTATTGTTTTCTAGGTTCGAGGTTGAGTGGGACTCCCTTGCCTCGCTTGTATTGTTGCATCCATGCATTTTTACTGTTTTATTATATCTGCTGTTTCTGTTTCCGTCTATTCCCTTAGGAGCTCTGTTTCTCTCTGCGCAAGAGAGGAGCATGACAGACATTAGGAGTTAACCCATGCATGATAACATTAGGGTAGATTTTTTTCCCCTTTTAACCCTAGGATTTGTAGAGTGTCATCTCTTCTTCCTTCAAAACAACAGAAAAACACTAATAAAGGTTATGACAGAGATTAATTCATTTCTTCCGTCAAAAGATTTGAACAGACATCAACCTTTTTGCAAATAAGAAAACCCTTGTTTAAGGTGAGATTTTTCATAAAAGACACTTGAACAGCTTGTGTCGTGCGTGGCCCGAACTACGTTTGCTCTGATCTTCCATGCTGTGTGGAAGTACGTAGGCATAGGATGCGATATCCTAGCGAGCAACCTTCACCCACCTTTCCCCCGTAGTTAAGCGAACTACGTTGACTCTGATTTCTCGTTCCAGACGGGAATACGTAGGCATAAAGTGCGATGCTTTGCCGAGTCATCTTTTCTTTTCTTTTTCAGACCTCATCCTTTAGTTTAGATAGAAGTGTAATCCGTACAAACCAAGCAAGCATGGATCTCATCGAGTACGATGGACGTGAGGGGTACTAATACCTTCCCCTTGCGTAACCGACTCCCGAACCCAGGTTTTGGTTGCGATGACCATACCTTTTTCGTTTTTTTTTTTTGCGAGGTTTACTTCGAGCGTTTCCTTTCCCTCTGTTGGGATAAATAACGCACGGTGGCGACTCTTCTGTCAGCCGGCGCCGATTTTCGCAGTAGCGACACAAGGCAACGGAAAACCATACATCTCAAGTCTCCGGATCATCTTCCCATCCAACTCTGAAGCTTCAAGGTGCACAATAGCAGCAAGTTTGGCCAGATCAGGCTTAGTATCAACATGAACAACCGACATCCGATTCAGAATGGGTACTCCTAACAACTCAGAATACTCCTCTAATGTAGGAGCCAGGACATAGTCAGGAAATACGAAGCACCTCAACTGGGCATCATAAAACTGTAAGAGAGCATAAACACCACTAATATCATACTCAGAAGGCTTGTAGAAATATCTCAATAATCTCCCATAAGACTTCCTGAACTCTTCCATTACTGCTTTCTCACCCAAGGCAATCAGACTCAGCAACATACTAACATCCGGAACTGGAAACTTGTAGGCTATTGTACTCTTCAGGGACTCCATAACAGCAATGAGGGAAAGATCACTAGAATCAAAGGAGAAATATGCACCTACAACACAAATACATGTTAATGGGATGCAGATGAAAATGCAAATCCAAAATGCAAAACAAGGCATCAAGACTGATGTGTTGTCGGTCGAGAAAAACCAGAGCTTCGCCTTAGCAAGAACAAAGTACCGACATTAGGATCCACTGATATCATGTACGCAGATTCACACTTGCAAAAAACCGGGTAATCTGAAGGCTAAGGTTTCCTGCACAACCCAATCCCCCTCACAGGTGTGAACCTATCCACTGACAAGGTTCGACATCCTATGTGTTCGTTAGCGTCACAGACTTTCAAGAAATGATGATACGTTCACCATTTCTGGTTTGACATCATTATCTCCTGAAGAGGCCTCACTTAGCTGACTCACAAATGATCGATTCTCAGAGTCAATAATTTTCAAATCCAAAATCCCAACCGATCCTAAGGATCTGAAGGAAGATCATCAAAGAAAATCTCGTATGAGTGTGAATTTCATAGGGAACTGTATCTGCTAAGCAAATAGGCCCCCCAGTAGTCTCCACTCTAATACCAGATTTGTACTCAAGCCCGAGTCCGGCTTATCACACAGTGAAACTTCCCACCCCACAACACAGCAATAATGATATATGATGCGGAAAATAAATGTGGGAAAGTAAATAAAGCACATATACACAACACCCAAAGATAAACAAACAAGTGTTAGGATTGACTCGCATAGGGAACCAGAGTCCCCATCAGAGTCTCCATGTGTCGCAACTACGAAAAACAACTGGCGGAAAAAACAGAATAGTCGCCACTTTCGTTATTTATCCCAAAGAGGGGGAAAGGAAACGATCGTAAAAACCTAAGGAAAAAGGGAAAGACAAGGTCATCGCAACCATGTCTGGATTCGGGAGTCAGTTACACAAGGGGAAGGTATTAGCACCCCTCACGTCCGTCGTACTCGACGGGATCCATGCATTGTTGTCTATCTAAAAGGGTGTGTTGAAACTATCTAGCTAAAGGCTAAAGGGAAAAAAGAAAAAAGAAAAGATAACATGACTCGACAGAGCATCGCCGCTCTGTGCCTACGTACTCCCTCGTGCAATGGGAAAGTTAGAGTCAACGTAGTTCGCCTAACTACGGCTAAAGAAGGGGGAAAGTTGCTCGCCAAGACATCGCGTCTCGTGTGTAATGCCTCGATTCTGAATTCCCATTTTTATTGAGTCCTTATTTGATTCATTTAAGTAATTATTTTATTTATGTGGAATTTGTGTGTTAATATGTTATGTTTACATATTGAGCTATTTTTGCCGACGTTGAGAGTTTCGGGTAAAAATAGGTTGGAGGGTATTTTGGGCATTAGTGATAATGTTAAGTGGATATTTTGTGAGAATTGATTGATAAGTGTGTGGAAAGAATTTGGGAGGAAAGAAAATAAAATATGTGATATAGAGAGAAAAGAGAAAGATAGAAACATTAAGAGGAAAACAAGAGAAAGAAAAGAGGAGGAGAGAAAATAAGAGAAAGTGGAACAACCTAGAATCATCAAGAACCAACCTTAGCTTGCGATTAATCAGGTAAGGGTGAGAAGTTTTATCATCTTGATAATGTATGTAATCATGTATGTGCTAGATTGGATTTGTTGGATTGTTTTCTATGTTTCCATTTCTAGGTCAGAAGTTGGTTTAATCGGTAGAAACTGAGTTTTATCGATTAGAATCTGGAATAGATGGTGTAGTTTAGTCTGGTGATGAGTGGGCTATGCTACTAGGACTGGTTTGGATTTAATCGGTCAATTTTTGAGGTTTTGATGATTTTGGAACAGTTGAGGTTTTCTGGTTTCGCAGGTTCGCAAGCATTCGCCAGGCGAAGCCCAGCGAGTGGGAAGCGAACTTATGGTAGTGGCCAAGATCAGTCTTCACTGGCATGTTCGCCAAGCGAAGGTGGTAGCGAAGGGGTTCGCCAGGCGAATTCCAGCAAACGTGGCAGCGAACCTATGGCAGTAGCTTCTGTTTGGCTTCGCCAGGCGAATGGCAGTGAGCCTTCGCTGGAGGGCTTCGCCAGGCGAAGGTTAGCGAACTTGATAGCATGTTTTCTTTTCTTGTGTTTCCTATTCGTGGGTTGGTTGTATGGTTTGATTGCGATCACTTCTTATTTGAGATGACTAATTATATGTTGTTATGTGTGCTGTGGGTAGCCGTATGGCGTGAATCCTTGTTTGTAATTTGTGAAGTGTGAAATGTGGCCGTTTGGCAATTTTGTGCATTTACTTGAATTGAATAGAAATGCATGGCGAGATTGATTGTGAATGTGAACCATGTATGAAATTGGTTTGAATGGGTGATGAATATAATATGTTTTGTGATACATATATTTTGAATGCATAATGGACATATGCAATGAATGTGATGAATGCATGAGTATGTTTGTAAACATGTACGCATTTCAAGAGTGTCATGAGCCATGTTGCATGTGGAGCATCATGGTATGCATTCTTATGTTTATTGATTCCTCGGTGAATCTGCAAAACCTCGTGTGCCCTTGTGGGGTGTGAGCGATGGTTATTTATTGATTCCTCGGTGAATCTGCAGAACCTCGTGTGCCCTTGTGGGGTGTGAGCGATGGTTATTTATTGATTCCTCGGTGAATCTGCAGAAACTCGTGTGCCCTTGTGGGGTGTGAGCGATGGTTATTTATTGATTCCTCGGTGAATCTGCAGAACCTCGTGTGCCCTTGTGGGGTGTGAGCGATGGTTATTTATTGACCCTCGGTGGATTTGCAGAACCTCGTATGTTGCGATGGTTATATTTGATTCCTCGGTGAATCTGCAGAACCTCGTGTGCCCATGAGGGTGTGAGCGATGGTTATTTTTGGTTCTTCAATTGAACCTGCTGAAATGAGTCGGTATCGCATTTGCATCTGCATAGAGTCGTGTGTCGGTCTCTATGAGTTGCATGTTGACATCTGTGCATGATGTATGGTGAATAAACATGATTGTAGATGTTTATGTAAATTGTTGGTAATTGGCATGAATGGAAGGCTTGAAGATACATGTATGTGTGGATATATATGTATATGTGTGTATGTTTATGAATTGATATAAACATTGTTGATGCATATTGTATATGCTTGGTGCTCTATTTGTAAATAATTAATTGTGAATATATTGCGATGTACGGTGTTGTGAGATGAGTTACGGTGAGAACGCGGAAGACGTTATGTGTGTGTGTGTGTGTGTGTGTGTGTGTGTGTGTGTGTGTGTGTGTGTGTGTGTGTGTGTGTGTGTGTCTATATATATATATATATATATATATATATATATATATATATATATATATATATATATATATATATATATATATATATATATATATATATATATATATATATATATATATATATATATATATATATATATATATATATATATATATATATATATATATATATATATATATATATATATATATATATATATATATATATATATATATATATATATATATATATATATATATATATATATATATATATATATATATATATATATATATATATATATATATATATATATATATATATATATATATATATATATATATATATATATATATATATATATATATATATATATATATATATATATGCATTATGTATTATGATATCGTTTCTCACCCTTCTGCTGTTTTATAATGCTCTATGAGGCATTGCAGATTAGATTGCTGGAGTTTTTGTGAAGCGTGACTTCATTCCTTTTTGGTCGGTCGGCTCTGATATGTAGCACCGGGTAGCTAGGGAGTATTTTGATTCTTTTGTGATACATTTATGTTTGTATCTGCTGATGAATGTTGATGAAACATGTTGGATGAATATTGTTTATATTGATGATGTTGTAAATTAACTTGAATAATGTATATGTATGTGATTACATGTTTTAGAGGTTATGAAATATTTAGATGTTTCCGCCTATGTTCTAAATATTTTTCCTTGTGGGTGTTGCCCCGTTGTTGCATATCTGTTGAGCAGGTGTTGTACATGTTGAATTTTTGTATAATGTGGCATGCCTCTTTTATACTGTGATTGTAATTATACTCTGATGATATATTGATTACGTGCCTAAATGATTAATTGTGTTTATTTGGGGGTATAGAAAGGGGGTGTTACATTAAGTGGTATCAGAGCCAGTGTTGAGTCAGTTATGTCTGTCTCGTTGTTTTGTTGGTTGAACGGTTGTTTAACCTTGTTGTTATTTTTGGGAATAATCATAATATGGCTGGTCGTAATGACAATGCGATGGCTACTGCATTGGAGGCAATGGCTAGGGCGGTGCAGGGTGCGCCGAATGTGAATGCTAATGATGAGTTTAGAAAGAATCAGCCGCCGGTATTCAAGGGAAGGTTTGATCCGGACGGTGCTCAAATTTGGTTAAAGGAGATCGAGAGGATCTTTAGAGTTATGAATTGTGTTAAAGGGAACAAGGTGAGACTTGGGGCTCACATGCTGAGAGAAGAAGCCGACGACTGGTGGGTCGGTATGAGACAAGTTCTTGAAGTAGACGATGAGGAAATCACTTGGGATTTATTTCGCACCGAATTTTTGAGAAAGTATTATCCTGAGAGTGTGAAGGGAAAGAAGGAAATGGAGTTCCTGGAATTGAAACAAGGCAATATATCCGTGATAGACTACACGGCTAAGTTCACAGAGTTGGTGAAGTTTCATCCTCACTATGATGCGGTCACGGCGGAATTTTCCAAGTGTGTTAAGTATGAGAACGGCTTGCGCCCTGAGATCAAGCAAGCGGTGGGTTACCAGAGGATTAGAAGGTTTTCGGACTTGACCGAATGCTGTAGAATTTTTGAAGAGGATAGTAAAGCTCATTCTACTCACTATAAGAGTTTAAATGAGAAGAGAGGAAAGCAACCGGTAAGGAGTGGACCTTATGTGACGCCTGCTGATAAAGGCAAGCATAGGGAACACTTTGTTAAGAGGTCCGGAGGTGGAAGTTATGGTCCCATTAAGTGCTATAGGTGCGGTGAAGTGGGGCACAAATCTTTTAAGTGTAAGAGGGATGGAGCGAAGTGTGCTAACTGTGGAGGTATCGGCCATGCTACAACTGATTGTAGAAGGAACATGGTGAAGTGTTACAACTGTGGGGAAGTTGGTCATATTAGTACAAAGTGTACTAAGCCAAAGCAGGCTCCAACAAGTGGGAAGGTATTTGCATTAGCCGGTGCAGACAACACTAATACAAATCGGTTGATTAAAGGTACATGCTTTATTAATAATATGGCTTTAGTTGCTATTATTGATACCGAAGCGACTCATTCATTCATTTCTTTTGAGTGCGCTAAGCGTCTGGATTTGTGTTTGTCTTCTTGTGGTGGTGATATGGTTATTGAGACACCCGCTTCGGGGTCGGTAACTACGTCTTTGGTATGTTTAAGTTGTCCTTTGACCATGTATGGTAAAGACTTCATTATGGACTTGGTGTGTTTGCCGTTAGAAGGATTAGATGTGATCTTGGGTATGAATTGGTTGCAGTATAATAGAGTCCGTATTAATTGTTATCACAAGTTGGTAAGGTTTCCTTTTGTGGAAGATGATGAGGAAGAGAGTTTTCTATCTACTAAAGAGTTGAAGAAACTTTTGGCGGATGAAGCTCAAGTGTTCTGTCTGTTTGCATCGTTGTCGGTAGAGAGTAAGGTTGAACTGGATATGGTTCCAGTGGTGTGCAACTTTCCAGAAGTATTTTTGGAGGACATTACAGATGTACCACCGAAAAGAGAAGTTGAGTTTTCGATTGACCTAATTTCGGGTACTAGACCGATTTCGATGGCACCGTATCGTATGTCGGCATCAGAGTTGGTAGAGTTGAAGAAACAGTTGAATGATTTGTTGGAAAAGAGGTTTGTTAGGCCGAGTGTTTCTCCTTGGGGTGCACCGGTATTGTTAGTAAAGAAGAAAGATGGGTGTATGCGGTTGTGTATTGATTATCGACAGTTGAACAAGGTAACTATTAAAAACAAGTATCCGCTTTCTAGAATTGATGATTTGATGGACCAATTGGTTGGTGCCCGTGTTTTTAGTAAGATTGATTTGAGATTAGGTTATCACCAGATTCGTGTTAAAGAGGAGGATATTCAAAAGACGGCTTTTAGGACATGGTATGGTCATTATGAATTTTCAGTGATGCCATTCGGAGTTTCGAATGCGCCAGGTGTGTTTATGGAATACATGAATCGTATTTTTCATGATCAGTTGGATCGTTTTGTGGTTGTGTTCATCGACGACATTTTGATTTACTCTAAGTCCCAAGAAGAGCATGTAGAGCATTTGAGAGTTGTATTGTAGATTTTGAAAGAGAAGCAATTATATGCTAAGTTGTCGAAGTGTGAGTTTTGGTTATCGGAAGTGAGTTTTCTTGGGCATGTTATTTCCGGTAATGGTATTAGTGTTGATCCGTCCAAGATTGATGCGGTAATGCAGTGGGAAGCTCCTAAATCAGTTACGGAGATTCGAAGCTTTTTGGGATTAGCCGGTTATTATCGGAGGTTTATTGAAGGATTTTCGAAGTTAGCACTTCCGTTGACTCAGTTGACTTGTAAGGGAAAGACCTTTGTTTGAGATATTTATTGTGAGAAGAGTTTTGTTGAGCTTAAGAAAAGGTTGACAACGACGCCGATTTTGATTTTTCCAGATCCGACGGAATCGTTTGTGGTTTATTGTGATGCTTCCTTGTCCGGTTTAGGTGGTATTTTAATGCAAGATGGGAAAGTTGTGGCTTATGCTTCGAGACAATTGAGAGTGCATGAGAAGAACTACCCTACGCATGATTTGGAATTAGCGGTCGTGGTGTTTGTTTTGAAAATTTGGAGACATTATCTTTATGGTGCGGGATTTGAAGTTTTTAGTGATCACAAGAGTTTGAAATATTTATTTGATCAGAAGGAATTGAACATGAGGCAGAGGAGATGGTTAGAGTTTTTGAAGGATTATGATTTTGGTTTGAATTACCATCCGGGTAAGGCAAACGTGGTAGTTGATGCTTTGAGTCGAAAGTTGGTTCATATGTCAACATTGATGGTAAGAGAATGGGAATTGTTGGAGAGTTTTAGAGATTTGAGTTTGGTTTGTGAGATAACGCCGAGTAGTGTGAAACTTGGTATGTTGTATGTTACGAATGATTTTCTTGCTACCGTGTGTGAAAAGCAAAAGTTGGATTTGAAGTTTGTTGATTTGATGATGAATGAGAATGAGGACTTCAAGGTTGATAATTTTAGAGTTTTGAGATTTCGTGGTCGTATTTGTATTCCCGATGATGTAGAGTTGAAAAAGATGATATTGGAGGAAGGACACCGGAGTAACTTAAGTATTCACCCGGGGGCGAATAAGATGTATCAAGATTTGAAGAAAATATTTTGGTGGTCTGGATTGAAGAGGGATGTAGCTCAGTTTGTGTATTCGTGCTTGACTTGTCAGAAGTCTAAAGTGGAACATCAGAAGCCTAGTGGTTTGATGTAACCGTTGGACATTCCAGAGTGGAAATGGGATAGTATATCGATGGATTTTGTTACGGGATTGCCTAATACGCAAAGAGGTCATAATTCTATTTGGGTGATTGTTGATAGGCTTACTAAATCTGCTCACTTTATTCCGATTGATATTAGTTATCCTTTGGAGAAGTTAGCCGAGATTTATGTTGGTGTGATTGTGAAGTTACATGGGGTTCCTAAGAGTATTGTGTCGGATAGGGATCCTATATTTACTTTGAGATTTTGGGAAAGTTTGCAAAAGGATTTGGGTTCTAAGATGAGATTGAGTTCGGCTTATCATTCGCAGACAGATGGTCAAACCGAAAGGACGATTCAATCATTGGAAGATTTGTTGCGTGCTTGTGTGCTCGAGCAAGGTGGTGCTTGGGATGGTTATTTGGCATTGATTGAGTTCACCTACAACAATAGTTTTCACTCAAGTATTGGTATGGCACCATTTGAGGCTTTGTATGGTCGGAGATGTCGAACACCTTTGTGTTGGCATGAAACTGGAGAGAAGTCGGTAGTTGGGCCGGAGATGGTACAACAAACGACGGAGAAGGTGAAATTCATTCGGGAAAAGATGAGAGTTTCTCAGAGTAGGCAAAAGAGTTATCATGATAAGAGAAGAAAGGATCTTGAGTTTCAAGAAGGAGACCATGTGTTTTTGAGGGTTACACCGATTACGGGTGTGGGTCGTGCTTTGAAGTCGAAGAAGATGACTTCTCGTTTCATTGGTCCGTATCAGATTACTGCACGAGTTGGTGTTGTGGCTTATCGTGTGGCATTGCCTCCGAACCTTTCGAATTTGCACAATGTGTTCCATGTTTCACAACTTCGGAAGTATATTTTGGATCCGTCACATGTTATTCCTATAGATGAGGTTGAAGTAAGAGATAACCTTACGGTTGAGGTTTTACCGATTAGGATTTTGGACCGTGAAGTTAAGAGGCTCAGAGGCAAGGATATCGCGCTTGTGAAAGTAGTATGGAGAGGTGCTACGGAAGGCAATATGACATGGGAATTGGAGAGTAAGATGCGTGAGTCGCATCCAGAGCTGTTTGAATCAGGTAATATTTTCGAGGACGAAAATTTCTAAAGTGAGGGAGAGTCGTAACGCCCCGATTCTGAATTCCCATTTTTATTGAGTCCTTATTTGATTCATTTAAGTAATTATTTTATTTATGTGGAATTTGTGTGTTAATATGTTATGTTTACATATTGAGCTATTTTTGCCGACTTTGAGAGTTTCGGGTAAAAATAGGTTGGATGGTATTTTGGGCATTAGTGATAATGTTAAGTGGATATTTTGTGAGAATTAATTGATAAGTGTGTGGAAAGAATTTGGGAGGAAAGAAAACAGAATATGTGATATAGAGAGAAAAGAGAAAGATAGAAACATTAAGAGGAAAACAAGAGAAAGAAAAGAGGAGGAAAGAAAAGAAGAGAAAGTGGAACAACCTAGAATCATCAAGAACCAACCTTAGCTTGCGATTAATCAGGTAAGAGTGAGAAGTTTTATCATCTTGATAATGTATGTAATCATGTATGTGCTAGATTGGATTTGTTAGATTGTTTTCTATGTTTCCATTTTTAGGTCGGAAGTTGGTTTAATCGGTAGAAACTGAGTTTTATCGGTTATAATCTGGAATAGATGGTGTAGTTTAGTCGGGTGATGAGTGAGCTATGCTACTGGGACTGATTTGGATTTAATCAGTCGATTTTTGAGGTTTTGATGATTTTGGAACAGTTGGGGTTTTCAGGTTTCGTACGTTCGCCAGCATTCGCCAGGCGAGTGGCAGCGAAGCTTCGCCAGGCGAAGCCCAGCGAGTGGGAAGCGAACCTATGGCAGTGGCCAAGATCAGTCTTCGCTGGCATGTTCGCCAAGCGAAGGTGGTAGTGAAGGGGTTCGCCAGGTGAATTCCAGCGAACGTGGCAGCGAACCTATGGCAGTGGCTTCTGTTTGGCTTCGCCAGCGAGTTTGCTAGGCGAATGGCAGCGAGCCTTCGCTGGAGGGCTTCGCCAGGCGAAGGTTAGCGAACTTGACAGCATGTTTTCTTTTCTTGTGTTTCCTATCCGTGGGTTGGTTGTGTGGTTTGATTGCGATCACTCCTTATTTGAGATGACTAATTATATGATGTTATGTGTGTTGTGGGTAGCCGTATGGCGTGAATCCTAGTTTGTGATTTGTGAAGTGTGAAATGTGGTCGTTTGGCAATTTTGTGCATTTACTTGAATTGAATAGAAATGCATGGTGAGATTGATTGTGAATGTAAACCATGTATGAAATTGGTTTGAATGGGTGATGAATATATATATATATATATATATATATATATATATATATATATATATATATATATATATATATATATATATATATATATATATATATATATATATATATATATATATATATATATATATATATATATATATATATATATATATATATATATATATATATATATATATATATATATATATATGTTTTGTGATACATATATTTTGAATGCATAATGGATATATGCGATGAATGTGATGAATGCATGAGTATGTTTGTAAACATGTATGCATTTCAAGAGTGTCATGAGTCATGTTGCATGTGGAGCATCATGGTATGCATTCTTGTGTTGATTGATTCCTCAGTGAATCTGCAGAACCTCGTGTGCCCTTGTGGGGTGTGAGCGATGGTTATTTATTGATTCCTCGGTAAATCTGCAGAACCTCGTGTGCCCTTGTGGGGTGTGAGCGATGGTTATTTATTGATTCCTCAGTGAATCTGCAGAACCTCGTGTGCCCTTGTGGGGTGTGAGCGATGGTTATTTATTGATTCCTCGGTTAATCTGCAGAACCTCGTGTGCCCTTGTGGGATGTGAGCGATGGTTATTTATTGATCTCTCGGTGGATTTGCAGAACCTCGTATGTTGCGATGGTTATATTTGATTCCTCGGTGAATCTGCAGAACCTCGTGTGCCCATGTGGGGTGTGAGCGATGGTTATTTTTGGTTCTTCAATTGAACCTGCTGAAATGAGTCGGTACCGCATTTGCATCTGCATAGAGTCGTGTGTTGGTCTCTATGAGTTGCATGTTGACATCTGTGCATGATGTATGGTGAATAAACATAATTGTAGATGTTTATGTAAATTGTTGATAATTGGCATGAATGGAAGGCTTGAAGATACATGTATGTGTGGATATATATGTATATGTGTGTATGTTTATGAATTGATATAAACATTGTTGATGCATATTGTATATGCTTGGTGCTCTATTTGTAAATAATTAATTGTGAATACATTGCGATGTACGATTTAGTGAGATGAGTTGCGGTGAGAACGCGGAAGACGTTATTGGACGTTATGTGTGTGTTTATATATATATATATATATATATATATATATATATATATATATATATATATATATATATATATATATATATATATATATATATATATATATATATATATATATATATATATATATATATATATATATATATATATATATATATATATATATATATATATATATATATATATATATATATATATATATATATATATATATATATATATATATTTGTGTGTGTGTATATATATATATATATATATATATATATATATATATATATATATATATATATATATATATATATATATATATATATATATATATATATATATATATATATATATATATATATATATATATATATATATATATATATATATATATATATGCATTATGTATTATGATATCGTTTCTCACCCTTCTGCTGTTTTATAATGCTCTATGAGACATTGCAGATTAGATTGCTGGAGTTTTTGTGAAGCGTGACTTCATTCCTTTTTGGTCGGTCGGCTCTGATATGTAGCACCGGGTAGCTAGGGAGTATTTTGATTCTTTTGTGATACATCTATGTTTGTATCTACTGATGAATGTTGATGAAACATGTTGGATGAATATTGTTTATATTGATGATGTTGTAAATTAACTTGAATGATGTATATGTATGTGATTACATGTTTTGGAGGTTATGAAATATTTAGATGTTTCCGCCTATGTTCTAAATATTTTTTCTTGTGGGTGTTGCCCCGTTGTTGCATATCTGTTGAGCAGGTGTTGTACATGTTGAATTTTTGTATAATGTGGCATGCCTCTTTTATACCGTGATTGTAATTATACTCTGATGATATATTGATTACGTGCCTAAATGATTAATTATGTTTATTTGGGGGTATAGAAAGGGGGTGTTACATCGTGCCTACGTACTTTTGTCTGGTACGAAAGATCAGAGCAAACGTAGTTCGGGCTAAAAGGACCACAGGTTGGTTCAACAGTTTTTAGGCCCGAGTAGGGTTAACAGATAGTTCTAGCAGTTGGTGTATGCAGCTCGACCTTTGGAGACTTAGGCATTACCATTTGCGGTAGAACTAAGAGTTAACGACACTCTTTTTGTGAAAAAAAATTCCTTGATTAAGAACCCCAAAGGGTGAAAAAGGTTTGAAATGTTTTTTAAGAAGAAGTGTTTTGAATTAGAGTGTTCATAAATGTATGTTGTAACAAAGTCTAGAACCTAGGATCGAATGCGTCGCATATCGTCCTAAGGATGTATACTAAACACTCTAGGCAATTGAGAGGTGGCCCCTCAACTCCCATTTCCCAAGTATAAGGCTCATGGCACAACATTCATTATCCTTATTAAGTATGTTAGACTTGTTTGAAGATGAGAAGAGAAGAAGGAACACTAATGGGAGACTAGTCAATCCTAAAAGTTATCATGCAAAGTGGACTTAAAGTTGAGCTTGAAAAGGGAAATACCTAATGTTATCATGCATAGTTAGGCACCTAATGTCTATCATAACCTCAAGAGGTTAGAGGACATATGGGGAGTATGGCAAAGAAAAACAAAAGAAGAAGAAAAAGAATAAGAAATGCATATGCAAATGAGAATGCAAACAAAATGCAATACATAGAATGATAGTGGGAGGAAAATAGTGTGAGGCAGTAGCCACCACAAGCTCATCTCAACCAAGCATACATATGGAAATGCAAGAAACAAGAAGAAGAAGGAGAAATATGCATCAAAAACAAACAAACAAGGTGACAAACACAAAGAAAGGGTCCTCATGGATTCATCACTTTATGTAAGCTTCAAATTCCTCCTAAAGAGGCACCAAGCTACCTTAAATGACACTCCAAGGTCATTGTACAGAAGGGAGATGGAAAGTAAAGAGCTCAAAAGCAATATCAAAACATAACAAGAATGAATGCAAGCAATAACATGAAGGAAGCAAGCAAGTATCATTTAGGAGTTCAAGTTGTAAACACAAAAAGAAAGGCATCAAACAACAAGTAATGAACAATATTTTGACCTAAAAATGAACATACAACAAGCTCAACATGTCTAAAATGTGAAACAAGAAGAGTTGAGAGCTTATTGAATCCACAACGGTCATTTCCAATCCAAACTAGGTCAAGCACTTGTGTGAGCTGTCCTATGAGATGACCTAACTTGTAAGTCACTTCAAGAATAGGAAAAGGGCTAAAAAAATATCAAATAAAATGCACAAAGAAACTACACAAGTTGGCAACCAGAGGCCAAGAAACCAAGGCAAATATCCTTTCAAAGCACCATCAAAAGAATTAAATCATTTAGATGTACCACTTTGAAATGGGAGAAACAAGTGCAACAAGAAAAGCCCAAAAAGTCAACCCAAAAGTCAACAACCAGGTGAAAAATGGTTCTCAAAAATTGATCAACTCATCATTGAGATGAGGATCAATTTTTAGTCATTGGATCAAAAAAGAATGAGAGAAATAAATGCAAACACAAAACATGTTTCAATTTAAATCAATTAGAACAACTCCAATACTCAATTCATTTTTTAATTGAAAATAAAATGAAATAAAATAAAATAAAAATATCAAAAAAAAAGAGTAGACATCTCAAAGTTGATTAAAAATATTTTTGGTGAATTTTTGGAGTATTGGAACTATTTTAATTAATTAAAATTGAAAACAGAAAATAAAATAAAAAACAAATGAAAATAAAAAGAAATTGAAAAAGATGCGTGCCAAATAGCAAAAAAAACCAATTCAAACATGGAACTGGGCCCAAACTGGAGTGCAAATAGCACACGCGTGCTAGGCCCACTCAGAAACATCCACAAAATAAAATAAAATCTAGGAATCCTATGCAACTAGTCAAACAAAGCGCACAATGAACCCTCACTCAGGATCACACAATCAGAAAGTCATCAATCAAGTGGCCAATGATGTGCCAGCGAATAAATGAAGAATTCAAATGGAATTTCGTGGAATCAGTCAACTCATCCCCACCATGTGTCTTAATCATATCCGTTGAATGCAAAAGTATTTAGATCAAACGCTCCAGAACAAGACACGAGGTCATCTCCTACCTTCAGCAACCCTAACACAAACCAGCTGGCCGGAGATCACTGTAGATCATCTTCTCCGGCCAAGCTCTACCACGCGCAGCCACCGACAAACATACATACCTCTAAACTCAACCAATTCACACGAAACTTATATCAAAATTGCACTAGAGATCACAAGGATCTCATTTCTGGCCTCAAAACTAACAAAACATGTGTAAATTCCTCAAACCGAAAGCAACAAGTAAGAACATCAAAATTCAAAGTTCACCAAAACCACCTCAATTTAATCCAAAACACATCTAGAGCTCACGTAGATCACAGATCAAGTGCCAAACAAGCAAGATCATGCACAAACAAGCCAAACCAGATCCAAACATAAATGAGCATCATCCAACAATCACAACCAATGCCAGTTCGTTTTACATTTTAATGATCTACATTGATCCTACGTCACAATTATGCAAAAATGGCAGTGAATTGATGCTTAACAAGAGTGTAATGTTGAATTTCAATTACCTAGTGGAGAACTTCCACTGAGCCTTCAAATGGAGCTCAAGCTTGAAGATAATCACCCAAAATCGTTCACTGAACTCCAAGGAAGCTTTCTCAATTCACAATTTCCTCTGAAACAGCTTCAATCTCCAAATTCGAAATTTGAATTTCTCCCACTTTTTGAAAATCGTATTTGATGAATTTGGCTCCAATTTGCACTTCTGAGAGTTTGTTCATGGCCAAAACAATATATATGATGGATCCTGATGATAATTAGGCCCAATCAAAGCCTCTAACAGTCCATACCAAAATCCAAAGAATTGAAAATTTCAAGCTTCATGTACACGAAAATTGCACTCAATTTGGCTCCAAAATGGCTTGAATCACTTGCTGGGATCATTTGGAGTGTGAATGGTCAGGATTGGAGCCTTGTTTGATCTCAATGGTTGAGATTTGTTATGTAACTTCACAATGAAGAAACCTTGAAAATGGCTCACTTACACACCTCAATTCAAAAATGTGAAATTGCCAAAGTGTTTAAAATGATGTTTGCACTCAGAAAATGCACTCATTTGCACCAAAGTGATTTAAAATGAAATAATTCCAATTTTGCCCCTTTAATCCTTTTTCCATGAAAATTCAAATATCAAGACCTCAAACCAAGCCAATTCCATGCCTTCTCAATGCTTGAATAAGCAAATGACACCATTTCGAACAATTTTGATGTTGGAAAAATCTTCATTTGAAGTGTGCAAGTTGGTGAAATGGACCTATAATTTTATGACCTGTAATCTTACGTTCCCAAAATACCCCTAACTTGTAAACCTCATAACTTGAGTTCTATAAATCAGATGAAAGACTTCTAGTACAATTTGGAAAGTTAAGATCAAGACCTACAACTTTCATGTTGGCCAAAAGTTGAGGAGAAACATCCCTCTAGGTCAAAAATGGCTTGGAACTTGGTTGACTTTTGTTGACCAAAATCACATCCCTCTGATGACCTGTAACTTGTCTGGATCATAACTTGAGTTCTATAAATCCAATCAAGGACTTCTAGTACTCAAATTAAATCTAGAAACATGCTCTAAAAGTTCCATGTTGGTCAAAAGTTGAGATGAAACTTGTATCTTGAGATAGGTGGTCTTGAAGTCAGGCACTAAATAGGGGATTTTACCCTGAGAACCCTAATTTAGTAACTTCTCACACACTTAACCCTTGATGAATTAAACTTGAAATGATGTCTCATATGTCTTAACACAACATCCCATGACCATAGAGACTTTGAATTGAGTTTTAATCTCCTTCAATTGCACAATTGACTGAAGACTAGCCAGATGAAACCCTAATTGCAACACCTTCAACTGTAACTCTTCACACTTGGCACAAACACTTGGATGAGCTCCACAATTACCCTCAAGGCACTCCATGAGCTCTCTCAAGACTCTTATACCTATAACCCTGCTTCACAATCCCCTGATGATTTTGAACTGGCCTCCAAGTTAGGAGCTGACCCACACACATCCCTCATTTCTTTCATAAGACCAATGTCCATTCCTGATGACTTGATTACCATCCCAACTTGAGTAGAACCTCTTGCTTAGGCTCAACCCTCTGAAGAGACTCCTCTTTCTATGCACAAACTCTTGATCCCCTGTTCAATGAAAAATGCTATGTAATGCAAATGCTAGAAACAAATGAAATGAAACATAAACCAAGTTAAGAAAAGGTCGAGCAAATTTTGGGGTACAACATCCCCATCTGAAGAGAATTTGAGGCATAAGGAGTATCGGTTGAGGAAGAACCACAAAATCCATCAACTTCTGGGTTTAGGATTACCATCAAAGGAATTTTCCTCAATGGATCCAGGTATTCCTAAAATAAATTTATTGATCCTATAACTTTATACATGTTTGTATGACTATTTTGATTTCGCATAAAATATATGTCATAGTATGTTGAGCATGTATATTGAATTGATTTAATTCTAACAAGTCCCTGCAGATTCGATTTTTTATTACTACAACATTATCAGTACACTTGCTGAGAAGTCATCAATGTCCCATTGGTTTTGTCATTACCGACGAATATACCATATTTTCACCTCGTTATCTCATAAAAATGAGGGGTAAAATAATTTTAAGTTTATTAAATCTAATGTGGATTGCTTATTTCACTAAACCCTATACAAAATATATAACTTCTCAAAATTAGTTTGGAAAATAATTATATGAACAATTATGGTATATTTGAGGAACAACTTACATTGATTAGTGATTTTGAAGCATCCTGCAACTCATTATTCATCTCACGTTGTTTTATAGTTAAAATTTCTTCAATGTTTCAAGTTCTTTATTCAACACTTTCGTTTCTACTAATTCATTCTTGAAAGTATAAAATTTGATGTTGTGAAAAATGAACAAACATGGAAGAAATTTCAACGAAAACTAGAAGTTCTAGAGAGATTTTAATGATAAAATAACATGAGATGAATGATGAGTTGCAAAATACTAGAAAATAATTAATCAGTGTAAAATAAGTTTTAGATACAAGATAAGTTTTCATATGATTATTTCCAAAATCAATTTAATAGGTTATGTGTTCAAACAGGGGTTATTGAAATAAACAACCGACATTAGATATCAAAGTGAGACTTGCACAAAGAATCACAAAAAAACATAATCTCAATATCAATATCTAACTCAAACTCAAACAGAATAACATCAACTAAAATACAACATATAGATTTAAAAAAACTCAATTAAAAAGCACCAACTTACACTAATTAACAATACAAAAAACAATCAACAACATCAAGAACAACAACGTAAATATACAACCTCTAGGGGTTAGGGTCTCAATAACAAGAATAACAATATCAACAAAAAAAACCATCAAGAACAACAACAAAAACAACAAGAAAACCTCTAAAGTTTTAGATCTCAACAACACAACAACAACAACAACAACAACAACAACAACAACAACAACAACAACAACAACAACAACACCACCACCACCAACAATAATAACAACAACAACAATATGACAATAATATGAGTAGTTATGTTTGACGTACCCGATCTTTGAAGAAGAAGTAAAAGAAAATGATTTAGATCTCTGAAAAAGAAACAAGAGCACTAAACACATAACATCTTCATATTGAAGATGATATGTGTTTATGTCTCTCGTTGTTTAGGTTTATTTTGTTAAGGGCTCTTCATTAGGTTTCTGTTTATGTTGTTTAGACAAGTGAAACTGAATGCTACAAGCTAAAGCTATATATAAGAGAAACATATTTACAACGCTTGGAAGAAAATTGAGACTAAAAGTGGCGTTGTTTTTAGATTAAAAATAAAATATTCAAGAAGACACCACTTTTAATGAGATAAAAACATAAACTGAGTCTGATGGGATTCAAAGCATGTACACTGAATTGGTTTACCCCTTAGTTTTCAAAAAAACCGACGAAATATATTATATATTTTTTTATATAAGAAAATAGGGTGCGTCCAAAAATTCTACCTCGATTTTTCAATACGTGAGGTGAAATCATTGTCATGACATGTATTACTTGTAGTAGTGAATGTCATTCTATTGTACTCACTGCAACTATAGTTGAATCCCATCGCGGGGCCTATTAAAACTAACTCAGACCATACTATCACTTAAAATATTTGTTGACATGACCACTGTTCCACAATGGTGAGACAATCCACTAGCTAAAACAATGACAACAATGATATCATAATGGAGATACATGCCCTTATGGAGGAGTTATGTTGCCATAAGAAATCTTACAAGACAACTTTTGCATCTTCTACAACATCAACATGAAATCGACCAACTAGAGGGAATAAATATTCTAGATCCTTAACCCCTTTTCGAGAAAATCTGGAACACGCCAATCCTAGCAAATTTCTAAATGCCTTCGTTCACAACCTTCGACCCGAAGAGTGATCCACAAGTGCATACTATCGTCATCAACACTTATGATGATAATAGGTGTCACTGTTTCCCTAAAATGTAATCTATTTTTGGAATGTTAAAGGAGATGGCATTAGGATGGTACATGAACTTGCCTTAGGTTCTTCGTGACCAGCCACCAAGACCTCTCTAGAAACATGATTCACCAATTCTCTACAAACAAACACCAAAGGCTATCAACGACCAACTTGTTTAACGTTCGCTGATGACACTCTAAGTCCCTATGAGAATATCTAGCTAGATTTCAACGAGGCGACCATTAAAGTGATTAACTCATACCAAAAAATGGTTTTCAGAACTTTTTAGAATGAACCCAAAGCTATAAAATTCAATGACCTCTCTCCCATAATCTCGCAGATTACATTGAAAATTATTATGGTGCAGACTAAATGCTATATAAAGGGCGAGTAAAACATCACCAAGAAGAAGGTTAGGGACGTGAAGGAACACAACATTTAATGGTTTGAATCCTCCCACCAACTCAAGATATACTTCCTGTCATCCATCCATGACAGGAACGCCTTCAAACCCATCAGTAAGCCCATGGAAAGTAACATACCAATCAACACCATGTGAAACAAAATATGGTGTGAAGTGTTCCACATAAAGGTCATCCCCGCCTCCATCATCTCCTAATTTTATTGGTCAAAATATCGTGGCCTATCTCATGACATTTATGTTTCTTTCCAAAGTGTGCATCATGTGTATATGACTTATTGTGATACTCCTCCGGCTATCATGAACTTTGAGGGAGTTGAAAAAACTCAACTAGCTAATTGTTTGTTGTATTCGACTAACAGATAATAATATATTTAGATGTAAATAGAGAGCGATATGAATAATAGTAATTTGAGACTACAATTAAAAAGAATATTGTTGTATACTATGTTGATTTTAATGATAAAATTAGTGTTATCTACTAAAATGACCTTATTAATAATAAATAGTAGAGTAGTTACATCAATTAAAATTTTATCATTAAGGGTAAGTTAGTAAAAAAAAATAATAAATATATCATAGATATTTCAAAGAAATAAATAATTTGAAACAAATAAAAATAAAAAAGACAACATTTATTTTAAAACAGAAAAAAATAATATATAAATACAAATAAATGATTGTCATAGTTTAAATTCTAAATAAATTTATATTTATTTAACTCAATTAAAGAATAAATTACCCACCTACTTATTTCCATTTACGATTAATTCGTTTAACAAGAGCAAGCAAGTTGTTAAAATACGTTTATTTTAATGACTCAAGGTTCAATAATTTTTCTATCAGTCAAGAAAGAGTTCCAATCATTTAAATCCTTTAAAACGAGTTTTTTTGAAAAAGATAATGTAATGCAAGTTGCAGAAGTCGTATACACCAAACTCCTGTGTGTGGTGCAAAAACGATCATAGAAAATTGATGAAATTGTGAGAAAAAGTAAACAATAATCTTGTGCTCAAGACTAGCGTTGCAAAGGATATACAAATTAATAAATAATATATTTTTTATTATAAGAATTAATATAAAAATACTTAATATGAAATTATGGTAAACCATCTGGTCTGGTCTAGGTTTGTTTCATTTAAGTCCGTAAAAAATAAAATAAAATAAATAAAATTAACTTAATTAATTGAGTTTAAGATCTCATATATCTTGTTTATTGACAAATTAGGGAGTTGATGGACTCGTTCATCAAACTTTTTAATACATGTCTTAATAAAAATTAAATATAAATATTTACAATTTTGATAAAATTTAAACTTGTAATAGTAATGATAATTGATTGGACATCTTCAATTCATAATTTAGATATCTTTTATGACAAAGATATGAATATGTAATAGAAAGTCTTCGTGATTAAAAGATTTAATAAAAAAAATAATGGAGGTTATTCGTGTCGAGAGGTTATGATATTGGTCAAATATTGTTTCTATCAAAAATCAAATTTAATATTTTAAACTTTCGTTTCTTATCATAAGTTTGCTCGTTTAATCTTATTTTAAATCAATATTAAGTTGAGACTTTTCACCACTTTTGTTTGTAAACTTTTAATATATATATATATATATATATATATATATATATATATATATATATATATATATATATATATATATATATATATATATATATATATATATATATATATATATATATATATATATATATATATATATATATATATATATATATATCAAAATTATTATTTTAAAAGCTTATTTTTTATTTAAAAAATGTGATTATGGTAGTACTAAAATATTTTTTATTTATATGTTGTGATCCTATTCAATATTTTAAATTTCATTTTTAATTTTTCTTAAAATATTTTTTTCAAATAATGGTTCTTCTAAAATTTTTCTCACACTTTTAGTCTATAATATTAAAATCGTCGCTAAAACTGTTACTAATTCAGTCATTAAATTAAAATCGTCGTTAAAATCGTGTTAATTTTGTTACTAAATTATAAAAACCGTCGTTAAATTACAGAATAAAAAAAATGTGGTTTAAAATTTTTTGAAAAAAATATTTTAAAAGATTAAAAATAAAATTAAAATATTTACAAACACTATAAATATATTTAACCCTATTTATATCATCAATAAGTTAATGGTATTAAATAATCTACTTTTACATTGAACAAGCTTTTAAGTGTTTATGGAAGATGAAGTGAGAATGGAAGATGACTTCTCAACCACGTCACATAACTTCTACTTTAAGTTCAGTCTATCTAGATCAATTGTGATGACGATATTCCAATTGTAGAAAACTTTATTCTTGGTTTAAGAACTTATATAAAATACAAATATTATTTTATTTAACTCTAGGAGTACTGATAGGTTCTGTTTGTACTCCATCCTCTTTTTTTTTTTTAGCGAGTCGAACGAACCGAGTCAATTGATGAAATTGAGTTAAAAATTTCAACTCTACCTCTAAAATAGCGAGTTAAACGGGTTAGTTCTAGCGAGTTAAACAAATTAGTTCGTAAGACTGATCTATTTTACCAATTTTAATATAAATGTTTTTTTTAGTTTAGTTTGCGAGAATAAATATCGTATTTTCTCTTTGACAACAAATTCAAACTGTGTATTAGAAAAATCTAAAGTCTTATATTAACTAGGTTTAAATCTTGAAAAAATTATTATACATAATGACACCTCTTATTTTATAAAATAATTTTATAAATATTGAAATAGAGCTTATCGAATAATAAAATTTGTCGCCAACACTTTATATCAAGCCCAACAATATAAGCCATGAGAGGTTGTATTTAAAAAAACTCAACTCCCACATTTATTAAAGCTAAAATTTAAAAAGAGTTTATATTAAAAGATAACCTTCCTTTTATACAGATGAATGAGGTTAAACTTTAATTTTAATATGGTATCTGAATTAATTGATTAGGTCATAGGTAATCCATTCTTTATATTCACACACCTAGTTTAATAATGTTGAGTTTTGTAGAGATATTTTAGATTAAACTCTAATTTTAATATCATAAATTGAAAAAAAATGTATTTTAAAATTTAAGTCTTCAAACCTAAGATGTTAGTGTTAGCACATGTACATACACAATCTCAGATCCAATGTCTTTGAACAGTCCGAAGAGAAACATAACAGGCACAAGCGAGTAGACGACTTTGTGTAATTTAGCAACCTTCATCGTGTGCAAACAAGAAGCCTCATAAAATGAAGAAGAATAAGAAGCTTCCACTGTTTGTTAGGATCATATTTAGATACTATTAGTTGTAAAATATTTTTCATTCTTGAATTAATGGGATTCAGTTAAATTGTATTAGCCATTAGATTTCAACAGTTTGTTAGGATCATATTTAGATACTATTAGTTGTAAAATATTTTTCAATCTTGAATTAATGGGATTCAGTTATATTTGGGAAGCCATATACTAGGACGCCATCGCCCAACAGATGGGCCATCCTGGTGGAATCTAAGGGATTCGCTCGGGAGGGCCCACGAACGTATGAGCCATGCAAGAAAGAGTCATCGATGACTCCGAGAAGATATGAAGTCAAAAACCTCCCTAGTAAAAAGACCACGTCTAGGGGACTAAAACCCTATGCCTGGGGAATCCTTATTAATCACCATCCCTCAAGGGGATGATAAATTTTCAAGTCAAACATGTTTAATACTACTCAGAGAGCACTACGCTCCTAGTAGCCATAACATAATCAATATAATCGTCTGTCTGCAACTGAGCAGTGCCGGTCACCAACAGGTCCTCTAACCTCACGTGAGTTAGTCCTTCAAACAGCCTCAAAAACCATCATACATGTCCTCCTTTTTATGAGTAGCTAAACCCCTCATTGTTATGGGGTGTCCCTGATTCAGATTTGTAATGAATTCGATTTTCTTTGTGCAATAACAATTTCATATGTTCATATTTGATTTATTCTCTTGATTGTGGTTAATGCTTTCTCTGTTGGAAAAATGAAGTTTGATGTATTTTAACAATTAAGCTAGGCCGTCATTGTTTATGATCTGCTTGAAAATATATTATAGTAGATGTTACCTAGTATATCACCACAAAATTTGCCCATCATTTTCTTATATCTTGACTTATGTTTCATATCATTTTGCATTGACATTAGTGCATAGCATTGGTTATAGACAGGGAATCAAGGTATTTAATTCTACACTCAAAGGAAGGTTTTCATCTTCAAAAGCTCAATCATGGGTTCATGCTCAACTTGGTGACAATCTCAAGTCATAAGGTTCCCTCATCATCAAGACAAGTCTCACAACCATTTGAGTCAAGAATTCAAGCATTGTTAACCTCCTCCTATCTTGTGGATAATTGGACTACGGTTTTTGTTCAAAAGGTATCTGTGGCTAGTTCTTTGGGCAAGAAATGATTATAAAGTTCAATACACATCTTGAGGGTCCTCTACATGGATTATGTGTCATCACAAGCTATCACAAGAGCTTCAATTAGTGGAAATGATCCTAGGATTTCATCTTGTCAACAAAAGTCAAATGTGGTACAATGGGATCAAAATCTTGGATCTCAAGGTCAACCAAGGGTATGTTATGTGTTTTCAAGTGATTTCATGTGTTTGGAACAAGAAAAGTCAAAAGGAAACATAAAATCAGGAGATTGGTTGAATTAGGGTTTTAGTGAAATTTTTCTAAGTGTGGAAAACCCTAAATTCTAGCCATTTTGCAACTTCCATAACTTTCTCATCCTTCATCCAATGGAAGAAAACTTGTTATCAAATTAAAGAGGACATCATGAAATACAAATTTGTGGAAGGAAGCTAGTAAAAAAGATCCATAGTTTGAGAGATATGATGAGCTACAGTTGAGAAAATCAAGATTTTGTCATTTCAACACTTAGAAATTTTTTTAAGTATAGAAATTCAGCTTGAAGTACCTACTTTCAAGCCTACCTTACTTGGTGATAAATTCTTCAAATGACTTTTCCTTGAACATGAAAGTTGTAGAGCATCCTCCAAGATTTCTTTTGAGTACTAGAACTCTTCCATTAGATGTGTAGAACTCAAGTTATGATGTCTCCAAGTCAGGGTTTCAAAGATGTCAAGTTTGACAAGTTTCTAGGTAGATTTTTGGACCAATCTTCGAAGGAATTTTTCACCAAGACCCTAACTCCATCTCATCATCCTTCAAACATAAAAGTTGGAGATCATTCTTCAAGCTTTCTATTTGTTACTAGATCATTTTGATTGGACAAAAACTCATCAAGTTATATATATTTAAAGATTGGTGTTTTATAGTTGCTAAGATAACATTTTAACTTATAATTATTTCAAGTATCAAGTCATTTTTGGGCACATGACTCCAAGGCCAATTCTCACAACTTTCCAAGCCCTGTTTCAAGTTTCCATCAACATAATAAGTGTTCCTCATCATGAGAGATTTCTTTTGAGCCCAAGTTTCAATCAAGAGGAGCCAAATTCATCAAGATATAGTCATACAAGGATGATCATATGAACATGTTTCATGGCATGTCATGTTGTTACTTCATGAAGTATCTTGAACCTATTTTCATGCAAAAAACCATTCCCCTCAAATCCACATGCATCCCACCTCATTTTTCTTACCAAAAACATTACCTAAATGAGCCAAACACATACATTATCCTTGTACCATTTTGAAACCATTTTAGCCAAAAGAAGCAAGAGGACAAAGTTGTCAAACATGTTCGCCAAGGTTGTTCCTAAAGGTAGTAAAAACACTTAGAAGTGGGGGGGTTGAATAAGGGTTTCAAAAACAACTATGATAATAGAAAATGACAAGTTATTTTATCCTGGTTCGTTTGAACTCAAACTACTCCAGTTCACCCGACCAAGGTGATTTTGCCTTTCTCAAACAAGGACTTAATCTACTAAATCAAAATCTGATTATAGTGATATCACTAAGACAAACTGTCTTAGTCTTCTCAAGAATCCTAACCACAACTTGGTCTCTCAAGGAACTTTTACAAGGATGAAATACAATGTGTTTAAGTGCTTCTAAAAAGCTATTATCACAACTGTGATTTTTACACAAAATGAAGAACAAATAAAACAAGTATGTTTGTTGAAGAAAAGTTGTTTGAATATGTTCTTTGATTGTTTTGTATTCCATCAATCTTGAAATGATGTTGAAGACTTGCTTAAATAGACTTCACATCCATTTCTCAAAGAACGTGCAGCTGTTGCCTTTTGTCTTCTTTGACTTTTCCTTCACAGAAGAGGAATGTTCAGACATATCCTTTTTGTCTAAATTTTTGTGCCATACACGAATGAGGAATAGTGTCGTTGGTAGACATTGGGTTTAGCAACGAATCTTTCTTTAACAATATATTTTCAAATGAACAGATATGAAAAATGATCTTGCATCAGATCCTCTGATGATGTTCCATGTTCTTCTTTATCAGAGTCACTATATCCAGAGTTATGCAGCAAAGTGCTTAGCGGGAATGAATGATCAGAGTTGACTTGATTCTCAGAGCCTCTGTAGGTTGCAGTGTTGAGTTCTTACAGAGTCTTCTGAATATACTGGATCTTTATACTCTGCGCTCAGAGTCTTCTGTAGGTAGCGCTTCAGAGTTTTCTGTAGGTTTGCTCAGAGTCTTCTGTGTTGCGCTTTCTACGCTCGAAGCTTTGCGTTATCTAATGGTCAGAGGAATTCTTTTTGTCTTCAGATGAATATTTATTTGATATCTGAAACAAAAACACTTGAACAAAATTAGAGTATATATTTTCTCTATACAAAATTTCATTAATGTTATCATCAAAATATTGAGATATATTAAGAACCAATCTGTGTTCTAACAGCTCCATCCACTCTTCCATTTTCTGACCACTCTTGTCTACTAAATGACAGCTACAACAACTAAAAACCATGAGCCATTAAAACCATATTCCCACCATATTCCACATTTTTAATTTCTTACAAAAAAAGCCAACCAACATTTTTAACCATAGTAACTTTGGTTTTACTCACTAAGACCACCACATAAATACTAAAGAGTGAACCTTAGGGCAAAGAAGAAGGGATTCAGCAGCCTAGAACCACAAGGGCTCTCTCACTTTAACAATCTTGTTTTCTTATATCTGATTTATTTTCTTAACTGTTCTTATTGCCTTCTCATCCAAACAAACGAATTTTGATGTATGTGAAACAATTAGGTTGGACCGCCATTGTTCATGATCTGTTTGAGAATATATTGTAGTAGATATCACCTAGGACTAACCCTATAGTAACCAGAGCATTCTTGATATTATAATGCTTGATTTCAATCGTGATTTTCTATGGACATATTAATTAGGTTGATTGATAAGATGTTTTCTCACTAAGGACTTAGCAGTAAACGCCCTTAAGAACTGGTAGTCTTTTAATTAAATAAGTTGTTGCACTGTGAATTTGAAATCATTAAATAATTGAATCATACACCTTCCCTAGCATACTACTCATATTTATTTTCACCGTTCACGCACTTTATTTACTTTATTCCTAATTTCTTTTATAATTTTACCAAAAAATCTCAAAAACCCTGTAGCTTTTGTTCAATTGAAATTAATCCAGAACCCTGTATCGTCAAGCAGTCCTTGAGATTGATACTGGGGATTTCCCCTTTTTATTACTACATTGGCAGATTAATACACTTGATAATTTATTGATCAAGTTATTGGCGCTATTATTGGGGAGGTGATAGATAAATTGGTAGTTAAAGTTATTCAGAGCCAAGTCCCTAAGTTACCTTTGGAAAGATTTCTTAGTTTGTCAGGCGAAGAAATATAGGATAATGAGGATGAAAAAGAGAAGGAAGTGTTAGCCATGTTGGATGCACAACCACCTTGGTCGAGATCCAAACCACACCGGTGGGAGGATTTAAGAGCTCCATAATAAGTTGAGACTAAAAAGGAAGCAGAAAAAGGTAAGGGTATAGAATTGAAGCAATTACCTAAAAAATCTGAAGTATGTCTTTCTGGATTCTAAAAAATAATTGTCCTGCAATAATAAGTTATGGGTTACAAGCGAAAGAAGAGGAAAAATTGGTACAAGTGCTAAAGAAATACAAGAGTACTATGGGATGGACCATTGGAGACTTGAAATGGATTAGCCCCATAGTATGCATGCATAAAATAATAATGGAGGATAATCACAAACCAGTGGTATAACCCCAAAAAAAGGCTTAATCCAACAATGAAGGAAGTTGTGAGAAAAGAAGTGGTAAAGTTTTTGGATGCAAGGTTGACCTACCCTATTTCTGACAGTTCATGGGTGAGTCTAGTAATGGTATAACCCTAGATTGGTCGCTTCCTTTTGAGATCATGTGCGGTTCCAGTGACATTATTGTGGGGGAGATTTTAGGACAAAGGAAGGACAAACTTTTTCATGTGATTTACTATGCTAGTCATGTCCTTAACTCGGCTCAGATGAATTATACAACTACCGAGAAGGAGTTGTTGGTCGTTGTTTATGCTTTTGAAAAATTCAGATCTTATTTGCCAGCGTATAAGATTATTGTTTATACTGACCATGCTACTTTAAAGTAGTTTTTTGCTAAACAGGAATCCAAACCCATAATGTTGTGATAGATATTCCTTCTTCAAGAATTTGATCTCGAAATCTGAGATGAAAAAGGTTGTGAGAGTACATTTGTAGATCACTTGTCCCGCATGTCCCCAATTGGTGAAACAAAGGAGGAACACCCAATTCATGATGCATTTGTTGATGAGCACCATGGTTTGTAGACTGTGCAAACTATTTGGTAGGTGGGGTGATACCTGATGATTTTGATTATAACAAGAAGAAAAATGTTTTACATGATTGCAGGTTGTATCTGTGGGATGATACATTCCTATACAAAAGGGAAGTGGAAGGGTTGATTAGAAGATGCGTTTCGAAAGAAGAGCAACGAGATATACTGAAAGCATGTAATAATCAAAGTATGGAGGACACTTTAGTAAAGATAGGACAACATCAAAAGTTCTTCAGTCAGGCTTATATTGGCCTACTTTATTCAAGGACGCTCATTACATAGTCTGAGAATGCGACAAATTTCAGAGGACAGGTAAAATATCAAAAAGGAATCAGATGCCTCAGAATGCCATGTTAGAGGTAAAGTTGTTTGATGTATGGGGGATAGATTTCATGGGACTTTTTCCACCATCTTTTGGGAAGAATTACATCCTGGTTATGGTGGATTATGTCTCAAAGTGTGTAGAAGTTATAGCATTACCCACTAATGATGCTAAAGTGGTGATGAACTTTTTGAGAAACTATATATTTTCATGGTTTGGGGTACCAAGATCATTGATCAGTGATAAAGGCACCCATTTTCTAAACAACTTGATGGAAAATCTGTTGAAGAAGTATAATGTGAAGCACAAGATTGCCACTCGTTATCACCCTCAGACAAGTGGGCAAGTTGAAATGTTGAATAGGCAAATAAAGCAGATTCTTGAAAAAATTGTTAGTGTTTTTTTTAAGGACTGGTCAATCAAGCTGGATGATGCATTGTGGATGTACAGAACTGAGTTTAAAACACCCATAGGTATGTCACCATATTAGTTAAATCATGGAAAAGCATGTCATTTACCACTCGAGTTAAAGCACAAAGCATTTTGGGCTTCTGAATTCCTCAATTATGATCTTTTAAAAGCTGGTGAATCCCGAATTCTTCAACTCCACGAGTTAGAAGAGTTTAGGAATCAAGCTTATGAGAATGCCAAAATTTATAAAGAACAAACGAAAAAAGTGGCATGATCAAAAGATCCAGAGAAAGGAATTTTAGGAAGGACAATTGGTTTTGCTTTTTAACTCCAAGTTGAAGTTGTTTCCAAGAAAGATGAAGTATCAATGGTCTAGGAAGCGACTTGGTAGAAGTTGTTCGACTAAGAGGGTAGAACGGTAAGTTATCGAGTTATGGACGTTAAAAAGCACTTCTTGGGAGGCAACCCAAGGGAGGTATCTATTTCTTTTAACTTATGTTTGGTATTTATTTCTTGTTTTGATTCATGTTGCGTCAGTGGCAAGCCAGCTCCGAAGAAAAAGACATAGAAAAAATTTGAAAAGTGAATTCTTTTTTAGAAAATCACATGTCCTGCCCATACGCGTAAGGCCCTATGCATTACGGGTATGGGCCTGCAAATATGGTGCATTCTCTGTTGGAAAACGTAGCCTATGTGTAAGGGAAGCCATACGATGTCTGATGTTATGTATAGGGTAAGTCAATACGCGTACCTTACGCGCAATGCAGGCCATACGTGATCTAGTATGCAACCTGAGTATTTCAATTGAAAAACCGTCTGTAACATACGTGTATGCCACCCTATTACGCGTATTGCCTACGTATATTACGCGTATGACCTATTTTTCCATGTTTAAATACTTTGTTCGTACATTTCCTGTCATTTTTTTTCCAGTTTCAGTTATGCCTTTTTTTTTTTCGTATCACCTTGTTTCTCTGTTGGTTTTTACTTATTTGTCCAAATTTTTACACTTCTACACTGATACCCTAATGGCTTCTCCATCTGATGAACATCAAAGATTTAGATCTAAAATGCATGTCGAGCATTACAAAGCCATCTTAAAACGCAAGGTCATTAAAGAGAAAGTGTGGATCTTAAAGCTTGATGAACTCCTAAAGGTAACTGTTGTGCTAAAAAAGAAAAATCTGACTTATCTCAACTCCCGGATCCAACCGATAGCAAGAGAATTAGTAACGACATTTTATGCCAATACTTATAGAGCACCGGACGACGAGTTTGCTGATGTTACGAAGTTGGTATCCTAGGTCCGGAGGAAGAAAATTGACTATGATTGGTAGAAAATTAACAGGGTACTGAAGTGCAAATTCTGGGAGTCTCAATGCATTTTTCACTCGATGAAGACGTCCGACCGATCCATCTGGACATTTGATGAGATACGTCAGTTGTTAACCCAGTCATGTAAAGATTGGCAACCAACAATGAAGCGGACTCCATCTAAAATGCTCGTTGTGGACTTAACCCTAATTCTGAAGGCATGAGCCTATTACATTCATTACACTTTGAACACAAACCAGAGTGGCTCTAATTTGATTGCTGAGAGAGCCTTTACACTGTACTTTTTTCTCAAGAACAATCCTGTCAACATAGGAAGGATCATTGTTGGAGACATGGACGATATTGCTCAGTCACAGAAGAAGTCATTGGGGCATGCCACTGTGATATTATTATTATGTCAGAAGGCAGGGGTAGATGACTTGGAGAGTAGGCAGATGTTGAAGCCGACACTTTCTTTAGATCCTTCTTGGATGAAGGAGAACACAATTGAGAGAGAGGAGCAGAGACCACTTAGGCATCCACATACATCTGTGGCAGGACCTAGCGTCCCACCTAGGTATGATACATTTTATTGAGTGTCGCTGGCAACTCCGATTGTTGAAGATGAGGACTCACAGGCACATATTGACCGAATGACCCAGTTTTGTTTTATGCATGATATGTGTGCACACGTTGGGATACCTGGCCGCTACCTGACTCACCAGGTTGACACATGGGCAACTGCTCAGCAATTTCGAGATCGATTCTCAAGAGATCTGCTAGCTCCTCATTATGGTCGATACAGGTACCCTAGGATGGAAACTCGGATTCAGTTAGGAGGACCAGTCTCTCAATAGCCCTAGACTCATTAGAATCCCTTCCGGCATTCACCTCAGCAACATCATACTCCTCATAGGCAACTAGGAATGATGTCCCCTTTATCAGCTTTTGTGCATGGAGCTCAAGGGACTGATTCGACTGATTTCATAGACTGTGATGTGGATATGAGGGATAGAGATGTTGATAATGCAGCTTAGATATCAGTTGTATTTTCAGTTTATTTTTATGTTGCTTTTTCACTTTCGTTTATTCTATTTTATGTTATTTTTAGTTAAGTTTCTCATTATAGGTTTATTTTTTTAGCTTGATTATAATAGCCCTCTTTGGGCTTAAAGTTTTAATGAATTTGGTTTCAATTAATATAGTGTGTTTGGTTCTTTTGTTTGAGCAACTGATGATTTCTAGCTATAGTGGTTGATAAGATGCACTCCGACTAAATGCTTGCACGTCCTCTGCTTTTTGATCCCCCAGTTTTGATACTTCTGGAAGTGATTGGTCGTGATTTGCTTGAGCGATACTAACAGAGAATAATGCCGGCCATTATTGAAAGTGAAGTTGCATAACACAAGAGGTACTTTGAAGTTTGTCAGTTTTACCCAACATGGTGAGATCAGAAAAAGTAAAACATGATAGTCATCATGAGAAAGTATTCAGGTATGTCTTTATCCATTAGAGTTTGCATATGTTCTCTTCAAATGTTAAGTACATTGTCACACACACTGAGGCACGTTATATGTCTTCACCTCTAAGCCTTTCTAGCCATCCCGATTATTATTAGCCTTCATTAACCCACTTTGAGCCACTATCCCCATTATTTGTTATCATTTCATCACATCATGAACCCATGGCCTAAACACTTCTCTAACCTGTTCAGAGTTTTATCTTTTGTTTTAATTTGTGTTTCATTCTAAGTTTGGAGTTATTGTTGGAATAGAAACCTTTAAGTTTGGGGTAACTATGCAGTTGTACAAAAGGTGAGTGCACCTGAGAAAGAAAAAAAAGAAAATAATAATAATAGGATGAAAAAGAGCTTAAATGAAAAGAAAAAGATAAATAACATTCAGGAGCACTCACCAAAATGAAAATCCAAGTGAATGATTGAGAAATCTGGACCAACTGACCGAGGAACAACAATGCTTAAGAGATTTCATCAGTGATACTTTGGAATGATCACACTGAAAAATGATTACAATACTCTGAACCAGTAGCCTTCTCATCCGTATATTATCCCATTATAGCCCTGCCCCCTTACGACCCGAAAGACCTCAAATAGTGTGTGTGGTATGCATTTTGATATGAATAGAGATTTTATTTGAGCTTATCATGTGATATTGTGTATCGTGAATTGAGAGTATAAACACTTAAACCTCCAAGATTCATGGTGAAAGTGTGAAATAAGCTGACAGGTGAAAGAGTACTTCGAAGTGGAAGTATGGCCAAACAATCAAATATGGTAAGAAAAGAGAACTGAAGGTAGCAGCAAGAGCGAATCACAAAAGATCTTAGAAATATTGTGATACAGTTGAATTTTCAGTTATTTGGGGGTCGCAAGATCTTCACGGGTCCTAAATATTGCGTGAGGACAAGCAAAAAACCAAGTTTAGGGTTGTGATCAACCACCATTTATGCTAGAAGTCTTATCATTTATGCGATAAGAAACCAGGTGAACTGTAGTATTTTAGTCTGAATTCTTGAGTTTTTGAGTCAGTTTGTGTCATGTCAGTATTTTTCTTGGTTTGAGTTTCTTTTGACTATTTTTACGCATTCGGTATGTGTGTCATGTTGAATACAAGTACGAAGGTACAAGGGATCGAGGATCGGATGCAAGACCAGACCAGAACAAGGAGATAGAGAAAAGAAGAGAAAAAGTCACATTTTCTTCCAATACGCATAAGGACAATCCATTACGCATATTGCTTGGCCTTCATACTCGTATCATACGAGTTCTAGAAGAAGGGAGTACAAAAAGTGCTTCTTCCCATACTCATAACAATTAGGGCATTATACGTAAGGACATTGCCTGAGAGGTTGGCAGGAGGGCTTACGCGTAGAGTACTGTTGCAGGAATAATGCATTACGCGTAACAGGCAGGGCATTACGCGTATGAAATCCCAAAAATTCAGGAAGCCCAAAACGTGTCTATTTAACCCTAAAACGCGACTTTTTGAGGGTTGGACAATTTTACACAGCAAAAACACATTCTAAAGGCTGGAGAACTCAGATTTTCGATGTGGATTCGTATTTTTAAGAGCTTTCCGCGATTGATGACCTGTTCATTTAAGACTTCTGTGATGACAACAATCTTTGTTATATTTTTCATTTTTTTTTATGAGTAGCTAAATCCCCCAATGCTAGGGGGTGTCCCTGATTCTGATTTGTATTGAATTCTCTTTTATTTATGCAATAACAATCTTGTTTTCTTATATTTGATTTCTTCTCTTAACTGTTCTTATTTCCTTCTATGTCGGATAAACGGAGTTTGATGTATGTGAAACAATTAGGTTGGACCACCATTGTTCATGATCTGTTTTAGACCATGTTGTAGTAAATATCACCTAGGACTAGGGATGCCCTATAATAACCAGATCATTCTTGATATTATAATGTTTGATTTCAACTGTGATTTTCTATGGACATAGTAATTAGGTTGATTGATAAGATGTTTTCTCACTAAGGATTTAGGAGTAAACGCCCTTAAGAACTGGTAATCTTTTAATTAAATAAGTCGTTGCACTGTGAATTCGGAATCATTACATAATTGAATCATACACTTTCTCTAGAATACTACTCATATTTATTTTCACTGTTCACGCACTTTATTCACTTTATTCGCAATTTCTTTTATAATTTTACCAAACAATCTCAAAAACTCCAAAGCTTTTGTTTTATTGAAATTAATCCAGAACCTTGTATCATCAAGTAGACCTTGAGACCAATATTGGGGATTTCCCCTTTTTATTACTACATTGGCAGATTAGTATACTTGTTAATTTACCGATCAGTAGAATTGCGTTCTAATTTTTACAGGTCTGAACGATCTCGCTTAGCGAGGGTGAGTTTGCTTAGCAAGGACTCGTTTAACGAGCTACTGTGTTTGCTGAAGCGAGCATGACAAAGTGAGGGTTCTGGGTTTCTATAAGTCTCGTTTAGTGAGCGATTCATTTCTCAGCAAGATCTTGCCTAATAAGCAGAAGTCTCACTTAGCAAGAGTGATAACGCAACATTATTGATTTTGTGTCGAATTGTCGATTTGCTTCTGATTCTAGAGATTGTTGGTTGATGTTTGGGTGTGTTCAATAAGAGGGATTTATATGCTTGAGTATGGTGTGATTATATGTTCAATGTGTGAATATATATATCGTGAATTGTATATATAATTATGTGAATTATTGTACATGCTTTTCTATTGATTGATGAACTGAGTAGTTCGAAGTGAGAACCAATCATATTATTCCAAGCTCATAGTGGGGGCTTAGAGCTCAGAGTGGGGGCTCGAGGTTCACAAATGATTGGAACCCAGTTTGTATGAAGAATCAATTGTTGAGTCTGTACTTGTTGGTGCGGTAACGCAGCAAGCAAAAAATATCAAGTACCCAGTTTTGTCGTCTCCACAAGGATCGGTGCGATACGAACACCGTTCAATGTTCTCCATATTTCTAAGCCCATTGTTCAAAATTTTTGGTTTAAAAGATTCAAGGAACCATGGATAAAAACAGAAAACATAAAGACGGAAAATATAAAGTAAAGACTGAAATATAAACGGAGCCTTGTTGGGATTGGATCTCATCAATTGATAACACATGCATTCTTCTGATTAAGTTAAACACAACGCAGACACTCGTCTAATACCCTTACGTATCACCCATGACAGAGGTCATCTCTAAAGAAACGTCGAAAGAACAACCGTGTTGTCTCATTGGTGATGTCTCATCCAACAAAAACACAACACAGAGCATTAAGAACTAATACTCATGCAAATGCTAAGCCTAAACCTATGTCTAGCATTTAGGACCTAACAGGTAATCATCCTAGATCAAGATCTGAAGAGTATATGTCTATCACGGTTCAAATCAAAGATAAACAGGTAAGCAAAGATGACACCCATATCGGGTAAACGATTGTTTTGCATAAAACACAATGATCATAATACGTACATACGCTTAACCCTTTTTACATGTATTCACCTAATCTGGCAAATGGTTGTGAACATCGTTCTTCATCACTATTATCACGTACTCGCATAATATCGTATTGATCCTACTCATGCTACCCATGCTACTTAATCAACATAATACCATAGAAGATACAATGAATATCAACTTACAAAACCATGTCAAAAGTTTGTTCTATGATAGAAGAAAATCTGAGATCAAAGATGTGAAACGGTTTTGTCAAGACCCACAAATAAGCAATCAAAGATAATCAATCAATAGAGAATCCAAACTAGTTCACAAGCATATACTAGATGAAAAACATAAGGTATCAAAAGATTACATCCAAACTCCAACAAGAGATAAAAAGATCTTACCTCCTCCCTCTTAGGGTTTTGTGTTTCTCTCTCTAAAATAAATGAAGAGAGATAAGTTCTGATGTAGAAAAAGTTATGTAAGTGCTCTTGATTGGCTGCATTTTGTGGCAAAACTTTAGAGTATGCATGTATGTCATACTGAATGTTAGGACATACTTAATAATGTGTGTGCAGGGTAAGTTAACTATAAGTTAACTTAAGTTGAATGTCATACAAAATGTCATAACACTGAACGTATGACATCCAGCGGGCAAGATTATTTTTCTGGTATCTATAAACCAGGAAACAAAATAGGAGCTCAAGCTGGATATCAGGAGACTTTCTAGAAGCCCTAGGCGGACTAGAATATCCCTGAGTTAAGTGGCAAGTGTGCAGATCATTGAAATTAGGTTTGTGATGGATAAAACCTATTTTATGCACTTAGGCCCAAAAGGACTGACAGCTGCTATAAAGAATAGAAGAAGCAATCCTGAATAGCAGCACTTGACAACAGAAGAATATAGAGTGCAAATTAGGGAGTCCTTGTAAGTGAAGAAGGCTAGTCTTCACGTGTGAATTTTGTCTAGGAGTACTTGTAATCCAAGAAATTGTCTGGTTGATGATTGGATTGGTTAGGTAGATTCTAGGTTGTGTCTCACTCAAAGCTGTGAAGCAAGAGTGTGTGAGTTCCTTGATCAAAGTTGTGAAGCAAGATCAAGGTGTGTATGAAGTGTTTCTTCATATTGACTTCTGTAATTGGTTGATATCACTGTTGTGTGATTGAGGGGGAGTGAGTGGGTATACTCAAGTCTAGAGTGTCTCTAGGCTGAATTGTCATTAGGTAGGTTTTAAGTGAGGAGTGCAAACTGTGTTGTTTGACTCTGAATTAATTCTGCTAATAGTGAAGTTCCTCCCTGGCTTGGTAGCCCCCAGATGTAAGTGTTGTTGACACTGAACTGGGTAAACAATTGTTGTGTTATTTACTGCTTTTATTATTCCTGATTATTAGCTGTTAAGTAGCAGATGTCACAGTTGATGTTATAACTTTGAGAATAATGTAACACCCCCTTCTATACCCCTAAAATAATGCAAATAAACACTTATTCACATATATAAAAATTCATCAGAGTATATTTATGACATGGTATAAAAGAGGCGCATCACATTATCCACGAAACGAAAACATAAACAACACCTGCTCATAGAGATATGTAACAAAAGGGATAAATCTCAACTAAAAACCAAGCATAGCTCTTAAAACCCACATATCAATGTTTTAATTAAAGCGGAAGACTAGAACATTGTATTACTTAAAACATGATATCATAGAAATACACATCATCAAGTTTGGTTCACAATATCATTCATGTTTTACAAAACATCATTAGCTGATACATATACAATGTATCACAAAAGAATACTCAACAAGCCTAGCTACCCGATGTTACATTATCAGAGCAACCGACTCAAAAGAATGAAACTATACTTCGCCAAAAGAAACCTCCAGCAACCTAATCTGCAATGCCTCATAGAGTATTATAAAACAGCAGAAGGGTGAGAAATATTATCATAATAATCAATGCATATAATTATATACACATACACAATACGTAATGTACATACTCCACATTTTCTCACCATAATCCATTGTAGTTCATTATACAATCACAACATGCACACACACAATTATACATAGTCCACAATTTCCACACACAAGCATATTTCATACAACAATGACATTCATGCGATGTAACTCAATACAACTCAATGCAAACTCATGCCATGTGGTACCAACACTTGTTATCTTTTTTCGGTTTACAATAAACCGGGTCCACTTTTCTAGACCGATAACCACCAAAAGCCCGTCCTCTAAGCTTTCAAACCCACTCTTCTAGGCTTGGGACAAGTCACTAGTCTCCACGAAACTAGCAAGCATTGCCTCTTGACTAAATGATGCATATGCAATCAACAATCAAATGCACTTAAGACCGACATCTTAATCTCATGCATTCAAATAATTCATCTCTTCAAGAATTATAACAACGATTGCACACACAACATATTCACATATATCATTAATATATTTTCAAGCAATGCACACATATACACAATATGTTCTCATGCATTCTCAATACATTTTTAATCACATTAAAAAATGTATAACATTTTGTCAAAAGACCATAATTCAATTAATTCAACAATCTAGGATTCACGCCATAAGGCTACCCACAGTATAATACATCTCGGCATAATCGATGCCTCGAGCAAAGGAAAATAATCATAATTGAGTCGGAAATCAGACCTCGGATGGAAACATTAAAGAAAACACATTTTGTTACCTTCACTACCCTGCTCGCTTAGCGAGCTCCTAGCGAGTATTCGCTACTTGTTCGCCCAGCGAACAAGCTCGCGAAGGCAAACAGAAGCTACTGACTTTGTTCGCTACCTCGCTCGCTCAACGAAGGCATAGCGAAGCTTCGCTACCCCCTTCGCTACCAGGGAACACCACAAAATTCATTATGTCCAAGTATGGGACCATTCGCTACTGGCTTGCTACTAGCTCGCTTAGCGAACGTTCGCTACCAGCTCGCTCAGCGAACACGCTAGCGAATGTCTGCGAACTCAGAATTTCTCACTGTCCAACTCCCACCAAACTCTCCAAACCAACCGATTCTCACCGAACAAGTTTCGTAACCTTAGTATAACATCCTCCGACTAAATACTACCACTTATTCTCATTTTCCGCCGTGAAAACTCAGATTCTACCGATTAATCCATTTATGCCCTAAAATGGAAGTTGTAGAAAAACATCCAATACTCTAACCCAAGCATACATATTCATATACATTGTTAAGATAATGATATTTCACACCCTTACCTTGATTAATCCAAAGCTTGAGAGTTGTTCTTGATGATTCCAAGTTCTTCCCTCTTCTTCTTCTCTTTTCTCCTCTTTCTCCTTCTTTCTCTATTCTTTCCTTTATGTTTCTATCTTTCCCTTTTCTTTCCACTCTCCTTTTTAATATGTCTTTCTCTTCTAATTCTCTCCAACATCTATTAATTCATTTAATTAATTACCCATCAATTAAATAATTCTCATTAACCCATTAATTAATGTAAATAATTAATTAATGAAAAATCGGGCTATTACAACTCTCTCCCACTTTAGGAATTTTCGTCCTCGAAAATGTTACCTGATTCGAACAACTCTGGATAAGATTTCCTCATCTGGCTCTCCAGCTCCCACGTTACATTCCCACCAGCCGGTCCTCCCCAAGCGACCTTCACCAAAGCAATCTCTTTGCCTCGAAGTTGCTTCGACTTTCGATCCTCTATCCGCATAGGTGATGTCTCCAAAGTCAGGTTATCTCTCACCTGTACATCATCTACTTGGACTACATGAGACGGATCCGGAATGTATTTCCTCAATTGAGATACATGGAACACATCATGAAGATTAGCAAGAGATGGCGGCAAAGCAACATGATAGGCTACCTCTCCTACCCTCTGCAAAATCTGAAAAGGACCAATGAAACGCGGCATCAACTTACGCGACTTCAATGCCCTACCAACACCAGTCATAGGAGTGACTCAAAGAAACACATGATCTCCCTCTTGAAATTCGATTGCTTTCCTCCTCTTGTCATGATAACTCTTCTGACGACTCTGGGAAATCCTCATCTTCTCTTGAATCATCTTAATCTTGTCGGTAGTATCTTGAACTAACTCGGGTCCAACTACAAAACTCTCTCCTGACTCATACCAACATAATGGCGTCCTACAACGTCTACCATACAAGGCCTTAAAAGGTGCCATACCGATGTTCGAATGAAAACTATTGTTGTAAGTAAACTCAATCAAAGGCAAGTAGTTATCCCAAGCTCCTCCCTTCTCCAATACACAATCTCTCAACAGATCTTCAAGTGATTGAATCGTTCTCTCCGTCTGACCATCTGTCTGAGGATGATAAGCTGAACTCAAACGCAACTTCGTACCCAAAGCACTCTGCAGACTCTCCCAAAATCTCGAAGTGAACCTTGGATCTCGATCTGACACAATGCTAGACAGAATACCATGAAAACTGACAATCCTCTCAATGTACAACTTCGCCAATTTCTCCAATGGATACTCCATGCGCACAGGGATAAAATGAGCAGATTTGGTCAATCTATCCACAATAACCCATATGGCTTCAAAATTACTCTGTGTCCTCGGTAAACCGGACACAAAATCCATAGAAATGCTATCCCATTTCCATTCAGGAATAAACAACGGTTGCATCAAACCTGAAGGTTTCTGATGTTCAATCTTCGACTTCTGACAAGTCAAACAAGAATACACAAACTCTACAATATCCTTCTTCATACGAGGCCACCAAAATATTTTCCTCAAATCTTGATACATCTTAGTAGCACCCGGATGAATACTCAATCCACTACGATGCCCTTCCTCAAGAATACTCTTCTTCAGCTCAACAATGTCAGGAATACAAACTCTATCACGATACAACATAATACCATTCTCATCAATCCGAAAATCACCACCTTGGCCTTGATTGATCAAAGTCAACCGATCAACTAAGCTCAAATTTGATTCTGTCCTTCTCGGATCTCGTCCAGAATACCACTAGTAAGTTTCAACATACCAAGCTTCACTCCATAAGAAGTCCTTTCACACACCAAACTCAAATCACGAAACTGCTCAATTAATTCCAACTCTTTCACCATCATCATCGAGATATGCAATGATTTCCTACTCAATGCATCTGCTACAACATTCCTTTACCGGGATGGTGATTCAAACCAAAGTCATAATACTTTAGAAATTCTAACCATCTTCTCTGTCTTGCATTCAATTCCTTCTGATCAAAGAGGTGCTTCAAACTCTTATGATTACTAAACACCTCAAATCTCGAACCAAATAAATAATGCCTCCAAAGTTTCAACACAAATACAACGGCGGCCAACTCTAAGTCATGTGTCAGATAATTCTTCTCATTTACTTTGATTTGCCTCGAAGCATAAGCTACAACTTGGTTATTCTTCATCAACACACCTCCCAAACCCATCAAAGAAGCATCACAATACACAACAAACGGTTCTTCCGGATTTGGCAAAATCAAAACAGGGGCCGTCGTCAATCTCCTCTTAAGCTCTTGGAAACTTCCTTCATACTTGGCATCCCAAACGAAAGCTTGACCTTTCCGAGTCAACTGCATCAACGGCGATGATAGCTTAGCAAATCCTTCAATGAACTTCCGATAATAACCGGCCAACCCAAGAAAACTTCTAATCACAAAAACTGATTTCGGAGTCTCCTATTGCGATATGTAACAGCCCAAATTTCATTAAATATTTAATTGTAGTAATTAATTTATTTAGTGGGATTTTATTAATGTTGGAAATTAATTTTTATTAATTGGGATTAATAGAGAATTGAGAAGGAAATTGGAAGGAAGGAAAATAAAGGAATTATATAAGAGAGAAAGAAAAGAAAAGAAAGATAGAAAACATTTGGAAAGAAAGAGGAAAGAAGAAGAAAGGAGAGAAAGAGAAGAGAAGAAGAGGAAAAGTGGAAATCATCAAGAACCAACATCAAAGCTCCGATTAATCGAGGTAAGGGTGAGAAATGTTTCTATTTGATCATTGTATGATGTTATGTATGTTGGGTTGGGGTTTTGGTAGAGTTTTCATCACTTTCCAATTAGGGCAAAAGTTGGAATAATCGGTAGATTGATGATTTAATCGGTTGAAAATGAGTAATAATGCCGTAGAATAGTCGGGTAACATGTGTTGATGCTGTTTGTACTGATTTGGATGTTCAAGAGTTGGTGGATGGTGGAATGGTGAAGGAGGGACAGAGTGTGGTTCTGTTCTGCGCAGGTTCGCTGGCTCTCGCCAGGCGAGCGAAGGCGAAGCTTCGCCAGGCGAAGCCTAGCGAATGTTGGCGAATAATTATATTTAAGTCCCAGTGGACTTCGCTGGTGGGTTCGCCAGGCGAAGTGGGATAGCGAAGGTTCGCCCAGCGAAAGTGCGGGCGAATGGTGGCGAATGAAGTCAGTAGCTACTGACTTGGGCTCGCTGGGAAGTCTCGCCAGGCGAAGCCTAGCGAGTGTTCGCTGAGAAAGTTCGCCAGGCGAAGGCCAGGCGAAGGTTCGCTGCGAGGGTTCGCCAGGCGAATGGAGGCGAATGTGACAGCATTTTTCCTTTGCTGTGTTGTTCATGTAGAGATGGTTTGGTTGCCTCTCAGAGATCAATACCTCTATGATATGATATAGATATGATCTATTATGATGATGTGTGTTGTGGGTAGCCTACGGGCGTGAATCCTAGAATTGTGATTTGAATATTAATTGCATCAAGTATAAATACATGTGAACATAATGGGTGATTATGTGTGTATTATTTAATGAACTTGTGAATGCTTGATGTGTATACAATTATGTGATGAGTATGCATGAGAACATTGTGAATATGTGTGCATCACTTGTAATTGTATGATTGGTATTGTGATGTGAATACCTTGATTGTTGTGATATATGCTGTATGTGCAATCATTGTGTAATTCTTGAAGAGATGAATTATGTAAATGCATGAGATTAAGATGTCGGTCTTAAGTGCATTTGTTGTGACTGATTGTACATGCATCATTTAGTCAAGAGGCAATGTCTGGTAGTTTCATGGAAACTAGTGGCTTGTCCCAAACCTAGAAGAGTGGGTTTGAAGGCTTAGAGGACGGGCCTTTGTGGTTATCGGTCTAGAAGAGTGGACCCGGTTTAATGTAAAAACCGAAAAAAAGATAACGGGTTATCGGTCTAGAAGAGTGGACCCGGTTTAATGTAAAAACCGAAAAAAGATAACGAGAGTCGGTACCGCATTGCATGAGTTGCATTGAGTTATTGAGTCACATTGATATATGACATATGCATGAAGAGATGCTTATGTGTGAATGATGAGATAGTGGAAATTGTAAGTGTATGCATAATGTGGAAATGCTTGTGAATATCCAGGTTTGTCTATATATGTGTGGTAAATATATATGACTAAGAGAATGAAGTATGGTGAGAAATGTGAATATGTGTTATATGACTACCTATATATATATATAATCTTATGCTTTGATTATTATGGTTATATTTCTCACCCTTCTGCTGTTTTATAATGCTCTATGAGGCATTGCAGATTAGGATGCTGGAGTCCTTTCGTGAAGTTAGTCTTCATTCTTTTGAGTCTGCTGCTCTGATATGTAACACCGGGTAGTTAGACTAGTATAGTCATTCTTTTGTGATACATTGTGATGTATCAGCTGATGTGGTTTTGTAATCTAACTGATATGATGTATTAATCTGGATGACTTATGTGCATTTGAATTAATATTTTGAAAAACGATCAAATGATTTTATCTTCCGCTTAAATTGAAAATGTTACATATTTTATGGAGCAAATAGTAAAAGTGGTTTATTGGTGAAATTGTGGCATTCTTCTTTTATACCTTATTATAAAACCTTTTTACTCTGATAATTTGTATGTGCTTAATTGTTTTATATGCATTTATTTGGGGTATAGAAGGGGGTGTTACAAAAGTGGTATCAGAGCAGGTCGGTCCGTCCGGCCAAGTTGTTAGAGTGTTTTCTTCCTGTGTGTTATTGATATGCGTGTGTTGCATTATCAATATTGGTTGTTCTTACGTGGTTCTGTTGCTGGAATTAGTAAGATGGTTGCAGGAAGGAACGACGAAGCGATTGCGGAGGCACTGACGAGATTGGCGGGGGCAATTGGGCAGAATCCTCCGGCCAATGTGAATGTGAGGAATCATGCTGATGATGGATTCCGTGCTTTGGGGAAATTCCAAAAGAATAACCCTCCGGTCTTCAAGGGAACTCATGAACCGGACAAGGCACAAATTTGGTTGAAAGCTGTGGAAAAGATTTTTCGAGTTATGAATTGCTCGGATGCACAGAAGGTGCAGTTTGGGACTCATATGCTCGAAGAAGAAGCTGAAGATTGGTGGGGTAATACTCGCCAAAGATTTGAGGAAGATGATATTGTGATTACTTGGGATTTGTTTAGAGAAACCTTTCTGGAGAAGTATTTTCCAGAGGATGTGCGGGGGAAGAAAGAGATCGAGTTTCTTGAGTTGAAGCAAGGTAATTCGACGGTTGCTGAGTATGCGGCGAAATTTGAGGAGTTGATCAAATTTTGTCCTCACTATAATACTGGTAATGCTGAGAGGTCTAAGTGCCTCAAGTTTGTAAACGGTTTGAGACCCGAGATTAGACAAGCTATTGGATATCAGGAAATCAGACGGTTTTCTGAGTTGGTTAACAAGAGCAGAATTTATGACGAAGACAGTAGGGCTAGGTCCAGCCACTACAAGAGTCTAAGTGACAAGAAAGGAAAGGGACAATTCAGAGGAAAACCTTACGTGACTCCTGCTGATAAGGGGAAACAAAAGGTTGGTTTTGGCAAGAGGCCAAGTGGGGGAGTTTCTACCCCGGTTAGGTGTTACAATTGTGGTGAAGCGGGGCATCGTGCTCCGGAGTGCAAAAGTGTTGATCTGAAGTGTTTTAAGTGTGGCAAGCCAGGCCACAAGGCTCTAGAGTGTAGAAGCGGTGCGGGTGTTACTTGCTATAACTGTGGTGAGCGAGGGCACATCAGTACCAAGTGCGATAAGCCGAAGAAGAATCAAGGGAGCGGGAAAGTGTTCGCTCTATCTGGATCTGAGACTGCTAGCGACGATCGATTGATCCGAGGTACGTGCTTCATTCATGGTACACCTTTGATTGCTATAATTGATACAGGAGCTACGCATTCTTTTATTTCTTTGGATTGTGTTAGAAGGTTAAATCTTGAGTTGTCTGTGATTGGTGGCGGTATGGTTATTGATACTCCTGCTATGGGTTCGGTAACTACAACGTATGTTTGCTTGAATTGCCCGTTGAGTATTTTCGGTAGAGATTTTGGGATTGATTTAGTGTGTCTTCATTTGGATCAACTGGATGTCATTCTTGGAATGAATTGGTTAAAATTCAATCGTGTGTATATTAACTGTTTTGACAAAACGGTTATTTTTCCCGACTCGGATGTTGAAAGGGAATTGTTTATGACGAGGAAACAAGTGAAAGAATCGGTGCAAGATGGGGCTAAGATATTTATGCTTATGGCAACTTTGAGGACTAGTGAAAGTGAAGAGATTGATGTTGTGCCCATTGTTAGAGATTTTCCGGAAGTATTCCCTGAAGAGATAAAGGATTTACCGCCGGAGCGAGAAGTGGAGTTTTCGATAGATTTGATTCCTGGAACTAGTCCGATATCGATGGCTCCATATCGTATGTCGGCCTCAGAGTTAAAAGAGTTGAAGAGTCAACTTGAGGATTTGCTTGAAAAGAGGTTTATTCGTCCGAGCGTGTCACCGTGGGGTGCACCGGTGTTATTGGTTAAGAAGAAAGAGGGTTCTATGAGGCTCTGTGTGGATTACAGACAGTTGAACAAGGTGACTATTAAGAATAAGTATCCACTTCCAAGGATTGATGATCTGATGGATCAGTTGGTTGGTGCAAGCGTGTTCAGCAAGATCGATTTGAGATCTGGGTATCATCAGATCCGTGTGAAAGCTGAGGATATTCAGAAGACGACCTTCCGAACGAGGTATGGACACTATGAGTATTCCGTGATGCCATTTGGTGTGACTAATGCACCGGGTGTATTTATGGAGTACATGAATAGGATTTTCCATCCGTATTTGGATAAGTTTGTGGTGGTGTTTATCGACGACATCTTGGTTTATTCGAAGAACGAAGGAGAGCATGCCGAGCATCTGAAGATTGTGTTATCGGTGTTGAGAGAGAAGCAATTGTTTGCAAAGCTTTCTAAGTGTGAATTTTGGTTGAAGGAAGTTAGTTTCCTTGGTCATGTGATTTCTAGTAGTGGTGTTGCGGTTGATCCGTCGAAGGTTGAAGCGGTGTCACAATGGGAGACTCCGAAGTCAGTTTTTGAGATCAGAAGTTTTCTTGGTTTAGCCGGTTATTATCGGAAGTTTATCGAAGGATTCGCTAAGTTATCGTTGCCATTGACGCAGTTGACTAGGAAAGGTCAAGCCTTTGTTTGGGACGCCAAGTGTGAAGCGAGTTTTCAAGAACTTAAGCGAAGGTTGACGACAGCTCCTGTTTTGATTCTGCCAAATCCAGAAGAACCATTCGTTGTGTATTGTGATGCTTCTTTGATGGGTTTAGGAGGTGTGTTGATGCAGAATAACCAAGTTGTGGCTTATGCTTCGAGGCAACTCAAAGTGCATGAGAAGAATTATCCGACGCATGACTTAGAGTTGGCCGCCGTTGTGTTCGTGTTGAAACTTTGGAGGCATTATTTGTTTGGTGCGAGGTTTGAAGTGTTTAGTGACCACAAGAGTTTGAGGTATCTTTTTGATCAAAAGGAATTGAATGCGAGACAAAGAAGATGGCTTGAACTTTTGAAGGATTATGATTTTGGCTTGAATTACCATCCGGGTAAAGCGAATGTTGTAGCGGATGCATTGAGTCGGAAATCATTGCATATGTCGGCGTTGATGGTGAAAGAGTTAGAATTGGTCGAGCGATTTCGAGATTTGAGTTTGGTATGTGAGAGAACTTCTTTTGGATTTAAGTTGGGTATGTTAAAGCTTACGAGTGGTATTTTGGACGAAATTCGAGAAGGACAGAAATCGGATTTGAGCTTAGTTGATCGGTTGACTTTAATCAACCAAGGCCAAGGTGGTGATTTTCGGATTGATGAGAATGGTATTATGAGATGTCGGGATCGAGTTTGTGTTCCGAACATGGTTGAGCTTAAGAAGAGCATCCTTGAGGAAGGACATCGTAGCGGATTGAGTATTCATCCGGGTGCTACTAAGATGTATCAGGATTTGAGGAAAGTATTTTGGTGGCCTAGTATGAAGAAGGATATTGCGGAATTTGTGTATTCTTGTTTGACTTGCCAGAAGTCGAAGATTGAGCATCAGAAGCCATCGGGTTTGATGAAGCCGTTGTTTATTCCTGAGTGGAAATGGGATAGTATCTCCATGGATTTTGTATCGGGTTTGCCGAGGACGCCGAGTAATTTTGAGGCTGTTTGGGTTATCGTGGATAGGTTGACTAAATCTGCTCACTTTATTCCTATGCGTATGGATTACCCTTTGGAGAAGTTGGCTAAGTTGTATGTTGAAAGGATTGTGTGCCTGCATGGTATTCCGTTGAGTATTGTTTCGGATAGAGATCCGCGGTTTACTTCGAGATTTTGGGAGAGCCTGCAGAGTGCTTTGGGTACTAAGTTGCGTTTGAGTTCAGCGTATCATCCTCAGACTGATGGTCAGACGGAGAGGACGATTCAGTCGCTTGAAGATCTTTTGAGAGCTTGTGTATTGGAAAAAGGAGGAGCTTGGGATAGCTACTTGCCTTTGATTGAGTTTACCTACAACAACAGTTTCCATTCGAGTATTGGTATGGCACCATTTGAGGCGTTGTATGGTAGGAGGTGTAGGACACCATTGTGTTGGTTCGAGTCCGGAGAGAGTTCTGTTGTTGGACCCGAGTTAGTTCAACAGACTACTGATAAGATCAAGATGATTCAAGAGAAGATGAGAATTACTCAGAGTCGTCAGAAGAGTTATTATGACAAGAGGAGGAAGGCACTTGAATTTCAAGAGGGAGATCATGTGTTTCTTCGAGTCACTCCGATGACAGGTGTTGGTAGGGCACTGAAGTCGCGCAAGTTGTCGCCGCGTTTCATTGGTCCTTATCAGATTTTGCAAAGGATAGGAGAAGTGGCCTATCGTGTGGCTTTACCACCGTCGCTTGCTAATCTTCATGACGTATTCCATGTATCTCAGTTGAGGAAATACATTGCGGATCCGTCTCATGTAGTCCAAATAGATGATGTGCAGGTGAGAGATAACCTGACTGTTGAGACATCACCTATGCGGATAGAGGATCGGAAATTGAAGCAGCTTCGAGGTAAAGAGATTGCTTTAGTAAAGGTCGCTTGGGGAGGACCGGCTGGTGGAGATGTTACTTGGGAGCTTGAGAGTCGGATGAAGGAGTCTTATCCAGAACTGTTTGAATCAGGTAACATTTTCGAGGACGAAAATTCCTAAAGTGGGGGAGAGTTGTAACAGCCCAAATTTCATTAAATAATTAATTGTAGTAATTAATTTATTTAGTGGGATTTTATTAATGTTGGAAATTAATTTTTATTAATTGGGATTAATAGAGAATTGAGAAGGAAATTGGAAGGAAGGAAAATAAAGGAATTATATAAGAGAGAAAGAAAAGAAAAGAAAGATAGAAAACATTTGGAAAGAAAGAGGAAAGAAGAAGAAAGGAGAGAAAGAGAAGAGAAGAAGAGGAAAAGTGGAAATCATCAAGAACCAACATCAAAGCTCCGATTAATCGAGGTAAGGGTGAGAAATGTTTCTATTTGATCATTGTATGATGTTATGTATGTTGGGTTGGGGTTTTGGTAGAGTTTTCATCACTTTCCAATTAGGGCAAAAGTTGGAATAATCGGTAGATTGATGATTTAATCGGTTGAAAATGAGTAATAATGCCGTAGAATAGTCGGGTAACATGTGTTGATGCTGTTTGTACTGATTTGGATGTTCAAGAGTTGGTGGATGGTGGAATGGTGAAGGAGGGACAGAGTGTGGTTCTGTTCTGCGCAGGTTCGCTGGCTCTCGCCAGGCGAGCGAAGGCGAAGCTTCGCCAGGCGAAGCCTAGCGAATGTTGGCGAATAATTATATTTAAGTCCCAGTGGACTTCGCTGGTGGGTTCGCCAGGCGAAGTGGGATAGCGAAGGTTCGCCCAGCGAAAGTGCGGGCGAATGGTGGCGAATGAAGTCAGTAGCTACTGACTTGGGCTCGCTGGGAAGTCTCGCCAGGCGAAGCCTAGCGAGTGTTCGCTGAGAAAGTTCGCCAGGCGAAGGCCAGGCGAAGGTTCGCTGCGAGGGTTCGCCGGGCGAATGGAGGCGAATGTGACAGCATTTTTCCTTTGCTGTGTTGTTCATGTAGAGATGGTTTGGTTGCCTCTCAGAGATCAATACCTCTATGATATGATATAGATATGATCTATTGTGATGATGTGTGTTGTGGGTAGCCTACGGGCGTGAATCCTAGAATTGTGATTTGAATATTAATTGCATCAAGTATAAATACATGTGAACATAATGGGTGATTATGTGTGTATTATTTAATGAACTTGTGAATGCTTGATGTGTATACAATTATGTGATGAGTATGCATGAGAACATTGTGAATATGTGTGCATCACTTGTAATTGTATGATTGGTATTGTGATGTGAATACCTTGATTGTTGTGATATATGCTGTATGTGCAATCATTGTGTAATTCTTGAAGAGATGAATTATGTAAATGCATGAGATTAAGATGTCGGTCTTAAGTGCATTTGTTGTGACTGATTGTACATGCATCATTTAGTCAAGAGGCAATGTCTGGTAGTTTCATGGAAACTAGTGGCTTGTCCCAAACCTAGAAGAGTGGGTTTGAAGGCTTAGAGGACGGGCCTTTGTGGTTATCGGTCTAGAAGAGTGGACCCGGTTTAATGTAAAAACCGAAAAAAAGATAACGGGTTATCGGTCTAGAAGAGTGGACCCGGTTTAATGTAAAAACCGAAAAAAGATAACGAGAGTCGGTACCGCATTGCATGAGTTGCATTGAGTTATTGAGTCACATTGATATATGACATATGCATGAAGAGATGCTTATGTGTGAATGATGAGATAGTGGAAATTGTAAGTGTATGCATAATGTGGAAATGCTTGTGAATATCCAGGTTTGTCTATATATGTGTGGTAAATATATATGACTAAGAGAATGAAGTATGGTGAGAAATGTGAATATGTGTTATATGACTACCTATATATATATATATATAATCTTATGCTTTGATTATTATGGTTATATTTCTCACCCTTCTGCTGTTTTATAATGCTCTATGAGGCATTGCAGATTAGGATGCTGGAGTCCTTTCGTGAAGTTAGTCTTCATTCTTTTGAGTCTGCTGCTCTGATATGTAACACCGGGTAGTTAGACTAGTATAGTCATTCTTTTGTGATACATTGTGATGTATCAGCTGATGTGGTTTTGTAATCTAACTGATATGATGTATTAATCTGGATGACTTATGTGCATTTGAATTAATATTTTGAAAAACGATCAAATGATTTTATCTTCCGCTTAAATTGAAAATGTTACATATTTTATGGAGCAAATAGTAAAAGTGGTTTATTGGTGAAATTGTGGCATTCTTCTTTTATACCTTATTATAAAACCTTTTTACTCTGATAATTTGTATGTGCTTAATTGTTTTATATGCATTTATTTGGGGTATAGAAGGGGGTGTTACACGATACCGCTTCAACTTTAGACGGATCAACCGTAATACCTCTACTTGAAATTACATGCCTAAGGAAACTCACTTCCTTCAACCAAAACTCACACTTAGAAAGTTTCACATACAACTGCTTTTCTTTCAACACAGATAACACGACCTTCAAATGCTCGACATGCTCTTCTTCATTCTTCGAATAGACTAGAATGTTGTCAATGAACACAACCACAAACTTGTCCAAATAGGGATAAAAAATTCTATTCATGTACTCCATAAACACACCTGGTGCATTAGTCACACCAAATGGCATCACAGAATACTCATAGTGTCCATACCTCGTTCTAAAAGTAGTTTTTGGAATATCATCAGCCTTCACGCGAATCTGATGATATCCGGATCTCAAATCTATCTTATGGAACACACTTGCACCAACCAACTGATCCATCAAGTCATCAATCCTCGGAAGTGGATACTTATTCTTGATAGTCACCTTATTCAACTGTCTGTAGTCCACACAGAGTCTCATAGAACCTTCTTTCTTCTTAACCAACAACACTGGTGCACCCCATGACGACACACTTGGACGAATAAACCTCTTATCAAGCAGATCTTCAATTTGAATCTTCAAATCTTTCAATTCTGATGCGAACATATGATATGGAGTCATCGATATCAGACTAGTTCTAGGAACCAAATCAATCGTAAACTCCACTTTCTGTTCCAGCGGTAAATCTCTTATCTCATCAGGGAAAACTTCCGGAAAATCACGAACAATTGGTAAAACAGCAATTTCTTCACTCTCACCAATACTCGAAGTTGCCAACAACATAAATACCTTTGCACCATCTTGCACCGACTCCTTCACTTGCTTAGCCGTCATAAACAAATCCCCTTCTTTGTCAGATTCAGGGAAAATAACCGTTTTGTCAAAACAGTTAATATAAACACGGTTGAACCTCAACCAATTCATTCCAAGAATGACATCAATTCGGTCTAAGTGAAGACACACTAAGTCAACTCCAAAATCTTTACCAAAAATACTCAACGGACAATTCAAGCACACATATTGGGTAGTTACCGAACCCATAGCAGGAGTGTCAATAACCATACCGCCACCCATAACAAAAAACTTAAGACTTAATCTCTTAACACAATCCAAAGAAATAAAAGAATGCGTAGCTCCGGTATCAATTATAGCAATCAAAGGTATACCATTAATGAAACACGTACCTCGGATCAATCGATCATCACCAGCAGTTTATGATCCAGATAGATCAAACACTTTTCTGCTCCCTTGCGTCTTCTTCGACTTATCACACTTGGTACTAATGTACCCTTGCTCACCACAATTGTAGCAAGTCACATTTGCACCGCTTCTGCACTCTATAGCTTTATGGTCTGGCTTGCCACACTTAAAACACTTCAACCCAACACCTTTGCATTCAGAAGCACGATGTCCCGCTTCACCACAATTATAACATCTTACCGGAGTAGAGGCTCCTCCCACACTTGGATTTTTACCATAATCAGCTCTTTGTTTCCCTTTATCTGCAGGAGTCACATAAGGTTTCCCTCGAAATTGACCATTTCCCTTCTTATCACCCAAAATCTTGTAGTGGCTAGACCGAGCCCTACTATCCTTGTCATAAATCCTACTCTTATTTACCAACTCAGAAAATCGCCTGATCTCCTGATATCCGACAACTTGTTTGAACTCCGGCCTCAAACCATTTATAAATTTGAGACACTTAGATCTCTCAGCATTAACGGTGTTGTAGTGGGGACAGAACTTAATCAACTCTTCAAATCTTGCCGCATACTCGGCCACAGTAGAGTTACCCTGCTTCAACTCAAGGAACTCGATTTCTTTCTTCCCACGCACATCTTCTGGAAAATACTTCTCCAGAAATGTCTCTTTAAAAAGATCCCAAGTAATCACCATCTCATTCTCCTCAAACCTTTGGCGAGTATTACCCCACCAATCCTTCGCTCCCTCCTCAAGCATATGGGTGCCAAACTGCACCTTCTGAGCATCCAAACAATTCATAACTCGGAAGATCTTTTCTATAGCCTTCAACCAAACCTGTGCTTTGTCAGGCTCATGGGTTCCTTTGAACACTGGCAGATTATTCCTTTGAAACCTTCCTAAAGCACGAAATTCATCGTCTGCATGATTCCGAACATTCAAATTGGCTTGAGGGTTTTGCTCGATTACTCCAGCCAACCTAGTCAAAGCCTCTGCAATCGCCTCGTCGTTCCTACCAGCCATCATCGTTATGTATCTCAACAACAGAACTCACAAGGTCAAACAATATCGATAGTCACACACAATCAGATATACAAAGGGAATAAACAAGTTAACAACTTGGCCAACTGGTCGAGCTGCTCTGATACCACTTAATGTAACACCCCCTTCTATACCCCCAAAATAATGCAAATAAACACTTATTCACATATATAAAAATTCATCAGAGTATATTTATGACATGGTATAAAAGAGGCGCATCACATTATCCACGAAACGAAAACATAAACAACACCTGCTCATAGAGATATGTAACAAAAGGGATAAATCTCAACTAAAAACCAAGCATAGCTCTTAAAACCCACATATCAATGTTTTAATTAAAGCGGAAGACTAGAACATTGTATTACTTAAAACATGATATCATAGAAATACACATCATCAAGTTTGGTTCACAATATCATTCATGTTTTACAAAACATCATCAGCTGATACATATACAATGTATCACAAAAGAATACTCTACAAGCCTAGCTACCCGATGTTACATTATCAGAGCAACCGACTCAAAAGAATGAAACTATACTTCTCCAAAAGAAACCTCCAGCAACCTAATCTGCAATGCCTCATAGAGCATTATAAAACAGCAGAAGGGTGAGAAATATTATCATAATAATCAATGCATATAATTATATACACATACACAATACGTAATGTACATACTCCATATTTTCTTACCACAATCCATTGTAGTTCATTATACAATCACAACATGCACACACGCAATTATACATAGTCCACAATTTCCACACACAAGCATATTTCATACAACAATGACATTCATGCGATGTAACTCAATACAACTCAATGCAAACTCATGCCATGTGGTACCAACACTTGTTATCTTTTTTCGGTTTACATTAAACCGGGTCCACTCTTTTAGACCGATGACCACCAAAAGCCCGTCCTCTAAGCTTTCAAACCCACTCTTCTAGGCTTGGGACAAGTCACTAGTCTCCACGAAACTAGCAAGAATTGCCTCTTGACTAAATGATGCATATGCAATCAACAATCAAATGCACTTAAGACCGACATCTTAATCTCATGCATTCAAATAATTCATCTCTTCAAGAATTATAACAACGATTGCACACACAACATATTCACATATATCATTAATATATTTTCAAGCAATGCACACATATACACAATATGTTCTCATGCATTCTCAATACATTTTTAATCACATTAAACAATGTATAACATTTGTCAAAAGACCATAATTCAATTAATTCAACAATCTAGGATTCACGCCATAAGGCTATCCACAATATAATACATCTCGACATAATCGATGCCTCGAGCAAAGGAAAATAATCATAATTGAGTCGAAAATCCGACCTCGGATGGAAACATTAAAGAAAACAAAATTTGTTACGTTCACTACCTTGCTCGCTTAGCGAGCTCCTAACGAGTATTCGCTACTTGTTCGCCCAGCGAAAAAGCTCGCGAAGGCAAAGAGAAGCTACTGACTTTGTTCGCTACCTTCTCGCTCAGCGAAGGCCTAGCAAACCTTCGCTACCAGCGAACACCATAAAATGCATTATGTCCAAGTATGGTACCATTCGCTACTGGCTTGCTACTAGCTCGCTTTGCGAACGTTCGCTACCAGCTCGCTCAGCGAACACGCTAGCGAATGTCTGCGAACTCAGAATTCCTCACTGTCCAACTCCCACCAAACTCTCCAAACCAACCGATTCTCACTAAACAAGTTCCGTAACCTTAGTCTAACATCCTCCGACTAAATACTACCACTTATTCTCATTTTCCACCGTGAAAACTCAGATTCTACCGATTAATCCATTTATGCCCTAAAATGGAAGTTGTAGAAAAACATCCAATACTCTAACCCAAGCATACATATTCATATACATTGTTAAGATAATGATATTTCACACTCTTACCTTGATTAATCCAAAGCTTGAGAGTTGTTCTTGATGATTCCAAGTTCTTCCCTCTTCTTCTTCTCTTTTCTCCTCTTTCTCCTTCTTTCTCTATTCTTTCCTTTATGTTTCTATCTTTCCCTTTTCTTTCCACTCTCCTTTTTAATATGTCTTTCTCTTCTAATTCTCTCCAACATCTATTAATTCATTTAATTAATTACCCATCAATTAAATAATTCTCATTAACCCATTAATTAATGCAAATAATTAATTAATGAAAAATCGGGCTGTTACAAATAACATCCATCGTGTGCTTGCCAGAATTTTCAATTGGCATCAGAGCAGGCACCCTGCCTATTTAAATCTGGTTGAGATCTAGGGAAAATAAATTCTGGTACTATGGATAAATATATAGGCTTCACAAATAGACCTCCAATTCTGGATGGATCTAGTTATGATTATTGGAAACCAAGGATGATTGCATTCTTGAAATCTATATACTACAAGGCTTGGAGAGCTGTGAATTCAGGATGGAAACATCCTGTGAAGACTGACAAGGATGGAATAAATGTGTTGATTCATGAAGAGGAATGGAACAAAGAGCAAGAGGCCTTAGCTCTTGAAAACTCTAAAGCATTGAATGCTTTGTTCAATGGCATAGATAAAAACATCTTCAGGTTGGTACACCATTGTGAACTAGCAAAGGATGTTTGGGACACTCTCAGAACTACTCATGAAGGAACTTCCAAGGTCAAAATGTCAAGACTTCAAATGCTGACCACCAAATTTGAAGGTCTAAGAATGAAGGAAGATGAGACCATTCATGAGTTTTACATGAATGTTCTTGAACTTGCAAACACCTCAGGAGCTCTGGGAGAAAATATGACTAAAGAGAAGCGTGTAAGAAAGATTCTAAGGTCACTACCTAAAAGGTTTTCCATGAAAGTAATAGCCATTGAAGAAGCCCAAGACATATGTCACATGAAAATGGATGAACTCATTGGTTCCCTTTAAACCTTTGAAATGGGAATGAGTGATCAGGTTGTGGAGATAAAGAACAAAAGCATAGCTCTTGTCTCAAACACAACTGATACAGATGGTGAAAAGGAGGAGAATCTGTCTGAAGCACTTGCCTTGCTTGGAAGACAGTTTAACAAACTGGTCAAAAGGATAGATGCTAGGTCTAAACCTTATACCAAAAGCATGCCTTCAGATAAAGAGAATTATGAAGATAAAGTCAGCCAAAGCAGAGGAGTACAGTGTCATGAGTGTGAGGGATATGGTCATATCAGAAAGGAATGTCGCACATACCTCAAAAAGAAGGGAAAAGGCTTAACAATCACTTGGTCTAATGAAGATTCAGACAGTGGATCAGAAGAGAAATCAGTTAAACATGTCACTGCTCTTAACAGTGTGTGCATCTCTGATGATGATTCAAGTGATGAAGAGTTGTCCTTTGAGGAGCTTGCAGCCTCATACAAAAAGCTTCACATCAGAAGTACAGAACTGGTTCAGCAAGGAGAGAAACAGAAGAAAATCATCAAGGAGTTAAAAGCTGAAAAGATAGAGCATCTAGCCACAATAGACACACTCAGAAGTGAAGTGAAGGAGTTGAAAAGTAAGAAGGATCAAATGGCAAAATCCATACGGATGCTCAATTCTGGGACTGGCATCCTGGAGGAAATCCTTTAGAGTGGACAAACCTCAGGAGATAGGTCTGGACTAGGATTTGTTGATAAACCAAATCCTGTGCTAAAACTCAAAAGACTACAACCTGAGGTCCAGAAGCCAAAGAGGATGTCACGACCAATGTCACAACATCCTACTAACAGAAACTGGAATCAAGTCAAAGGTAGATTCCAAGGGTATATATGTTACCACTGTGGAAAACTTGGTTATATCAAATCTGTGTGTTATTGGCTGCATGGATTTCCTAGTCATCCTCATCAAGAACAGAGAGCTCATGTCAAAAGGCAGCATCAAGCAAGAACTAAGAAAGGTGCTCCTAACAGGCAAAGACATTGGGTAACCAAGAATATGGCGTTAGCAGCTCACATTGATCTAAGGAAGCCAACCCAATAGGATTGGTACTTTCACAGTGGTTGTTCCAGACATATGACTGGAATTGAGGATCTCTTGACAAAACTCAACCCTCATACATCCATTCATGTAACCTTTGGTGATGGATCTAGAGGAAAAATCACAGGTGTTGGACAACTTGACAGTCTTAAAGCCCCAAAATTGAAGGATGTCTTGCTGGTTAAAGGGCTGACTGTTAACCTAATAAGCATAAGTCAATTATGTGATCAAGGTTTAAAAGTCCACTTTTCGAAGGATAAGTGTGTGGTTGTCAATGAATAAGGTGAGGAAGAAATGAGGGGATCCAGAACAATGAATAATTGCTACCTGTGGGAGCCCAGAAGTATCCTCAATAACCTGGAGAAAAAGGAAACTAAGGACAAAGTATGAATGGTGAAAGACAGACAAAATGGAAGGTCCAACACAGCAGCACGAGGATCTTCAAAGTATGCTTTAGAAAGGACATGATGTAAGAAAAGTCATGTAGGGAAGCAAGCCAAGAAGGGATACCCAAATATTAGTCATCAGGGAAAGCTAGATAGGCTATATTGGAACCTGATGGAATCCATGGATGCTACCCTGCCTAAAGGAAGCAATGTTACTCTAGATGTCATGACCTTATTCTGTGACATCCAGCGCACCACTCAACCAAGTCCTGATGAGTTAAAGGGAGGCATGCTCAGAGGTCACTCGTATAAATGGCAAGGGATTTGGGCAATACCTAATAAGTATGCAATGAATAGGGTTGTAATTGATGCAAGAAGTGTCAAGGACCATAAAAATGATCTACACAAATTGAGGCCCTTGAGTAATGGTGAGTTATAGCAATTAATGGGAATAGGGAATTATAAATTAAAATTCAATCATTTACTGATTGGTCAAAACATTAAGTTCCCACCTAATTTTCCATATCATCTATTGAAGCTCTACACATCAAACTCCTACACCACTCGGTTCACAATCAAACTGGTCATCTTCCCTATAGTCTCCAACGAAAGAATACTCCTCCGTTCTTAATCAACATCTCCAACGATGTCACAACAATCAAAATCATCCCCATCCAAATGCATGTCCAGCAAAGCCGAGGAGTCAAACCCTAATGAGGTTCTAGAAGTAGCTCCATTGCGCATGGTGACACTGGACAGACTATTGTTGAATAAATCGAGCAAACCCCCTGCAAGAAGGCCAAATGACTGTGTCACAGGTCAAGCTCTTTCTTCTACCGCATCTGATGGTGTCAACAACGTAGAGGTTAGACGAACTCATCTTTCCATTGCGAAAATAGTCGCCAACACACTCAACATACCCACGTCTTCTAGCTTGAAGGGGTCTGATCCTAAACTGCATGATCAAACAAATGTCTCACCCAATGTTGCAACATCGAAGGACCCTGCACCAAAAGGGAGGAACAAGGGTGAAGAGGCTAAACAAATGGGTGAAAGTATGCAAGGCACCACAAATACTGAAGTGGTAGACCTAGACAACTATTCTGACAATGACCTCTTAGTCAAACTCAATCCAGGCATAGCCAAAAGGCTAATGACACGAAAAGGGAAAAGGTAGTTGATCAAATATCCCCCAAGAAGAATGATGGTGAGAAGAGTACTGAGCAAGAAACTTCCACGAAGAAGGATGGAACCAAGAGGGCTCAGGTTGGACCCCCTAAAGGCTGGAGCAAAGTTGTCACAAAGAAGAAGAGGGCTGAATCTAGTTCTGAATCAGAAACAGACTCAAATGTTGATGTCACTGACATCCAAACCAAGAAAAAGCCTTCCACAAGCAAACTGGATGAAAGCATTTCTGAAGTACCAATTGATAACATTTCATTTCACTATCCATCAAGTGATATCAGATGGAAATACGTGTATCACAAGAGGTTGGCCCTAGAGAGAAAGCTTGCTCAGAATGCTCTTGAAAACAAAGAAATCATGGCCCTTATCAGAGATGTTGGCTTGGTGAAAACTGTGACTCAGTTCTCCCAATGCTATGAAACATTGGTGAAAGAATTCATAGTCAATCTATTAAGTGCATGTGCTGATAGTAAATCCAGTGAGTTTGGAAAAGTGTTTGTAAGAGGTGAATGTATCAACTTTACAACAACTATCATCAACAAATACTTGGGAAGACCTAATGAAGGCCTGACTGAACTAAGAGTCTCAAACCATCAAGTATGTCAGGAAATAACTGCTAAACAGGTCAAGAAGTAGTCTTCTAAAGGGAAGTTTGTAGCAAGCAAACTAAGTGTTAAATATGCTATGCTTCACAAAATTGGTGCTGCAAATTGGGCGCCCTCCAATCATAAGACAACAGTGGCAACCATTCTTGAAAGGTTCATATATGTTGTAGGAACTAAGGCTAAGCTCAATTATGGAACATACATTCATGAACAAACCATGAAGCATGCTGGTAGCTACAGTATTAAGGGCCATATTGCTTTTCCCTCTCTCATATGTGGAATCATCTATAATCAACATCCCAACATCCTAAAGAAGAATGATGTTGCAAGTAAGAGAGAAACCTCCTTGTCATTTAATCATAAGCTGTTTCAGGGGACTCATGTTCCTGATATTGTTATGACATCAGGTGAGACTTCAAAGGGATCATCAAAATCAAGAAAAGCTGAAGTAATTTCAATGTTGAAGGGACTTGCAAGGAACTGGATACTAGAAAGAAAAATCTTGAAGAATTAATCAGAACCCTTGAGTAAGATGAGGGGTTTGAATTCACTGATGAAGGGAGAGATGGTAATGGTTCAGGTGATAATGACCAGGAAGCATTTGATGATAGTTCTGAGAAAGCCAGTGCTGATGATGAGGAAACAGGTAAGGACAGGTCTGAGGAAACCAGTACAGAAGACACTTCAGAGGAGAGGTCCAACTCTACTGAAGAGGAGGAAAAGTAACTGTTGGTGATGCCTGGCTCAGGCTGCTGTTCTGCTGAGCTGATGAGGCTATGTGTTGCTTGTCTGATATTACCTTAAGATCTTTTGTAAAGAATTGTATGACGCTGTATCTATGATGCTCCTGATGAACAGTCTGTTTACAGTATCCCTAACAACAGTTCTGTTACAATGTATAATCTATACTAAATTTTAATTGGATTTTAATATGTGGCTAAAAAGGGGGAGAGAATGTATAATAGAAAACAGCAGGTACAACAGATATTCCAGAACAGGTGCAGGTGAAGTGGTGCAGGTGATGTGCAGAACAGTGAAGAGCAGGTGGAAGACAGATAGAGGACAGCAGGTGGAAGACTGCTATGAGCTGTAAATATGCATGAACATATGTACCATTGGACATATGAGATTATCATGATTTTAGGTGTAACCACAGGTGCATCTGATGAAATCTGTGATAACAGCTGATAGTGTTGTTAGCAATGATGTGATATGTATTTCTAGCTTGAATAGGAATGCATGTATGTTAAAAATAGGAGCTCTGTGCTACGAGCTAACCTTGTGTGTGCACTTCAGGATGTTATCCTGAAGGTCATAACATCCAGAGCAGACTGGATGAATATATGTCTGCATGATAATAGCAGAGAGTCTTGTGCAACTCTTCAGGGGGAGTAGCATAGATGTGTGTGACTTCAGAAGGTCATTCTGAATGTCTGGACATCTACATGATGGATGCTTGGATTTATGACTACAGGGTGTGTAGGTGAAGTGTTCAACTGATAAGATCTGATCAGTTGAGGGAGAGAACACCAGAGTGTTGCTCAAATAGATGTGACATTTGTAGTGGTAACTACCATATGGTTAACAGAGTGAGCTAACAGTAAGAGCTAACTGTGAGGACTCGGAGAGGCTTGAGCTAGCAACTATCCTGCATGACAGGTGTCACACCCTCATTTTCGCCTTTAGCCTTTATACCCTACATTCGCCATATCATACATCATTTTATTGCATATCGAGCATGTGGGTACGGATTGGGTCGATTTGTCATTTTCCATTTCAAATGAGATAACTTGTCTATCTTGGACTACATGGAAGAAAAGGTTCATTATCTAAGGTTTGATCTAAATTGGAAAGTCTACTCATGTGGATTTCTTCAAGAGGAAGTTACTTGACAAAATATTAGGATACTCAAAATATATTCCTAATGAACATGAAATTCAAGACCAAATTCAAGATTGCTTCATCCAATTTTGTTTCAAATTCTTGATCACGTGGAGTCCAAATTTGCAAAGCATGAGTCAAGATCACAAGTCCATAATTGAAGACTTCATCCATTTCAAGTTAGATGGTTCTAGGGAAATCCATCATGAATTCATGAATTAGAGGAAAGAATATTACCAAGAGAAATTTTATGACATTACAAGAATGTCATTTGTTGCAAGATTTCCAACTCTAAGTAATATTTAGAAATTAATTTATTTCTAATCTTCATTCAAGTCTCTAATCAAATTCATGTTATGGTAATGTCACACCAAGTCCACATTATGCTTACAAACATCCAAGAAATATGCAAGAATTAAATCAAGATTGGAATGTTTTAAGACCAAGATTATGCATGTTTAATCATGGCAAAACAGTCCCATGCAAGAGGTGACAAATTTCTTCATGTCACAAGATCACATGTCACAAGACCAAGGGAATAACATGTGACAATGCTTCTACATATCAAAATTTTCAAAAAGTTGTCAAAGGTGATAGCATTGACCATAAGAGCTGTCCAAGCACAAGCCAACAAAATGGGTGCAAGGCACAAAGTGCTGCAGAAAAAACAGCATAGGCAAAGTGCAACAGCAAAAATGCAGCATAGCTCTTGCATGGAAATGGAAAGAAAGAGAGTGGCATGAGAAAAGGTGGTAAGAGACACCACTCCATGAAAAATCTGATATGTGGGGAGAAGAGAAAACCCTAGAGGAGCTAAGATAAGAGGAGGGGGCTGTAAACAAAAAGATAACACTCTTGATTCATTCAACATCCATTCTACACACATTTGCAAAACCAGAAAATAGAGAGAGCAAACAAAACCCTAAAAACCAGAAAAATATAAAGCTTTGCAAACCAGAAAAAAGGAGAGTGAGATAGAACCAAGAGGATCATTGAGAAACAAAACCTTCACAACATAGAGTGGAGAGTGGTGAAGCACATTCAACCAAAACCAAGGAGGACTTGCAAGAAGAATAGAAAGCTCTTGGGTATCCATTCCTTTAAACCTTTCTCTCTTTACTATTTTTGCTCTTATATTCATTTCATTTACTTTCTTGTGTGTTGTTGTATTGTATATATCATGTAAGGTCCCAATAGGGACCAAAAAACCATTTTCAAGAAACCATAAAAAACGAAAGAAGAACATAGAAAAATTAGGTTTTTTCACCTGGTAGCCTGACACGGGCCGTGTCACACGACACGGGTGCCCGTGTCACACTTCTGTTGGCTTTTTCAACATCCAAAAACCCCAGGCCTCACAACACAGGCCGTGTCACACAACACGGCCACCCGTGTTGCACCTCTGTTTGAGATTTCAACGTCCAAAAACCCCAGGCCTCATAACACGGGCCGTGTCACACAACACCGCCACCCGTGTTGCACCTCTGTTTAGCCTAAAAAAATTGTTTTGTCCCAGACCCTATGACACGGGCCGTGTCACACAACACGGCCACCCGTGTCACACCTATGTCACACTTAAGAACTCATATTACATGTACCTTATGACACGGGCCGTGTCATACAACACGGCCACCCGTGTTACACCACTGTTTTCTCACTTTCTTTTGATATTTTACCTCCAAAAAAAATTTTCTCAAGGAGTTCGCCGTTTTTCTTGCATGTCTCGAATTTTTTAGCCGACTAACCCCATATGTTTGTATGATTTTAGTGTGAATATTGCTATTGTCCTTGTTGACTTTTGATTCCAAAAACAATTTTCAAGAACAAACTCTCGATTTTGTCGAGCCATTTTTAACCTTGTAAGTCGGTTGCCTTGTGCACCGCCATCGACCTTGTCCGTATCACTTCAAATGTATCTTTACAAACAATAAACCTTGATCCAACGTCAAGTGGTTCTCTTTTCTCATAAAAATCCAAAACACAATAAAATATACGATTAGAATTATGCACCATGAGCTTTAAAGTGGTAGATAAGGAATGAGAATGGAATCCTCCTACACTCGTTCCGAATGTTTTGAATACAAGGCGCTCGACTTGGTTATTCGAGACATTCATCTCTATCCAAAGTCTTTTGTATAATCCTATTCAAGAATAGATTCTTCTCTAAGAAAAACCTAAAAATAACATCAACTCACCAAACTATTTTTCGCCTTAGGGCATCAATCAAAAAACCCTTTTCCAAGGTATAAAATCAACCAACAAACAACTATTTTGTAAGCCTCCGAACTACGGAGCTCTGATTCTTCACTTCTTTTAAGTGAGGATACGTAGGCACAAGGGCCACAATCCTTGGCGAGCATTAAAATAAATAAACCAACCCCTATTTTCCTTAAGCAAGCAAACTCTTAGTAAAAACACCCATTCACGCTAAATAACCTAAGAGGTTCCCATCAAGTACGATGGATGCGAGGGGGTGCTAACACCTTCCCCTCGCATAACCAACTCCTGAACCCTAAGACTTGGTTGCGATGACCACACTCTTTTCCCAAAGGTTTTATCGCTATTTCCCTTTCCCTCCCGGGGATAAATAAAATCCGGTGGCGACTCTGTGTCATTTTTCGCATAGCGACAGCTTGCAACTCTGCTGGGGACTTTTTCCTAAGCGAGTCAGGCCTAACCTAGGTTGTTTTTGCGTATTTGGATTCTTTCCTTTTTGCTTGTTTATCGTTTTCCTTGTTTTTTTCAATTATATCTCGCCGTGTTTGGTTTCATTGGTTCTTGGTATGGATTGGAAACTTTGGTGGCAAACCTTGAGGGAAAGACTCTATACCCGAGTCTAGAGTGTTAAAATTGAGATAGGAGAGGTTGAGTAGTATGGGCTTACGAGATGCTCATATCGTGATAGTAGATACGAGAACCTCGCTTAGAGTAGATTCATTTGAGAATGATGAGAACCGTCAAGCTCTTGGCGTGTTTGATCAACGTTTTCTCAAGAATCCATTACTCTAAGGACCTTTTATAACCTTAAACCTTTGGCCAACTAAGATTGATGGTCGCGTAGTATGGGTCCTCGAGAAGCTCTTCTCGTGTTGATCGATACGAAGACCTCGTTCAGAAGAGACTTTCTTGATGGAGTTGTTTCCTGGCAATGACTGACATACGTAACAAACAGTCAAGAAAGTCCATGACTCTGAAATCCTTGTCTCGAACCCAATGTCGATGTGTCTCGTAGTATGGGTCCCCGAGAAGTTCTTCTCGTGTGGGTCGGTACGAGGACCTCGCCCAAAAGAGATTCAAGTGATGGAGTCATCTTCCGACATATTCATGTCATGTATGATGAACAGTCATGTGAATCCATGACTTTGGGATCCCTTTTAAACCCTAGATCACACCTTGTGAGAACCTTTTTTATAAAGCAGTCCGTATTGGCCCTATCCATACCACGGACTTATGAACCCATATGCTCGAATTCTGCATCCGTTCATACATACATACTTCATAAAAACAAAGCTCTTAGTGTCTTGTTCTTGTTGCAGATATAAGCATTTTTCAGAAGCAGTTATGATGAATGTGAATTTAGGAACAATGAAGCTAAACAAGAAGACCGACCGAAAGAGTACTTTCACTTTCAAATACAAAGATCCTTCAATCGACAGTCTGAAAGCTCTAAGTGCCAAGATCACTCCCATCAAGCACAAAAATTTTCACTCTTCTTATGGGAGAAATTTTGGATTTGTTGGCAGAGAAGATAGAGTTTGAAGCTCTCACAGCCTTGGCTCAGTACTATGACACTTACCTCTGTTGTTTCACCTTCGCCGATTTTCAGATAGCTCCTACTTTGGAAGAATTTGAGAAGATTTTGAACCTCTACATCAAAAATCGCAATCCTTTTCCCAAGCTCGAAGAAGATTTCACGTTGAAGAAGGTGGCTTCTGCCTTAGGGATTCCTACATCAGATGTGATAGCCAATTGGGCACCCAAAGGAGCTAGGGGTTTCTCGAGGAAATTCTTGGAAGAACAAGCGTGGAAGTATGCCAAGGAAGAGAAATGGGAAATATGTGGTTCAATTCTGGCACTCTTGGTCTATGGAATTGTGATGTTTCCAAATGGGGAAAATTTTGTGGACAGGGTAGCTGTGGAAATCTTCTTGACCAAGAACCCTGTGCCTTTCCTCTTAGGTGACTTCTACCACACACTCCATACAAGACATACAAAAGGAGGTGGAATGTTCCTTTGTTGCGCCACGCTCCTGCATAAGTGGCTAAGGACCCACATGCCCGAAAAAGGTCATTTTGCTTCCAAGGAACTCTCATGGCCTCAAAGATTCGCTTCACTCACCGCTAGTTCCATCACATGGTACAAGAGGGAATGAGAAACCAAAGATATTATCTTTTCTTGTGGAGAATTTCCTAACGTGCCTCTTGTGGGGACATGAGGTTGCATCAATTACAACCCGGTGTTACTCAAGAGACAGTTTGGACACTCCATGGACGACCCTCCTAAAGAAGAAGATTTGGTGTCATTCCTTGTCAATACGACCGATCCAAGTGATCCATCTGTACGAAGGGCAAGAAGAGCATGGGTAAACATCCAAAGAAGCAATCCAGACAATGGGCAGAAGAACATCCTTGCTCGTGAACCTTATGTCAAATGGGTGAAAGGGAGAGTGAAAGAGGTCAAATTACCTTTTGTCTTTGATGCATCTGTTTTCCCATCAAATCCTGAGCCCGAGCCTATCTTGCCTGAAGATATGGAGAAACTTAAGGCTAAAATCCAAGAACTTGAAGATTAGAACACTCAGCTTCGAATTCGACTCAACGAGACTAAGCAGAAAAGCGAAGCTTGGGAAGACCAAAGCAAGGAGTTGAAAGAAAAGTTTGAGGATAGCAAGAAAAGGGCTAGGGAAGAGAAAGGAAAGAAAGAATGGGTTGGTGGAGCTCTTAAAAACTCCAAGGCCGACTTGGATCACCAAAATGAAAAATTGGACCAAGTGTGCCGAAAGGTCAGAGACTTAGAAAATGATGTGAGAATAGCCACCCAGATGAAGAAAGATGAAAGGGAAAAATTTGAAGCTCAGATTCACAAGTTGAAAGGCATTATGAAAGGCTGCGAAGATCAATTAGCTCGTGAGCTATTGGAAAAGGAGAATGCGCAGCGAGACTTCGTGCAAGCAGAGTACCAGTTGGGTAGAGCTAACGAAGAAATTCAAAGACTGAAAGATGGAATACATGATGAGCTATATCTTGAGCTGAAGGACAACTGCCACTATTGGAAAGAAAGTTGTCGTCAGGCAGAAGCTGCAGTACTTCAGAGAGATGACATCATCCATGATCTCCAAATTCTCTATGAGGAATGGAAGAACACATTCATAAACTTGGCGGGATTCTCCAACTTTGTGCTTCAACAGATCCCTAAAATATTGAAGTTAGTCGATCAAGTGATGACTCCTGAAAACACTCTTGTCCCTGTGTTCGACTTTGTGAAGTTTTGCAAGGAAACAATGGGGGAACTTGTTACAGATTTAGAGGCGGTTCGCAGAGCCCAAGGAGTCACATTTAGAGTCGATTTGTAATTTTCTTAAGAAGTGCATCTTTGGTATTTTGTATTTGAACTTGGCTTCAAGCCTTAATGAAATGAGAGTTTGTTCTATTATGTCTCTTCTGATTAATTGCAATGGAAAATGTTTACATTCTCAACAATAACTAACAAGGTTACTAAGAGCTTTGCACATAACATTGTTCATATGCATTCCATACGCATCATATCGCATTTCATAAAAACAAAACCAAAACTTACAAAAAAAACTTGACCTTCATTCGCAGTAAAAAAGTTGACTTCCCGACGTCCCTACTACACTCGTAGCAAGCAAAAATTACTGATGGATCAGATTGAGCAGACTCAAGCCGCTTTCAGAGACGAGATGACCCACATGAAGACTCAGATGGGCCAGTTGATGGAAGTCATCCAAGCTATGGCTAAAGGACAAGAAGAGTTGAAGCAAGCTATAGAGAGAAACGCTGCCAACACTCCAGTTCCTACTACTGTAGGCTCAACTCCCACTCCTGACAATGTCATTCCTACTCCTACAAATGCAATCCCTATTCCTGGTGGCACGATCCCTACTCCTGCTGGCGCAGGCGCAATACCTATTCCTTGTAGTGGTACGACTACCCCTCAAATCCACTTTGACGATTACGAAGGTTTCTACAACTCTCACAATGACTTGGCTGCAGACGGCTCTGGAGCACCAACTACTGACTTGGAAAAAAAAGGTGCTCGCCTTGCAAGAGACGGTCAAAGGACTACAAGGCCTAAGCACTTTTGGGTTAGAGGCTGCGAATATGTGTTTGGTACCCGGTGTTAAGATTCCACTCAAGTTCAAAGTCCCTAACTTTGAAAAATACAAAGGGGCAAGCTGTCCCCGAACTCACATCCCGCCTTGTAGAGTCCAGCCTCCTCTTCTTGAAAGAGAATTGACCGATATGTTCATGGGGACTCTTCAAGGTCCTTTCCTAGAACGCTTGGCTGGATGCACGTCTTCTGTGTTCTCAGATTTAGTTATGGCTGGTGAGAGGATAGAGAATATGATAAAGATTGGAAAGATTCAAATTGCTGATGGAGCTTCTAAGAAGCCCTACCAAGGTTTTGCAAGGAAAAGGGAAGGCGAAACGAGCGCTGCTTTGATGGATAAGAGGAAGGCCAAAGTATGCCAAGGCTCATATCATCATGTGGCCGCTGTTACTCCAAATCAACCTCTCTCCATACCCGCAAGTCAACCGGCTGTTCAAGCTCCCTATCAACAACAACGTCAAAACTATTATCAAGGTCCGCCAAGACAAAGGAGACCTGAAAAAAATTTGATCATATTCCGACAGCGTACGCTAGGTTGCTTCCGCTCTTGCTTAGGGGTTCATTGGTGAAGTTGAGAGAAATGAAGGCTCCCCCAGCTGTTCTACCTCCCGGCTATGATGTAAATGCCCGCTGCGAATTCCATTTTGGAGCTCCCTGACATAACATTGAAAATTGCAAAACTTTGAAATACGTGGTACAAGATCTCATTGATTCAAAAGCCATCAATTTCACCAAGAACACTCCCAACGTGACTAAAAATCCAATGCCACACCATGCCATGAACATGGTTGAAGAATCTAAAGAAAAGAAGTTGGTATCAGAAGTTGATAAAATGAAGACCCCCTTTGCTGTTGTTAAAGAACAATTGTTAATGAAGAATATTGTCCCAGGATGTACCGAGGATTGCCAACACTGTTTGAAAGATCCCCAAAACTGTCATGAATTGAAGATGGGCATCCAAAATTTGTTAGATCAAGGTGTCATATTGATAGAACAGATGTCTAGTGCTGAAGAAGTGGCCACTCTTGATATTCCCTATGATCCAATGGAGTTTACTTATGATGAAGAACTATTGAACAATTTGTATGGTCAAAACCGTGTACCTTTGACAATTCTGTATGGTGAAGATTGGTATCCTACCCAAGTTCCACTACAAATCCCGTATGATGTTACACCGCTGACAATTCCATGTGACCAGCCTCGTGCGCTCTTGGAAATCCCATATGATTACGATTGGTACTCTGTCCAAACCCCATACAATCAAGTTCGTGAACCATTACAAATACTATATGACCAAGTAGAGATTCCATTGTCCCCACCTTCACTTGCTCCATTAGTGATATCTACACCTGCTCCTTTCCCTTTTGAGAGCACCAAGGTTGTCCCTTGGAAATATGAGCCAACTGTTTACATTAATGGGCAGAAGGTGGAAGAGGATGCTGTGAAAGTTGATAATTCTATAGAGAACATGGTGGGGACCGGTGGAATAACCAGAAGTGGGAGGATTTTTGCGCCCGTACCACCCCCAAACGGTACAAGTGAAAAGCAGGCAACAATGGAGCAGGGACAGACTTTTACTCAAAAAAGGAGTTCCAATGAAGATGTCGAAGAATTCTTACGAATCATCCGAAAAAGCGATTATAAGGTGGTGGACCAGCTCAACCAAACACCTTCAAAAATTTCCATGTTGTCATTGCTAATGTGCTCTCCTGCCCATCAGGAGTCATTGATCAAGTTCTTGAAGACTTCTCATGTTCCCCAAGAAATATCCGTTGTACAATTTGAAGGAGTGGTATCGAACATTGCCTCCGCACATATTCTGAGCTTTAATGAGGGAGAGTTGCCCCCCGAGGGGAAGAACCACAATAAGGCTTTGCACATCTCCATTGAATGTGTTGATGTTGTGTTGTCGAGAGTATTGGTAGATACTGGGTCATCCTTAAATGTTTTACCAAAAAATTCATTGGCTAAGCTGACCATTGAAGGATTGATGATGAAACCCAGTTCAGTGATAGTGAAAGCTTTCGATGGGGCAAGAAGGATCGTGATAGGAGAAGTTGATCGCCCCATCAAAATAGGACCTCACACTTTCATTATCACATTCTATGTGATGGATATCTACCCGGCGTACAGTTGCCTGCTAGGTCGTCCATGGATTCATGCGGCCGGTGCTGTAACGTCCACTCTTCACCAAAGGCTAAAGTTCATGGTTAATAACCAGCTTGTCGTCATCGAGGGAGAGGAGGATATGCTAGTAATCCATCTGTCTTCATTTCGTTATATTGAAGTGGGAGGGGAAGTTCATGAGACCCCTTTTCAAGCATTTGATGTGATAAGTGTGGAAATGATCCCTGTTAAGAGGGAGGAGAAGAAATCAGAAAGGTCAGGACGCCCCATGGTTACTTGGAAGGACGCAAGGACCGTAATTGAGGCCGGTCACCCCGAAGGTTGGGGAAGAGTGTTAGAGCTACCCATCAACAAAAACAGAACTGGTTTGCATTACCCCGGCAATCACAAAGATCAGCAGAAGACAACCATTAACAAGGGCAAAAGGTTCATTTCTCCACTTGCCTTTGTTAGTGGTGGACATATGGTGGATGATCAGGTGGCCGTTGTGGAAGCTAAAGATGATGCACTAAAGGAAGTCTGCATGGTGTACCCAAAGGCACCAAATCAACAACTCAACAATTGGACTGTTACGGAAATACCAGAAGTCACCCTTGTCGAAGAGTAATTTTCCTTGTTTGCTTTCAAATCCTATGCTCTGCCCAAGGCATAAGGATTATTTTGTAGGGCCCCCATGTTTTCAAATAATGTTTATCATGAATGAAATGAACCTCTTTGCATTCAATTGTGTTCCCTGTCTTTCTTTTTTATTTTTTCATAAATAAATGGCAATGTTTTCTTGCATGTTTCTTTTCCATCTCCTGAAAATAAAGCATAAAATAACCAATCATGCAGATCCACCCCGGATTCCATTGATAACGATACTGCTACGGTTCCATATGACTTTGATAATCCAATCTACCACGCCGACGAGGATTGTGAAGAAGATTGTGAACTCCCCGAGGAGTTAGCCAGACTATTGAAGCAGGAATAAAATATCATCCAGCCGCATCAAGAGTCATTGGAAGTTGTCAATCTTGGAGCCGAAGAGGACATGAAAGAGGTCAAGATAGGCGATGCCCTAGAAGAAGGTGTGAAGAGAAGACTGATCGAGCTCCTACGCGTGTATGCAGATGTGTTTGCTTGGTCATACCAAGACATACTCGGATTGGATTCAGACATCGTGGTGCACAAATTGCCGCTCAAGGAAGATTGACCGCCGGTAAAGCAGAAGATGAGACGAACTCGACCTGACATGGCCCTGAAGATTAAAGAGGAAGTAAAAAAGCAGCTTGATGCCGGATTCTTGGCAGTATCAAAATACCCTAAATGGGTCGCCAACATTGTACCTGTGCCTAAAAAAGGAGGTAAGGTGCGGATGTGCGTTGACTACAGAGACCTAAATAGAGCCAGCCCAAAAGATGATTTTCCACTGCCACACATTGATGTGTTAGTGGATAATACGGCCCAATTCTCTGTGTTCTCTTTCATGGATGGTTTCTCCGGATACAACAAAATCAAAATGGCTCCAGAGGATATGGAGAAGACTACCTTCATTACCCCTTGGGGAACCTTCTGCTATAAGGTTATGCCATTTGGTCTGAAGAATGCTGGCGCGACATATCAACGAGCAATGGTGACTCTCTTTCATGACATGATACATAAAGAGATTGAATGCTATGTAGACGATATGATCGCAAAATCCCAAACTGAAGAGGAACATCTCATCCACTTGGAAAAGCTATTTGCTAGGCTAAGAAAGTTCAGGCTAAGGCTCAATCCGAATAAATGTACCTTTGGGGTAAGATCTGGTAAATTGCTAGGTTTTATCGTGAGCCAAAAAGGGATTGAAGTCGATCCTGACAAAGTAAAAGCTATCCAAGATATGCCAGCTCCAAGAACCGAGAAGGAGGTTCGTGGTTTATTAGGGAGATTAAACTACATTGCCAGATTCATATCTCACCTAACAGCCACCTGTGAGCCAATATTCAAGCTGCTTCGCAAAGATCAAGTCATCGTGTGGAATAGCAATTGCCAAAAAGCATTTAAGAAAATAAAAGAATATCTGCAAGAACCACCGATTTTGATGCCTCCCGTGCCAGGAAGACCTCTCATCATGTACTTGACTGTTTTGGAAGGATCCATGGGATGCGTGTTGGGGCAGCATGACGAAACAGGTAGAAAGGAGCATGTTATCTACTACCTAAGCAAAAAGTTTACTGACTGTGAAACGAGATACTCAGTGTTGGAAAAGACATGTTGTGCACTCGCATGGGCTGCCAAACGCTTAAGACAGTATATGTTAACCCATACCACATTGTTGATATCAAAGATGGATCCAGTCAAGTACATCTTTGAGAAGCCTGCCCTCACTGGACGAGTAGCCCGTTGGAAAATGGTACTGACAGAATATGACATCCAGTATGTCTCGCAAAAAGCTATCAAAGGGAGTGTGTTATCTGAATATCTTGCCCACCAACCCGTGGAAGATTACCAGTCGATGCGTTTTGACTTCCCTGATGAAGATATCATGTTTGTCAGAGACTATGAAACGTTAGGCCCAGACGAAGGACCTGAACTAGGATCGCGATGGACGCTCGTGTTCGATGGTGCCGCAAATGCTCAAGGCAATGGAATAGGGGCAATCCTCACCTCTCCTACCGGTTTCCACATTCCATTCACCGCAAGATTATGTTTTGAATGCACCAACAATATGGTAGAATATGAAGCATGTATCTTCGGAATTGAAGCCGAAATTGACCATAGAATCAAGATTTTGGAAGTGTATGGAGACTCAGCTCTAGTCATCAGCCAAGTCAGAGGCGATTAGGAAGCACGTGACATCAAATTAGTGCCATATCGGGATCACGTCTTGAAGTTAATCCCATACTTTGATGAGATTACTTTCAATCACATTCCTAGAGAAAGCAATCAATTGGCAGACGCTCTTGCCACGTTGTCATCGATGTTCAAGGTTAAATGGAAAAATGAGGCACCCTCTATCCGTATTGAATATCTTGATGAGCCTGCCCACTTTCTGGAAGCAGAGTTAGCAACCGATGATCAACCTTGGTTCTACGATATCAAAAGATATCTAGAAATGCAAGAGTATCCAGAAAATGTTTCCATCACAGACAAGAAGTATTTAAGAAGGCTTTTGTCCCAATTCTTCTTAAGTGGAGATGTGATTTACAAGTGAAACTATGACTCGGTCTTGCTCAGATGCGTGGATAGACACGAAGCCGACCGGATCATAAACGAAATCCATGAAGGTTCTTTTGGTACACATTCCAGTGGACACACAATGGTTAAGAAGATTTTGAGAGCTGGTTATTACTGGTTGACGATGGAAATTGATTGCTATCGTCACGTGCAAACATGTCACAAATGCCAAATCTATGCAGATAGGATACATGTGCCGCCAGTTCCTCTGAATGTCTTGACGTCGCCTTGGCATTTCGCCATGTGGGGCATAGATGTGATCGGACGCATCGAGCCAACTGCTTCAAACGGTCATCGTTTCATCTTAGTGGCCATTGACTACTTTACTAAATGGGTAGAAGCCGCATCTTATGCCAATGTCACCAAACAAGTGGTCACTCGCTTCATCAAAAAGGAAATCATTTGTCGCTATGGGGTCCCAAATAAAATCATTACTGACAATGGTTCAAACCTCAATAACAAGATGATGAAGGAATTGTGTGAAAGTTTCAAGATCGAGCACCATAATTCATCACCGTATCGCCCGAAGATGAACGGCGGCGTTGAAGCAGCGAACAAAAACATCAAGAAGATTGTTCAGAAAATGGTGAAAACATATAAAGATTGGCATGAAATTCTACCATTTGCTTTGCATGGCTATCGCACTTCAGTGCACACTTCTACTGGGGCAACTCCATTTTCTCTTGTGTATGGCATGGATGCGGTACTCCCTATTGAGGTAGAAATCCCTTCCCTGAGAATTCTGACTGATGTCAAGCTTGACAAAGCAGAATGGGTACAGGCGAGATTTGATCAACTTAATCTTATTGATGAAAAGCGCATGGCAGCCATATGCCATGGCCAGGTTTACCAAAAGCGGTTGAAAAGGGCGTTTGACAAGAAAGTTCACCCTCGAGATTTCGAAGTGGGAGACTTGGTATTGAGAAAGATTCTGCCAATCCACACAGACCCAAGGGGCAAATGGACACCTAAATATGAGGGTCCATATGTTGTAAAGAAGGTTTTCTCCGGAGGGTCCTTGATATTATCCAACATGGACGGTGAAGATCTGTCATCTCCTGTAAACGCAGACGCAGTCAAAAAATACTACGCTTGAAAGCAAACCCGGTGGACAATAAAATGAAAAGTCCAGGAAAAAGTTAGGGTTAAAATGAAAAATAACACCCGATAAGTTGAAAACCCTTAGGGGCACCTTAGGAAAAAAAAAGGGTATCCCGGTAGACTGAAAACCCGAAGGGGCGGTCTAGGCAAAAGTTAGGGACCTAAAAAAAAGAGACTGAGGTCTACGAAAAGTCTGTGAGCTCATCATCAGAATAAGGAGAATCACACATGGGGAAGATCAATCCAGCCAACTTCTTCCGAGGAAATGTACGAGAAGCTTCAAGGCCATAAGGATCATAGCAGAATCAGAACTCAGTGGAAATTCGATCCTTTTTCACATTGCCACTGTGTTTTTTATCATATTTTTTGCAATTACTTCTTTTAGGAGTTGTAACCTTATGTAAAATTACCCATCTATGGGTCATTTTATCATCAATAAAAATCTCTTTCATCAATTCGTGTGTCACATTTATTTTCTTTTATGTTTGCAAAAGGTGGAATTTTCATTCTTAATAAATATTGCATTGAAAAATTATGGGATAACGACAATAATAACAAAAGAAAGCATAAAGTTTCTCTTCGACCTAGGTGTATGAAGGATAAAAAACGATCTCTAGTAGGCCCACGTGTACACTAAGCATCGTATGATCATAAAATTCACCGGGGACTTGACCAAATCAGGGGCAACCTGACTGGCCAGCACAGCTTGTCTGATAAGACCATCTGGAGATGATCCAAATTTTGTCACGAGGATGTTGGGAAGTCAAACTTGACGCCCCAAATCAAAGCCCACTCATTTGGCATAAATTATCACCCCTAACCTTCATGTCCTTACGTCCCTGACATTTTTGCATACATGCTGCATCATTACATGTGCTTAGCCAGTCATTCTCAAAGATGCGAATTTCCTGTGGAAATCCTGACAGGATCCTTCTGGAGTGTTTATCCATTCACTCACCTTTTGTAAGTCCTTTTGAGCCTTTTACATGAGATATTTTCTCATCTTACCTTTCGTAAGGGATTTCACTGCCTTTTGTTTGAAATTTTTTCCCTTCGCTTCCCTCTGGTAATCATTTATCGCTGTCTTTTACACATGACAAAACTCTGTTTTGGGTATTTTCGATCAATTCGGACGCTTGAGGCATGTGTGGCCAAGAACTGAATGGTCGCCATACTTAAGGAATATCATCTCCGCCGTTGTGCCTGTGAGATCAAATGATGTTCTAATACCCTTTGAAATTTCCTCTACCTTTTGCAAGAGAATGGTTATTGCCCTCAACTTACTTTTTGTGAGTCCTTTCAAAATATCCATGTTTTTCCTTTTGCAACAGATTCAACTTATCTTTAATAAGACCTCTCGTACCTTTTGTACAGGTTCTTGTCAGCTTACCTTTCGTAAGTATCCTGTCTACCTTTTGTAGAAGGAACATTTTCTCCTAACCTTTTGTTCAGGAATATTTTCTGCTTTTCGCAGAAGAAAATACGATCATCCTCACCTAAGGGGGTTTCCTATCTACCTTTTGTAGAAGGAATTTTTCTCCTAACCTTTTGTTCAGGAATCCTCTCTACCTTTTGTAGAAGGAACATTTTCTCCTAACCTTTTGTTTTGGGGTCCTTTTTGCCGTGACAGAAGGAAATACGATCGTATTCTCCCTAGGGAGTCTCCTCTATATAATGTAGAAGGAGTTATTTTGTCTTCAAACCTTTTGTTTTGGAGTCCTCTCTACCTTTTGTAGAAGGAATATTTCTCCTAACCTTTTGTTCTGGAGTCCTCTCTACCTTTTGTAGAAGGAATATTTCTCGCATAACCTTTTGTTCGGGATTCCTCCTTGCCTTTTGTAAGAGGAAAACCATTTTTCTAGAGTCCTTTCCCCCTTTCGTGGAAGGAATATCTCACATTCCTATTTCTTGAGTCCTCTCTATCTTTTATAGAAGGAATATCTCTTGGCCAATTATGTTTCCATGATACGAGGTGCCTCCTTTTCCGGCTGGCAAAACACTCATGTTCATTCCGTATTACATCTCAAGCATATCATCATATCCCTCATACCCCTTCTTCAATAACAAGACACCTTTTTCAAGCCATCTCATTGACTGTTTACTTTCACCCCATACCTCTCCAGTCGAAAATCCCGGGTATTCTAGTATTTAATTCTCTTCTACCATGAATGTTCAAGCACCTTTACCCTCCAGACATTCAGGTCCAAGAGGATTAAATAGGGGCAGCTGTCACACCCTCATTTTCGCCTTTAGCCTTTATACCCTACATTCGCCATATCATACATCATTTTATTGCATATCGAGCATGTGGGTACGGATTGGGTCGATTTGTCATTTTCCATTTCAAATGAGATAACTTGTCTATCTTGGACTACATGGAAGAAAAGGTTCATTATCTAAGGTTTGATCTAAATTGGAAAGTCTACTCATGTGGATTTCTTCAAGAAGAAGTTACTTGACAAAATATTAGGATACTCAAAATATATTCCTAATGAACATGAAATTCAAGACCAAATTCAAGATTACTTCATCCAATTTTGTTTCAAATTCTTGATCACGTGGAGTCCAAATTTGCAAAGCATGAGTCAAGATCACAAGTCCATAATTGAAGACTTCATCCATTTCAAGTTTGATGGTTCTAGGGAAATCCATCATGAATTCATGAATTAGAGGAAAGAATATTACCAAGAGAAATTTTATGACACTACAAGAATGTCATTTGTTGCAAGATTTCCAACTCTAAGTAATGTTTAGAAATTAATTTAATTCTAATATTCATTCAAATCTCTAATCAAATTCATGTTATGGTAATGTCACACCAAGTCCACATTATGCTTACAAACATCCAAGAAATATGCAAGAATTAAATCAAGATTGGAATGTTTTAAGACCAAGATTATGCATGTTTAATCATGGCAAAACAGTCCCATGCAAGAGGTGACAAATTTCTTCATGTCACAAGATCACATGTCACAAGACCAAGGGAATAACATGTGACAATGCTTCTACATATCAGAATTTTCAAAAAGCTGTCAAAGGTGATAGCATTGACCATAAGAGCTGTCCAAGCACAAGCCAACAAAATGGGTGCAAGGCACAAAGTGCTGTAGAAAAAACAGCATAGGCAAAGTGCAACAGCAAAAATGCAGCATAGCTCTTGCATGGAAATGGAAAGAAAGAGAGTGGCTTGAGAAAAGGTGGTAAGAGACACCACTCCATGAAAAATCTGATATGTGGGGAGAAGAGAAAACCCTAGAGGAGCTAAGATAAGAGGAGGGGGCTGTAAACAAAAAGAGAACACTCTTGATTCATTCAACATCCATTCTACACACATTTGCAAAACCAGAAAATAGAGAGAGCAAACAAAACCCTAAAAACCAGAAAAATAGAAAGCTTTGCAAACCAGAAAAAAGGAGAGTGAGATAGAACAAAGAGGATCATTGAGAAACAAAACCTTCACAACATAGAGTGGAGAGTGGTGAAGCACATTCAACCAAAACCAAGGAGGACTTGCAAGAAGAATAGAAAGCTCTTGGGTATCCATTCCTTTAAACCTTTCTCTCTTTACTATTTTTGCTCTTATATTCATTTCATTTACTTTCTTGTGTGTTGTTGTATTGTATATATTATGTAAGGTCCCAATAGGGACCAAGAAACCATTTTCAAGATACCATAAAGAACGAAAGAAGAACATAGAAAAATTAGGTTTTTTCACCTGGTAGCCTGACACGGGCCGTGTCACACGACACGGGTTCCCGTGTCACACTTCTGTTGGCTTTTTCAACATCCAAAAACCCTAGGCCTCACAACACGGGCCGTGTCACACAACACGACCACCCGTGTTGCACCTCTGTTTGAGGTTTTAACGTCCAAAAAACCCAGGCCTCACAACACGGGCCGTGTCACACAACACCGCCACCCATGTTGCACCTCTGTTTAGCCTAAAAAACTTGTTTTGTCCCAGACCCTATGACACGGGCCGTGTCACACAATACGGCCACCCATGTCACACAACACGGCCACCCGTGTCACACCTCTGTCACACTTAAAAACTCATATTACATGTACCTTATGACACGGGCCGTGTCATACAACATGGCCACCCGTGTTACACCACTGTTTTCTCACTTTCTTTTGATATTTTACCTCCAAAAAAAATTTTCTCAAGGAGTTTGCCATTTTTCTTGCATGTCTCGATTTTTTTAGCCGACTAACCCCATATGTTTGTATGATTTTAGTGTGAATATTGCTATTGTCCTTGTTGGCATCAATCAAAAAACCCTTTTTCAAGGTATAAAATCAACCAACAAACAACTATTTTGTAAGCCTTCGAACTACGGAGCTCTGATTCTTCACTTCTTTTAAGTGAGGATACATAGGCACAAGGGCCACAATCCTTGGCGAGTATTAAAATAAATAAACCAACCCCTCTTTTCCTTAAGCAAGCGAACTCTTAGTAAAAACACCCATTCACGCTAAATAACCTAGGAGGTTCCCATCGAGTGCGATGGATGCGAGGGGGTGCTAACACCTTCCCCTCGCATAACCGACTCCCGAACCCTAAGACTTGGTTGCGATGACCACGCTATTTTCCCAAAGGTTTTATCGCTATTTCCATTTCCCTCCCGGGGATAAATAAAATCCGGTGGCGACTCTGTGTCATTTTTCGCGTAGCGACAGCTGGTGACTCTGCTGGGGACTTTTTCCTAAGTGAGTCAGGCCTAACCTAGGTTGTTTTTGCGTATTTAGGTTCTTTCCTTTTTGCTTGTTTATCGCTTTCCTTGTTTTTTTCAATTATATCTCGTCGTGTTTGGTTTCATTGGTTCTTGGTATGGATTGGTAACTTTGGTGGCAAACCTTGAGGGAAAGACTTATACCCGAGTCTAGAGTGTTAAAATTGAGATAGGAGAGGTTGAGTAGTATGGGCTTCCGAGATGCTCATCTCGTGATAGTCGATATGAGAACCTCGCTTAGAGTAGTTTCATTTGAGAATGATGAGAACCGTCAAGCTCTTGGCGTGTTTGATCAACGTTTTCTCAAGAATCCATTACTCTAACGACCTTTTAGAACCTTAAACCTTTGGCCAACTAAGATTGATGGTCGCGTAGTATGGGTCCTCGAGAAGCTCTTCTCGTGTTGGTCGATACGAAGACCTCGTTCAGAAGAGACTTTCTTGATGGAGTTGTTGTCTGGCAATGACTGACATACGTAATAAACAGTCAAGAAAGTCCATGACTCTGAAATCCTTGTCTCGAACCCAATGTCGATGTGTCTCGTAGTATGGGTCCCCGAGAAGTTCTTCTCGTGTGGGTCGGTACAAGGACCTCGCCCAAAAGAGATTCATGTGATGGAGTCATCTTCCGATATATTCATGTCATTTATGATGAACAGTCATGTGAATCCATGACTTTGGGATCCCTTTTAAACCCTAGATCACACCTTGTGAGAACTTTTTTTATAAAGCAGTCTGTACTGGCCTTATCCATACCACGGACTTATGAACCCATATGCTTGAATTCTGCATCCGTTCATACATACATACTTCATAAAAAACAAAGCTCTTAGTGTGTTGTTCTTATTGCAGATATAAGCATTTTTCAGAAGCAGTTATGATGAATGTGAATTTAGGAACAATGAAGCTAAACAAGAAGACCGACCGAAAGAGTACTTTCACTTTCAAATACAAAGATCCTTCAATCGACAGTCTGAAAGCTCTAAGTGCCAAGATCACTCCCATCAAGCACAACAAATTTCATTCTTCTTATGGGAGAATTTTGGATTTGTTGGCAGAGAAGATAGAGTTTGAAGCTCTCACAGCCTTGGCTCAGTACTATGACACTTCCCTCTGTTGTTTCACCTTCGCCGATTTTCAGATAGCTCCTACTTTGGAAGATTTTGAGAAGATTTTGAACCTCTACATCAAAAATCGTAATCATTTTCCCAAGCTCGAAGAAGAGTTCACGTTGAAGAAGGTGGCTTCTGCCTTAGGGATTCCTACATCAGATGTGATAGCCAATTGGGCACCCAAAGGAGCTAGGGGTTTCTCGAGGAAATTCTTGGAAGAACAAGCGTGGAAGTATGCCAAGGAAGAGAAATGGGAAATATGTGGTTCAATTCTGGCCCTCTTGGCCTATGGAATTGTGATGTTTCCAAATGGGGAAAATTTTGTAGACCAAGTAGCTGTGGATATCTTCTTGACCAAGAACCATGTGCCTTTCCTCTTAGGTAACTTCTACCACACACTCCATACAAGACATACAAAAGGAGGTGGAATGTTCCTTTGTTGCGCCACGCTCCTGCATAAGTGGCTAAGGACCCACATGCCCGAAAAGGGTCCTTTTGCTTCCAAGGAACTCTCATGGCCTCAAAGATCCGCTTCACTCACCGCTAGTTCCATCACATGATACAAGAGGGAATGGGAAACCAAAGATATTATCTTTTCTTGTGGATAATTTCCCAACGTGCCTCTTGTGGGGACACGAGGTTGCATCAATTACAACCCGGTGTTACTCAAGAGACAGTTTGGACACTCCATGGACGACCCTCCTAAAGAAGAAGATTTGGTGTCATTCCTTGTCAATACGGTCGATCCAAGTGATCCATCTGTACGAAGGGCAATAAGAGCATGGGTAAACATCCAAAGAAGCAATCCAGACAATGGGCGGAAGAACATCCTTGCTCGTGAACCTTATGTCAAATGGGTGAAAGGGAGAGTGAAAGAGGTCAAATTACCTTTTGTCTTTGATGCATCTGTTTTCCCATCAAATCCTGAGCCCGAGCCTATCTTGCTTGAAGATATGGAGAAACTTAAGGCTAAAATCCAAGAACTTGAAGATGAGAACACTCAGCTTCGAATTCGACTCAACGAGACTAAGCAGAAAAGCGAAGCTTGGGAATACCAAAGCAAGGAGTTGAAAGAAAAGTTCGAGGATAGCAAGAAAAGGGCTAGGGAAGAGAAAGGAAAGAAAGAATGGGTTGGTGGAGCTCTCAAAAACGCCAACGCCGACTTGGATCACCAAAATGAAAAATTGGACCAAGTGTGGCGAAAGGTCAGAGACTTAGAAAATGATGTGAGAATAGCCACCCAGATGAAGAAAGATGAAAGGGAAAAATTTGAAGCTCAGATTCACAAGTTGAAAGGCATTATGAAAGGCTGCGAAGATCAATTAGCTTGTGAGCTATTGGAAAAGGAGAATGCGCAGCGAGACTTCGTGCAAGCAGAGTACTAGTTGGGTAGAGCTATCGAAGAAATCCGAAGACTGAAAGATGGAATACATGATGAGCTATATCTGAAGCTGAAGGACAACTGCCACTATTGGAAAGAAAGTTGTCGTCAGGCAGAAGCTGCGGTACTTCAGAGAGATGACATCATCCATGATCTCCAAATTCTCTATGAGGAATGGAAGAACAAATTCATAAACTTGGCGGGATTCTCCAACTTTGTGCTTCAGCAGATCCCTAAAAGATTGAATAAGATTTAATACTTAGAAGGGGGGTTGAATAAGTATGACAAATAATCAAAGATTCAAACACAATTATTTTTATCCCGGTTCGTTGAACTCAACTACTCCAGTCCACCCTCTCAAGAGTGATTTTCCTTTCTCAGTCAAGGACTTAATCCACTATTTAATCAAACATATTACAATAGTAACACCTAAGAACAACTGTTCTTAGTTTTCTCAAGAGCTACTGATCCCAACTGGATCCTCTTAAGGAAACCTTTTACAGTCAATGTAAAACTATTACAAGAGTAAGAAGGCTTCTAAAAAGCTATTATCACAATTGTGATATTTCTCTTAAGTTTAAGAACAATGTTAAAGAAAATAGAATATAAGAGCTTTGAGAGATTTTCTTTGATCAGTGATTTTTCAAGGGGTTCGTCGTTTGAAGAAGATGAAGTAGACTTCTTTATATAGGCACTTAGATCCATGAAGTCTTCTCAATGTTGGAGACTGTACTGAAAAAGCCTGGTGCCTTTTGTCTTCACGTTGCATAATCTTTCCTTAGAATAGAATGCACAGATAAAACCTTTTTGTCTGTGTTCTTGTGTCTATCATAAAAGAGGAAAGAGCTGTTGAGATGTGCCAACAGACATATTCAAATCTTCTTCACTAAGTAAGTTCAGCTATCAACATCAGAGTCTGGATCTTCAGAATCTCCAGAGTAGAGATCTTCTGGATCATTAGAGTCTTGGCATGTTCTTCAGATTATGCTGAATCAGAGTATATGCAGCTTGTATGCTTGAGCGTGTAGTTCTGTCAGAGCAGAGTCTTCTATATCAGATTCTCAATACTATGCAGTGCAGTATCTTCAGAGTCTTCTGATGACTAAGCTTCTGAACTCTCAGAGTCTTCTGCTTCAGAATCTTTAGTAGACAACACTCAGATTCTTCTAGAGGCAGCGTTCAGATCTTCCTTTAAGATGCTCTTGAACCTTTGAAGCCTTCCAAATTTGCTCTTTAAGAATATTTTCTTTAGTACCTGTATCAAACAGTCTAGAACAAATTTAGAGTATATAATTCTTGAATACAAAATTCATAAGTGTTATCATCAAAACATAGAGATATTACTGAAGAAACAATCTATGTTCTTACAATCTCCCCCTTTTTGATGATGACAAAACATGAGAAATTTTGTACAATAAAAAGTATGAATTATAACTCCCCTTGAGATTAACAATCTCACCCTGAAATAAATACTCTAATAGAAGAAAACACTTCCCTTTTTGATTGAGTATATTTCAGATTCAGAGCCTGATGCAAGAGGTTTGACTTTCAGAATCAAATCTTGATGCCAGATAATTATGACTTTCTTCAGTCAGAGCGCCTGGTTATCATCTTGCTTGAATTATTTTTCAGAGTAAAGGTATCAGAGTAAGATATCAGAGTTGATTGAATACTCAGATTTGCTTTGAAGATTAGGTTCTGGTTGGAAAAGTCTCAGGGTAACTTCAATGAATTATGTCAGATATATCAATGTAATCTGAAAGACTTAAATTCAAAGTAAGTTAATAAAATGTCTGAATTTCAGTTTTAGTAATTGCTTATAGGTTGAACAATCAGATTCTCTTTTTCTCCCCCTTTTTGTCATAATCAAAAAGATTTTTAAAGACATAAAGATACAGAAGAAATAAAAACATATAGAAGCAAAAACATCAACTTTCATTTAATCAGATTAGAGTTCACAATCAAACAAATAGATGCCAAAAAAGCATAACAAAGAAATAAGAAAACATCAGAAGCAATAACATGTGCAAAAACAACAAATAAAAACTAAGTCTAGCGTGAGGCAATAAGGGTCAGAAGCTCTGTCATTTTGGCAGTTGACTCTTCTTACTTAGACATCCAGATCTTGATCTCATCAGTTGTCTTCTCTTTCTTTACCATCCAATCTTTTATTTCCTTAACATCATTCACAAGCTCTGTGACCACAGATGAAGAAGAAGCAGATGCAGTAGCAGCAGTGTTCTTATCAGACTGGTTCTCTTCAGAAGCTTGTTCAACCACTTCAGATGCAGGAGCCTCTGGAGGAGCAGCATCCAGAAGCAACACAGGAGGAGGAGGAATGTTCATCAGAGTTATCTTGATCAACTCTGCAAACTGAGTCTTTGCAAGCTTAGAATATTTGGCTCTAACTTTTAAAGCAGCCTTGTTGAACATCCAGATGAACCGTTTCCAAGCAGCATTTGAAACAACCGGATCCACACTTGACATGCACACTTCCTTAACACGAGCATACTCATAATCTATCTCCTTCTTGAATATTTCAAACATAGTATTAACACATGATCCTAGATCTGACTGTTCAGAGGGTTTAGGATTAGGAGTGTTAATAGAAGTAGGTTCAGATGGTGTAGGTTCAGATGGTTGTGGTTGAGGTGGTGTTGGTTGAGATGTTTGGGTGTCAGACTGAGGGAGTTCAGTAGGTTGAGGAATGGTTTGGGTTTCAGATGGATGGGTTTCAAATGGATGGGTTTCAGATGGTTGAGGGATAGTTTGGGTTTCAGATGATGAAGTTTGAAACATAGTGTCGCTTTCGCGAAAATAAGGTGTCGGCATAACAGAAGAGTCGCCACCTTTCGTTATTTATCCCTCAGAGCGGGAAAGGAAACGATCGAAAAAACCTGACGAATAGGGTAAGACAAGGTCATCACAACCATTGTCTGGGTTCGGGAGTCGGTTACGCAAGGGGAAGGTATTAGCACCCCTCACGTCCATCGTACTCGATGGGATCCACACTTGTTATGTTTACTGGACGGGTTGGTTTATCTATCTACCTATCAAGGCTGGTCTGAAAACAGAAAAGAAAATGACTCGGCAAAGCGTCGCACTTTATGCCTACATATTCTCATCAAAGAATGAGAAATCAGAGTCAACATAGTTCGGCCTACGGGTTATGGGGAAAGGTGGCTCGCCAATACATCGGTATTGTGCCTACGTACTCTCAACAGGTATGAGAGATCAGAGCTTACGTAGTTCGGGACACTACGGTTTATTTTCTGTTCTTTACGAAAGAAGTGTTTTTTACTGTGTTTGCAGTTTCAATCGCACTAGAGACTATGACCTGAGAGTGAATGCGTCGCATGTCACCCAAAGGGTACCATACTAAACATCCAGACTGTTGAAAAGAAACTCTCCAACAATCCTTTCTCAGATAGCTTAAGGCTCGTAACATACGAAAGAAATCATTCATGATTACTGTATCTTAAGCTGTTTTGAGATGAGAAGAGAACAGGCTCAACTAGGAGGGAGACTATCAAGTCCTACTGTTGTCATGCCAAGGATTCATCCTATAGTTGAAGTTTGAAACAGGGAACTCCTAGAAGTTATCATGCATAGGTTTCAACCTAAAGTTCTATCCTCACTTCCTTATCAAAGGAAATGAGAGTCCTAAGGGATCATGTCAATGATACAGAAACAGATAAAGCATCAGCTTAACAGTAAATAGTAAACGACTGTAAAATGCATGCAATGCAAGTGAGGGAGGATATGTGTGTGGGGCATCAGCCTCCACAAGCTCGTCTCGACCCCAAGCCAGAATGAATAACAGTAATCATACTGAAGATAAACAACATGCTATCAAGCGAAATACAGTAAACTGCTGTAATCATACAGATAGATAAAATCATGCTATCAAGCAAAATAAACCACATGGGCAAGGGAGCTGGGCTCTACCGAATACCCGCAAGCAAAGCCATACAGTAACAATACAAGCAGAGGGAGCAACTCAACCTCTAGTGCAATCATGCTCCTAGATTAAAACTAGCCTAGATATGAACTTATTCTAATGCATCAAGCAAGTCAAACAAGGCACATCAATACAGAAAAGAAAACAAAGAAAGCAGATCAACTCCTCTCTCAATCCCCAAGCTTCAGCTCTTCTAACAGCAACTCAGTCTTCAGACCTCAATCACTCTTGACAAATATCAATTTGCTTCTCCAGGTTTCAACCCTTCATCATACGTATCAACTTATCTTCTTCTTCAAGCTTCAGCTCCTTAATCAGTTCCACCTTCAGGCTTCACTCGTAACCACAAGTATCAACTTGATCTTCAAGCTTCAAAGTAAGTATCAACTTATCCTTTGGTCTTTAAGCTTCAGCTCTGCAGTCAATCTCAATTGAATCCTCTTCCTAAGTATCAACTCAATCTCCAAGCTTCATCTCTCTCTCTCCTTTACCAGTATCAACTTGGTCTTCTCTTCTTACAAGCCTCAGCTTCTTAGAATAGTCATCAATCACTTGGAAGTGTCAACTTCATCCTTTAATCTTTAAGCCTCAGCTCTTCATTCAATCTTCACTGGGTCTTCAAGTATCAACTTGTTGCTCTTGCTCTTCAAGCTTCAGCTGAAATGGCAATGCTCAGGGAATCATCCTCTTCCATACTCTTCAATGAAGTCTTCATCTTCAAACTCAAGCCCAACATCTCTCAAGATACTCAAACCAGGAGAAATCACTTAACTGGATAAGCTGGGATATTAAACTGCTTATTGCCCACCAAAGGTGACCTATAAGGGTTCAACATCAAAGAATGGTTCCCTCAAAGGTTCTACTTCCTAGGCACAATCACTTATTCCTCCAAAAGAGAGAGGTGGATACCATGGAAGGACCTTGAATCATGGGGAAGAATGGAGGTGAAAGATACCATCCATGTTTAAGAAAGGACTTAACTAGGTCTAAGCTCTACTTAATTCCTAACCCTAAAACAACAACAAAATAAACAAGGCTCTCAAGCTCTCAAGCTCCTTCTTCAACTCTCAAGTCTTCTTCTATGCTCTTCAATGCTCCTCAAAGCAAGACCAAGCTCTCCAAGCCCACAAAGCAAGACAAACAAAAATACAAGCCCACAAGGGCAACACAAACAAGCAATCAACTACAAAAATCAATTAAAAATAGTATACTATTATATTAAAGTATAATATAATTTCTAAGGGATCCTAAATACCTACCCTTAATACCCTATATGTCCCAATATCTAACTTGACCTAGAAACCCAAAATTCTAGTGTTATTGTGGACCTATGTTAAGGATTGACCTAATTCTACACAACCTAAAGTCATCTAAGCAAAACTAATCAAATATTGATCACAAAATTATGTAATAAATCCAAAGGGGAGCTAAAGTCCTAATCTAACTATCCTAAAAATAATGGCCTAAAAATTCAAAGGGAACTAGCTAAACAAAATTCTACAAATCTATGCATCAACATAAAAGAATTAAAATGATATTAAAAGAGAAAATATACAAAAAATATTAAAAATGCATGAAATGCAAATATTATGGTTTTATAACTTTCTAGACATTAACATGAAATGGGAGAAAAAATCCCCATGCAAAAATCATCATTTTTCTATTTATTATGATTTTCCAAAGATTAAAGAAAAATGGAGAAAAAAGAAATTAAAATAAGAAAACAATGGTGCAGATAACAATGCCAGACAGTTCATTTTCCAGATGGGCTTGAAATGGGGGTGCAATTAGTGAGGCGCGCTAGGCCCAATCTCTAATCAAAAATTAAATCAAAAACATAAAGAAAAAGAAAAGGATACGGTGCAGAAAGTAACCAAATTCAGTTCAAAACAACCATGGGCCATGAAAGGGGGTGGGGATATCAATCAGCCTAATATCCCCTTTTAATGAAACGACGCGTTTCATGGTCTTCAGAATTTCCCTCTTCAAATGCAATTAAATCTCAGCCCTTGAATTCCCCACTCAGTCAATGAGTCTAACATGATCTAATGGCCACGCTTTCATCTTCTTCCTCCAGCTAGGGTTCAAACTGAAGAATCCATGGAAGCAGAGCTTCAAGCTCCATCTTCACCAAACTCGTGTCGCCTCAATTCTCCATGAAAAATCAAGATTCCAAACCCTAATCCACTCTAAATTCCATGCTGAATCTAACCATGGTCTCAAAATCAATTGAAACATCCTAAATCTTCAAACCCGATCCAAGATCAAAGATAAGCTCAGACATCAACTTCAACAATTCTTGCAATTAATTACCTCAGAATGATCACCACCTCACCCTGGTTGAATCTTGATATCTAATTCATGCTATAGCTCACTATATCTCATGTTCTTGATCAAAACAAAAATGGTGTCATCCACTGAAACCTCACCAATTGATCCCAAACTTCCCAGAATCCATCACCTAATGGTCTCTAACCGTTCTAACCTAACAATTCTCCCTAATTATGCCTAAATTATGGTGTAGAAGAAAATTTACTAACCTGACAAATCTTGATTAACAGATAGAGTAAACCTTCACTGCAAGCCTTCAAACTCTTCAGAATCGATCCTTGAATGATGATCTTGCTACTGTTTGCAAAAGATTGGACCAAGAAAGCTTGAATCTTCAAAACCGATTATGACTTGTAACCTTCAAAATCCAAATGCCAACTCTTCAATTCTCCATGGTTTTGCCTCTAATTTGGTCTGCACAGCTTCAATATGATCAGAGGAATGTGTTTGGATTGAAAAAAGGAATGGAAATGATTCAGAATATGGAATTCGATTTCAACTTGCAATGGAGGCAAGTGAAATGGGTATCTCTCTCTTCTCTCAAATCTCTCACCAACCTTGCATCTGAGCAAGTTCTATACATTATATAGAATGGTTTAGACTCATCTAGAACCATCTGGAATCATCCAATGAGAAATTGGAATTCTCATGTCATGAGTTTATGGATTCATCTCATCTCACATGCCATCTCATGCCATAGCCCTTGCAGCCCTTGTAACTGACTTGGAAATCTCCTTAAATGAGATATAGGATGTGTTAAGATACTTAGCAAGCTTGTACATTGCCTTTCCTTGAGTTTTGCATTTGTACCTTATTATGCAAACAACCAATTTCCAAAGCAACCCCATGATCTAGGTCTCAATTCAAAAAAGTGGCTGAACCATTGCTTTTAGAATGTCTTTTAGAGTCAAAATGACCTATTATATGCCATGGTTTGGATGTGTAACTTGGAAATCTCAATTTTCAACTTCAACTTATTTAACTTATGCCCTTATTTTAGGTCATTTTTATCACTTTTTGCTACAAGCCTTTTAAATATCTCATGACCTCCTTACTAGCCTTAAAACATCATTTTAAGCAAGTTTTATGTTGAAGATTTTTCCATTTGAAGCTTGGAAATAGGAGTTATGGCCTTATGCTTGAAATGACCTGTAATGTCCAAATGACCAAAATGCCCCTGACTTGTCAAAGCCATAACTTGAGTTCTACAAATCCTATCAAGGACTTCTAGTACTCTATAGAAAGCTAAGAAGATGAGGAACAACATTCATGTTGACCAAAAGTTCATAGGAATCATCCTTCTTGGGCAAAAGTTGGATGCAAGTTGGGTGACTGTCAAGGACCCAGATTCACATACCTCAGATGACTTGTAACTTGTCAAAGTCACAACTTGAGTTCTACAAATCCTATCAAGGACTTCTAGTACTCAAATTAAAGCTAAGAACAAGCTCTACAACATTCATGTTGGGGGTAAGATGAGATGACAATCACATCTTGAGCTAAGCTTTCTTGAAGATAGGGGTCAAACTAGGGGATTTTACACTGTCAAGCCTTAGAAACCCTAGCTTAGAACTTCTCAAACTCTTCAATCATGATGAGTTGACCTTGGAATCATCCTTATATCATCTCAATTCATCAATCCATGATCACATGGCTCTTGGGTTAGGTCTCAACCTTCTCCCAATCATCAGTTGACCTAGGGTTGACCCAGTCAAAACCCTAATTACACCATTCATGGCTGAGGCTTTTTAAACTTGCACAATAACCTGTCTAGGCTTCATGATGGCTTTCAAGACATCTCATAAGCTCTCTCAAAGCTTCAAGTTCACATTCATGGCTTCAAAATCATCTGAGGAGCTCCCACAATTCTCAAGTTAGGAGGCACACAATCTTGGTTTCAACCAATCTCTCTGAGAATCTCTTAACTTTTCTGACAAAGGTATCAACCCTTGAGTAACCCTCTTGGCCATATTCATAGTCTTGTACAGCTCTTGATTGGTAGTCATACCTCCTGATCTCCTGCACACATATCAATGAAATGCAAGTGATAATGCTAATATGAATGAGATGCAACGCAAGCTAGGTAAAGAAATGTTGGTCAAATTTTGGGGTGCAACAGTTGCCCCTATTCAAACGGCTTGAACCTGACTGGGTGAGAAGCGAACGACTCTCAACCAATCAAGGTGCGACACAGTTGAATACCCATAAACCCGGAAATTTGCCAACTGCGCAAGTACACGGTACTCTGATGGGAACAAATCTTCGAAAACTGGAATATTAGCTGCACGACAACTAGCTGGGGAATTGGTCACACGGTAACCGGCGATACATGATCGATCATGCCATCAGGCATCAGGAATCTTCGAGACTCATCAGGTCAACAATCAGATTAATCATGCCATCAGGCATTCAGAGAAAACGTTCGGGCATCAGCCGGACTTCATCAGTAAGTCAGGGATAGAATTCTCGGTCAATCATGAACCGCTTGGGGGATATCCAAATTTCTGCCATCAGGCACTCCGCATCAGCTGAGAGGACTGCTTCATTAACACGGTCGGACTTCAATCATCAAGTCTTCGAGGGAAGTTTCAACTTCACTGTTCAGCAACCTGCCGGGGATGACGCATCTCCGCTGGGGATTCTGGAGAACTATCAAGTAACTCTGCTTCGGGGATCCAGAAATCATTCTGGATGAATCAACTCTGCTGAGGACTTCAAGAATCATCTTGGACAAGTAACTCCGCCTGGGACTTCAAGAATCATCTTGAACCGATAACTATGCTGGAGATTTCAGGAATCATCCTGAGCGAACACTCTGTTGGGGATTTCAGGAATCATCCTGGGCAACCTTTGTTGGGGATTTCAAGAATCATCTTGGGCAACCTTTGCTGGGGACTCTAAGTATCCACTTGAGCAACCAACTCTGGCGACTGCACTGGGGCTTTTAAGAATCATCTTAAGCAAACAACCTTGCTGGGGAATTCAAGAATCATCCTGAGCAAGCGACTTCGTTGGGGAGAATTCAAGAATCATCTTGATAAAGCGGCTCCGCGAGGGATTCAAGAATCATCTTGGGCAAGCGGCTTCGCGAAGGAACACCTGCAAAACAAGAACAGTAACGACCTAGCTCATGTTTAGTATGCATATGCTTCGGCAATGGTGCAATGCTCCACACGATGGAAATGCTACACGTTTATAATACATGCTATGAAATCATGCAAAATGATGCGATCCCGTCAGCAAAATAAATGCTGAAGGGAGAATCCTCCTGTCAAGGAGAAAGAACTACTCAGATAGAGGAATCATCCTGCTGAGGAGAAAAAGGTCACGCCAATCTCAATTGGACTCCGCAGGGGAAGCGAACTTCAGTTGACTGCTGCAGGGGAACAAATTTCTACGAGAACCTGGACCTGCTGAGAAAAGCGATGTCAATCGCAGAGATAAACTGCCTGGTATTCGCAACCAGACCCTCCTGGAGGTAACGACTCCGGTGGGAAACACAGCATCAGCTATTCAACACTCTACTGGGGCGAACCAATCATGGCCCGAACGACTTCCAAGGACTCGGCTCTCTTGGGGAACTGCAAACTCGGTTGAGGAAGAAGAAATCATTCTGCTTGCTGGGGAAAGTACGACTCTGTGGGGAATCTCAATTCCGCTGGGGAAGAAGGAATCATCCGGCTTCGGGAGAGAGTACTACTCTGTGGGGAATCTTAATTCCGACGAGGACTTCAGTCTTGAACTACCCATTGCTGCACACTTCAGCGGATGGTCTACTACGAGGCCTGCACTTGTGACCCGATGCTGGGGGAATGAACACACGCTTCGTCGCCTGACTCAGCTGGGGAGATGTCGCTCCTTCAGGATGCATCTGATTGGGGAGAGAATCTTCTCTTCCTGGGGAAACATATCAATGCTTATGATCTCACGTTCAGACTCTGCAGGGAGAGGCTGCTGAACTTTGTTGGAGGGGAGGAATCATCCTGCTCGGGGACGCGTACGGCATACTGCCTGGAATCTGCTACACCTGTAACAACACAAACAAACAGACAAGATACCCTTCTCAAAGGGACCTATCAAGGTTATTATCTCGTGACAATGTTCAAGTAATTCATTGTTTCAACAATCAGTGGCCTAGGCCAGTAAGTTTATGTATGCGCATTTTATCAAAAACATCGGCGTTCTTTTTTGCAAACAAAATAGAGAAATGCTAGACAGACACACATAATTGTTGAATAGTATTTTATTGATAATGAACCCCTGAATGGGTAAAGCTGTTTTACAACAGATGCAAGCTCCTGGAATGAGGAAGCCGCGCCAAAAAAACCTAAATATACATCAGTATATACAAATGTCGGCAACAAGGCGTAGACGAACACCATGAGTTGATCCCTCTATGACCCACTCGACTTCGATACTTCTCCGACGCTTCAGCTTCAGAAGAGATTGATTCAGATAAACGGCCCTTAGGTCTTCCAAACCACTAAACAATGAAAGTCCACACGCGGAACGCAGTCATTTGCTTTTTCAAATCCCTAACTTTTGCGTGAACCGCCCTTTGCGGGTTTTCAGCTCACCGGGATACCCTTTTTTGCCAAAGTCGCCCATTCGGGTTTTCGACTTTGCGGGTGTACATTTTTCAATTATATCCATAATTTTTGCCCGAACCCTTTTTCCCTTTTTTATGGTTCGCCGGGATTCCCCATTTTTGCCTGGATTCTCTTTTTACTGTCCAGCGGGTCGCTTTCAAGCAATGTATTTTTTAACCGCGTCCGCGTTCATCGGGGATGCAAAATATTCACCATCCATCGCGGATAACAACAAAGCTCCTCCCGAGAAGACCTTGCTGACGATGTACGGACCTTCGTAATTGGGAGTCCACTTGCCCCGGTGATCGGAGTGTGGAGGAAGAATCTTCTTCAGGACGAGATCACCCGTCTGAAAGCTTCTAGGACGCACCTTCTTATCATAAGCTTTCTTCATTCAGCTTTGGTACAGACGACCATACGCAATCGATGTTAACCTCTTCTCGTCCATCAGGCTGAGTTGGTTCAGTCGGTTCGTAATCCATTCTGCTTCGTCGAGTTTCACATCAACCAAAACTCGCAAAGAAGGGATCTCCACTTCTAACGGTAGGACAACTTCCATACCGTACACCAAGGAGAAAGGAGTTGCCCCGGTTGAAGTACGCACCGTCGTACGATAACCGTGCAGTGCAAATGGCAGCATCTCGTGCCAGTCTTTGTAGGTCACAACCATCTTCTGAACAATCTTCTTTATGTTCTTATTGGCCGCTTCAACGACGCCATTCATCTTCGGCCGGTAGGGTGATGAGTTATGGTGTTCAATCTTGAAACTCTGGCACAACTCCTTCATCATCTTGTTATTCAAATTCGAACCATTATCAGTAATGATCCACTCGGGAATTCCGTAACGACAGACGATGTCCCTCTTTATGAACTTAGCCACCACCTGCTTGGTCACATTAGCATACGAGGCTGCCTCCACCCACTTGGTGAAGTAGTCGATAGCTACTAGAATGAAGCGTTGACCGTTAGATGCAGTGGGCTCGATCTTGCCTATCATGTCGATGCCCCACATGGAGAACGGCCACGGGGAGGACATGACATTTAACGGGCACGGCGGCACATGAACTTTATCCGCATAAATCTGGCATTTATGACATCTCTTCGTGAATTTAAAGCAATCTGATTCCATCGTCAGCCAGTAATATCCTGCTCTCAGGATCTTTCTTGTCATAGCATGCCCGCCGGCGTGCGTACCAAATGTGCCTTCACGGACTTCTTCCATGAGCATACTCGCTTCTTTCTCATCTACACATCTGAGTAGCACGAGATCGTGGTTTCTTTTATACAACACTCCATCAGGATTGAGATAAAAATTTCCAGACAGCCTCCTCAGAGTCTTCTTATCCTGGGTTGATGCACCCGCAGGATACTCCTTAGTCATAAGGAAAGTCTGGATATCATGGAACCATGGCTTGCCGTCGGCGGCTTCCTCGATCGCGAAGACGAATGCAGGTCTATCAAGACTGGAAATGACAATGCTTGGAGCTTCATTCTAAAAATTGACCTTATAAATCGAAGCCAACGTGGCTAAGGCATCAGCCATCTGATTTTCTGCTCTGGGCACATGATGGAGTTCCACTCGATCAAAGAACGGAAGTAGCCTTCTGGCATAATTCATGTACGACACCAAATTCGATTGGCGAGTCTCCCACTCCCCTTTAATCTGGTTGATCACAAGCGCCGAGTCACCATATACGTCTAGGTTCTTGATTCTCAAATCAATTGCCTCTTCTAGACCCATAATGCATGCTTCGTACTCCGCTTCATTATTGGTGACCGGAAACGTCAGTCTCGCGGTGAACGGGATGTGGGATCCATGGGGAGTCGTGATGATCGCCCCAATGCAACTTCCGTAAGAATTAACCGCCCCGTCAAATATCAATTTCCATTGGGATTTCCTATCTGACCCCTCGTCGGGCAACGGCTCTTCGCAATCCTTCGCTTTGAGAAACATGATATCCTCATCAGGGAATTCAAATTTCATCGGCTGATAATCTTCGATCGGCTGTTCGGCAAGGTATTCAGACAATACGCTCCCTTTGATGGCCTTCTGGGACACGTACTGAATATCATATTCCGTCAAAACCATTTTCCATCTGGCAATCCTTCCCGAAAGCGCTTGCTTCTCGAAGACGTACTTGATCGGATCCATCTTCGAAATTAGCATGGTCGTGTGATTGAGCATGTATTGTCGTAAACATTTGGCAGCCCAGGCAAGTGCACAACACGTTTTCTCCAGCATTGAATAACGAGATTCACAGTCAGTGAACTTTTTACTCAAGTAGTAAATGACATGCTCCTTTCTGCCCGTCTCGTCGTGCTGACCGAGAACACACCCCATACTATTCTCAAGAACTGTCAAGTACATGATTAATGACCGTCCAGCCACTGGGGGTATCAAGATTGGAGGTTCCTGCAAATACTGTTTTATCTTGTCAAATGCCTTCTGGCAATCCTCATTCCAGGTAATCGCCTGATCTTTTTTCAAAAGCTTGAACATCGGTTCACATGTGGCCGTGAGCTGAGAGATAAACCTCGCAATGTAGTTTATTCTGCCCAGGAAACCACGAACTTCTTTTTCTGTTTTTGGCGCTGGCATCTCTTGTATTGCTTTAATCTTCGCAGGATCAACCTCGATGCCTCTTTCGCTCACGATAAACCCCAGTAGTTTTCCGGACCGTACTCCGAAAGTACACTTGCTAGGATTCAGCCTCAACCTGAATTTCCTAAACCTCTCAAAAAGCTTCAGCAAATTGACCAGATGTCCCTCCTCCGTTTGGGACTTCGCAATCATGTCATCAACATAGACTTCAATCTCATGATGAATCATGTCATGAAACAAAGTTACCATAGCTCGTTGGTAAGTGGCCCCTGCGTTCTTCAGACCGAAAGGCATTACCTTGTAGCAGAATGTTCCCTAGGGAGTGATAAATGTAGTTTTCTCCATGTCCTCCGGCGCCATCTTGATCTGATTGTAACCGGAGAAGCCATCCATGAACGAAAACACGGAGAACTGGGTTGTATTGTCGACCAACACATCGATATGAGGCAGCGGGAAATCATCTTTAGGGCTCGCCCTATTCAAATCCCGATAATCGACGCACATGCGTACCTTACCGTCCTTCTTCGGTACAGGCACTATGTTGGCGACCCACGGAGGGTAAGTAGTGACCGCTAAAAAGCCAGCATCAAGCTGCTTTTGCACTTCTTCTTTGATTTTAACGGCCATATCTGGTCTCGTCCTTCTAAGCTTCTGCTTAACGGGAGGACAATCTTCTCGCAGCGGCAAGTGGTGGACCACGATGTCAGTATCAAGTCCGGGCATATCCTCGTATGACCAAGCAAAAATGTCACTATACTCTCGAAGCATCTCGACCAATCTCTGCTTGACATCACTTTGCAATGCAGCCCCTATCCTGACATTCTTGACAAGTTCTTCAGAACCCAGATTCACAATCTCAATCTCCTCCTCATGAGGCAGAATAACTTTCTCCTCTTGTTTCAACAAGCGGGCCAACTCTTCAGGAAGGTCTTCGTCTTCATCAATCTCTTCTTCGGCTTGATAGATCGGGCAATCAAAGTCGAAGTGAGCCGTAGAAGGTCCAGAGTCGATGTCATTTGTTATGTGGATCCTGAAATAACAAGGGTTAAGCTTAAAACAAGGATATGCAGGTTAGCACAAACCTCATTGCCATTTTATTGTTTTTCAAAACAAATATAAAACAGGAATAACAGAGATCACAATATTTGAATACGAAGAAAAACGCCTTTTGATTTATTGATAAAATGCATGTACATAATCACACAAGGCCCTGACAATAAAACCACTATGCCCCGGGTAGGACATAGGGTTGTACAATGATTGGAAAAAGTAAATCATTACTCTTCACTTGTCATCTGGATGATATCCTTGACGGACCAATTGTTGAGGCTCTCGCCTGGCTTGCTTGGCTGGATCCAAGAGTCGAGGTCACAGTCGCTATCTCTGCTGTCTTCAGACACCGCGTTGATGATTTCGAAAATCATTCCGCCACTGGTAAACTGGATCGGCCCTTTACCTCGAGACGCACTACTAGAAGAAGAAGAAGAAGCTTCAACTCCGGGAGAATATCCCAACCCAAACTTATCTTGCTTGTTAGGTATCTCCAAAATTCGCCCCCAGCCTGGGGTGGATCCGGCTTGAACAACGGCCCGAGCTTCCTTGAATGAGGAGAGAGTCATCTCTGGCTTTTCAGTGACTACAGGAGCTACGTCCTTCACTTTGACAGCTTCAAACGCTTGGCACAGGGTTTCATGGATTTCGCCATCCATCTCCACATACTTGAAGGACGACAAATGGCTCACCATTATACTTCCTCGCCACAAACAGTCACGATGCTTCCTCCGACAGCATACTTGAGCTTTTGATGCAACGTGGAGGTCACGGAACCAGCAGCATGGATCCATGGCCGGCCCAATAGACAACTGTAGGCAGGCATGATGCCCATAATATAAAAGACCGCGTCGAACGTTTCCGGACCAACTTGGATTGGCAGGGTCACCTCCCCGAAAACGTTTCGTTTAGTTCCGTCGAACGCCTTCACAACCAGATCACTGGGTGTGCAAATCACTCCATGAGTATCCAACTTCATTAATGCCTTCTTCGGAAGAACATTAAGTGACGAACCCGTGTCCACCAACACGTGCGACATAATCGTGCCCCTACACTCTATCGAGATGTGCAGGGCGCTATTGTGATTCCTCCCTTTCGGCGTCAGCTCCAAGTCCGTGAACCCTAACCCATTTCCAGCATTCACATGGGCTACGACCTCTTCTAGCTGATTTACCGATATTTCCTGCGGTATGTATGCGGCGTTCAACACCTTCAGCAGCGCGTTGCGGTGTGCTTCAGAACACAGCAACAAGTTCAGAATGGAAATCTTTGAGGGCGTCTGATGGAGATGGTCTACAATCTTGTAGTCACTCTTTTTAATCAACCGCATAAACTCCTCTGCATCTTTAACAAGTCCTTTTCTACCCCTCACGGGATCTCTTCAACGACTTTACCTTTACCCTTATCGGTTGCATCAGCTCTAACCGCGTTGTCCGCCACGACCTCTGGTGGTGCAAACACTCTTCCGCTGCGAGTAATACCACTGATTCCCGCAAGGTTCTCCACAGTCGACCCATACGGTTCTAGCTCCAACCTCTATCTGTTGCAGTAGACTTCAGCCCCATAATGCCACGGAACAGCATTAGTGCTCTCGAAGGGTATCGGCCCAGCTTTGGTGATGGTAATTATGGGCGGTCTGGGCGCCGAAATAATTATCGTCCGGCGAGGGATGGTGATGGTGGCGACCTCATCAGCTTGCTTCAGCACTACCTCTCCTGATCCACTTTCAGCCCTCCGTCTAAACTGTAAAATCCCTTCAGTCATCAGACTTTGAATTCCTTCTACCAACTGCTCACATCCATCAGAACGTGTGGCACAGTCCGTACATAGCTTTCCGCAACCTGGAAAGAACCCTCTTTTCAGCAACTTAGATTTAACGAAGCTAAGCGGCGTCTTCAGATCTCTGACATCAGTCAACAAATCCAAATCCTCTTCTTCGATAATGGCGTTCACTCCGCCTCCCCTATGATTCGGCATAGGATTCTTCGTGACATTTGCCACATTATCGGAGAAGTTGATGATCTTGGCATCCACCATGTCTTGCACCTTGTGCTTGAAGGCTTTGCAATTCTCGATTGTGTGGCCTGGTGCCCTTGAGTGAAACTCGCACGTTGCATTAGCGTCATAACCTGGCGGAGGTGCCCCTGTCAAGGGATCCAGCGTTCTCTTCTGAATCAACTGTAATTGAAGCAAAGTCTGTAGTAACTGTGCGTACGACATAGGCGGTGTCTCGAGGTGACGGTTCGCCAAAGGTGCCCGATTCTGATACCTTCTGTATCCCTGTTGATTCGGTTGCTATTGCTGCTGCTGCTGATGCGGCTGTTGAACTGCCGAGATAGTTATACTGGCCACCTGCTGGTGAGGACCTTTACCCTTTCTTCGAGCGTTGGACACAGCGCTCGTTTCTCCTTCCCGTCTTTTTCCACTGTAAGGTTTCTTTCCGCCTCCTCCAGCTGAGGATGACTCACCTTGAATTTTCCCGATCTTGATCCCATTCTCGACGTGTTCACCCGTGATAATGAGATCTGAGAACGTCCTAGACATACCGCTGACTAACTTCTCATAGTAAACCCCTGGGAGGGTGGCTACAAACATCTGCACGAGCTCACGTTCAACCATCGACGGCTGAACCCTAGCTGCCAACTCACGCCACCGCTGGGCGTACTCCTTAAACCCTTCGTTGTTCCTCTGCGACAGATTCTGCAGCTGGACTCGGTTCGGGGCCAAGTCGCTATTGTATTGGTAATGGTGCACAAATGCTTCAGCAAGGTCCTTCCAGGTGCGCACACTGGTAGGCTCCAGACTCATGTACCACTCAAGGGATGGCCCGGAAAGACTGTCTTGAAAGAAGTGCATCAGCAACTTCTCGTCCTCAGAATGAGCAGACATTTTCCTGTAATACGATCTCAGGTGGACGCGAGGGCAAGTGGTGCCCTTATATTTTTCAAAGTCAGGTACCTTGAATTTGGGAGGCACCTTGAAATCAGCAATCAAACCCAACTTGGACATATCAACGCCCAAAGCATTCTGATTCTCGATATCTCTCATCTTATCTTCCTGTGCCTTGAATCTAAGCCGTGCTTCAGCATTCAGCTCACCTTCAGCACCTCTCTGAGAGAACACGTCGTCCTGACGATCTTCCAACCATGGCTGAGGCACAAACAGATTACCGACGCCTGCATTGCTGTTGCCCAGCCCAATATTGACATTAGCTCCCAGACTCCCATTACCGACGCCCATCGTATTGAGTCCCATGTTGGCCACCACATTGCCGTTGGCACTGCCATTCACCCCGGTCACGGGGATACCATTCTGTGGAGTTTCAACTGGTGGAGGAGTAGGCACAGTCCCACCATGGAGGACGCCGTTGCTATCGACTCTCGAAATCAAAGGCTGAACCAAAGTTCTGAGCTGATCCTGGCCATTGGCGACCGCCTGCATGAGCTCCATGAAGTGATCCATTCTCTCGCGGAGTTCCTGGACTTCAGTCTGTACTTGCTCCATGATTCTGGTTTGATTAGCTCTAGTCGAATAACGGTGAATAGGTCGCTGATCAATCCTGGAACCACCTGAAACAACCTGAAACAACCTGTAAACACAAAGGGGTTAGGAAAAACACCAAAGTGCTCGTTATGCAAATGCTTCATGCAAATGCAAACGTGTGTCTGTGCTTTAGGGAGATCTCCCCTGATCCTAGTGCCTGAGTGCCAGTGCTGATAATAATAAGAAGTCTGAGTCCAATCATGGAAATAACAATCTCATATATAAAGAAAGCCCATCAAGGCGGTACACAACATCAGCGAGTACAAGATGAATCAACAGCGTGACCTCAGCCAACAAGCCTGGTGATGGTCAGCATACAACAATGATTAAAACAAAAGAATACAAATAGTCAAGTACGGCCACGGGCGTGATACTCTTCTAACAACTTCTTCGTTTCTGGATGATCAGGCAGAGTGAGTAACCCTTCGACGAGTAATTCCCTTTGCACAATAGTATACTGAAGACCTTCGACTGAATCTTCCCATGCTCCTTCGCCGAAGCAATCTTCTAGCTTCCGCTTCTTGGACTCAAACGTCAGTTTGCGCTCCTTCAGGTTAGTGAGAGCTCTGTTGAGCTAGCCTTCGGCGGCGTATCTGCGAGCGGTTTCTTCATCAAACCTCTTCTCACTGGTCTTCACCTAGGCTTTCAGCTTGGAGATCTGTAGCATCAGCTTATCCTCCCACTCTTTCCTGGTGGCTAGGGAAGCCTTCCAGTGCTGGTTGAACTTGGATATCCTCTGATATGCCTCGTCCAAGTGCTGCTTCTTCGTAGCTAGTACGTCGTTGACAGCTTTGAAGTCTTGGACCATGCGCTCACGCTCGGCTATCTGCTTAGTCAGGTCTGTACCTAACTGGTTCACCAACTCGGTCTGCCTTTTGAAAGAATGAACAGCTTCGTTCCTCTCGCTTCGGAGCTGAGCCAATTATTTCTCCAGTTCTTCATTTGCCCGCTTCAATTCATCTCGCTCGGCTAACACCTGATTATGCTGCTGAATGGGCACAGTAGTGGGCTCTTCAATCATTGGAGGGCTTTCTGGCTCGGCACGAGGAAACGACATCCCTATAGCATCTGCTCTGGCTCTGATCCACGTTACATACGGAGGGTAGGCCTGGCTATTACTTTTCCCCAGCAATGGTTTTCCCCTCTTACTGATACCATTCCATGCGCGCTGAAGCTTGGATAGTAGATCCCCCTCTAGAAGACCAGTGAGGTACAGAGATTCCTGTACCTCTTCATCCTTCGGCGGAGCTATCAAAGCATACGCGAATTGTCGGACCAGCAAAGATGGATTGTAGTTTATACAACCCTTCTTGCCTATCAAAGGCACATTTGGAAACCCGCTGCAGCTGAAGATCACCTCAGTTCCCAACCTATCTCTGTCGAACCAGTCGATATCCTCTGCAGATAAGCTCATCAGACGCTCGGACCACTCAGCTGTGGCTGTAGACGAAACAAAGGGACCCCTCTTGGGCAGATGACTATCAAGCCATTTATAAAGCAAGGGTACGCAGCACGAGACATTCTTGCCCCTCCTGTTCTCGTTTTTGTAGTGGATAGAATGGTAGACATCTCCTATCAAGGTAGGGACCGGATTCCCTGATGCAAAGATGTGAAATGCATCAAAGTCTACAAAATTGGGCATATTGGGGAACAGAATAATGCCATATATGCACAAAGCGAGAATGGCGTTGAACGCGACCCAACATCCGTCCTTGGCGCACTGCTGAGCCTTTCCCACTAAAAACTGCAAGGAGAAGCCAGAAACCTTGTTCCAACTAGTCAATACCAACTCGGAGGCATCCAGTTGAAGTGAAGGAGCTAAACCAGCCAGATCAGGATCAGTATCCATGTGAACAAAAGGCATCTGCCTCTTGATAGGCACACCTAACAAATCAGCATATTCTTCCAGCGTAGGGGCGAGAACAAAATCCTGAAAAGTGAAACATCTCAACGGAGGGTCGTAGAACTGCTGCAGAGCGTGCAACCCATTCAACTCGAACGCAGAAGGTTTACAAACCAAACTGAGCAACTTTCCGTAAGATTTTCTGAACTCATCCCTCACAGAATCATCTGCTAGAGCTATCAAACCAGTCAGCTTAACCACATCATGGGTAGGGAACTTGTAAGCCACGGTCTTCCTCAGAGAACCATAACAATACAATAGGAGGCAAGAAATCCTGGATCGGGGAAAACGGTACCTGCAACACAGACACACGTTAATGAAATACAAATGAGTATGCAAACAATGTAAAATGCAATCATGCAGCAGGAGATCAAGGCAACTGTGCTGTGGAGATTCTGTATCAACAAAACCATAATGCTGCTCTATCAAGAACAACCACTGCATCTGATAATAAGAAAACCCTGGTATCGAACCACAAGTCTGCTCTGTCAAGAACACACACATATAAGACCATAAATCTGCTCTGTCAAGAATAAACGTCTGATAATAAGGCCCAAGAAATCTGCTCTGTCAAGAACACAAATCTGATAACCAAAACTCTGCTCTGTCAAGAACAACCATCTGATAATGAGATCTTCAGACCCTAGTCATAAATCTGCTCTGTCAAGAACAAATATCTGATAATAAAACCCTCTGATCAAAACCTGCTCTATCAAGAACAAATACACATCCGATGATAAGATCCTCTGATCAAAACCTGCTCTATCAAGAACAAATACACATCTGATGATAAGATCCTCTGATCCCAACAAAACTGATCCACTATCAAGAAAACCAGGTGGTATGAAGGTCAAAGTTTCCTGCAATGAACCCAACCCTGCTCACAGGTATGGACCTAAACTGACTCAAGTTCGGCATCCTATGCGTTCATCAGTGTCACAGACATTCAAGAGGGGTGATACGATACCCAGAAGGTGTGGCATCACCAGCTCATGAAGCGGCCTCACTCGGCTGAATCACAAATGATCGGTCCCCAGAGTCGACAATCCTCCAAACCAGCAACCCCCTCAACCCAAAGGGTTGAAAAAGAAGCTAACCGGGAGAACCTCGTCTGAGCGTGGATTTCATGAGACACTAGTGCCTGCAAAGAAAGCATGCGCCCACTAATTTCCACAACTAATGATATGTTCACTCAAGCCTGGGTCTGGCTTCTCACTCATCAGAATGCCCCCTTCCCACAACAGCACAGATAATCATATCATACTGAAAATAAAATGCGGGAAATAAAATGCGATAAATAAACACAACCCAACAAGTAATCATACAAGCGCTAGGATTGACTCACATAGGGAACCGGAGAACCAGAAATTCTGGGTTTGATCCCCATCAGAGTCGCCAGCTGTCGCTTTCGCGAAAATAAGGTGTCGGCATAACAGAAGAGTCGTCACCTTTCGTTATTTATCCCTCAGAGCGGGAAAGGAAACGATCGTAAAAACCTGACGAATAGGGTAAGACAAGGTCATCGCAACCATTGTCTGGGTTCGGGAGTCGGTTACGCAAGGGGAAGGTATTAGCACCCCTCACGTCCATTGTACTCGATGGGATCCACGCTTGTTATGTTTACTGGACGGGTTGGTTTATCTATCTACCTATCAAGGCTGGTCTGAAAACAGAAAAGAAAATGACTCGGCAAAGCGTCGCACTTTATGCCTACGTATTCTCATCAGAGAATGAGAAATCAGAGTCAACGTAGTTCGGCCTACGGGTTATGGGGAAAGGTGGCTCGCCAATACATCGGTATTGTGCCTACGTACTCTCAACAGGTATGAGAGATCAGAGCTTATGTAGTTCGGGACACTACGGTTTATTTTCTGTTCTTTACGAAAGAAGTGTTTTTTACTGTGTTTGCAATTTCAATCGCACTAGAGACTATGACCTGAGAGTGAATGCGTCGCATGTCACCCAAAGGGTACCATACTAAACATCCAGACTATTGAAAAGAAACTCTCCAACAATCCTTTCTCAGATAGCTTAAGGCTCGTAACGTACGAAAGAAATCATTCATGATTACTGTATCTTAAGCTGTTTTGAGATGAGAAGAGAACAGGCTCAACTAGGAGGGAGACTATAAAGTCCTAATGTTGTCATGCCAAGGATTCATCCTATATTTGAAGTTTGAAACAGGGAACTCCTAGAAGTTATCATGCATAGGTTTCAACCTAAAGTTCTATCCTCACTTCCTTATCAAAGGAAATAAGAGTCCTAAGGGATCATGTCAATGATACAAAAACAGATAAAGCATCAGCTTAACAGTAAACAGTAAACGACTGTAAAATGCATGCAATGCAAGTGAGGGAGGAAATGTGTGTGGGGCATCAGCCTCCAGAAGCTCGTCTCGACCCCAAGCCAGAATGAATAACAGTAATCATACTGAAGATAAACAACATGCTATCAAGCGAAATACAGTAAACTGCTGTAATCATACAGATAGATAAAATCATGCTATCAAGCAAAATAAACCACATGGGCAAGGGAGCTGGGCTCTACCGAATACCCGCAAGCAAAGCCATACAGTAACAATACAAGCAGAGGGAGCAACTCAACCTCTAGTGCAATCATGCTCCTAGATTAAAACTAGCCTAGATATGAACTTATTCTAATGCATCAAGCAAGTCAAACAAGGCACATCAATACAGAAAAGAAAACAAAGAAAGCAGATCAACTCCTCTCTCAATCCCCAAGCTTCATCTCTTCTAACAGCAACTCAGTCTTCAGACCTCAATCACTCTTGACAAATATCAATTTGCTTCTCCAGGTTTCAACCCTTCATCACAAGTATCAACTTATCTTCTTCTTCAAGCTTCAGCTCCTTAATCAGTTCCACCTTCAGGCTTCACTCTTAACCACAAGTATCAACTTGATCTTCAAGCTTCAAAGTAAGTATCAACTTATCCTTTGGTCTTTAAGCTTCAGCTCTGCAGTCAATCTCAATTGAATCCTCTTCCTAAGTATCAACTCAATCTCCAAGCTTCAGCTCTCTCTCTCCTTTACCAGTATCAACTTGGTCTTCTCTTCTTACAAGCCTCAGCTTCTTAAAATAGTCATCAATCACTTGGAAGTGTCAACTTCATCCTTTAATCTTTAAGCCTCAGCTCTTCATTCAATCTTCACTGGGTCTTCAAGTATCAACTTATTGCTCTTGCTCTTCAAGCTTCAGCTGAAATGGAAATGCTCAGGGAATCATCCTCTTCCATACTCTTCAATGAAGTCTTCATCTTCAAACTCAAGCCCAACATCTCTCAAGATACTCAAACCAGGAGAAATCACTTAACTGGATAAGCTGGGATATTAAACTGCTTATTGCCCACCAAAGGTGACCTATAAGGGTTCAACATCAAAGAATGGTTCCCTCAAAGGTTCTACTTCCTAGGCACAATCACTTATCCCTCCAAAGGAGAGAGGTGGATACCATGGAAGGACCTTGAATCATGGGGAAGAATGGAGGTGAAAGATACCATCCATGTTTAAGAAAGGACTTAACTAGGTCTAAGCTCTACTTAATTCCTAACCCTAAAACAACAACAAAACAAACAAGGCTCTCAAGCTCTCAAGCTCCTTCTTCAACTCTCAAGTCTTCTTCTATGCTCCTCAAAGTAAGACCAAGCTCTCCAAGCCCACAAAGCAAGACAAACAAAAATACAAGCCCACAAGGGCAACACAAACAAGCAATCAACTACAAAAATCAATTAAAAATAGTATAATATTATATTAAAGTCTAATATAATTTCTAGGGGATCCTACATACCTACCCTTAATACCCTATATGTCCCAATATCTAACTTGACCTAGAAACCCAAAATTCTAGTGTTATTGTGGACCTATGTTAAGGATTGACCTAATTCTACACAACCTAAAGTCATCTAAGCAAAACTAATCAAAAATTGATCACAAAATTATGGAATAAATCTAGAGGGGAGCTAAAGTCCTAATCTAACTATCCTAAAAAGAATGGCCTAAATATTCAAAGGGAACTAGCTAAACAAAATTATACAAATCTATGCATCAACATAAAAGAATTAAAATGCTATTAAAAGAGAAAATATACAAAAAATATTAAAAATGCATGAAATGCAAATATTATGGTTTTATAATTTTCTAGACATTAACATGAAATGGGAGAAAAAATCCCCATGCAAAAATCATCATTTTTCTATTTATTATGATTTTCCAAAGATTAAAGAAAAATGGAGAAAAAAGAAATTAAAATAAGAAAACAATGGTGCAGATAACAATGCCAGACAGTTCATTTTCCAGATGGGCTTGAAATGGGGGTGCAATTAGTGAGGCGCGCTAGGCCCAATCTCTAATCATAAATTAAATCAAAAACATAAAGAAAAAGAAAAGGATACGGTGCTGAAAGTAACCAAATTCAGTTCAAAACAACCATGGGCCATGAAAGGGGGTGGGGATATCAATCAGCCCAATATCCCCTTTTAATGAAACGACGCGTTTCATGGTCTTCAGAATTTCCCTCTTCAAATGCAATTAAATCTCAGCCCTTGGATTCCCCACTCAGTCAATGAGTCTAACATGATCTAATGGACACGCCTTCATCTTCTTCCTCCAGCTAGGGTTCAAACTGAAGAATCCATGGAAGCAGAGCTTCAGACTCCATCTTCACCAAACTCGTGTCGCCTCAATTCTCCATGAAAGATCAAGATTCCAAACCCTAATCCACTCTAAATTCCATGCTGAATCTAACCATGGTCTCAAAATCAATTGAAACATCCTAAATCTTCAAACCCGATCGAAGATCAAAGATAAGCTCAGACATCAACTTCAACAATTCTTGCAATTAATTACCTCAGAATGATCACCACCTCACCCTGGTTGAATCTTGATATCTAATTCATGCTATAGCTCACTATATCTCATGTTCTTGATCAAAACAAAAATGGTGTCATCCACTGAAACCTCACCAATTGATCCCAAACTTCCCAGAATCCATCACCTAATGGTCTCTAACCGTTCTAACCTAACAATTCTCCCTAATTATGCCTAAATCATGGTGTAGAAGAAAATTTACTAACCTGACAAATCTTGATTAACAGATAGAGTAAACCTTCACTACAAGCCTTCAAACTCTTCAGAATCGATCCTTGAATGATGATCTTGCTACTGTTTGCAAAAGATTGGACCAAGAAAGCTTGAATCTTCAAAACCGATTATGACTTGTAACCTTCAAAATCCAAATGCCAACTCTTCAATTCTCCATGGTTTTGCCTCTAATTTGGTCTGCAGAGCTTCAATATGATCAGAGGAATGTGTTTGGATTGAAAAAAGGAATGGAAATGATTCAGAATATGGAATTCGATTTCAACTTGCAATGGAGGAAAGTGAAATGGCTATCTCTCTCTTCTCTCAAATCTCTCACCAACCTTGCATCTGAGCAAGTTCTATACATTATATAGAATGGTTTAGACTCATCTAGAACCATCTGGAATCATCCAATGAGAAATTGGAATTCTCATGTCATGAGTTTATGGATTCATCTCATCTCACATGCCATCTCATGCCATAGCCCTTGCAGCCCTTGTAACTGACTTGGAAATCTCCTTAAATGAGATATAGGATGTGTTAAGATACTTAGCAAGCTTGTACATTGCCTTTCCTTGAGTTTTGCATTTGTACCTTATTATGCAAGCAACCAATTTCCAAAGCAACCCCATGATCTAGGCCTCAATTCAAAAAAGTGGCTGAACCATTGCTTTTAGAATGTCTTTTAGAGTCAAAATGACCTATTATATGCCATAGTTTGGATGTGTAACTTGGAAATCTCAATTTTCAACTTCAACTTATTTAACTTATGCCCTTATTTTAGGTCATTTTTATCACTTTTTTCTACAAGCCTTTCCAACATCTCATTACCTCCTTACTAGCCTTAAAACATCATTTTAAGCAAGTTTGATGTTGAAGATTTTTCCATTTGAAGCTTGGAAATAGGAGTTATGGCCTTATGCTTGAAATGACATGTAATGTCCAAATGACCAAAATGCCCCTGACTTGTCAAAGCCATAACTTGAGTTCTACAAATCCTATCAAGGACTTCTAGTACTCTCTAGAAAGCTAAGAAGATTAGGAACAGCATTAATGTTGACCAAAAGTTCATAGGAATCATCCTTCTTGGGCAAAAGTTGGATGCAAGTTGGGTGACTGTCAAGGACCCAGATTCACATACCTCAGATGACTTGTAACTTGTCAAAGTCACAACTTGAGTTCTACAAATCCTATCAAGGACTTCTAGTACTCAAATTAAAGCTAAGAACAAGCTCTACAACATTCATGTTGGGGGTAAGATGAGATGACAATCACATCTTGAGCTAAACTATCTTGAAGATAGGGGTCACACTAGGGGATTTTACACTGTCAAGCCTTAGAAACCCTAGCTTAGAACTTCTCAAACTCTTCAATCATGATGAGTTGACCTTGGAATCATCCTTATAGCATCTCAATGCATCAATCCATGATCACATGGCTCTTGGGTTGGGTCTCAACCTTCTCCCAATCATCAGTTGACCTAGGGTTGACCCAGTCAAAACCCTAATTACACCACTCATGGCTGAGGCTTTTTAAACTTGCACAATAACCTGTCTAGGCTTCATGATGGCTTTCAAGACATCTCATAAGCTCTCTCAAAGCTTCAAGTTCACATTCATGGCTTCAGAATCATCTGAGGAGCTCCCACAACTCTCAAGTTATGAGGCACACAATCTTGGTTTCAACCAATCTCTCTGAGAATCTCTTAACTTTTCTGACAAAGGTATCAACCCTTGAGTAACCCTCTTGGCCATCTTCATAGTCTTGTACAGCTCTTGATTGGTAGTCATACCTCCTGATCTCCTGCACACATATCAATGAAATGCAAGTGATAATGCTAATATGAATGAGATGCAACACAAGTTAGGTAAAGAAATGTTGGTCAAATTTTGGGGTGCAACACATAGAAATGTGAACATGTTCCTTCATAGCAATGTCAGAACGAGGTTGTTTTAGAGATTTTGGTTCAAAATCAGATATTCAGATGAATCAGATGATTCACAATCAGAAGATTCTTCTGAGTGAACAGATGTTGAAGAAATGTTAATGGATTGATTCAGGGGTTGGATATCTAGAATATCTTCAGAAAGATTTGGATCTTCTGGTAGATCTGGTTGTGCAGAGTGTTCAGATTGAACAATCTCTGGTTGGTTTGATCCTCATTCTTTTTAGAGTAAGTCCGTTTATCTCAGATCCAATGATGTAAGACAGATCCTCTGTCACTTTTGCATCTGTCAGATGCTTCACCAACTGATTCTCTGTAAGGATGTCTGAAATAAGTCTTACCAGAGGTATCCAAGTTCTAACTTTCCCAGCTTTAGCTCTGACCTCTTCTCTAGTCTCTTTGACATGAGTCAGAAGATGACTGAAAATCAGATAGGGCAGATCCACCTTAATATTCTTGCTGATGCAGTACATGAAGTACAGATGCTCTGTACTCACATAGTCTGGTGAGTTGGATGACTTTCTGTGAAAGATTGTACTCATAAATATTTTTGCCCAGATCCTATAGATAGGTTTCAGATCTTTAACCTTGCTTGTTGGTATTCCAGATACAATAACCTCTTCATACACTTTAGCCATATCAATACGTGCAGAAGCTAGGTTTGTAACACCATCAGATCCTTTGTAACTAAACAGTTGCCTGATTAGTTTTTCAATGATCACTATCTCCTTCCCAAGGACAGATGAGTGAATGAACTTAGGACCAGCACTAGCGTGAATCCAGAATTCCTTCACAAGAGTTGGGTACACAGGACTCATCAGTCTTTCAAAATACTTCTCCCAGCCTTGAGCTTTAATGGTAGTTGTTAGGTCAAACCCATTTTCTTCTATTGATTCAAGATCAATGAAACTTTCACACAGAACCTCAAGATCCACAACTGGAGTAAATAGAGTGCGTTCTGGTTTCTTGTACATTATATTGTTGTTGGAGATTTCAGCAGCTTTTGATGAAGAAGCCATTGATGAAGATGAAGATCTTGATTTGGGTTTAGGGTTTTGGTAGAGGTTGAAGAGAGAGCAAAAACGCATAAATGTAGTGAGTGTGAAAAATGTGAAAATGGTGTAATAGGTGGTATTTATAGCAAACCAAAAATCAGACATTTGGCACATCAATAGACACATACGCACGTTTACACATTGCATTTAATGAAAATAATCATTTCACTTTAAAGATATGACAAATGGGGGGAAATCCAAGAAAAATGAGATTTTCAAAGCAATACCTCAAACGTCAATTCAGTAGAGCACTCCATCTTTTCAGATTTTGAGTGACACGTGTTTGCTTGCATGTGCATCTGATGTCTCTCAAGAAATGAAATGTTTCCAACGTTCAGATCTTCTGAGTTTGTTAGTTCAGAGTTTCACACAAATAAATCAATCAAAGATAAATGAACAAATAATCAGATGAAATACTTCAGATCTTTAAACATTTTGCATCTGATAAGTTGCCTCTGATAAATATTACTCTGGACAAAAATCCATACATATATTTTTCAGTATGAACTTAAACCTATCTTCAACAAGGGGTTTTGTGAAAATATCAGCCCATTGATGATCTGTATCAACAAAAGCTAGATTTATTACACCCTTCTGAACATAGTCTCTGATGAAGTGATGTTTAATTTCTATATGTTTAGCCTTAGAGTGTAAGATTGTATTTTTTGACAAACATATAGCAGAAGTATTATCACAGAAGATAGAAAGATTACTCTCATAGATCTGATAATCTTCTAGCTGACTCTTCATCCAGAGCATCTGCGTACAACATCCAGCAGCAGCAATGTATTCTGCCTCTAGTGCAATAGTGGGTTGCTTCTTGATGTACCATGAGATCAGATGACTTCCAAGAAACTGACAGCTTCCAGAAGTGCTTTTACGTTCAACTCTGTCTCCAGCATAATCAGCATCACAGAATCCAACTAATGAAAATTCATCAGATCTTCTGTAACACAGACCCATGTTAGTAGTACCTTTCAGATACCTTAGAATCCTCTTAACAGCTGTTAAGTGTGATTCTCTAGGATCTGATTGGAATCTTGCACATAAGCAGACACTAAACAGAATATCAGGTCTAGAAGCAGTCAAGTATAGAAGAGATCCTATCATACCTCTGTAGAGTTTCTGATCTACCTTCTTACTTACCTCTTCCTTACCAAGAGTGCTTGTAGGGTGCATTGGAGTCTTTGCCATCTTACTATCAACCATGTTGAACTTCTTCAGAAGCTCTTTAACATATTTGGTCTGATGTATGTATGTGCACTCTGGAGTCTGGTTGACTTGGATTCCCAAAAAGAATCTCAATTCTCCCATCATGCTCATCTCAAACTCTGCCTGCATACATTTAGCAAACTCCTTTCCAAGCATAATATTTGTTGATCCAAAAATAATATCATCTACATATATTTGACAAATCAACAGATCTTTCTTAAGAGTTTTACAGAATAAAGTTGTATCCACTTTTCCTCTGATAAAATTTTTCTCCAGAAGGAAATTGTTCAACCTCTCATACCAAGCTCTGGGAGCTTGTTTTAAACCATAAAGAGATTTCTTTAGTTTAAAAACATGATCTGGAAAGTTTTCACTTTCAAAACCAGGAGGTTGGTGGATATATACTTCCTCTTCTATAATACCATTAAGAAAGGCACTTTTAACATCCATCTGATATAGAGTGATGCTATTTTGTGCAGCAAAAGAAATGAGTAAACGTATAGACTCTAACCTGGAAACAGGAGCATAAGTCTCTGTATAGTCAATTCCTTCTTGCTGATTGTAACCTTGAGCAACCAGCCTTGCCTTATTCCTTTCAACTTCTCCCTTTTCATTCAACTTATTCCTGAAGACCCATTTTGTTCCAATAATATTGAATCCTTTAGGTCTAGGAACCAGATCCCAAACTTCATTTTTGGTGAATTGATTTAGCTCTTCTTGCATGGCAATAATCCATTCATTATCTTTCAGAGCCTCATCCACAGATGTTGGTTGAATTATTGACACTAAGCCAAACAATGAAGATTCAGATGTTCTGAGGTAGGATCTTGTCCTGATTGGATCATCTTTCTTTCCAATAATCACATCTTCTAGGTGAGATGCCTTGATTCTGGAAGAGGATCCTCTGACATTTGATCTTTCAGAAACGTGTAAGTTGTCCAATTGAGAAGATAAGGGAATATCATCTGGAGTTGCTTCAGATTCCTTCTCTTTAGCCTTTTCTGCCTCTGAGCCTTCAGAGTCTATGAGAATCACTTCTCTATCTGCAAAACTTTCAAACTGCTTTGGCTTTTCAGAGCCAAGCTTATCATCAAATCTTACATGAATAGATTCTTCCACAATCTGTGTTTCAGTATTGAATACTCTGTAGCCATTTCCAATAGTGCCAGATCCAATGATCTTGCCTTTCTGGTTCCCTCCAAACTTCACGTCACCTCCAGATCTAAGTTCCAGGCTTTGGAACATAGACCTTTCTCCTGTCATGTGTCGTGAGCATCCAGAGTCCAGGTACCATGACCGACGTCCTGACCTTGCTGCTAAGAACATCTGCAACAAGGATTATTTTGCTCTTAGGTACCCAGATCTTCTTGGGTCCTTTAGGGTTAGTTGGTTTGTAGGTTTGTCTAAACTTCTGTTTTTCAACATAATGTTTATTCTGACTTGCCTTGGGTTTAAACACATAAGTATTCTTCTCAGAGCTTGTGTGTTTAATGTCATTTAAGTGACCAAACTTAAATTGAGAGTACAGAGGTGTCTTCTTGATGAAGAGTTTGTCAACAGATTTTGGATTACTTCCAGAGGAAGATTCATATCCAATACCTCTTTTGTTGTTCCCACTAACACCATAGATCATAGAAGCCATCTTGCTTCTGTCTATGGTCTTAGTAAGGAATATCTGAAAGCTAGAGTCATATTTTTCTAAAATGTTTTCACATGACTTAGTCTCAGATTCAGATTCTTGTTGAGCTATTTCAAAGTCATTTTTGATTTTCAGATTAATTTTTTTTTTGCTCAACAAGTTCTGTCTTCAGAAGATCAATCTCAGATTCAAGACTGCTTTTCAGCTTCTTGTATTTGAGTTTGATCTTGCTGTAGCTTTCCAACATTTCAGACAAGCTCTCAACAAGTTCAGCTCTGGAGAGTTCAGAAAATACCTCTTCAGAGTCAAAGTCTGATTCATCTTCAGATCCTGATGTTCCTTCTTCCTGATCATCTGTGCTGGCCATCAGTGCAACATTAGCACATTCTTCTTCTGATTCAGAAGATGATTCAGATTCATCTGAGTCATCCCATATTGCCATCAGAACCTTCTTCTTTTTGTCAAACTTCTTCTTGGGTTTTTCTCTTTGAAGTTTGGGGAAATCATTCTTGTAATGCCCAGGTTCTTTGCACTCATAGCATACAACTTCTTTCTTTCCAGATCTTCTGTGCCCAGAAGATTCCTTTCTATGATCAGATTTTCTAAAGTTGTTGAACTTCTTTCCCTTGTGCTTCCAGAGTTTGTTGATCCTTCTGGACAGCATGGATAATTCATCTTCTTCTTCAGAAGAAGATCCTTCAGAGCTTTCTTCAATAACCTACAAAGCTTTAGCAGATTTATTAGATTTTAAAGCAATAGATTTACCTTTCTCTTTCTTTTGAGGTTCATCTTCCTCAAGCTCAATTTCATGGCTCCTCAGTGAGCTGATGAGTTCTTCTAAAGAGATCTTGTTCAGATCTTTAGCCATCTTCAAGGCAGTCACCATTGGTCTCCATCTGGTAGGTAGACTTCTGATGATTTTCTTTACATGATCTGATGTGGAGTATCCCTTGTCCAGAACTTTTAGACCAGCTGTGAGGATCTGAAATCTAGAAAACATAGTTTCTATATTTTCAGATTCTTCCATTTTGAACGCTTCATACTTCTGTATAAGCGCCAGAGCCTTGGTCTCCTTCACTTGAGAATTTCCCTCATGAGTCATTTTAAGTGACTCAAACATTCCATGAGTTGTTTCTCTGTTTGTAATCTTTTCATACTCAGTATGAGAGATTGCATTAAGCAATATTGTCCTAGCCTTATGGTGATTTTTGAAATCCTTCTTCTGGGCTTCTGTCATTGATTTTCTATCAATTTTCTTGCCATCCTCATTTGTAGGATGTTCATAGCCATCAATGACCAAGTCCCACAAATCAGCATCATAACCCAAGAAGAAACTTTCTATCCTGTCCTTCCAGTAATCAAATTTCTCTCCATCAAACATAGGAGGCTTTGTGCTGATTCTATCCCCTTCATATTTGTTACAATTGGCTGTATTGGATGTAGAAACATCACCCATAATGACAAACAAATATATATCAAAGTAACTTTTCTCATTGGATCTTTACTGACACGGTTAAGTGGTAGCACACGCAGAACCGGAGCTCTGATGCCAACTGAAGCTGTCCCCGAACTCACATCCGATCTTATTGTAGGAAGATGGCTGCCTACTCTGATGATGAAAAACTACTAATGCATTTCTTTCAAGATAGCCTCAGTGGAGCTTCCCTTGAATGGTACATGCAGTTAGAAGGTACGCACATCAAGACTTGGAAAGAGTTAGCCGAGGCATTTCTGAAACACTACCAATACAACTCTGACATGGCGCCCAATCGCACACAACTCCAAGACTTGACCCAGAAATCTGGCGAGGTGTTCAAGGACTATGCTTAAAGGTGGAGGGACTTAGCTGCTAGAGTCCAGCCTCCTCTTCTTGAAAGAGAATTGACTGATATGTTCATGGGGACTCTTCAAGGTCCTTTCCTAGAACGCTTTGCTGGATGCACGTCTTCTGTGTTCTCAGATTTAGTTATGGATGGTGAGAGGATAGAGAATATGATAAAGATTGAAAAGATTCAAATTGCTGATGGAGCTTCTAAGAAGCCCTACCAAGTTTTTGCAAGGAAAAGGGAAGGCGAAACGAGCGCTGCTTTGATGGATAAGGGGAAGGCCAAAGAATGCCAAGGCTCATATCATCATGTGGCCGCTGTTACTCCAAATCAACCTCTCTCCATACCCGCAAGTCAACCGGCTGTTCAAGCTCCCTATCAACAACAACATCAAAACTATTATCAAGGTCCGCCAAGACAAAGGAGACTTGAGAAAAAATTCGATCCTATTTCGACAATGTACGCTAGGTTGCTTCCGCTCTTGCTTAGGGGTTCATTGGTGCAGTTCAGAGAAATGAAGGCTCCCCCAGCTGCTCTACCTCCCAGCTATGATGCAAATGCCCGCTGCGAATTCCATTCTGGAGCTCCCGAACATAACATTGAAAATTGCAAAACTTTGAAATACGTGGTACAAGATCTCATTGATTCAAAAGCCATCAATTTCACCAAGAACACTCCCAACGTGACTAAAAATCCAATGCCGCACCATGCCACAAACATGGTTGAAGAATCTAAAGGAAAGAAGTTGGTATCAGAAGTTGATAAAATGAAGACCCCCTTTGTTGTTGTTAAAGAACAATTGTTAATGAAGAATATTGTCCCAGGATGTACCGAGGATTGCCAACACTGTTTGAAAGATCCCCAAAACTGTCATGAATTGAAGATGGGCATCCAAAATTTGTTAGATCAAGGTGTCATATTGATAGAACAGATGTCTAGTGCTGAAGAAGTGGCCACTCTTGATATTCCCTATGATCCAATGGAGTTTACTTATGATGAAGAACTATTGAACAATTTGTATGGTCAAAAACGTGTACCTTTGACAATTCCGTATGGTGAAGATTGGTATCCTACCCAAGTTCCACTACAAATCCTGTATGATCTTACACCGCTGACAATTCCATGTGACCAGCCACGTGCGCCCTTGGAAATCCCATGTGACTACGATTGGTACTCTGTTCAGACCCCATACAATCAAGTTCGTGAACCATTGCAAATACCATATGACCAAGTAGAGATTCCATTGTCCCCACCTTCACTTGCTCCATTAGTCATATCTACACCTCCTCCTTTCCCTTTTGAGAGCACCAAGGCTGTCCCTTGGAAATATGAGCCAAATGTTTACATTAATGGGTAGAAGGTGGAAGAGGATGTTGTGAAAGTTGATAATTCTGTAGAGAACATGGTGGGGACCGGTAGAATAACCAGAAGTGGGAGGATTTTTGCGCCCGTACCACCCCCAAACGGTACAAGTGAAAAGCAGCCAACAATGGAGCAGGGGCAGACTTCTATTCAAAAAAGGAGTTCCAATGAAGATGTCGAAGAATTCTTACGAATCATCCGAAAAAGCGATTATAAGGTGGTGGACCAGCTCAACCAAACACCTTCAAAGATTTCCATGTTGTCATTGCTAATGTGCTCTCCTGCCCATCAGGAGTCATTGATCAAGTTCTTGAAGACTGCTCATGTTCCCCAAGAAATATTCGTTGTACAATTTGAAGGAGTGGTATCGAACATTACCTCCGCACATATTCTGAGCTTTAATGAGGGAGAGTTGCCCCCCGAGGGGAAGAACCATAATAAGGCTTTGCACATCTCCATTGAATGTGTTGATGTTGTATTGTCGAGAGTATTGGTAGATACTGGGTCATCCTTAAATGTTTTACCAAAAAATTCATTGGCTAAGCTGACCATTGAAGGATTGATGATGAAACCCAGTTCAGTGATAGTGAAAGATTTTGATGGGGCAAGAAGGACCGTGATAGGGGAAGTTGATCGCCCCATCAAAATAGGACCTCACACTTTCATTATCATATTCTATGTGATGGATATCTACTCGGCGTACAGTTTCCTGCTAGGTCATCCATGGATTCATGTGGTCGGTGATGTAACATCCACTCTTCATCAAAGGCTAAAGTTCATGGTTAATAACCAGCTTGTCGTCATCGAGGGAGAGGAGGATATGCTAGTAAGCCATCTGTCTTCATTCCGTTATATTGAAGTGGGAGGGGAAGTTCATGAGACCCCTTTCAAGCATTTGATGTGATAAGTGTGGAAATGATCCCTGTTAAGAGGGAGGAGAAGAAATCAGAAAGGTCAGGACCCCCCATGGTTACTTGGAAGGACGCAAGGACCGTAATTGAGGCCGATCACCCCGAAGGTTGGGGAAGAGTGTTGGAGCTACCCATCAACAAAAACAGAACTGGTTTGGGTTACCCCGACAATCACAAAGATCAGCAGAAGACAACCATTGACAAGGACAAAAGGTTCATTTCTCCACTTGCCTTTGTTAGTGGTGGACATATGGTGGATGATCAGGTGGCCGTTGTGGAAGCTAAAGATGATGCACTAAAGGAAGTCTGCATGGTGTACCCAAAGGCACCAAATCAACAACTCAACAATTGGACTGTTACGGAAATACCAGAAGTCACCCTTGTCGAAGAGTAATTTTCCTTGTTTGCTTTCAAATCCTATGCTCTGCCCAAGGCATAAGGATTATTTTGTAGGGCCCCCATGTTTTCAAATAATGTTTATCATGAATGAAATGAACCTCTTTGCATTCAATTGTGTTCCCTGTCTTTCTTTTTTATTTTTGCATAAATAAATGGCAATGTTTTCTTGCATGTTTCTTTTCCATCTCCTGAAAATAAAGCATAAAATCACCAATCATGCAGATCCACCCCGGATTCCATTGATAACGATACTGCTACGGTTCCATATGACTTTGATAATCCAATCTACCACGCCGACGAGGATTGTGAAGAAGATTGTGAACTCCCTGAGGAGTTAGCCAGACTATTGAAGCAGGAATCAAAGATCATCCAGCCGCATCAAGAGTCATTGGAAGTTGTCAATCTTGGAACCGAAGAGGACAGGAAAGAGGTCAAGATAGGCGCTGCCCTAGAAGAAGGTGTGAAGAGAAGACTGATCGAGCTCCTATGCGCTTATCCAGATGGGTTTGCTTGGTCATACCAAGACATGCCCGGATTGGATTCAGACATCGTGGTGCACAAATTGCCGCTCAAGGAAGATTGTCCGCCGGTAAAGCAGAAGATGAGACAAACTCGACCTGACATGGCCCTGAAGATTAAGGAGGAAGTAAAAAAGCAGCTTGATGCCAATTTCTTGGCAGTATCAAAATACCCTAAATGGGTCACCAACATTGTACCTGTGCCTAAAAAAGGAGGTAAGGTGCGGATGTGCATTGACTACAGAGACCTAAATAGAGCCAGCCCAAAAGATGATTTTCCACTGCCACACATTGATGTGTTAGTGGATAATACGACCCAATTCTCTGTGTTCTCTTTCATGGATGGTTTCTCCGGATACAACCAAATCAAAATGGCTCCAGAGGATATGGAGAAGACTACCTTCATTACCCCTTGGGGAACCTTCTGCTATAAGGTTATGCCATTTGGTCTGAAGAATGTTGACGCGACATATCAACGAGCAATGGTGACTCTCTTTCATGACATGATACATAAAGAGATTGAATGCTATGTAGACGATATGATCGCAAAATCCCAAACTGAAGAGGAACATCTCATCCACTTGGAAAAGCAGTTTGCTAGGCTAAGAAAGTTCAGGCTAAGGCTCAATCCGAATAAATGTACCTTTGGGGTAAGATCTGGTAAATTGCTAGGTTTTATCGTGAGCCAAAAAGGGATTGAAGTCGATCCTGACAAAGTAAAAGCTATCCAAGATATGCCAGCTCCAAGAACCGAGAAGGAGGTTCGTGGTTTCTTAGGGAGATTAAACTACATTGCCAGATTCATATCTCACCTAACAGCCACCTGTGAGCCAATATTCAAGCTACTTCGCAAAGATCAAGCCATCGTGTGGAATAGCAATTTCCAAAAAGCATTTGAGAAAATAAAAGAATATCTGCAAGAACCACCGATTTTGATGCCTCCCGTGCCAGGAAGACCTCTCATCATGTACTTGACTGTTTTGGAAGGATCCATGGGATGCGTGTTCGGGCAGCATGATGAAACAGGTAGAAAGGAGCATGCTATCTACTACCTAAGCAAAAAGTTTACTGACTGTGAAACGAGATACTCAGTGTTGGAAAAGACCTGTTGTGCACTCGCATGGGCTGCCAAACGCTTAAGACAATATATGTTGACCCATACCACATTGTTGATATCAAAGATGGATCCAGTCAAGTACATCTTCGAGAAGCCTGCCCTCACCGGACGAGTAGCCCGTTGGCAAATGGTACTGACAGAATATGACATCCAGTACGTCTCGCAAAAAGCTATCAAAGGGAGTGTGTTATCTAAATATCTTGCCCACCAACCCGTGGAAGATTACCAGCCGATGCATTTTGACTTCCCTGATGAAGGTATCATGTTTGTCAGAGACTATGAAACGTTAGGCCCAGACAAAGGACCCGAACCAGGATCGTGATGGATGCTCGTGTTCGATGGTGCCGCAAATGCTCAAGGCAATGTGATAGGGGCAATCCTCACCTCTCCTACCGGTTTCCATATTCCATTCACCGCAAGATTATGTTTCGAATGCACCAACAATATGGCAGAATATAAAGCATGTATCTTCGGAATTGAAGCCGCAATTGACCATAGAATCAAGATTTTGGAAGTGTATGGAGACTCAGCTCTAGTCATCAGCCAAGTCAGAGGCGATTGGGAAGCACGTGACAGCAAATTAGTGCCATATCGGGATCACGTCTTGAAGTTAATACCATACTTTGATGAGATTACTTTCAATCACATTCCTAGAGAAAGCAATCAATTGGCAGACGCTCTTGCCATGTTGTCATCAATGTTCAAGGTTAAATGGAAAAATGAGGCACCCTCTATTCGTATTGAATATCTTGATGAGCCTGCCCACTGTCTGGAAGAAGAGTTAGCAACCGATAATCAACCTTGGTTCTATGATATCAAAAGATATCTAGAAAAGCAAGAGTATCCAGAAAATGTTTCCATCACAGACAAGAAGTATTTAAGAAAGCTTTCGTCCAAATTCTTCTTAAGTGGAGATGTGCTTTACAAGCGAAACTACGAATCGGTCTTGCTCAGATGCGTGGATAGACACGAAGCCGACCGAATCATAAATGAAATCCATGAAGGTTCTTTTGGTACACATTCCAGTGGACACACAATGGTTAAGAAGATTTTGAGAGCTGGTTATTACTGGTTGACGATGGAAACTGATTGCTATCGTCACGTGCAAACATGTCACAAATGCCAAATCTATGCAGATAGGATACATGTGCCGCCAGTTCCTCTGAATGTCTTAACGTCGCCTTGGAATTTTGCCATGTGGGGCATAGATGTGATCGGAAGCATCGAGCCAACTGCTTCAAACGGTCATCGTTTCATCTTAGTGGCCATTGACTACTTTACTAAATGGGTAGAAGCCGCATCTTATGCCAATGTCACCAAACAAGTGGTCACTCGCTTCATCAAAAAGGAAATCATTTGTCGTTATGGGGTCCCAAATAAAATCATTACTGACAATGGTTCAAACCTCAATAACAAGATGATGAAGGAATTGTGTGAAAGTTTCAAGATCGAGCACTACAATTCGTCATCGTATCGCCCGAAGATGAACGGCGCCGTTGAAGCAGCGAACAAAAACATCAAGAAGATTGTTCAGAAAATGGTGAAAACATATAAAGATTGGCATGAAATGCTACCATTTGCTTTGCATGGCTATCGCACTTCAGTGTGCACTTCTACTGGGGCAACTCCATTTTCTCTTGTGTATGGCATGGATGCGGTACTCCCTGTTGAGGTAGAAATCCCTTCCCTGAGAATTCTGACTGATGTCAAGCTTGACGAAGCAGAATGGGTACAGGCGAGATTTGATCAACTTAATCTTATTGATGAAAAGCGCATGGCAGCCATATGCCATGGCCAACTTTACCAAAAGCGGTTGAAAAGGGCGTTTGACAAGAAAGTTTGCCCTCGAGATTTCAAAGTGGGAGACTTGGTATTGAGAAAGATTCTGCCAATCCACACAGACCCAAGGGGAAAATGGACACCTAACTATGAGGGTCCATATGTTGTAAAGAAGGTTTTCTCTGGAGGGTCCTTGATATTATCCAACATGGACGGTGAAGATCTGTCATCTCTTGTAAACGCAGACGCAGTAAAAAAGTACTACGCTTGAAAGCAAACCCGGTGGACAATAAAATGAAAAGTCCAGGAAAAAGTTAGGGTTAAAATGAAAAATAAAACCCGATAAGTTGAAAACCCTTAGGGGCAACTTAGGCAAAAAAAGGGTATCCCGGTAGACTGAAAACCCGAAGGGGCGGTCTAGGCAAAAGTTAGGGACCTAAAAAAGAAGAGACTGAGGTCTGCGAAAAGTCTGTGAGCTCATCATCAGAATAAGGAGAATCATACATGGGGAAGATCAATCCAGCCACCTTCTTCCGAGGCAATGTACGAGAAGCTTCAAGGCCATAAGGATCATAGCAGAATCGGAACTCAGTGGAAATTCGATCCTTTTTCACATTGCCATTGTGTTTTTTGTCATATTTTTTGCAATTACCTCTTTTAGGAATTGTAACCTTATGTAAAATTACCCATCTATGGGTCACTTTATCATCAATAAAAATCTCTTTCATCAATTCGTGTGTCATATTTATTTTCTTTTATGTTTGCAAAAGGTGGAATTTTCATTCTTAATAAATATTGCATTGAAAAATTATGGGATAACGACAATAATAACAAAAGAAAGCATAAAGTTGCTCTTCGACCTATGTGTATGAAGGATAAAAAACGATCTCTAGTAGGCCCACGTGTACACTAAGCATCGTCTGATCATAAAGTTCGCCGGGGACTTGACCAAATCAGAGGCAACCTGACTGGCCAGCACAGCTTGTCTGACAAGACCATCTGGAGATGATCCAAATTTCGTCACGAGGATGTTGGGAAGTCAAACTCGACGCCCCAAATCAAAGCCCACTCACTTGGCATAAATTATCACCCCTAACCTTCATGTCCTTACGTCCCTGACATTTTTGCATACATGCTGCATCATTACATGTGCTTAGCCAGTCATTCTCAAATATGCGAATTTCTTGTGGAAATCCTGGCAGGATCCTTCTGGAGTGTTTATCCATTCACTCACCTTTTGTAAGTCCTTTTGAGCCTTTTACATGAGATATTTTCTCATCTTACCTTTCGTAAGGGATTTCACTGCCTTTTGCGTGAAATCTTTTCCCTTCGCTTCCCTCTAGTAAGCGTTTCTTGCTGTCTTTTACACGCGACAAAACTTTGTTTTGGGTATTTTCGATCAATTCGGACGCTTGAGGCATGTGTGGCCAAGAACTGAATGGTCGCCATACTTAAGGAATATCATCTCCGCCGTTGTGCCTGTGAGATCAAATGATGTTCTAATACCCTTTGAAATTTCCTCTACCTTTTGCAAGAGGATGGTTATTGCCCTCAACTTACTTTTTGTGAGTCCTTTCAAAATATCCCTGTTTTGCCTTTTGCAATAGATTCAACTTACCTTTAATAAGACCTCTCGTACCTTTTGTACAGGTTCTTGTCAGCTTACCTTTCGTAAGTATCCTGTCTACCTTTTGTAGAAGGAACATTTTCTCCTAACCTTTTGTTCAGGAATATTTTCTGCTTTTCGCAGAAGAAAATACGATCATCCTCACCTAAGGGGGTTTCCTATCTACCTTTTGTAGAAGGAATTTTTCTCCTAACCTTTTGTTCAGGAATCCTCTCTACCTTTTGTAGAAGGAACATTTTCTCCTAACCTTTTGTTTTGGGGTCCTTTTTACCGTGACAGAAGGAAATACGATCGTATTCTCCCAAGGGAGTCTCCTCTATATAATGTAGAAGGAGTTATTTTGTCTTCAAACCTTTTGTTTTGGAGTCCTCTCTACCTTTTGTAGAAGGAATATTTCTCCTAACCTTTTGTTCTGGAGTCCTCTCTACCTTTTGTAGAAGGAATATTTCTCGCCTAACCTTTTGTTCGGGATTCCTCCTTGCCTTTTGTAAGAGGAAAACCATTTTTCTAGAGTCCTTTCCCCCTTTCGTGGAAGGAATATCTCACATTCCTATTTCTTGAGTCCTCTCTATCTTTTATAGAAGGAATATCTCTTGGCCAATTATGTTTCCATGATACGAGGTGCCTCCTCTTTCGGCTGGCAAAGCACTCATGTTCATTCCGTATTGCAATTCAAGCATATCATCATATCACTCATACCCCTTCTTCAATAACAAGACACCTTTTTCAAGCCATCTCATTGACTGTTTACTTTCACCCCGTACCTCTCTAGTCGAAAATCCCGGGTATTCTAGTATTTAATTCTCTTCTACCATGAATGTTCGAGCACCTTTACCCTCCAGACATTCAAGTCCAAGAGGATTAAATATGGGCAGCTGTCACACCCTCATTTTCTCCTTTAGCCTTTATACCCTACATTCGCCATATCATACATCATTTTATTGCATATCGAGCATGTGGGTACGGATTGGGTCGATTTGTCATTTTCTATTTCAAATGAGATAACTTGTCTATCTTGGACTACATGGAAGAAAAGGTTCATTATCTAAGGTTTGATCTAAATTGGAAAGTCTACTCATGTGGATTTATTCAAGAAGAAGTTACTTGACAAAATATTAGGATACTCAAAATATATTCCTAATGAACATGAAATTCAAGACCAAATTCAAGATTGCTTCATCCAATTTTGTTTCAAATTCTTGATCAAGTGGAGTCCAAATTTGCAAAGCATGAGTCAAGATCACAAGTCCATAATTGAAGACTTCATCCATTTCAAGTTTGATGGTTCTAGGGAAATCCATCATGAATTCATGAATTAGTGGCAAGAATATTACCAAGAGAAATTTTATGACATTACAAGAATGTCATTTGTTGCAAGATTTCCAACTCTAAGTAATGTTTAGAAATTAATTTATTTCTAATCTTCATTCAAGTCTCTAATCAAATTCATGTTATGGTAATGTCACACCAAGTCCACATTATGCTTACAAACATCCAAGAAATATGCAAGAATTAAATCAAGATTGAAATGTTTTAAGACCAAGATTATGCATGTTTAATCATGGCAAAACAGACTCATGCAAGAGGTGACAAATTTCTTCATGTCACAAGATCACATGTCACAAGACCAAGGGAATAACATGTGACAATGCTTCTACATATCAGAATTTTCAAAAAGCTATCAAAGGTGATAGCATTGACCACAAGAGTTGTCCAAGCACAAGCCAACAAAATGGGTGCAAGGCACAAAGTGCTGCAGAAAAAACAGCATAGGCAAAGTGCAACAGCAAAAATGCAGCATAGCTCTTGCATGGAAATGGAAAGAAAGAGAGTGGCATGAGAAAAGGTGGTAAGAGACACCACTCCATGAAAAATCTGATATGTGGGGAGAAGAGAAAACCATAGAGGAGCTGAGATAAGAGGAGGGGGATGTAAACAAAAAGAGAACACTCTTGATTCATTCAACATCCATTCTACACACATTTACAAAACTAGAAAATAGAGAGAGCAAACAAAACCCTAAAAACCAGAAAAATAGAAAGCTTTGCAAACCAGAAAAAAGGAGAGTGAGATAGAACCAAGAGGATCATTGAGAAACAAAACCTTCACAACATAGAGTGGAGAGTGGTGAAGCACATTCAACCAAAACCAAGGAGGACTTGCAAGAAGAATAGAAAGCTCTTGGGTATCCATTCCTTTAAACCTTTTTCTCTTTACTATTTTTGCTCTTATATTCATTTCATTTACTTTCTTGTGTGTTGTTGTATTGTATATATCATGTAAGGTCCCAATAGGGACCAAGAAACCATTTTCAAGAAACCATAAAAAACGAAAGAAGAACATAGAAAAATTAGTTTTTTTCACCTGGTAGCCTGACACGGGCCGTGTCACACTTCTGTTGGCTTTTTCAACATCCAAAAACCCCAGGCCTCACAATACGGGCCGTGTCACACAACACGGCCACCCGTGTTGCACCTCTGTTTGAGGTTTCAACGTCCAAAAACCCCAGGCCTCACAACACGGGTCGTGTCACACAACACCGCCACTCGTGTTACACCTCTGTTTAGCCTAAAAAACTTGTTTTGTCCCAGACCCTATGACACGGGCCGTGTCACACAACACCGCCACCCGTGTTGCACCTCTGTTTAGCCTAAAAACCTTGTTTTGTCCCAGACCCTATGACACGGGCCGTGTCACACAACACGGCCACCCGTGTCACACCTCGGTCACACTTAAAAACTCATTACATGTACCTTATGACACGGGTCGTGTCATACAACACGGCCACCCGTGTTACACCACTGTTTTTTCACTTTCTTTTGATATTTTACCTCAAAAAAAAATTTTCTCAAGGAGTTCGCCGTTTTTCTTGCATGTCTCGATTTTTTTAGCCGACTAACCCCATATGTTTGTATGATTTTAGTGTGAATATTGCTATTGTCCTTGTTGACTTTTGATTCCAAAAACCATTTTCAAGAACAAACTCTCAATTTTGTCGAGCCATTTTTAACCTTGTAAGTCGGTTGCCTTGTGCACCGCCATCGACCTTGTCCGTATCGCTTCAAATGTATCTTTACAAACAATAAACCTTGATCCAACGTCAAGTGGTTCTCTTTTCTCATAAAAATCCAAAACACAATAAAATATACGATTAAAATTATGCACCATGAGCTTTAAAGTGGTAGAGAAGGAATGAGAATGGAATCCTCCTACACTCGTTCCGAATGTTTTGAATACAAGGCGCTCGATTTGGTTATTCGAGACATTCATCTCAATCCAAAGTCTTTTGTATAATCCTATTCAAGAATAGATTCTTCTCTAAGAAAAACCTAAAAATAACATCAACTCACCAAACTATTTTTCGCCTTAGGGCATCAATCAAAAAACCCTTTTTCAAGGTATAAAATCAACCAACAAACAACTATTTTGTAAGCCTCCGAACTACGCAGCTCTGATTCTTCACTTCTTTTAAGTGAGGATACATAGACACAAGGGCCACAACCCTTGGCGAGCATTAAAATAAATAAACCAACCCCTATTTTCCTTAAGCAAGCGAACTCTTAGTAAAAACACCCATTCACGCTAAATAACCTAGGAGGTTCCCATCGAGTACGGTGGATGCAAGGGGGTGCTAACACCTTCCCCTCGCATAACCGACTCCCGAACCCTAAGAATTGGTTGCGATGACCACGCTCTTTTCCCAAAGGTTTTATCGCTATTTCCCTTTCCCTCCCAGGGATAAATAAAATCCGGTGGCGACTCTGTGTCATTTTTCGCGTAGTGACAACAGGACACATCATAAGTCTTCTGCTGTGTGTAAACTCTGGTATGGTAACAGGATGTTTTAGCCAAAAATTTGACAAAGGGGGAGTTTGTAAGTGCTCTTGATTGGCTGCATTTTGTGGCAAAACTTTAGAGTATGCATGTATGTTATACTGAATGTTAGGACATACTTAATAATGTGTATGCAGGGTAAGTTAACTATAAGTTAACTTAGTTAAGCTGGACGTCATACAGAATGTCATAACATTGAACGTATGACATCCAGCGGGCAAGATTGTTTTTTCTGGTATCTATAAACTAGGAAACAGAATAGGAGCTCAATCTGGATATCAGGAGACTTTCTAGAAGCACTAGGCGAACTAGAAGATCCCTGAATTAAGTGGCAAGTGTGCAGATCATTGAAATTAGGTTTGTGATGGATAAAACCTATTTTATGCACCAAGGCCCAAAAGGACTGACAACTGCTATAAAGAATAGAAGAAGCAATCCTGAATAGCAGCACTTGACAACAGAAGAATATAGAGTGCAAATTAGAGAGTCCTTGTAAGTGAAGAAGGCTAGTCTTCATGTGTAAATTCTGTCTAGGAGTACTTGTAATCCAAGCAATTGTCTGGTTGATAATTGCATTGGTTATGTAGATTCTAGGTTGTGTCTCACTTAAAGCTGTGAAGCAAAAGTGTGTGAGTTCCTTGATCAAAGCTGTGAAGCAAGATCAAGGTGTGTATGAAGTGTCTCTTCATATTAACTTCTGTAATTGGTTGATATCACTGTTGTGTGATTGAGGGGGAGTGAGTGGGTATACTTAGGTCTAGAGTGTCTCTAGGCTGAATTGTCATTGGGTAGGTTTTAAGTGAGGAGTGCAAACTGTGTTGTTTGACTCAGAATTAATTCTGCTAATAGTGAAGTTCCTCCTTGGCTTGGTAGCCCCCATATGTAAGTGTTGTTGACACTGAACTGGGTAAACAATTGTTGTGTTATTTACTGCTTTTATTATTCCTGATTATTAGCTGTTAAGTAGCCGATGTCACAGTGGATGTTATAACTTTGAGAATAACATTCATTGTGTGCTTGCTAGAATTTTCAAGTTACATATTAGATAATGACCTAAAAAGCAACAAAAATACTTATATAATACATTCAGGATCTGTCATGTTCGCCTAGCAAACAGATCCTTCGCCTAGCGAACAACAAATTAGGCACATGAGGTGCCTCTGAACAGTTAAACCGCCCTTGAGATATTTCCAAATATTCGCTAGGCGAGAAATCCTTCGCCTAGCGAAGCCTTCATTGTGAACTTCGCCTAGAAAGTTTATGGTCCTTTTGCCTCTGTCTCAAGTCTGGGAGTGTTCGCTAGAGCTTCGCTACCACTTCGCCTAGCGAGTTCTTATCTACCTCCTTCGCCTAGCGAGTTTAGGGCCCTTTCCATTCTGTTGTGAACAACGCATTTATTCCTGGCCTTCGCTACATAGTTCGCCTAGCGAACTTGATGATGTTTTGATGGCAGCTTCGCTAGCAAGTTCGCCTAGCGAACTTGCTGTTGTTTGCATGCTGTCTTGATTTCTTTGTCATATTTCTTGTGTCTTAATTTCCATTTTTTTCATGCCTAATTCCTGTACAATAACACACAAATCAAAAGTACCAAGACATTTACACAATATGTTGCAAACCAACCAAAGCAAGAGTGGTTTTCAACACCTTCTTGACAAAAAGGAGTGAAAGATGCCCACATTTGAAAGATCAAATAAGAAAAGTTGGGCATTTAACAACTCTCCCCAACTAGATTTTTACTTTCCCTCAAGCAAAGTATGCCTCTCATTTTAAACAAGAGGATTTGCTCAAGACTAAGATTCACCCATGAATGGATAAAATGGCTCAAACACACAGAATGCACACAAGAAATGGTATCAAATGTTGAGAATCAAACAATGCATAAGAACTAAATTCTTAAAGCAAATATAAATCCATGCATCAATCAACAACTATGTTTTTCATGAATGAATCACTCTATCTCTTCGAATAAGGATTGAAGAAATTACGCGTTTGCAACCGCGGGGAAAATTTCACTCACCTAACAAACAATGGCAATATCAATTCAATTCATACAACATCTATCAATCAAAAGTGAAAATATGGAAGAAAAAAGATCACTAAAGTCTTTAAGGTTGTAGCTTGGTCGGGTTTACAAACAAGGAACATTTCTAAGGCCATTGAAACGAAATTGCCGATGCAAAAGAAATATTCACTGTACATGTTATTTACACACTCCAACTTCATTCCATTTGGTTCTTAATTGCAAACCTTCCCAACTTTATTTCACAACTTATTCTTTCACTATTTTTCTTTTTCAAGCAAGCATTCTTTTTCTCTTTTTTATTTTTTACATTCATATTCACATAACAATTTTTTTTAATGCTTGCTTGAATTTTTCAAAAGTTGTAGCAACCTACCATCTTTATTTTTTATTCTCCCCAACTTAACTTTTACTCAACCCTCAAGTGAATGCTCTTGGCTTTTTATGGCAAAGAGGACAATTACAACAAATTCAAGGGTTCAAGAAAATTTTTAGAATCTCACAAAATTCAGAATGAGATTCACATTGTTTAGGCTCAAAGGGGTTAACGAATTCTCTCTACTCACGGATAAGTTACATTTGGACATGGTTGTGCTCAATAAAAAATAAGTGCCTTGATCATTTCTAATGATTCCACAAATTCACAATGATAACAAGATAAATCATGAATCACACGAATAAAAAAAGTTTATCAGAAATCCATCATTTAGTAAACAACAGAAGCTTTCTCACAAATTGTGGTTTTTGGTCCTAAGTGAAACAATAATTCAAACAAGTTGCCAAAAGAACAAATTCCATTTGCACAAAGACTTAAGTTCTTAAGCATTCTAAAATTCTAAACAAAGGTAACCATGTACCTTGACAACATTCACTTGTTTCATACTATCATTGTCATCCAAACTCGGTCGAAACTTCATTGAATGCTTTTATACCAATAGCAACCATTCTAAAAGGAGTTCTCATCAATCCTGAGCACACTAGAGAAAACATAAAAAAAAGTATATACATACAATATAAACAAATATACAAAGCTTAAAATTATAGAACCGTTGCAATGCACTTCAATATCTCAACACCAATCCCCGACAATGACGCCATTTTGTTGGTGCGGTAAAGCAGCAAGCAAAAAATATTAAGTACCCAGTTTTGTCGTCTCCACAGGGATCGGTGTGATACGAACGTCGTTCAATGTTCTCCATATTTCTAAGCCTATTGTTCAAAAGTTTTGGTTTAAAAGGTTCAAGGAACCATGGATAAAAACAAAAAAACATAAAGACAGAAAATATAAAGTAAAGACTGAAATATAAACGAAGCCGTGTTAGGATTAGATCTCATCAATTGATAACACATGCACTCTTCTGATCAAGTTAAACACAACACAATCACTCGTCTAATACCCTTACGTATCACCCACGACAGAGGTCATCTCTAACGCAACATCGAGAGAACAACCGTATTGTCTCATTGGTGATGTCTCATCCAACAAAAACACAACACAGAGCATTAAGAACTGATACTCATGCAAATGCTAAGCCTAAACCTATGTCTAGCATTTAGGACCTAACAGGTAATCATCCTAGATCCAGATCTGAAGAGTATATGTCTATCACGGTTCAAATCAAAGATAAACATGTAAGCAAAGATGACACCCATATCGGATAAACGATTGTTTTGCATAAAACACAATGATCAGAATACGTACATACGCTTAACCCTTTTTACATATATTCACCTAATCTGACAAATGGTTGTGAACATCATTCTTCATCACTATTATCACGTACCCGCACAATATCGTATTGATCATACTCATGCTACCCATGCAACTTAATCAACATAATACCATAGAAGATACAATGAATATCAACTTACAAAACCATGTCAAAAGTTTGTTCATTGATAGAAGAAAATCTGAGATCAAAGATGTGAAACGGTTTTGTAAAGACCCACAAATAAGCAATCAAAGATAATCAATCAATAGAGAATCCAAACTAGTTCACAAACATATACTAGATGAAATACATAAGGTATCAAAAGATTACATCCAAACCCCAACAAGAGATCAAAGATCTTACCTCCTCCCTCTTAAGGTTTTGTGTTTCTCTCTCTAAAATAAATGAAGAGAGATAAGTTCTGATGTATAAAAAATTACATATTAGATAATGACCTAAAAAGCAATAAAAATACTTATATAGTACATTCAGGATATGTCATGTTCGCCTAGTGAACAGATCCTTCGCCTAACGAACAACAAATTAGGCACCCGAGGTGCCTCTGAACAGTTAAGCCGTCCCTGAGATATTTCCAAATATTTGTTGGGCGAGAAATCCTTTGCCTAGCGAAGCCTTCACTATGAACTTCGCCTAGCGAGTTTATGGTCCTTTTGCCTCTGTCTCAAGTCTGGGAGTGTTCGCTAGAGATTCGCTACCACTTCGCCTAGCGAGTTTAGGGCCCTTTCCATTCTGTTGTGAACAGTGCATTGATTCCTGGTCTTCCCTACATAGTTCGCCTAGCGAACTTGATGATGTTTTGATGGCAGGTTCGCTAGCAAGTTCGCTAGGCGAACTTGCTGTTGTTTGCATGCTGTCTTGATTTCTTTGTCATATTTCTTGTGTCTTAATTTCCATTTTTTTCATGCCTAATTCCTGCACAATAACACACAAATCAAAAGTACCAAGACATTTACACAATATGTTGCAAACCAACCAAAGTAAGAGTGGTTTTCAACACTTTCTTGACAAAAAGGAGTGAAAGATGTCCACATTTGATAGATCAAATAAGCAAAGTTGGGTATCTAACAGTACTGCATGCATCTAGAGTCGAGTTGTGAGTCCGGTTCAGAGGGGGGACCGTGACGAGCATGAGTTGAATCAATTTTCGCATTGCATTATATAATAATTGTGCAAATAAGATGCTTGTGTATTGATGAATATTCTGGTATGATTGTGAGAGTTTGACTATGATGTGGGTGATTTGTAATACATGATATTTGAGGTGCATATCTGATATGTATATGACTCTGTAGTGAACGTGAACTTATCCTGATTGTTTTGTGCACCGTTTATTATTTGAATGTATTTTCACCCCTTTTGTGTTATTGCTTTTATGCTCCTCTAGAGTACAGATAATCAGGCATCTAAGTAAGATCTTGAGATTTAAGGATGGCGTTGTGTCTCTTTAATTGCTTGTAGTTTGAATCTATAATGGAGTCACTGTGATACGTAACATGAGGGGGGGCGGGTTGTTCTTTATTTATTTATGTTGCAATACTTTTTCTTTGATTTTATTTTACGATGAACTTCTTTTCAAACTAATATTATTGTGAGACTTTTTATGCTGAGTGTTTTATAATTCCACTACTTATCAAATAGTTTAAATTTTTAATTATGTAGTTTAAATATAAGTTGTGTGTATGTTGAGTAACATTCCATTTGATGAATTTATGTTTTATTTAATTATTTTTTAAGTCAAAAAATAGAGTGTTTCAATAACCGGTTATGCTCTCGATGTAACCGGTTAAAAAGACCTTGAATAACAGTTTTTCACAACATAAATCAGATAGTCCAAATCCATCCATACTATCATTTCTTCAAGAAACTGTTTTAGATAGTCCAACTTTTTAATTCTAGACATAACCATGAGAAGTGCATTGCAAACTCTTGAATAATGTGGTTGTTCGGTTTTTTTCACCCGCCTAAAATATTTAAATGCAACATTCACATTCTTTACCCTTGTCATCACTCCAACAATCACTTATGGTTAAGACATTTCATCAAATAAGTTGAGCACATCCTCAACAACAAATCTCCAAGGATTAATATCAACATAAACCCTAATCCAAAAAATATTTCAAAATAATAAAATAAAAAAAAGTGATCAATATCAATATAAGATGAAAGAATCTATTAATGTTGCTTAACTATTTATATCATGTTGCTTGACTATAATTTATTAAGGAATTACATTCATTAAAAATAAAAATAAAAATAAAAGTAAGAATGTGAAACTTATTAAATGTGAGAGATCAAGATGCTTAGTTTCAATTAAAAGGAGTAGAAGTTGACGAAAATGTCTACTTTTGAATATATATATATATATATATATATATATATATATATATATATATATATATATATATATATATATATATATATATATATATATATATATATATATATATATATATATATATATATATATATATATATATATATATATATATATATATATATATATATATATATATATATATATATATATATATATATATATATATATATATATATATATATATATTATGTGCATTGGGTGTGATTGCGATGAAAAAGTTTGTTGTGTGTGGATTTCAATTTCTAAACAATGTCAAAGGGATATTTTCAAATTTTCACCTGAGTGCGAGAAAAATAAAGGTGCAATTAGCAATTTTCATATAAAAATTCTAATAATGGTTGCATTGGAATGGATCGGATGATAACTTATATATTTTTCTATAATAAATTTGTTAGATCGAACGGCTGAGATCATTAATGCAGTTATAACAGAGAATCAGTTTCTCTCTTAGTGTTTGATTAAGTTTATTTATAATGCATTTTTCTAAACAATTCTAGTCTTGAAAATGTTGAGGAAAAATGAATTTATATTACATATTTATAAGCTATTATCTAAATCTAATCTTCAAAATGTTTTCAGAATTTGTCATCAATATACAATTCTTGTTGATCCAGGAAATGATCTAGATAACCAAAAATGTTTCAATTTCACTATCAAAATAAATAATCCATAGCATGGAAAATGCATCAGAGCCACTACCAAGTACCTGAAAAATCCAAAACATACTCATCAATCACTCATAAAATTGATTTATGTTAAACTTTGTAACACAACAGTCAGAATGCATTTCAGTCGTTAAATCAAGATCACACCGTTCATATTTCAAACTTTAATTACATTTGAACTGTCTGATTTTGATCTAACGATTATAAATATCTTAAATCCGTGAATACAGTATTTTCGTGAAATCGGGAGCATACCATAAAGGTGCATATGAAGATGACAAATCAAGAAAAGGATAAGGCCACCTGTGATAAATAAATAAACAAAGTTTATCAAATTATAAATGAACAAAATCATTCATGTAGAAATAAATAAAAGAATGCTAGTTTTTACCAAACTGTAACACAAGCATGGATTATCCACTGAATAATCACAAATGCAGCTGTCCATAACACGAAATAAGCGAATCGAAACACCGGAAATCGCTGCATGTTTAAGCATAACTAGTTGTTAATTTCAGTTTCTTCAACATGCTAAACTATAAACTGCTATATTAAACTTACCATGCAATTCAATGATGTGTCACCAATGAGGAAAACAGCATTAATAGTGTGCATACAAAAAACCAACTGCAAGAATGAAAAATGCAAATATGATTAATGCAATTAATCTCAAATTAATTAGCATTTTCAATGTTAATGATACTTACAAAATCAAGACTGTAATGATTGGATGTTCTTAACGGATAAAGGATGAACCAGAATACAAAGTCGGTGAGAAACACCGCACCTGCACAAATCTATAAAGAAAGTTGTCGTAAATAAACTATCCTTAACCTCGATTGCAGATAATATAATATAAGACTATTTTAGTGTATCAGAACAAAAACCAATATTTTACTATCCAAATCGCCTAGATTAATATAAACCGAACTAAATTACCTGATAAATTATTTGAAAAATGTAGCCCCAAACACCAGCAATTTTCCTGACATGAAATTCCTGATTATGATTCTTAGTCAGTTCAGGAATATCTAAAACTCTATCAAGAGTTGGAACCATAAAATTGCTTACTGCATCTAAAGAAGCACCATTCACTGTTCTTCCCCTAAATTCATTCTGCTTTAATAAGCATCCAAAAATTGAAAAACATGTCCCAAGCTGAAAGTAAAAAAATTGAGAACCAGGTCACTTACGTAATATATCACATTTTTCATGTTAAAAATGTTAAAAAGAGGGTGAAATTCAAAGTGTTACCCCAAAGTAAATAGTGACCAAAGTAAAAGTTAATCTGTTCAACACAAAAAAAATAAACACAATATCAGTATAATATTTTTATCCTGAAGGTGTCGTGATTTATAGTCTCTCTTGGACAATTCAAACGCAAAACGTTTTATAAAGACAGCAGTTTAGTTCGCGACTCGACCCAATAATTTCTTCTGAGACAGTAATAAACTTACTGAGTATAGTAGTAAAATATGCCAGGTCCATCGGCGGCAACATTAGCAATGATCAAAGCCAAAAGAACAATAAAAGAGATGATTCTATAAAGAAGAAGCCAAGAAGGATGAATTCCTATAAGACATGTATTCCAAGCTTCATCTTCATATAACAATCCATCTGTATCTTGATGATTTTCGCGTCTCTCGGAAGATCTTTGTTTGTTGAATCCTTCATACTTGAAAATTAAATAAGATGCTAGACTCATTGAGATTAATAGCCATAGTGCACAAAAGAAGAATCTCCAATTCAACCAGTAACTTGATGTAGTTGTATCTGTTGTCATTGTTGGTTGCCATGTATGGCTTGGTGACCATGTTATGAAACCCATGAATAATGATGAGTTATTAAGAAAAACTAGAATTATATATCCATTCAAGGAATGATGTGCAAATTGTATGAATTTCAATAGCAAAATTTTAAGGAAAATTTCAAACTAAAAGGTTGCTTCATCAATATTTTTAAGGCTATTACATTTATATTCCTTGCTTGAGATGAGCATGGCCAAAAGTGCATAAAGTTGAATACTTCATTTAAATGGTTCCAAATGGAAAGAAAGGTGTGGCATATTAACTATTGACAAGTAAAATTCAGAGAGCATAGATGCTTTGCTTCATCCTTTTTATGGTTATAGATTATGTGTGTGAGAGAGAGTTATGTTGTGTGAAGAGTATAACCTCAAACACAAGGAATATGGTGTGATAGATAAATGGCATAAGATGCCTTTTGGATTTGTGGGGTGATTAAAATCACACTTAAAAGAAGAATAGAATATTCATAACTCATAACTAAACAAGCTTCATTCATTTATTTATTTATTTCTTAATCTTATTATCAATTTATAAGTTTGTATCCTTCGGTTCTTGGATGTATGTAGAGTCAAATTCATACTTAACTTTTCATTAACGTTAATCATTACTTCATTATTGCTCCTTCGGTCCCTTTTTATAAACAATTTTTGAGGTAGGTCAATTTTTTAAATAAAAGTGCTTGTAACACATTCTCTAATGTTTTTTTTCTATACTGAAATTAAAGTTGATTGGTGTTGTACCCTAAATTTATCCTACCTTTATATAGTTTCTAGTGCTACTTTATTTTAAACGAATAAAATGGCACAATTGGCAAGAGACCGTGTGTGAGGAGTTGTGATATAAACATGAGTTGCATTTGAAAAAAGGGGGAGAAGGAGACAAAAAGAAAAACGGTTCAGAAGAGCTTCGAAGCTAATCTTTAAAATTAAGTTTTAAAGATTACAAATTAAAACATGTTAGAAAGGGTTAAAAGTTTTTTTACTAGAACTTTCTTTAAAATTTTAAAACTAACATTCTTTTAAAGTAAAACTAACGAGTTTTTTTAAATGTAAACTTCTTTTAAACAAAACTTATGATTAAAGCTTTTTTTTTTTTAATTTAAGACTTTCTCTTTTAAAAATTAAAATTAAAACTTTTCTTTTTAAATTAAGATTAAAACTTTCTAAAGATAAAAAGTTAAAACTAAAGTTTTGTTTATTTAAAAATTAAAACCTTTTAAAATTAAGACTAAAATTTTAATAAAAACAAAATATAAAAATTAACAAAACAATAATAAAAATTCCAAATTGCATTTTCGTGTTTCTTTTAATATAAACTGTGTTTGCCATATTTCCGTCTAACTTTTCACTAATGTTCTCTATTTCTCTCCTCAGATTATACATAGATTCCAATTCATATTTATTTCAATTTATTTTGTTCCATGGATGTAATTTATGCGAGGCCATGGTCGCGGTTTTATTTTATCTTTTTTTGGGGATTTGTAATTTACGCGAGTGATCGTCGCGGCGCTTTCTTTACTTTCTGCATTTTAATTTCTGCCATATAATATCTTGCCATGTTTGCATAATTTACCGTTAAAACCCTCCGAAGGAATTAGGTTTAGCCGTTTGACCGCTGAGTCAATAACCCTAATTTTTGACCATTTCAAACCCTAATAGTCTAGGTGTTCTGCCGTGGACGAAAACGCCCTTTACCCTAGCTTTAGGTCAAAGAGTCGTCGTACTCTGTTTAGGGTTTCCCGCCGTGGAATCCCTAATTTAACCCTAATTTCATTTAACAAATTCAACATAGAAATAGGAGTTTTAAGACTCCATGTAAGCGTGTCCTTAAGATACATTTATTCCCCATTGAAACCTTGACCACAGTCAAGAAGTTTCTAACCTCCCTTTCGAGGGGAACTACAATTACTCTAATTCCATTCCCGTCAGGATATGTAGGCACAAGATGCGACGTTTTGCCGAGTAAACTTAGGACTAACCCTTAGGTCTTTAGGTCACTTTATCCCTTAGCTCAATATATATTAAAGCAGATAATAAAATAAAATAAAAAAGCATACAATAAACAAAAGGTTCCTGTAGAGTACTACAGAAGTTTAGGGTGCTAGTATCTTCCCTAAGCTTAACCAACCCCTTACCTAGATCTCTCCCCGCATTGTCTTTACGATGCAAAAATAGGTTTTTCCTCTTTTGACCTTTTCCTTCGGATAAATCAAAGAGCGGTTGTGAATTAAGAATTGTGATTCAAACTAATTAATAGTTTGATATCCTATTTCCATCGTAACAGAAAATGGCGACTTCACTGGGGAAAATCCTAATTTTTAAGGGTTACCCCTATTTTGTTTATTGTATGATGTTTTATTAATTATTTTTATATATCATGGTACCTTATGGGGATACCTATTATTGTGAGATAAGTCCTAACCCGGACTTGAGTGACCTTATTATAGGAAGATGAGATATTCGACGAGGCTTGCCGGGAGTGAGTCCCGACCAAGCTGACTCGAGAATCACCGCTCAGTTGAGACCCTTTCGAAAATGGTTCGGTTGGTCGAGTTAGTCGTGAAAACTTTTACTATTTTTGATTGGAGTCTGTGATACTGGGGACCGTAGTTACCTTAACACCACTTTGGCCTTATATAGGACGTAGTGCGGGAACTATGTGGGAGTAGTCCTACAATAGTTGCTACGCGATACTACACTCAAAAGAGGTTCTCTTGAGAATATTATTGACCTCTGAGTCAGTCGGAAAGTTGATAATATCTGAAGGATGGACTGATGACTTTGGGCACTTCTTTAGAACATTGTTCTGCAGGTACAACTACCCCATAGTTCATACTTTTTGGGAAGGGTAGACCTTAACTCCATTCATTGTTCCTCTAACCTAGGACTTTGTTATTTGTGTATATTTGTGCATGGCATTCATAAAACATCATTCCTTGTTTCAAGGAATTCAACCGTCCTTTGCGAATTCAAAAGTCCTACATTTCAAAGTTTAAAAATGTTTCCAACTTTCCTAAAAAAAGAAATGTTTGCAATCGGTCGTTGGAGTTCTTGGAACCATTGCATGGCATTAGCATTATATTTTTGCATTGCATTTCCCCCCGGTTTCTCATGTCTAATTGTCTTTATCTTCCAGTGTTCCGTTGAGTCGTCAAGCTGATTCCTCGATACAGATATCAGACTAGAGCTAACTATAGACGCCAGATGTCAGAACAAGAGGAACATAATGCGGAAGTCTGAATGGAGATTGATGAGTTGAAAGCAGGTATGACTAGGCTTACCGAGATGCTTCAGGTACTGATTGCCAGAGGAGAGCCACCTCAGAGGACTGTCATTCAGGAAGTTTCAAGTGTTGATCCACCTCTTATTTCATTGCCACCCTCTACTTGGCCTGAGTTTGGTTTACCTCCTAACTACTCTCCACCTGTTGCATCTGCTGCTATGATTGGTCAGGCTGTCAGACCGGTTTTTCAAGCTCCTGTCCTTACTGATGCCCAACCTGTGGTCCACACGGTTAATCAGATTATCCAAGCTCCCGTTGAGAATCCTCCCTATGAGTACAATGTTGCCGGTGTTCAAGAAGATTTTGTTGAACCTGAGATCACCCGTGAATAGTTTCAAATCATAAACAAGAGACTCTAAGCTGTCGAAGGTACTGATTTCTTCAATGTCGATGCCGATAATATGTGCCTAGTTTCTGGTCTTGTTTTGCCTGCCAAGTTCAAGACTCCTGAGTTCGTGAAGTACCAAGGTCATTCATGTCCAAGAGCCCATCTAGTCATGTACTTCCAAAAGATGGCAGCTTACACCAACAATCAGAAGTTGCTCGTCCATTGCTTTCAAGACAGTTTAAGTGGTGCTTCTCTCAAATGGTATATGAATTTAGAGCATAATAGTGTCCACTGCTCCCAAGATCTTGCCAACGCTTTTATGAAGCAGTATAAATATAATTTGGACATGGCTCCCGATCGCCGTCAACTTCAGAGTATGTCTCAGAAGGAAAAAGAGTCGTTCAAGGAGTATGCTCAGCGTTGGAGGGAGTTAGCTTCTCAAGTTGAACCCCTTATAGCAGAGAAGGAACTGACAGGAATGTTCATGGATACTTTGTCTCCTTTCTATTGGGAAAAGATGATTGGGAGTGTCTCTTCAAGCTTTACAGATCTCGTGACTATTGGCCAAAGGTTAGAAGAAGGTTTGGAAAATGGGAAGGTATCCAAAGCTGCCGAATCTTCTAATGGTACAAAGAAATCCTATGGGAATTTTCATAAGAGGAAGGACGAGCAGACCAATGCTGTCATGACTGAATCAAGAAAGCCTCGCCAGGGATCTCAACCTGTTGTTGCTCCACAGCCAGCTCAGACCGCTCAACGTCTAGTTATTAGACAAGACCAGTTTCGAAATAGGACCCAATTTGATCATATTCCCATGACTTACACAGATCTATATCCGTACTTGGTTCAACGAGGGTTGATTACTACCAGGGCTTTACCACCTCCTAATTCTCTTCCAGCTGGATTCAGGGCTCATTTCCAGTGCGCTTTTCATGAGGGTGCTTTAGGCCACGACTTGGAGCATTGTTTTGCACTGAAAGCCAGAGTGCGTGAGTTAATAAGGGATGGAATACTTGATTTTGAAGATAATCCTCCAAATATCCATAAAAATCCGTTGCCAGCACATCAAAAGTGAAGCTTCGGGCTGACCCCAGAGGATGGCTCACTGATTTAATAATTAGGCTTTTGTTTCTCATTGTTTGTATTTTCCTTATTTTATTAGTTGTTTTCTTTCGAACTATGTTTGTACTTTTATATTAATGAACTGAGCATTGCAACTTTTGATTTAATTCATTTTATCTATTATTTTCATCTCTATGCTTTATCTTTCAAATATTTACTTTTGTCCGAATTTTTGGTATGCAAAGATTGGAGGGAGGATGACGAAAACGTTATACCCATAACTGCTGTCAGTATGCTTTCAATCAAACTTTGTTGACGATGTAAGGCATTGTTTCGATCCCCAAACACTGGAGAAATAAGGAAGTTATCCCCTTGTCACCCCCTTTCGAGCTTAGAAGTTGGAGTTTCTTTCTTTACAAAAAAACCGCAATTTTAACCTTGGGGCATGGGTAGTTCTCAGTTAACTTGGTTGTGTGTTCATACAATACGCCTTTCATATAAAGGTCGCACTCACAATTTTCCTTCATACACAGCAAGTGTGGAAGATGCTTTCTTAAAGCCAAAATGCCAATGATGGTTCACCGTAATCATTTAAGATAAGAAGTCACTTTCTTTCGAAAAAAACAAAATAAAATATAAAAAGCCCGCTAAGTCAAAACCTATGAAGGAGACTTAGGCAAAACTGGGGCATCCTGCTGACTGTAATCTTCGCAACAACAAAAAACATAGTTCAGGCAAAAGTTAGGGATAATAAAAAGAGGTGATCTTTAAATCCTTACCCTGAAAATCCTCAATGTCAAAAGAACCATATGTTGTAAAGAAGCAGTGGCTGCCTTTTCGTAGGTCCCTTGACTTTTGAACCATCCCTGCTACCATCAGTGCAATTCCTAACCTATAGGAACCTGAATGCATAATATGAATTAACTGAGCGTATGACTGAATATTATCACGTAGATTGGGTGGGAACAAACAAATTTTGAGCCTTTATCCTTTATTTCATAAACCGTGAACCAGGCCACGTTACAACCCTCAAAAGACCTAATTGAAACAATGATATTTTGAAAGCATGCTACAACAAGGTTGCGTAAGCTGACTCCTAAAGAACTTTGTGAATCATTTATTTTGGTCGTATACTTGTATTAAACTTTGAGCGTCCTGGACCGCCGCGTTCTAACCGATGACTCATTTATTTTTCATTTTTCAAAAATAATTTTGATTTTAAAAGTTGCATGAACTTTGCATTACCATGTTCATATGAATATTTTTGTTTGCAAACTGGCTTTCCTCTAAGGAATTTTCAAATAATCGAGAAACTTGGTCAAGTGATCCTATCAGGGGCAAAATCTTCTCAGATCTGGTTTATCCATGAGACTTTCAAGACTCGGACTGGGGCAAACCTTCTGAGGGTACAGTAAAATAATCATTTTCAGAATCAAACAAGCTGAAGCAATTATCAGTTCATCTGTAATGGACAATTTAATCTGGGGCAGTTTACTTGAAAGATCTCCAAGCGGCTTTCCATCCTTCCTACGAGGACCATCAACCTGATTACAATTTAGCAAGTGGCAGTGATCTCCAGGTTGAGGAATCAGTTTTCCAATCTTGTCATTTTACCAGAAGAGTCGAGCCTTGTCGTTGACATTTGCATTTACATTTGATCATATCTCATAACATAATTCATATACATATACATATAATACATATGCATAACATGAGTGTTTCATCCTCATTTGCATTTCTCCCGAGGGCGTGTTTTATTCAGGTCTTACCTTGTGGTCGAAGCCCAACTTACTTGGCACCTACCAAACAACTTTGTGTCGTGTCTATCTGATGTTCTTCTAGATATGGCGTTTTTCTTATCCGATGGTTTTCCGGATATGCCTGTTCCTTTTACGTCCAATACTATTCTCATATATTGTGTTTATACCTTTCATTCAAAGCCATTATTGGATGTCTGGTACCCTGATTTTAATGTCTCTTTCTGATGGTTTTCTAGATTGAGTCTCGTTGTTCTGATGTTCTTCCAGAACTTCGTTGTTACGTATTTGATGGTTTCCCAGATATTTTACTTCGATTCTGACGGTTTTCCAGAATCTATCCGATGATTTTCCGAATTTATTCCTCTTTCTGATGGTTTTCCAGATCGAGTCTTTTATCTGATGGTTTTCCAGATATTCTTTTACGATTCTGATGGTTTTCTAGAATCTTTCCGATGGTTTTCCGGATTTATTCCTCTTTCTGATGGTTTTCCAGATCGAGTCTTTTATCTGATGGTTTTCCAGATATTCTTTTACGATTCTGAAGGTTTTCCAGAATCTTTCCGATGGTTTTCCGGATAAATTCCTCCTTCTGGTGGTTTTCCAGATCGAGTCTTTGTTCTGATGTTCTTCCAGAACTCGATCTGACGATTTTCCAGATACCCCTGTGATTCTGATGGTTTTCCAGAATCTTATCCGATGGTTTTTCGGATCTGTTCTCTTTCTGAGGTTTTTCCAGACTGAGTTTTTGTTCTGATGTTCTTCCAGAACCCCTTTGTTGCTTATCTGATGTTCTTCCAAATAGGTCTTCAAAACTTGCCCCGTACATTTATTGCTTTCCTAAATGTTTCGGATTTACCTTCAGAAATTTGTCTTCATCTCATGCTCCTATAGATGTCGTCCTTTTGTTTTTGGATATAGCCCAGGGTTTATTCGATGTTTTTCCGAATATCTTTGGTATGTTTTAGAGTTCATTTGATGTTCTTCCGGATGTCCCTGAAATTTGTTTCTTTGACCCTGAGGTTATTCGATGGTTTTTCCGAGTATCTCTGGTGTTTATTTCCCTCTGTATAATTTCCGATGATTCCTGAAGATCCCGCTCGATCTCTTCATTTAAAGGAATGACCTGGAAATTCCAGCACTTGTCGTTTACCTGATCCTACCGCCGTGGGGATCCTGTGTTACCGTTTGTTCTAAAGTGACAATTGTCGCACTATTCCACCAGTGCGTCGTATTCCCTAGTGTAGTTACTCGTCGCGTCTGTCACATATGTCGGCGTGTCGTCTGCATCCTTGCATTCATCATTCCATCATACGCATCATATTAGATTCATGGCATTGTCAGCATTATAGTTCGTGTTATTTTGTCCATATCATTGCATATCACTGCATATAGGGGCCATATTTTTGGTTATCTGTATTTAAATCCCTTTCACCGCGATTTCTCGAGTCTCCGCTGCTCAAATCATCTGGTGAAGCTATTTAAATAGGGGCATCTGTTGCACCCCAAATTTGTCCTACCTTTACATGGTTTCTAGTGCCACTTTATTTCGAACGAATAAAATGGCACAATTGGCAAGAGACTGCGTGTGAGGAGTTGTGAGTGTGAGAGGTCGAGAGTTTGAATCCCACCTTCTTCACTTTTTGTTTTGTTTCTTTTATTTTTATTCTAACTTTTCTATTTTCATAAAAAAAATAACAAAAATAGTTTTTTTTATTATTTAATTATTATTTTCGTATTTTATTTAAATTATTTTTTCACTTTTTTCCATATTATTCATAAAAACATCCAAAAATCATAAAATTAAAAATATTAGAAAATATTTTATTCTTTTTATAATATTTTTAATGTTTAGTAAATAAATAGGATTTTAAGTTTGTTTAAATTTGTTTAAATTTTAGTTAGTTTTGACTAATTCTTTAAGTGGGGCTTTAAAGTGGGCATTAGGTTAGAGTTAACCCTAATTTGTTACCTATATAAACATGAGTTGCATTTGAGAAAAGGGGGAGAAGGAGACAAAAAGAAAAACGGCGGTCGTCAAGATCTGGAGGTTCAGAAGAGCTTCGAAGCTCATCATCATCATCTCTATTTGAGAAAGAGGAAAAGAGATCCAAAGAAGTAAGCTCATCATCATCATCTCTATTTGAGAAAGAGGAAAAGAGATCCAAAGAAGTTCGTCGAGAATCGTTGCCGCCGGCGAAGAACAAGCGAAAGCATCACCAACCGACAACTAAAATGTAAGCTTTTCTGTTATCCCAATTAAAACCTCTTCCAAATAATTAAACCTCCATTTCATTTTTTAAACCATTTTTTTATTCTAACTAAAAAACCCTTTTTGTGAATTATAACTAAAACCAGTTTTTTATTATAATTACAGTAAGTAAAAACTTAAAACTTTTTCTTAATTAAAACACTAACCACTAGCAATTTTTTTTTTTTAAATAAATAAACAGTGTTTAAAACACTTTTATAGTTAAGTGAAAACATTTTTACTAACTTAAAATTAACCCACTCCTAAAATTAAAACCTTCTTTTTTTTTAAGTATCAAAATTAACATTTTTTTGTTTATGTTAAAATTAAGTTTTAAAGATTAAAAATTAAAACATGTTAGAAAGGGTTAAAAGTTTTTTTACTAGAACTTTCTTTAAAATTTTAAAACTAACATTCTTTTAAAGTAAAACTAACGATTTTTTTTAAATGTAAACTTCTTCTTTTAAACAAAACTTATGATTGGAGTTTTTTTTTTTTTTTAATTTAAGACTTTCTCTTTTAAAAATTAAAATTAAAACTTTTCTTTTTAAATTAAGATTAAAACTTTCTAAAGATAAAAAGTTAAAACTAAAGTTTTTTTTATTTAAAAATTAAAACCTTTTAAAATTAAGACTAAAATTTTAATAAAAACAAAATATAAAAATTAACAAAACAATAATAAAAATTCCAAATTGCATTTTCGTGTTTCTTTTAATATAAACTGTGTTTGCCATATTTCCATCTAACTTTTCACTAATGTTCTCTGTTTCTCTCCTCAGATTATACATAGATTCCAATTCATATTTATTTCAATTTATTTTGTTCCATGGATGTAATTTATGCGAGGCCATGGTCGCGGTTTTATTTTATCTTTTTTTGGGGATTTGTAATTTACGCGAGTGATCGTCGCGGCGCTTTCTTTACTTTCTGCATTTTAATTTCTGCCATATAATATCTTGCCATGTTTGCATAATTTACCGTTAAAACCCTCCGAAGGAATTAGGTTTAGCCGTTTGACCGTCGAGTCAATAACCCTAATTTTTGACCATTTCAAACCCTAATAGTCTAGGTGTTCCGCCGTGGACGAAAACGCCCTTTACCCTAGCTTTAGGTCAAAGAGTCGCCGTACTCTGTTTAGGATTTCCCGCCGTGGAATCCCTAATTTAACCCTAATTTCATTTAACAAATTCAACGTAGAAATAGGAGTTTTAAGACTCCATGTAAGTGTGTCCTTAAGATACATTTATTCCCCATTGAAACCTTGACCACAGTCAAGAAGTTTCTAACCTCCCTTTCGAGGGGAACTACAATTACTCTGATTGCATTCCCGTCAGGATATGTAGGCACAAGATGCGACGTCTTGCCGAGTAAACTTAGGACTAACCCTTAGGTCTTTAGGTCACTCTATCCCTTAGCTCAATATATATTAAAGCAGATAATAAAATAAAATCAAAAAAAGCATACAATAAACAAAAGGTTTCTGTAGAGTACTACAAAAGTTTAGGGTGCTAGTATCTTTCCTAAGCTTAACCAACCCCTTACCTAGATCTCTCCCTGCATTGTCTTTATGATGCAAAAATAGGTTTTCCCTCTTTTGACCTTTTCCTTCGGATAAATCAAAGAGCGGTTGTGAATTAAGAATTGTGATTCAAACTAATTAATAGTTTGATATCCTATTTCCATCACAACAATTGGAAATAGTGGATTTGCAATGGTTCGAGACTTTTAGTGGAGAGGTTTCTAACCTACAAATTTATCACTTTAATTCTCAAATAAGTAAGAGAGTGAAAGTTGAAGTTTAATTGAAAAAAGGATTTGAATACCAAAGAAATGACGTGTTTTTCTCTTTAAATAGGAGAATTAGTTAATAATTGAATGTGTTTGATGAGGCTGAGAAGCGGTCAGTCGTCAAAATAATTTAGATTGTTGGGATAGGGTTTGTGAATGAGATTAATTTGTTCTATGTCAATCGTCGCCCTTCATCGTTATTGAGCTTCCACATCTTTGGATCTTATGAGTAGGGGCGTGCATGGATAACCATTTAATATAAATCAATTCATTTTTATGGTTATGGTTTATAAACCAATCCATTTTTATGGTTATGGTTTATAAACTAAACCACTTGTTCCGAACCGGTTTAAAACCAGTCCTAAATGGATTTTGATTTTAATCCAAATTATTTAATTTAATTTAAATTTAATTTTTTTAAAATTATATCAATTTTTAAATTTAAATATTTTAGTTTTAATATATTTTTACTTAAAAAAAAATTTAAAAACAATTTTAAAAAAAAAGCTCTAAAAATAAAAAATATTTAAAAAATTAAAAATAAAACTGAAAATAAAAAATTTCAGCAAATTATATAGACTTAAAATAGTGACTAATATGTTATAATACATATATTTGTATATTTCAAAACTTCTATCTATTAGTGGAGAAATCTATAATATTTATGATAATTTTTTCATAAAGCTTTAATGATTTTCGAGATTTATAAATAAAAAACTAGAGTCAAATCCAAAAAATCAAGTTTTGATATATTTTCTTACCCATGTCAAATCAAACTCGATGCACTAAGATCTAAATGATTAATTCCTAAAAGTTCATATAATTAACTGCTAAAAGTCTATATAGTTTGTGAAGTATTAGTACACCATTTTAGGTAGCTAGAGAATTCGTAAACAATTTTTTTTTTCATTTTGAAATACAAAATTCTGAATCTTTTGTAAAATGATTTTTTTTATGAAATTCAAAAAAATTAACTTTAAAATAGTTCAAATTATAAAATTGGTTTATAACGTAATAAAACATGAAAAAAAGACAAAAACATATCAATTTAACAAATAATGAAATTTGGATACCCAATAACTAAACCACATTATTATTATGGAAACCGGTTTATATTTGGATAACAAAATGGATAACCAGATTTATATTTTAGCATTTGGTTTGGATTTTTAAAAGTAGAATAATTTGAATACAAATTTGGTTAACAATAACCGGTTTTTTGCACACCCCTACTTATGGGCGTTCCAGAACAGTCGCCCATCAAGCTCTTGTCTCTACTTTGTAGGGCGAGGGTTTGTGGCATGTCTCTTTACATGGTCACAAAATCCAGGGACTTGGAAGTTTTGACTCGATGTCGCCGCTTTTGAGAACAAGTACATTAAATATCTCCCTTGTAAGACGTAACATGATGATGGGAATGGTTGACACATCTCTTTACGCTAGTCAGTAATGATTGTTCCTACTTCCTTTAGGACACTCAAGTGCTTTTTGGATTGTTACGAGAAAATCCCCACCGTGGTAGTGTGAATTGATTGTATGATCCTCTATTCTCAAATAGGGTATCAAAGGCTTTTGAAGCATCATTTTTTCCTTTCCGAGTGTTATTGACCTGCAAAAGAGAGTGTTTATGCTTTGTTATCGCTCTTTTTGTGGAAATGTTTTCGTTCAAGCGTTGGATTAAGTTCATGTGACTTTATTCATTGGTGTTGTCCTTTCATGTTTGATTGTTCTAGCTTTTACTTTCGTTCGACTTCTTTAGCGTTTCTTGGACAAGAAGTATTTTAGCTTACTTACTACATTGTACCTGCATTTGTTTTTTGTTATAACATATTTGGTCATGGTTATCGTGTCAAATTCAACCAACAAGGATGATAAGGATATTTCAGAAGAGTGGGTGGATTCAGAGATATCGAAGACTAATTTTGCTTTTGTTTGTGATGTTTTTTTACCAAGCAATAACTGACGTGGGACTAGCAGATTACTAGGGAGTGTTTCCCCCGGATAAAGATAAGAGGATATGCAGTCAATACGACAGGTTTGCAGTCCTTTTTCACTAATGCATGTTCTCTCTCTCATAGGCTATTGTATCCCCTTCAATGAATTTGAAGTTGACATCCTAAACAATTTTATTATTTCGCCTTCATAATTGCAACCAGTGAGTTGGCCATTTATTAAGGTTTTCTAGTACTTATGCGAATATAAGGGGAGCAATCCGACTATGAAGTTGTTCTTTCATCTCTTAAAATCGAAAATAATGCCAACTACGTGAATAGTTCTAACCGGCTTTCTTTGAGGCAGAGTATGAGATATTTTGAGGCGTATTCCGATTGTGTAAAATATTTCAAGCCTGCTTTTTCCTGGTTACTCCTCTTAGTGGGGAGACACATTTGAAGTGAAGTGGTATATGCCTCCTAAGGATTTTATTTTGTTGCTTGTCATTTATATTTTGATTTTGGTTTTCATTACTTGAATCATGTGACCCAAATCACAGAAAGCGTGACTCAAATCACAGGGTTGGTTTTTCTTGTTTCTCAGATCTTGATTCAAATCACTTCATCTCTTGACTTGAATCATACTCCTTGCTTATGACTCAAATCAAATAGCATTTTTTCTCTCATTTTTGTGCTAGATCTCTAGCACATATATAAACCATTTTTCTCAAAACTCATTCATAATGTTAAAAAACATACACGTCCACTTTTGATTTAGAATTCACAACACACTTGTTCTCTTAAATTTCAAAAGAGATTTAAATCTTATTTTGAGTTTTGCAAACGGTATATTTCATCTTTAACCTCATGCATTGTCCATTATATTTTGGATTTAGGTCTTGTCTTAAGGTGTGAGATATGTGAGGAAGATTAGTATTATGATCAATGTTTTCTTTGAATATTTTTTTAGGATTTCAAAGATTTGCAAATTGTAATTGTTATTGTGGTTAGAGTTGACAAATCCAGCAGAAAAGAATGAGGGTTTTATCTCCAAAGTTACTTTGGTAGAGGTGGGTGAAATCCTACAGACAAAGTTAGAGTTTTCTCATCTTCAGACAAGCCAATCCTTAATATACTAGTAGAATCGAGTAAAGATTATTGCATAATAGAGACTTGAAGCATCATTCTTGGAGCTGGAAGATTTTAAGTCGAATTTGAGTAAAGATTTCGCAAGAATTCACTATCAGATATTATGCACAAGTCAACGAGGATTCAGACCGAATATTTATTTTAAGGATTATTCAAATTGCGATTGTACAAAACAACTTTGTATTATCTGTCAAAATCTTAGTGGAAGAACAACAAAATTTTAATGGGAAACCATTGAACAGTGGAATAGGCATCTTGAGGACGAATTCTCGAACCCTATACATTTTGCGTACCATATTCTCTCTCTCTCTCTCTCTCTCTCTCTCTCTCTCTCTCTCTCTCTCTCTCTCTCTCTCTCTCTCTCTCTCTCTCTCTCTCTCTTTCTCTCTCTCTTTCTCTCTCTCTCTCTCTCTCTCTCTCTCTCTCTCTCTTTCTCTCTCTCTCTCTCTCTCTCTCTCTCTCTCTATATATATATATATATATATATATATATATATATATATATATATATATATATATATATATATATATATATATATATTGATTAGAATTACATGATTAGGTTATTGCTTTCTTAGAATTGCACGGGTTTAGGTTTATTGTCTTGATAGTGATTTTATTTATAAAGTGTAGGTTTTGTTAGATTGGAATTTCGAATTATTTTTGTTGTTGATTAAGCCTTGAAACAATATTTCTAGAATTCTTATTATATTGCAGTTATATGTTTACACGACTCATGTAAAATGTTCAAAACTCAACTTGTTGATTGATTGTTGTCGCACCTCGAAAATTCATTCGAACATACGACCCTCGCGCAAAAGGCGCGGAAATGCGGTTCGACAGAGTCGCCACCGAACTTTATTTTTTCCCGAATGAACGGGAGAGGAAAATATTGAGAAAACCTCTTAAAAACAGAAGGAACACGACCGTCGTAACCTGATGTTCCTGGGTTCGGGAGTCGGTTACGCGAGGGGAAGGTATTAGCACCCCTCCCGTCCGTTGTACTCAACGGGAACCTCTTAATTCAAGTTGTGATGAAAGTTAGCTAAGCTTAGTTCTTCTCTTCTCAATAATAAATACTATAACGAAACTATAAACACTACGCTAGAAATGACTTTTAGCAGCGCATAAAAAGACAGCGCTTTATTAAAAAGCGCTGCTAAAGAGTCATGAAAAAAAGAGAAAAAAATAGCAAACCTTAGACATCGCTTTAAGAAAAAGCGCTACTAAGTGCATGCCCTAAGAGAGCGCTTTATAAAAGCGCTTCTAAAGGGGGGGGGGGGTCTAAGAAAGCGTTTTCTACACAAGCGCTGCTATATGGGTGTCGCTTGCGCGAAAATAAGGTGTCGGCACAACAGAAGAGTCGCCACCTTTCATTATTTATCCCTCAGGGCGGGAAAGGAAACGATCAGAAAAACCTGACGAAAAAGGGTAAGACAAGGTCATCGCAACCATTGTCTAGATTCGGGAGTCGATTACGCAAGGGGAAGGTATTAGCACCCCTCACGTCCGTCGTACTCGACGGGATCCTCGCTTGTTGTGTTTACTTGGACGGGTTGGTTTTATTCTATCTACCTATCAAGGCTGGCTGAAAAAGAAAAGAAAAATGACTCGGCAAAGCGTCGCGCTTTATGCCTACGTATTCTCATCAGAGAATGAGAAATCAGAGTCAACGTAGTTCGGCCTACGAAGGATTATGGGGGAAGGTAGCTCACCAAGACATCGCCATCTTGTGCCTACGTACTCTCAACAGGTATGAGAGATCAGAGCTCACGTAGTTCGGGAAACTACAGTTTATTTCCTGTTTTTTTACGAAAGAAGTGTTTTTTATTGTGTTTTCAATTTCAACCGCACTAGAGACTATGACCTGAGAGTGAATGCGTCGCATGTCACCCAAAGGGTACCATACTAAACATCCAGACTGTGGAAAAGAAACTCTCCCACAATCCTCTCTCAGATAGCTTAAGGCTTGTAACGTACGAAAGAAATCATTCATGATTACTGTATCTTAAACTGTTTTGAGATGAGAAGAGAACAGGCCCAACTAGGAGGGAGACTATCAAGTCCTACTGTTATCATGCCATGGATTCATCCTATGGTTGAGGTTTGGACAGGGAACTCCTAGAAGTTGTCATGCATAGGTTTCAACCTAAGATTCTATCATCAAGTCCTTATCAAAGGAAATGAGAGTCCTAAGGGATCATGTCAATGATACACCAAAACAGACAAAGCATCAGCTTAACAGTAAAATGCATGCAATGCAAGTGAGGGAGGAAATGTGTGTAGGGCTTCAGCCTCCACAAGCTCATCTCAACCTCAAGCCAGAATGGATAACAGTAATCATACTGAAATATAAAACAACATGCTATCAAGCAATAAACAGTAAACTGCAATCATACAGAAGAAATGAAATAAAATGCCATCAGGCAAACAAACCACATGGGCAAGGGAGCTGGGCTCTACCGAATACCCGCAAGCAAAGCCACACAGTAACAATACAAGCAGAGGGAGAAACTCAACCTCTAATGCAATCATGCTCCTAGATTCTACCTATTCTAGATATGAACTTATTCTAATGCATCAAACAAGTCAAACAAAACACATTAATACAAAAAATAAAAAGAAGAAAACAGATCAACTCCTCTCTCAACTTCAAGCTTCAGCTTCTCCAACAGCAACTCAGTCTTCAGACTTCAATCACTCTTGACAAATATCAATTTGCTTTTCCAGGTTTCAACCCTACAACATAAGTTTCAACTTATCTTCTCCCTTTAAGCTTCAGCTTCTTGATCAGCTCCACCTTCAGGCTTCACCTAATCTTCAGGGGTCTTCAAGTATCAACTTGCTCTTGTTGCTCTTCAAGCTTCAGCTGGAATGACAATGCTCAAGGATTTATCCTCTTCAAAAATATTCAATGAAGTCTTCATCTTCAAGCTCAGGCTCAGCATCTCTCAAGACAATCAAAACCAGAGAAAATCACTTACTGGATAAGCTGGGGGATATTGAACTGCTTATTTGACCATCAAAGGTGACCTATAAGAGTTCAACATCAAAGGAATGGTTCCCTCAAAAGTTCTACTTCCTAGGTATATCACTTATCCCTCCAAAGGAGAGAGGTGTATACCATGGAAGGACTTTGAATCATAGGGAGGAATGGAGGTGAATGATACCATCCATGTTTGAGAAAGAAATTATCTACATCTAAACTCTTCCTAATTCCTAACCCTAAAACAAAAAAAAAAGAAAAGAAGAACAAGCTCTCAAGCTCCTCAATGCATCTTCAAGTCTTCTACTATGCTCCTCAATGCTCCTTAGATCAAGGTCAAGCTTTCCAAGCCCACAAAGCAAAGCAACTAAAGCAAACATGCCCTAAAGGCAACACAAACAATCAACCAATACAAAAATCAACTAAAAATAGCATACTATTATATTAAATCCTAATATAATTTCTAAGGGATTCTACATACCTACCCTTAATACCCATATATGTCCCATAGTCTAACTTGTCCTAAAAACCCAAAATCTAAAGTTATTATGGACCTATGTTGAAGTTTTAACCTAATTCTACACAACCTAATAGCATCTAATCAAAACTATCCTAAAAATCATCACAAAAATATGGAATAAATCCAGGGGGAACCTAAAACATACATCTAACTACCCTAAAAATATTGACCTAAAAATATTAAGGGAGCTACCCTAACTAAAATCTACAAAATCATATATCAATATAAAAGAATTAAAAAGCAATTAAAGTAGAAAATATGCAAAAAAATATTAAAATGCATGAGATGAAAAATGTTTTTATTTTATATTTTTCTAGACAAAAATATGAAAAGGGGAGAAAAAACTCCCATTAAAAAATATTGATTTTTCAATTTATTATGGATTTTCAAAAGTATGAAAAAAATGGAGAAAAATAAAAGTGAACACATGAAAAGGGGTGCAGTCAGTAATGATATGCAGTTTAAATCACGCTTGGGCCCAGACTGGGGGGTCTGGATAGCAAGCGCCAGGGCCCAATTCAAATAAAAAAACAACAATTAATAAACCAAAAGTAAATGAAAAACTAGCGGTGCGAAAAGCAAGGGATTTCAGTTCAAACTGCAATTGGGCCTCGCATGGGGGTGGGAATAGAATCTTCACTTAAGCCCAACACGCCAGGTTTTAATGAAACGCGGCGTTTCATTATTTCAGCTTCCCTCTCAAAACTCAATTAAACGTGAGCCATCAGATCCCTTCTCAAGTCAATGGTCAAGCGTGTGATCTGACGGACGCGGGTCATCTTCAACCTTGGACCTAGGGTTTCACCTGAAACTCCATTAAAACATAGCTCCATGCACCAAACTTCATCCAAATCGTATGCACTCATATCATCATCAATTCTCAACATGTAAAACCCTAAGTTGCTCAGAATTTCACCCTGAACACGATCATGGTCTTGAAATACATTGAAACGGTCTCTACTACCAAACCCGAAGGTGAAACTCCATGAATCTCAAAAGATCATCAATCTTCGACCTCAACCAAACTTAGATTCCTTTGCATCAAAATGATCCTTGCATTACCCTAATTAAAATCAGCTATCAATCTTGCATTGTAACTCATTATACCACTAGTTCTTACTCCATCAAGAAATGACATCCATGAATGAAACTTCACCAATCACTCCTAAACTCATCAGAAATGATCACCTAATTGTCTCTAAAAGTTCTAAACTAATAAATTAACCTAACCATGCCTAGATTATGAGGTAGAAGAGATTTTGCAAACATGGCTTCTTGAAATGGTAGATGATGAAACCCTTGCTTTCAATGCTTGAAACTCTTCAAGAACACTCCTTGGATGATGAAAACTCTTCTGTTTGCAAAAGATTGGATGTAGCAAGCTTGTATCCTTGAACTCGAATGTGATTTGATTTCTTGCAATTTCCAATGGCAACCTTCAAATCTTCATGGATGGAGCTTCAAATCAGTATGAGCACACTCAGCAAGATCTATGGAGAAGGTTTGTGAAGAAAAAAGGGATTGCAATGAAGAAGAATGTGAAGTTTGAATGTGATTTGCAATGGAGGGATTTGGATCTCACTCTCTCTTCTCTACACCAATTAACACCAACCTTGCATCTGAGCAAGTTGCACACATCTTATAGAGAGGTTTAGAATCATCTAGAACCCCCTAGAACAATCCAATGAGAAAATGAAGTTTTCATGTCATGGTATTTTTGAATTCTCATTCTCCTTACATGGTATCTCATGCCAAATGCCTTGCAACCTTGGTTTATGATTTGAAATTCTCCTTACATGAGATTTAGGACAAGTTACAATGCATATCTTCCTTGTTTATTGAGTTTTGTGGAGTTTTGGTTTGGTACCTTAAGATGCAAGTAATCAAATTACAAGGCAGCCCTATGATGCAAGCCTCAAATCAAAATTGTGGCTGAACCATTGTTCTTATAATGTCATTTGGAGTCAAAATGACCTATTACATGACATGGTTTGGACTTATAGCTTGGGATTTATGATTTTCAAATTCACTTTAATTAACTTATGCCTCATTTTTAGGCCATTTTTATCACTTTTTGATATGAGCCTTTTCAACATATCATGACCTCCCTACTAGCCTTAAAACATCATTCTAAGTAAGTTTGATGTTGAAGATTTTTCCATTTGAAGCTTGGAAGTAGGAGATATGGCCTTATGCTTAAAATGACCTATAACTTCCAAATGACCAAAATGCCCTTGACTTGTCAAAGCCATAAGTTGAGTTCTACAAATCCTATCAAGGACTTCTAGTACTCTATAGAAATCTAAGAAGATGCTCTTAAACATTCATGTTGACCAAGAATCCATAGGAATCATCCTACTAGGGAAAAAGTTGTCTGCAAGTTGGGTGACTTTCAAGGACCCAGATTCACATACCTCAGATGACCTGTAATTTGTCAAAGCCATAACTTGAGCTCTACAAATCCTATCAAGGACTTCTAGTACTCAAATTAAAGCTAAGAACAAGCTATACAACATTCATGTTATGGGGAAGATGAGATGACAATCACATCTTGAGCTAAACTGCCTTGAAGATAGGGATCAAACTAGGGGATTTTACACTGTCAATCTTTAGAAACCCTAGCTTAAAACTTCTCAAACTCCTCAATCATGATGAGTTGGTCTAGGAATCATCCTTATAGCATCTAAATACATCATTACATGATCACATGGCTCTTGGATTAGGTCTCAACCCTCTCCAAATCATCAGTTGATCTAGGGTTGACCCAGTCAAACCCTAATTCCACCACTCATGGTTGAATCTTCTGAATTCTTGTACAATGACCTCTATGGGCTTCATGATGGCTTTCAAGACATCTCATAAGCTTTCTCAAAGCTTCAAGTCCATCCTCATAGTCTCAGAATCATCTGAGGAGCTCCCACAACTCTCAAGTTATGAGGCACACAACCTTGGTTTCAACCAATTTCTCTGAGGATCTCTTGGGCTTTCTGACAAAGGTATCAACCTTCAAACACTTGATGGGTAAATAAATGTTGGTCAAATTTTGGGGTGCAACAGCTGCCCCTATTCAAACGGCTTGAACCTGACTGGGTGAGGAGCGAACGACTCTCAGCCAATCGAGGTGCGAGACGGTTGAATACCGATAAACCCGGAAATTTGCCAACTGCTAAAGTACACGGTACTCTGGTGGGAACAAATCTTTGAACACTGAAATACTAGCTGCACGACAACTAGCTGGAGAAATACTGGTCTGACATCGCCGTCAATTATCCACATTAAATTCCTCTGACATCGCCATCAGACAACCGGACATTGCCGTCAGGCATTCACGAAAATAAGGCGTCTGACATCGCCGTCAGACAACCAAAACACCCAACATTGCCGCTGGAAGACTAAATCACCTGACATTGCCGTCAGAAACAAACGCCTAACATCGCCGCTGGAAACAAACAGAATCTGACATCGCCGTCAAAAACAAACATCCAACATCGCCGTTGGAGAACTAATTCATTTGACAAAAACACCCAACATCGCCGCTGGAGAACTAAAGAATAATCTGACAAAACACCCAACATCGCTGCTGAAGAAACATAATCTCAACATAATATGACTTCGCCGTCGAAAACAAACAAATATCCAACATCGCCGCTGGAGAACTGAACTACCTGACATCGCCGCCAGAAACAACCATCCAACATCGCCGCTGGAGAACAGACTATCTGACATCGCCGTCAAAAAACATCCAACCTCGCCGCTGGAAACAAACATAATCTGACCTCGCCGCCAAAACATCCAACATCGCCGATGGAAACAAACATAATCTGACCTCGCCGCCAAAACATCCAACATCGCCGATGGAAACAAACATAATCTGACCTCGCCGTCAAGGTGAAGAAACTCCATTGGGGAACTGGTCACACGGTAACCGGTAATACATAGTCGATCATGCCATCAGGCACTCAAAGACCATTGTCGGGCATCAGCCGGACTTCAACCATCAGGTTGATCATGCCATCAGGCATTCAAAGAAATCTGTCGAGCATCAGCCGGACTTCATCAGCAAGTCGAGAATAGAATTCTTGGTCAATCATGAGCCAACTGGGAACATCTAAACCTCTGCCATCAGGCACTCTGCATCAGCTGAGAGAACTGCTTCATTAACACGGTCAGACTTCAATCGTGGAGTCTTCAAGGGAGGTTCCAACTTCGCCGTTAGAAAAACCGCTGGGGAGGACGCTTCGCCGCAGGGGAATCTGGAGAACTATCAAGTAACTCCGCTCCGAGGGTCCAGGAATCATTCTGGATAAATCAACTCTGCTGAGGACTTCAAGAATCATCTTGAACAAATAACTCCGTCGGGGACCTTCAAGAATCATCTTGAACTGATAACCATTCTGGAGATTTCAGGAATCATCCTGAACGAACACTCTATTGGGGATTCCGGAATCATCCGGGGCAACACTTGCCGGGGACAAACCAATCATGGCTTGAGCAGCTTCCAAGGATTCGGCTCTCTTGGGGCTTCAGGAATCATCCTGGGAAACCTTCACACGGGGACTGCACTGGGGAGCTTAGGAATCATCTTAAGCAAACGGCCCTGCTGAGGAATTCAAGAATCATCTTGAACGGAAGACTTCGCTGGGGACCTCAAGAATCATCTTGAGCAAGCGACTTCGTTGGGGAGAATGTCAGGAATCATCCTGAGCAACTGATCCTGCGGTGGGACACCTGCAAAACAAGAACGGTAACAACCTAGCTCATGTTTATTATGCGTATGCTTCGGCAATGGTGCAATGTTCCACACGGTGGAAATGCTATGCATTTTTGACAAATGCTATGCAATCATGCACAATGATGCGATCCCATTAGCAAAATAAATGCCGAGGGGAGAATCCTCCTGCCAAGGAGAAAGAACTACTCAGATAGAGGAATCATCCTGCTGAGGAGAACATGGTTACGCCAATATCAATTGGACTCCGCAGGGGACACAACTTCAGTTGAATGCTGCGGGGGAAACAACTTCAGTTGATTACTGCAGGGGAACGAAGCTCTACGAGAACCTGGACCTGCTGATGGGAAAGCGATGTCAATCACGGGAATAAACTGCGTGGCCTTCACAGTTACTCTTCTGGGGATAATAACTCTGTGGGGAAACAACTTCAGCTGCTCAACACTCCACTGGGGAAAAAACCAATCATGGTCTGATCAACTTCCAAGGATTCGACTCTCTTGGGGTATCTGCAAACTCGGCTGAGGAAGGAGAAATCATTCTGCTTCGCTGGAGAGTACGACTCTGGGGAAATACAGCATCAGCTGTTCAGCACTCTACTGGGGAAAACCAATCATGGTCCCAACTGCTTCGCTGGAGAGTACAACTCTGATGAGGAATTTCAATTCCGCTGGGGAAGAAGGAATCATCCGACTTCGGGGGAGAGCACAACTCTGGTGGGGAATCTCAATTCCGCTGGAGACTTCAGTCTGGCACCATCAGTTGCTGCATACTTCGGCGTATGAATAGTTTCCTACGAAACCTGCACTTGTGACCCAGTGCGGGGGGATGAACACGAGCTTCGGCGCCCGAACATTTCTATGAAACCTGCACTTGTGACCCTGTGCTGGGGAAGAAATCATGCTTCGGCGCTTGACTCAACTGAGGAGGTGACGTTCCTTCAGGATGCGTCTGGTTGGGGAAGAGAATCATCTCTGCCTGGGGAGACATATCAATGCTCACGATCTTGCATTCATACTCTGCAGGGAGAGGCTACTGAACTCTGCTGGAGAAGGAGGAATCATCCTGCTTCAGGGATGCGCACGGCGCACTGTCTGGAATATGCTACACCTGTAACAACATAAACAAACAGACAAGATACCCTTCTCAAAGGGACCTATCAAGGTTATTATCTCGTGACAATATTCAAGTGATTAATTGTTTCAACAATCAATGGCCTAGGCCAGTAAGTTTATGTATGCGCATTTTATCAAAAACATCGGCGTTCTTTTTTGCAAACAAAACAGATAAATGCTAAACAGACAAACAGAATTGCTGAATAGTATGCATTTTATTGATAATGAACCCCTGAATGGGTAAAAATGTTTTACAACAGATGCAAGCTCCTGGAATGAGGAAGCCGCGCAAAAATAAAACATAAATATACATCAGTATATACAAATGTCGGCAATGAGGCGTAGACGAACACCATGAGTTGATCCCTCTAAGACCCACTCGACTTCGATACTTCTCCGACGCTTCAGCTTCGGAAGAGATTGATTCAGATGAACGGCCCTCAGGTCCTCCAAACCACTAAATAATGAAAGTCCATACGCGGAACGCAGTCATTTGCTTATTCAAATCCCTAACTTTTGCGTGAACCTCCCTTTGCGGGTTTTCAGTTCACCGGGATACCCTTTTTTGCCGAAGCCGCCCAGTGTAGGTTTTCGACTTCGCGGGTGTACATTTTTTCAATTTATATCCCTAATTTTTGCCCGAACCTTTTATTCTGTTTTTGGTTCGCCGGGATGCCCCTTTTTTGCCTGGACTCTCTTTTTTTTTTTTTCCAGCGGGTCGCTTTCAAGCAAAGTATTTTTTAACTGCGTTTGCGTTCACCGGGGATGCAAAATCTTCACCATCCATCATGGATAACAACAAAGCTCCTCCCGAGAAGACCTTGCTGACGACGTACGGACCTTCATAATTCGGAGTCCACTTGCCCCGGTGATCGGAGTGTGGCGGAAGAATTTTCTTCAGGACGAGATCACCCGTCTGAAAGCTTCTAGGACGCACCTTCTTATCATAAGCTTTCTTCATTCGGCTTTGGTACAGACGACCAAATGCAATCGATGCTAACCTCTTCTCGTTCATCAGGCTGAGTTGGTTCAGACGATTCGTAATCCATTATGCCTCGTCGAGTTTCACATCAACCAAAACTCGCAAAGAAGGGATCTCCACTTCTAACGGTAGGACTGCTTCCATACCGTACACCAAGGAGAAAGGAGTTGCCCCGGTCGACGTACGTACCGTCGTACGATAACCGTACAATGCCAATGGCAGCATCTCGTGCCAATCTTTGTATGTCACAACCATCTTCTGAACAATCTTCTTTATGTTCTTATTGGCGGCTTCAACGGCGCCATTCATCTTCGGCCGGTAAGGAGATGAGTTGTGGTGTTCAATTTTGAAGCTCTGGCACAGCTCCTTCATCATCTTGTTATTCAAATTCGAACCATTATCAGTAATGATCCGCTCGGGAATTCCGTAACGACAGATGATATCCCTCTTTATGAATTTAGCCACTACCTGCTTGGTCACATTAGCATACGAGGCTGCCTCCACCCACTTGGTGAAGTAGTCGATAGCTACCAGAATGAAGCGATGACCGTTAGATGCAGTGGGCTCGATCTTGCCTATCATGTCGATGCCCCACATGGAGAACGGCCACGGGGAGGACATGACATTTAACGGGCACGGCGGCACATGAACTTTATCAGCATAAATCTGGCATTTATGACATCTCTTCGCGAATCTGAAGCAATCCGACTCCATCGTCAGCCAGTAGTATCTTGCTCTCAGGATCTTTCTCGTCATAGCATGCCCGCCGGCGTGCGTACCAAATGTGCCTTCATGGACCTCTTCCATGAGCATACTCGCTTCTTTCTCATCTACACATCTGAGTAGCACGAGATCGTGGTTTCTCTTATACAACACTCCATCAGGATTGAGATAAAAGTTTCCAGACAGCCTCCTCAGAGTCTTCTTATCCTGGGTTGACGCACCCGCAGGATACTCCTTAGTCATAAGGAAAGTCTGGATGTCATGGAACCATGGCTTGCCGTCGGCGGCAACCTCGATTGCAAAGACAAATGTCGGTCTATCAAGACGCGAAAGTACAATTCTTGGAGCCTCATTCCAAAAATTGACTTTATACATTGAAGCCAACGTGGCTAAGGCATCAGCCATTTGATTTTCAGCCCTGGGCACATGATGGAGTTCCACTCTGTCAAAGAACGAAAGTAGCCTTCTGGTATAATTCATGTACGACACCAAATTCGATTGACGAGTCTCCCACTCCCCTTTAATTTGGTTGATCACAAGCGCTGAGTCACCATATACGTCTAGGTTCTTGATTCTCAAATCAATTGCCTCTTCTAGACCCATGATGCATGCTTCGTACTCCGCCTCATTGTTGGTAACTGGAAACGTCAGTCTCGTAGTAAACGGGATATGGGATCCGTGGGGAGTCGTGATGATAGCCCCGATGCCACTTCCGTAAGAATTAACCGCTCCATCGAATATCAATTTCCACTGGGATTTCCTATCTGGCCCCTCGTCGGGCAACGGCTCATCACAGTCCTTCGCTTTGAGAAACATAATATCCTCGTCAGGGAATTCGAACTTCATCAGATGGTAATCCTCGATCGGTTGTTCGGCAAGGTAATCAGACAATACGCTTCCCTTGATGACCTTCCGGGAAACATACTGAATATCATATTCCGTTAACACCATTTGCCATCTGGCAATCCTGCCCGAAAGAGCCTGCTTCTCGAAGACGTACTTGATCGGATCCATCTTCGAAATCAGCATAGTGGTGTGATTGAGCATGTACTGTCGTAGACGTTTGGCAGCCCAAGCTAGTGCACAACACGTCTTCTCCAGCATCGAGTATCGAGATTCACACTCAGTGAACTTTTTACTCAGGTAGTAGATGGCATGCTCCTTTCTGCCCGTCTCGTCGTGCTGACCGAGAACACACCCCATACTATTCTCCAGAACTGTCAAGTACATGATTAATGGTCGTCCATCCACTGGGAGTATCAAGATTGGAGGTTCTTGAAGATACTGCTTTATCTTGTCGAATGCCTTCTGGCAATCTTCATTCCAAGTAATCGCCTGATCTTTCTTTAAAAGCTTGAACATCGGTTCACAAGTGGCCGTGAGCTGAGAGATAAACCTTGCAATGTAGTTTATTCGGCCCAAGAAACCACGAACTTCTTTTTCTGTTTTCGGCGCTGGCATTTCTTGAATGGCTTTTATTTTCGCAGGATCAACCTCGATACCTCGTTCGCTAACAATAAACCCTAGCAACTTTTCGGACCGCACTCCGAAAGTGCATTTGTTAGGATTCAGCCTCAACCTGAATTTCCTAAGCCTCTCAAAAAGCCTCAATAAGTTGACCAAATGCTCTTCCTCTGTTTGGGACTTCGCAATCATGTCATCAACATAGACCTCGATCTCATGATGAATCATATCATGAAACAAAGTAACCATAGCTCGTTGGTAAGTGGCCCCTGCATTCTTCAGACCGAAGGGCATTACCTTATAGCAAAACGTTCCCCAGGGGGTGATAAACATCGTTTTCTCCATGTCCTCCGGTGCCATCTTGATCTGATTGTAACCGGAGAAGCCATCCATGAACGAAAACACGGAGAACTGGGTTGTGTTGTCAACCAACACATCGATATGAGGCAATGGGAAATCATCTTTAGGGCTCGCCCTATTTAAATCCCGATAATCGACGCACATGCGCACCTTACCGTCCTTCTTCGGTACAGGCACTATGTTGGAGACCCACAGAGGGTAAGTGGTGACGGCTAAGAATCCTGCGTCCAACTGCTTCTGGACCTCTTCTTTGATTTTTACAGCCATGTTTGGTCTCGTCCTCCTAAGCTTCTGCTTAACGGGAGGGCAATCTTCTCGTAGCGGCAAGTGGTGGACCACAATGTCCGTGTCAAGTCCGGGCATATCTTCGTATGAACAAGCAAAGACGTCACTATACTCTCGAAGCATCTCGACCAATCTCTGCTTGACATCACTCTGCAGCGCAGCCCCTACTCTGACATTTCTGACGAGCTCTTCAGAACCCAAATTTACGATCTCAATCTCCTCCTCATGAGGCAGAATAACCTTTTCCTCTTGTTTCAACAAGCGGGCCAACTCTTCAGGAAGGTATTCGTCTTCATCGATCTCTTCTTCAGCTTGATAGATCGGGCAATCGAAGTCGAAGTGAGTCGTAGAAGGTCCAGAGTCGATGTCATCTGTTATGTGGATCCTGCAATAACAAGGGTTAAGTTTAAAACAAGAATATGCAGGTTAGCACAAACCCCGTTGCCATTTTACTGCTTTTCAAAACAAATATAAAACAGGAATAACATAGATCACAATATTTGAATACGAAGAAAACGCCTTTGATTTATTAACAAAATGCATGTACATAATCCAACAAGGCCCTGACAATAAAACCGTTATGCCCCGGGTAGGACATAGGGTTGTACAATGATTGTAAAAAGTAAATCATTACTCTTCACTTGTCAGCTGGATGATATCCTTGATGGTCCAATTGTTGAGTTTCTCGCCCGGCTTGCTTGGCTGAATCCAAGAGTCGAGATCACAATCGCTATCCCTGCTGTCCTCAGACGCCGCGTTGATGCTTTCGAAAATCACTCCGCCACTGGTAAATAGGATCGGCCCCTTACCCCGAGACGCACTGCTAGACGAAGAAGAAGAAGCTTCAGCTTCAGGAGAATACCCCAATCCAAACTTATCCTGCTTGATCGGTATCTCCAAAATATGCCCCCAGCCTGGGGTAGAACCGGCTTCGACGACGGCCCGAGCTTCTTTGAACAAGGAGAGATTCATCTCTGGCTTTTCTGTGACGACAGGAGCTACCTCTTTCACTTTGACAGCTTCAAATGCTTGGCAGAGAGTTTCATGGATTTCGCCATCCATTTCAACATACTTAAAGGATGACAAATGGCTCACCATTATGTCCTCCTCACCACACACGGTTACTATGCTTCCTCCGACAGCATATTTGAGCTTTTGGTGCAACGTGGAGGTCACGACACCAGCAGCATGGATCCATGGCCGGCCCAAGAGGCAACTGTAGGCAGGCATGATGTCCATGATATAAAAGACCGTGTCGAACGTTTCCGGACCAACTTGGATCGGCAGGGTCACCTCCCCGAAAACGTGGCGTTTAGTTCCTTCGAATGCTTTCACCACCAGATCACTGGGCGTGCAAAGCAATCCGCGAGTGTCCAACTTCATTAATGCCTTCTTCGGAAGCATATTAAGCGACGAACCCGTGTCCACCAGGACGTGCAACATGATTGTGCCTCTGCACTCTATCGAGATGTGCAGGGTGCTGTTGTGATCCCTCCCTTTTGGTGTCAGCTCTAAGTCTGTGAAACCTAGCCCATTGCCAGCATTAACATGGGCTACCACCTCTTCTAGCTGATTCATCGATATCTCTTGCGGTACGTAGGCAGCGTTCAATACCTTCAGTAGCACGTTGTGGTGCGCTTCAGAACACAGCAACAAGTTGAGAATAGAAATCTTCGAAGGCGTCTGATGGAGATGGTCTACAATCTTGTAGTCGCTCTTTTTGATCAACCGCATAAACTCCTCGGCGTCTTTGACCAGCAAATCTGTTTCTGCCCCACACGGGACTTCTTCGACGACTTTGCTTTTACCCTTATCGGCCGCATCAGCTCTTACCCCTTTCTCTGCCACAACCTCTGTCGGTGCAAATACTTTTCCGCTTCGAGTAATACCACTGATTCCTGCGAGATTCTCTACAGTCGACCCATACGGCTCTAGCTCTAACTTTTGACCGTTGCAATAGACTTCAGCCCCATAATGCCACGGAACGGCGTTAGTGCTCTCGAATGGGATCGGCCCAGCTTTAGTAATAGTGATTGTAGGCGGTCGGGGCGCATAAATGGTTATTGGTTGGCGAGGGATGGTGATGGTGGCGACTTCATCGGCCTGCTTCAACACTATCTCTCCCGATACACTTTCAGCCCTCCGGCTGAACTGCAAAACCCCCTCAGTCATCAGACTTTGGATTCCTTCTACCAGCTGCTCACACCCATCAGAATGTGTAGCACAGTCCATGCATAACTCTCCGCATCCTGGAAAGAACCCTTTCTTCAACAACTTAGCTTTGACGAAACTAAGCGGCGTCTTTAAGTCTTTGACATCAGTCAACAGATCTGCACTCTCTTCTTCGATAATGGCGTTCACCCCGCCTCCCCTATGATTCGGCATAGGGTTTTTTGTGACATTGGGCACATTATCGAAGAAGTTAATAATCTTGGCATCTACCAGGTCCTGCACCTTGTGCTTAAAGGCTTTGCAGTTCTCGATTGTGTGGCCTGGTGCCCCTGTATGGAAGTCGCAAGTGGCATTTGCGTCGTACCCTGGTGGAGGTGCCCCTGTCAAGGGAGCCATCGTCCTCTTCTAAACCAACTGAAGCTGAAGCAACGTCTGCAAGAGTTGCGCATACGACATGGGCGGTGCCTCGAAGTGACGGTTTGTCAAAGGTGCCCGATTCTGGTACTTTCTATATCCCTGCTGATTCGGTTGCTGCTGCTGCTGCTGTGGAGCTGCTGGGATATTTATACTGGCTATCTGCTGCTGAGGGCCCTTGCCCTTTCTTCGAGCGTTGGTCACAGCGCTCGCATCTCCTTCTCGTCGTTTACCAGCATAAGGTTTCTTTCCACCTCCTCCAGCTGAGGATGATTCACCTTGAATTTTTCCGATCTTGATACCATTCTTGACGTGCTCGCCCATGGTAATGAGAGCTGAGAACGTCCCAGACATACCGCTGACTAACTTTTCATAATAAACCCCCGGGAGGGTAGCCACAAACATCTGCACGAGCTCGCGTTCAACCATCGGCGGTTGAACCCGAGCAGCCAACTCACGCCACCGCTGAGCGTACTCCTTAAATCCTTCATTATTTCTCTGCGAAAGGTTCTGGAGCTGGACTCGGTTCGGGGCCAAGTCAATGTTGTACTGATAGTGATGGACAAACACTTCAGCGAGATCCTTCCAGGTGCGCACGCTGGTGGGCTCCAGACCCATATACCACTCGAGGGACGGTCTGGAAAGACTATCTTGGAAGAAGTGCATCAGCAACTTCTCATCTTCGGAATAGGCAGACATCTTTCTATAGTACGATCGCAGGTGGACACAAGGGCAGGTGGTGCCCTTATATTTCTCGATGTCAGGCACCCTGAACTTAGGAGGTACCTTGAAATCAGCAATTAACCCCAGCTTGGACATATCAACGCCCAAAGTATTTTGATTCTCAATATCTCTCATTTTATCTTCAAGTGCTTTGAATCTGAGTCGCGCTTCAGCATTCAGCTCCCCTTCTGCACCTCTTTGAGAGAAGACATCATCCTGATGATCCTCAAGCCACGGTTGAGGCACCAACAGATTCCCGACGCCAGCATTGCCGTTGACCGGCCCGATGTTGACATTAGCTCCCAGACTCTCATTGTCGACGCCCGTCGTATTGAGTCCGATGTTGGCCATCACATTGCCATTAGCACTGTCGTTGCCCCCGGCCACAGGGACACCATTCTGCGGAGTATCAACTGGTGGAGGAGTAGGCACGGCCCCGCCATGAAGTATGTCGTTGCTATCAACCCTGGAGATCAAAGGTTGAACCAAAGTTCGGAGTTGATCTTGGCCATTGGCAACCACCTGCATAAGTTCCATAAAGCGATCCATCCTTTCGCGGAGCTCCTGGACATCTGTTTGCACTTGATCCATGATCCTGGTCTGATTAGCTCGAGTTGGATAACGGTGAATTAGTCTCTGATCAATCCTGAAGTCACCGGAAACAGCCTGGGACCTGTGAACCTGAAAAACCGGTAAACACTAAAGGTTAGGAAAAACAACAAAATGTGCGCCATGCAAATGCTTCATGCAGATGCATGCGTGTGTCTGTGTTTTTGGGAGATCTCCCCCGATCCTAGTGCCTGCGTGCCAGTGCTGATAATAATAAGAAGAAGAAGTCTGAAGTCCAATCATGGAAACATCAATCTCATATATAAAGGAAAGCCTATCAAGGCAGTACATAGCATCAGCAAGTACAAGACAAATCAACAGCGTGACCTCAGCCAACAAGCCTGGTGATGGTCAGCATACAACAAAGATCAAAACAAAAGGAATGCAACTAGTCAAGTACGGCCACGGGCGCGATACTTTGCTAATAACTCCTTCGTCTCTGGATGATCTGGCAAAGTGAGCAACCCCTCGACGAGTAGTTCCCTCTGCACAATGGTATACTGAAGTCCCTGAACTGAACTTTCCCATGCTCCTTCGCCGAAGCAATCTTCTAATCTCCGCTTTTTGGACTCAACCATCAGCTTGTGCTCCTTCAGGTTAGCAAGAGCTTTGTTGAGTTGGCCTTCGGCGGCGTATCTGCGGGCGGTTTCTTCATCAAACCTATGTTCACTGTCCTTTACCTCGGCTTCCAGCTTGGAGATCTGCAGCATCAGCTTATCCTCCCGCTCTTTCCTGGTGGCCAGGGAAGCCTTCCAGTGCTAGTTGAACTTGGATATCCTCCGATATGCCTCGTCCAAATGCTGCTTCTTCGTAGCCAGTACGTCGTTGACAGCCCTGAAGTCTTGACCCATGCGTTCACGCTCGGCTATCTGCTTCGTCAGGTCTGCACCTAGCTGGTTCACCAACTCTGTTTGCCTTTTGAAAGAATGAACGGCCTCGTTCCTTTCACTTCGAAGCTGAGCTAACTCCTTCTCCAGTTCTGCGTTCGCCCGCTTCAATTCATCCCGCTCAGCTAATACCTGGTTATGCTGATGAATGGGCACAGTAGTAGGCTCTTCGATCATTGGAGGGCTTTCTGACTTGGCATGAGGAAACGACATTCCTATAGCATTGGCTCTGGCTCTGATCCAAGTCAAGTATGGTGGGTAGGCTTGATTGTTGCTTTTTCCCAACAAAGGCTTTCCTCGCTTACTGATACTATTCCACGCACGCTGAAGCTTGGACAACAAATCCCCTTCTAGAATACTCGTGAGGTACAGAGATTCCTGTACCTCTTCATCCTTCGGCGGAGTTCTCAAAGCATACACGAACTGTCGAACCAGCAACGACGGATTGTAGTTTATGCAGCCCTTCCTACCTATCAAAGGTACATTTGGAAATCCGCTGCAACTGAAAATCACCTCAGTACCCAACCTGTCTCTGTCGAACCAATCAATATCCTCTGCAGATAAACTCATGAGACGCTCAGGCCACTCAGCTGTGGCTGCAGACAAGACAAAAGGACCCCTCTTGGGCAGATGACTATCAAGTCATTTGTACAGCAAGGGTACGCAGCATGAGACATTCTTCCCCCTCCTGTTCTCATTCTTGTAGTGGACTGAGTGATAGACATCTCCGATCAAAGTAGGGACTGGATTCCCTGAAGCAAAGATGTGAAACGCATCAAAGTCTACAAAATCGGGCATGTTGGGGAACAGGATAATGCCATATATGCATAGAGCGAGGATGGCATTGAACGCGTCCCAACATCCGTCCTTGGCACACTGCTGAGCTTTAACCACCAGAAACTGCAAGGAGAACCCAGGAACCTTGTTCCAACTAGTCAGTACTAACTCGGAGGCGTCCAAATAAAGTGAAGAAGCTAAACCAGCCAGATCAGGCTCAGCATCCATGTGGACAAAAGGCATCTGCCTTTTGATAGGCACACCTAGCAAATCAGCATATTCTTCCAGCGTAGGCGCGAGAACGAAGTCCTGAAAAGTGAAACATCTCAGCGGAGGGTCGTAGAACTGCAGCAGAGCGTGCAACCCGTTCAACTCGAACACAGAAGGCTTGCAAACCAAACTGAGCAACCTGCCATAAGATTTTCTGAACTCATCCTTCACACAATCACCTGCTAGAGCTATCAAACCAGTCAACTTCACCACATCAGGGGTAGGGAACTTGTAAGCCACGGTCTTCCTGAGAGAGCCCATAACAATACAATAGGAGGCGAGAAATCCTGGATTGGGGAAAACGGTACCTGCAACACAAACACACGTTAATGAAATGCAAATGAATATGCAAACTAATGCAAAATGCAGTCATGCAATAATATATACAGGTAGCTGCTGTGGAGATTCTGTATCAACAAAACCACGACCACTGATGAGAAGAAAACCCCGATGTAAGACCACAGATCTGATCTGCCAAGAACAACCCTCTGATAGGACCAAATACATAGGATCATAATTCTGCTCTGTCAAGAACAAATGTCTGATAATAAGGACCTCTGGTGTATGATCAAGAAATATCTGCTGATGAAGTCTTCAGACCCCAAACCAAAAATCTGCCCTATCAAGAACAAATATACAGCTGCTGATGAGATCTTCAGACCCCACTCAAAATCTGCTCTATCAAGAACAAACAACATCTGCTGATGAGATCTTCAGACCCCGAAAATCTGCTCTATCAAGAACAAACAACATCTGCTGATGAGATCTTCAGACCCCAAAACTGCTCTATCAAGAACAAACAACTGATGACAATACTCTGGTCAAAACCTGCTCTATCAAGAACAAACATACACTTGATGATAAGATCCTCTGATCAAAACCTGCTCTATCAAGAACAGACAAATCTGCAACTGAGAAACCCTGGTACCAACACAACTGATTCACTGTTAAGAAAACCAGGTAGTCTGAAGGTCAAGGTTTCCTGCAATAAACCCAATCCCACTCACAGGTATGGACCTAAACTGACTCAAGGTACGGCATCCTATGCGTTCATCAGCGTCACAGACTTTCAAGAGGGGTGATACGATACCCAGAAGGTGTGGCATCACCAGCTCATGAAGCGGCCTCACTTAGCTGAATCACAAATGATCGGTCCCCAGAGTCGACAATCCACCAAACCAGCAACCGTCTCAACCCAAAGGGTTGAAAGTGAAGCCAACCGGATGAACCTCGTCTGAGCGTGGATTTCATGAGACACTAGTGCCTGCAAAGCAAGCACGCGCCCACTAATTTCTACTCTAAGTCTATAGTGCACTCAAGCCTGGGTCTGGCTTCTCACTCATCAGAACTCCCATCCCACAATAGCACAAATAATCATATTATACTGAAAATAAAATGCGGGAAATAAAGTGCGAGAAGTAAAATGCGATAAATAAACGCAACCCAGCAGGTAAACACACAAGCGTTAGGATTGACTCTCACAGGGAACCGGAGAACCAGAGATTCTGGGTTCGGTCCCCAGCAGAGTCGCCAGCTGTCGCTTGCGCGAAAATAAGGTGCCGGCACAATAGAAGAGTCGCCACCTTTCGTTATTTATCCCTCAGAGCGGGAAAGGAAACGATCGGAAAAACCTGACGAAAAAGGGTAAGACAAGGTCATCGCAACCATTGTCTGGATTCGGGAGTCGGTTACGCAAGGGGAAGGTATTAGCACCCCTCACGTCCGTCGTACTCGACGGGATCCTCGCTTGTTGTGTTTACTTGGACAGGTTGGTTTTATTCTATCTACCTATCAAGGCTGGCTGAAAAAGAAAAGAAAAATGACTCGGCAAAGCGTCGCGCTTTATGCCTACGTATTCTCATCAGAGAATGAGAAATCAGAGTCAACGTAGTTCGGCCTACGAAGGATTATGGGGGAAGGTAGCTCACCAAGACATCGCCATCTTGTGCCTACGTACTCTCAACAGGTATGAGAGATCAGAGCTCACGTAGTTCGGGAAACTACGGTTTATTTCCTGTTTTTTTATGAAAGAAGTGTTTTTTATTGTGTTTGCAATTTCAACCGCACTAGAGACTATGACCTGAGAGTGAATGCGTCGCATGTCACCCAAAGGGTACCATACTAAACATCCAGACTGTGGAAAAGAAACTCTCCCACAATCCTCTCTCAGATAGCTTAAGCCTCGTAACGTACGAAAGAAATTATTCATGATTACTGTATCTTAAACTGTTTTGAGATGAGAAGAGAACAGGCCCAACTAGGAGGGAGACTATCAAGTCCTACTGTTATCATGCCATGGATTCATCCTATGGTTGAGGTTTGAACAGGGAACTCCTAGAAGTTGTCATGCATAGGTTTCAACCTAAGATTCTATCATCAAGTCCTTATCAAAGGAAATGAGAGTCCTAAGGGATCATGTCAATGATACACCAAAACAGACAAAGCATCAGCTTAATAGTAAAATGCATGCAATGCAAGTGAGGGAGGAAATGTGTGTGGGGCTTCAGCCTCCACAAGCTCATCTCAACCTCAAGCCAGAATGGATAACAATAATCATACTGAAATATAAAACAACATGCTATCAAGCAATAAACAGTAAACTGCAATCATACAGAAGAAATGAAAAAAAATGCCATCAGGCAAACAAACCACATGGGCAAGGGAGTTGGGCTCTACCGAATACCCGCAAGCAAAGCCACACAGTAACAATACAAGCAGAGGGAGCAACTCAACCTCTAATGCAATCATGCTCCTAGATTCTACCTATTCTAGATATGAACCTATTCTAATGCATCAAACAAGTCAAACAAAACACAGTAATACAGAAAATAAAAAGAAGAAAACAGATCAACTCCTCTCTCAACTTCAAGCTTCAGCTTCTCCAACAGCAACTCAGTCTTCAGACTTCAATCACTCTTGACAAATATCAATTTGCTTTTCCAGTTTCAACCCTACAACATAAGTTTCAACTTATCTTCTCCCTTTAAGCTTCAGCTTCTTGATCAGCTCCACCTTCAGGCTTCACCTAATCTTCAGGGGTCTTCAAGTATCAACTTGCTCTTGTTGCTCTTCAAGCTTCAGCTGGAATGACAATGCTCAAGGATTCATCCTCTTCAACAATCTTCAACGAAGTCTTCATCTTCAAGCTCAGGCTCAGCATCTCTCAAGACAATCAAAACCAGAGAAAATCACTTACTGGATAAGCTGGGGGATATTGAACTGCTTATTTGACCACCAAAGGTGACCTATAAGGGTTCAACATCAAAGGAATGGTTCCCTCAAAAGTTCTACTTCCTAGGTATATCACTTATCCCTCCAAAGGAGAGAGGTGTATACCATGGAAGGACTTTGAATCATAGGGAGGAATGGAGGTGAATGATACCATCCATGTTTGAGAAAGAAATTATCTACTTCTAAACTCTTCCTAATTCCTAACCCTAAAACAACAAAAAAAAGAAAAGAAGAACAAGCTCTCAAGCTCCTCAATGCATCTTCAAGTCTTCTACTATGCTCCTAAATGCTCCTTAGATCAAGGTCAAGCTTTCCAAGCCCACAAAGGAAAGCAACTAAAGCAAACATGCCCTAAAGGCAACACAAACAATCAACAAATACAAAAATCAACTAAAAATAGCATACTATTATATTAAATCCTAATATAATTTATAAGGGATTCTACATACCTACCCTTAATACCCATATATGTCCCATAGTCTAACTTGTCCTAAAAACCCAAAATCTAAAGTTATTATGGACCTATGTTGAAGTTTTAACCTAATTCTACACAACCTAATAGCATCTAATCAAAACTATCCTAAAAATCATCACAAAAATATGGAATAAATCCAGGGGGAACCTAAAACATACATCTAACTACCCTAAAAATATTGACCTAAAAATATTAAGGGAGCTACCCTAACTAAAATCTACAAAATCATATATCAATATAAAAGAATTAAAAAGCAATTAAAGTAGAAAATATGCAAAAAAATATTAAAATGCATGAGATGAAAAATGTTTTTATTTTATATTTTTCTAGACAAAAATATGAAAAGGGGGAAAAAACTCCCATTAAAAAATATTGATTTTTCAATTTATTATGGATTTTCAAAAGTATGAAAAAAATGGAGAAAAATAAAAGTGAACACATGAAAAGGGGTGCAGTCAGTAATGATATGCAGTTTAAATCACGCTTGGGCCCAGAATGGGGGGTCTGGATAGCAAGCGCCAGGGCCCAATTCAAATAAAAAAACAACAATTAATAAACCAAAAGAAAATGAAAAACTAGCGGTGCGAAAAGCAAGGGATTTCAGTTCAAACTGCAATTGGGCCTCGCATGGGGGTGGGAATAGAATCTTCACTTAAGCCCAACACGCCAGGTTTTAATGAAACGCGGCGTTTCATTATTTCAGCTTCCCTCTCAAAACTCAATTAAACGTGAGCCATCAGATCCCTTCTCAAGTCAATGGTCAAGCGTGTGATCTGACGGACGCGAGTCATCTTCAACCTTGGACCTAGGGTTTCACCTGAAACTCCATTAAAACACAGCTCCATGCACCAAACTTCTACCAACTCGTATGCACTCATATCATCATCAATTCTCAACATGTAAAACCCTAAGTTGCTCAGAATTTCACCCTGAACACGATCATGGTCTTGAAATACATTGAAACGGTCTCTACTACCAAACCTGAAGGTGAAACTCCATGAATCTCAAAAGATCATCAATCTTCGACCTCAACCAAACTTAGATTCCTTTGCATCAAAATGATCCTTGCATTACCCTAATTAAAATCAGCTATCAATCTTGCATTGTAACTCATTATACCACTAGTTCTTACTCCATCAAGAAATGGCATCCATGAATGAAACTTCACCAATCACTCCTAAACTCATCAGAAATGATCACCTAATTGTCTCTAACAGTTCTAAACTAATAAATTAACCTAACCATGCCTAGATTATGAGGTAGAAGAGATTTTGGAAACCTGGCTTCTTGAAATGGTAGATGATGAAACCCTTGCTTTCAATGCTTGAAACTCTTCAAGAACACTCCTTGGATGATGAAAACTCTTCTATTTGCAAAAGATTGGATGTAGCACGCTTGTATCCTTGAACTCGAATGTGATTTGCTTTCTTGCAATTTCCAATGGCAACCTTCAAATCTTCATGGATGGAGCTTCAAATCAGTATGAACACACTCAGCAAGATCTATGGAGAAGGTTTGTGAAGAAAAAAGGGATTGCAATGAAGAAGAATGTGAAGTTTGAATGTGATTTGCAATGGAGGGATTTGGATCTCACTCTCTCTTCTCTACACTAATTAACACCAACCTTGCATCTGAGCAAGTTTCACAATTCTTATAGAGAGGTTTAGAATCATCTAGAACCCCCTAGAACAATCCAATGAGAAAATGAAGTTTTCATGTCATGGTATTTTTGAATTCTCATTCTCCTTACATGGTATCTCATGCCAAATGCCTTGCAACCTTGGTTTCTGATTTGAAATTCTCCTTACATGAGATTTAGCACAAGTTACAATGCATATCTTCCTTGTTTATTGAGTTTTGTGGAGTTTTGGTTTGGTACCTTAAGATGCAAGTAATCAAATTACAAGGCAGCCCTATGATGCAAGCCTCAAATCAAAATTGTGGCTGAACCATTGTTTTTATAATGTCATTTGGAGTCAAAATGACCTATTACGTGACATGGTTTGGACTTATAGCTTGGGATTTATGATTTTCAAATTCACTTTAATTAACTTATGCCTCATTTTTAGGCCATTTTTATCACTTTTTGATATGAGCCTTTTCAACATCTCATGACCTCCCTACTAGCCTTAAAACATCATTCTAAGCAAGTTTGATGTTGAATATTTTTCCATTTGAAGCTTGGAAGTAGGAGATATGGCCTTATGCTTGAAATGACCTATAACTTCTAAATGACCAAAATGCCATTGACTTGTCAAAGCCATAAGTTGAGTTCTACAAATCCTATCAAGGACTTCTAGTACTCTATAGAAATCTAAGACGATGCTCTTTAACATTCATGTAGACAAAGAATCCATAGGAATCATCCTACTAGAGCAAAAGTTGTCTGCAAGTTGGGTGACTTTCAAGGACCCAGATTCACATACCTCAGATGACCTGTAATTTGTCAAAGCCATAACTTGAGCTCTATAAATACTATCAAGGAATTCTAGTACTCAAATTAAAGCTAAGAACAAGATCTACAACATTCATGTTGTGGGGAAGATGAGATGACAATCACATCTTGAGCTAAACTGCCTTGAAGATATGGATCAAACTAGGGGATTTTACACTGTCAATCTTTAGAAACCCTAGCTTAAAACTTCTCAAACTCCTCAATCATGATGAGTTGGTCTAGGAATAATCCTTATAGCATCTCAATACATCATTCCATGATCACATGGCTCTTGGATTAGGTCTCAACCCTCTCCAAATCATGAGTTGACCTAGGGTTGACCCAGTCAAACCCTAATTCCACCACTCATGGTTGAATCTTCTGAATTCTTGTACAATGACCTCTCTGGGCTTCATGATGGCTTTCAAGACATATCATAAGCTTTCTCAAAGCTTCAAGTCCATCCTCATAGTCTCAGAATCATCTGAGGAGCTCCCACAACTCTCAAGTTATGAGGCACACAACCTTGGTTTCAACCAATTTCTCTGAGGATCTCTTGGGCTTTCTGACAAAGGTATCAACCTTCAAACACTTGATGGGTAAATAAATGTTGGTCAAATTTTGGGGTGCAACAATGGGGTATAATAGAAAGCGCTTATAAAAAGCGCTGCTATAGGTCCTGCCTAAGGCATACCTTAGAGAGCGCTTTTCAAAAGCGCTGCTGTTGCACCCCAAATTTTGACCCCTTAGATCTTCATCATCATTATAGGATCATTTTCATTTGATTATCTAACCGTAACCTATTTCAAGTTTGTCTTTGTTAAGATACAGGTGAATTAGAGTTCCGTACAGTCAAGAATCAAAGTTTCGATGGTTTAATCAGTCAATGTATTGGATTGATTCTCCATTAAATAAGTCTCCACATAATCAAAGATACTCCATTGGGTCAATTATGAATCCAATTTGAGGTTACCACCCAAAGATTAAAGACAATGCAGTTCAGGATCCCCGGTTAGGGTTTTCGATAAGGAAAAGTCAATCGTAGTTTGACTTTTGATGTAAAAGGTGTTCCAATGAGGGAATTGTGGTCCATGAAGTTCACATGGCTTATTGAAGTCCACTCAAGGAGTTTAAAGGCCTCAGAAGACCCAAAATATCAACAGTCGACTCGGTAGTCATCGATCGATCGTTCGGTTGACCGAAAAGTCAACTCTTTAACCATAAGGAATTTGACCTCAAAGTGTGAAGAAAAAATGTTCCTAGTAACATATTACACCTATCCATGAAGTTTCATGACCATTGGATCAAGGATTGAGGAGTAATTGAGAAATGGGGAAATTAGGGTTTTGAAAGGGGCAAGACCATAACTTCCTAACCACACATCCAATTGAGTTGGTTCAAAGCTTGTTGGACAGGTCTTGACAAGTCCTACAAAAGTCTCACAGTGGTGAATATGCAAAAAATGCATAGAAAAAATTTAGCAAGTATTAGCATGCAAACAAATAAAAGGTTCCTGTAGAGTACTACAGATGTCTAGGATGTGAAATACCTACCCTAGGCATAACCAACCCCCGATCCCCGAATCTTTTAGCTTCGTTATTATGTAGTGAAAAGGGTTTTTCTTTCTTTAAAACTTTCCTTTGGATAAATTAAAGTCCGATTTTGAATTTTAAGAATTAAGATTCAAGTTAATCAATAGCTTGGTATCACGATTCTCACCGCAACAGAAATGACGACTTCACTGGGGACACTTAAAACTTGAGGGTTTAGCCTATTTTGTTTGATTTCATTCTATATTTGTGAATATTTGCTTAAAATTTATATTTGTCAATATATATGTTTGTGTGTTGGACATTGGGTGCTTTGAGTGGTGAGATAAATCCTAACCCGGATTTGAGTGACACATGAGATAAGATTATGATATGAACAATAGTTGGGCTATTGGGAGTAGTCCCAATATGTCTGACATATGATGTAATCACGCTCAGTGGAGACTCTTTGAGATGGTTAGTCATGCATGAGTAGTCGTGTATTCACTAATTATTTCAATACGAGTCTGCGAAGCTGAGGACTTTTAGTGACACGTTTTACCCCCACTTGGCCTTTTTAGGACGTAGCGCGGAAACTGTTAGGGAGTAGTCCCTCAATAGTTGTCACGTGATGCTACACTCAAAAGAGTTTATCTTGAAAATATTGTTGACTCACGTGAGTAGTCGCGTTAGTTGGCAATATCCGAAGGATTTACTATGATTTTGGGAACTCTGTTAGAACCCGTTTAACAGGTACAAACAGCTCATAATAAAAATCCTTGGGGATGGGTAGACCTTTGACTCCATGCTTTAACCTTGAGCCTAGGAAGTCTTTGTGCGTGCATATGCATTGTATTTGTGAATACTTATCTTTGTGTGTGCATATGCATTGTATTGGTGAATACTTGCCTTTGTGTTGGGTGTGCATCATCCCATCATCTCACCATAAGCATATCATGTCGCAATTGGTTTTGTAAAAAACAGTCGACCTCTAATATTTTTTAAAAAGTTATAAATTTTCCCAACGATTAATGAAATGAGGGTTTGACCTAATCAACCTTCTGAGTTTTGTAAAACCAGTTGCATTTTTTGCACTTGCATCAACATTTTGCATATCATACTTCGTTGCGTTGGTCCTCTGGTTCATTATGTGTTCCGTTGATATCAGAAGAAAGAGGGAGAGAGTATAACATAAGGGCTAGCACTCAAAATATGAATCGTCTTGAGAAAGAAAATCAAGCACTCCGAGAAGAAGTTTCTCGTTTAAGAATAACACAGAGGCATTAGTCGCTGCTGTTAAAGATATGATGGATACCCAAGAGCAGGAGAATCAGAAGCTCAGTGACGAGCTAGCAAAGGTGAAGTGTGCCAAAAAGAGTTTGACAAACTTGGTCAAAGAATTGGTTCTATCCCAGCGACAAGAGGGTTCCTCTTCATCTACCGATCAGCCATCTGAACAAACTAGTGGATCCCGGGGTATTCCTGTGCATTATGCCCGCTTATTCCCTATACTCCCGCAACATGGTTTAATCCAGAAGGAAATTCCACCCATTCTACCTCAAGCCCACCAGAGTTATTTCACGACCGACACTTTATGTGCCTTTCACCATGGAGCACCCGATCATGATATTGAAGAATGTTATGTCCTTAAAGAAAAAGTGAAAGAAATGATCGAAGCGGGAGTCATATCTTTCAGGATATGAAAACCTCAAGTCCAAATTAACCTTTTGCTTGAGGAAGAAGAAATCCCTTCCCTGTTTATGGTGGATTAAAGAAGAAGGCCCTAGATTCATGATATCAAAGGGTAGTACTTTTCTATGTTTTGTCAAATTTAATTCCCTAAGGTTGGTGTCGCTACTGCGAAAATCGGCGCCGGCTGAACAGAAGAGTCGCCACCGTGCGTTATTTATCCCACAGGAGGGAAAGGAAACGCTCAGAGTAAACCTCGCACAACATGGGAAAGGTATGGTCGTCGCAACCAAAACCTGGATTCGGGAGTCGGTTACGCAAGGGGAAGGTATTAGCACCCCTCACGTCCGTCGTACTCGACGGGATCCACGCTTGTTTTCGGGTATGGATTGTTATTTCTATCTACTCTACAGGTCAAGGGTTAAAAGAGAATAAAATGACTCGGCAAAGTATCGCACTTTATGCCTACGTATTCCCGTCTGGAACGAGAAATCAGAGTCAACGTAGTTCGCCTACCTACGAGAAAGGAGGGGAAGGTTGCTCGCTAGGATATCGCATCCTATGCCTACGTACTTTCATACTGCATGAAAGATCAGAGCAAACGTAGTTCGGGCCACGTACGACACAAGTCTGTCTTGGTTGATTTTATTCCTTCTGAAAAAAGGGTTTTCCTGATTACTGGTCTAAGCGGACAAAAATGACGTCTTGATGAGTTCACATTCTTTTACGAAAGAAATGTTTTTTATTGTGTTTGGAATATTTATGGTGTTTTTCTGTTTGTTATGAGGAAGAAGAGACAGAACTCTAACCTACGGTTACGAAGGGAATCAAACTAACCTAATGTTATCATGCATGGGTTAAGACCTAGTGTCTATCATGCTCCTCTCTTGCACAGAGAGAAACAGAGATCCTACGGGATAGACGGAAACAGAAACAATAGCAGATATATACAGTAAAACAGTAAAATGCATGGATGCAACAATACAAGCGAGGCAAGGGAGTCCCACTCAACCTCGAACCTAGAAAACAATAGGCAAAAGTGAACAGGCTCCACTTTCAACCCAACAGGGTAAGCAGCAAACAATACAGTCCAGAAAACCAATCAATACATCAGAAATGAAATACAGCAGAAAAATAAACAGCATCAGCAGCTCTGAAACAACATCTGACTTCAAGCTTCAGCAAGCATCAATCTCCATCTCCACAGCCTTCAAGCAAGGTCTTTGTCATCAATCTTCAGTCTACAATGGCTTTTCTTCAAGTCTCATCCTCCAAGCTGAGGGATCAATCACAAGAGTGAATTGGGTATTAAGCAATTAGTTGACTACCAAGGGTGGCAAACCAACTGCTACTAACACATAAGACATTTTCTCTCAAGAGTTCTATCCCTTAGACAGTAGCACCAAGCCTTCCAAAGGAAGGGGGTGAGTGTCTTAGAGAGACTCTGTATCACAGAGAGGAATGGAGGCAGTCAAAACCTTCCATGTTTGAGAATCAAGCTTTCTAATCTAGAGCTCTGCCTAGCTCCTAAACCCTAATCTCCTCAACAGCTGCTAGCAGGAATCTCCTCATCAACTCTGGAAGTTGGTCTTCAAGCTCTGGATCTCCAATGGCTTCATCATCACAAGTCTTCAGCTCCCCCAATCCCCAGACAATCCCCATACCCACACAGACAAACAATAATCCCCAGAGGGCACACCACACCAATCAATCAAATATAGCAGTATACTAATAGCAGTAGGGGAATCCTAGTGATTTCTAAGGGATATAATAACTACCCCTAGTCCCTATAGCCCCATATCTAAAATATTCAATCTCTAAGTCCTAAGGGAAATGAACTAATTCACCTAAGTCATCACTTAAACCCTAATTTTATTCATGTTGTTCACACCTAAACCAATCACCTAAAATTAATTCCTAAAAATGAGAACTAAATTGTATATGGAAGATAAATGTCTAAACTAATCAACCTAAAAATAAGGGGACAACAATATTAAAGCAACTATTAGAACAAAAATCAACAAATTCATGTATGAAATGAAACACCTAAAATAGGCATTTATTTGGAAAATATGGGAAAAATATCAAATAAAAAATAAAATGCAATTTTTATTTTTTATAATTTTCTAGACATCTTGAAGAAATTAATGCAAAAAGAATCATTAAAAAATATGAAGTTTTCATTTTCTTATGATTTTTACAAAATGCATGAAAATGAAAAGAAATTAAAAAAATGAAATATAGAGAAATAGAGGGAGGAGGTGAGAATAGCAAGGCGCCCAGTTGTTTTTCACCATTGGGCCATGAACGTGGGGTGCAGATAGCAGTCTGGCAAGGCCCAGTCACTAATCATAAATGAAAAAATAAAACAAAAAAGAGAAAGACGCGCGGGGGTGTGCCTGAGTAACTTTTCACGTTCAATTTCCAATTGGGCCTGATGGTGGGTGTGCAAATAGAAATCTGACGCTAAGCCCATGCCTTTGATTCAAGTAAAACGGTGCGTTTGGCATTAAAAACTCCCTCCACTTCCAGATTCAAATAACAGCCACACGATGAGGTGAAATGGTCAAATAATGGAAACAATCCAACGGCTAGTGTGTTGTCTTCTCCACTCAACCTAGGGTTTTCAGAAACCCTAACTCCATGCGAGAACCTTCCAGCCTCACATACTCCCTCATCCTTCCACTAAATGCCACGCTACAAAAACCAAAAACGATCTACTAATTGCCCTCTTCAGCACCCTGCATCTAGTTTTTCCTGAAACTCCCCCAAGGATCAAACCCGAACGATGGAAGTCTTGGCACCATTGAATTAGCTCTGATATGCATGTTAATGGAACTTGCTCAAACTTATACTAATGTAATCTAGGCATCATGGGGAGTGTTCTGCACATCTTAACCAACATTACAGTGCCCTAAACTGTGTGCTCTAGATCAAGAAAGTTTCATCACCATTAACCAAACTGTCTCCAATGACCATAACAGAGAGAGTACATGTTCATCTTCCTAACCCTAGCAATCCTATGCCAATGATCTAACCTAACAACACCTAATCATGGAGAAAAGAAAGAAAACACCAACCTGCTTAGCAGCTATGGTAGAGGTAGTTGCAGGTGGATCCAGGGCTTGTAATTGCTTCTAGATGCTCCTCCAATGGTGTGCTCTCTACTGTTTGCAATTACTTGGATGAATCTTGCTTGCTTCTTGAGTTTTGATCCAACTTGCACTTTTGAGGATGAAGATTATGGCACACGAAAATGGAATTATCTTAACCAAATCTTGATGAATCTCTGTTCTAGGATGATTGTAGAGTAGATTAGGATCAAGAACTTTGTGAATTGATGGGATTTTGTGAGAGATTGAGAACAATTTGCAAAATTGGGAAGATGGAAGAAAGCTATGTATTCTTGCCAAATGAATCACCAACCACATTTTGGATCCACTCTTGTGTTTATATAGATGATGATTAACTGATTGAGAAGGTTGTAGAATGATCTTAGATGGTTCTAGAAATTGATGGAAAGTTATGGAAGTTCTCCCTTAATGATACTTTGATCCATCTCCTATCTCATGCCTTTCCTTTCATGTTTGTATCAAAATCTCCCCTTATGAGTTATTGTCATGGTATGTATGAAAAAGCCCAAGTTCCTTGCCTTGAAAAGTCACTTATGCCAAGTTTCCTCTTCTTGCCTTATTATGCAAGCAACAAAAATACAAAGCAAGTCCAATTTTTTACTCTTAACTCAAAAAAGTGGCTGAACCAATGTCTCTAAAATGATGTTGGGAATCAATTTGGTATATTGGATGACCCATATTGGATTTGTAGATCTCTCAAACCAATTTTTTATTTCAACTTTTCAACTTATATGCCTTTTTTAGGTCATTTTTCACCAACTTTGGTCAAGTCTCATTCCATGCATTTAAAAACTTTCATGACTTCTTTTATAGACTTAAAATGGCATTTTGAGCAACTTTGATGTTGGGAAGTTTTTCATTTGAAGCTTCCTTGTATGAGTTTTAGGCATAGGCTAGGAATGACCTGTAATCCTCAGATGACCAAAATACCCTTTGCTTGCCAAGACCATAAGTAGAGTTCCACAAATCATATGAAGGCATACCATACCATTATAGAAATCTAAGACAATGAGGAACAATTATTATGTTGACCAGAATTTCATTTGAAATCTCCTTGAGGGGTAAAAATAGCTTGGAAGTCAAGTCACTTTCACAGACAAAATTTCAGATACCTCAGATGACCTGTAACTTGCAAGGACCATAACTTGAGTTCTATAAATCTCCTTGATGTCTTACACCACTCAAGTTAAAGGTCTTGAGATCCTATACAAGTTTAATGTTGGCCAAGGATCCATTTGAAGTTTGTATTTTGACTTATCTTGCTTGGAAATTTGACCTAAACTAGGGGATTTTACATAGAAACCCTAATTTAGAAACTCCTCTTCTCCTTGATTTCTCTTGATTTCTTCTTAGCATATCATCATATCCTTATTCTTCATGTCAAATGATGAACCCCACATCTCTTCAATAGCCCTTAATGCCTTTCAATCAATCAATTAACCTATAGTTGACCTAGAGTTGACCCCAGATGAAACCCTAGTTGACTGTCTTCAACTGCAATTCTTGTGACCATACCAATGACTTGTCTCCTTCTCCAAATAACTTTCTAAGTCTCCCATGATGCCCACCTACTCTCCATGCTCAATCCACAGCTCACACTTTCTTTGTTGATCCCCAGATACCCTCAGCTAGGAGATAGATGAACTGCTTGATCCATTGACTTCTCAGCTTTCAAATTTCTTCTGAGGACTTGAATGGGATTGAATTTGGATAACAACCTCTTGATAAGCCTCTAGAGATGAGAATAATGATTGGTCCCCTGTTGGATGACTTGCTATGCTTATGCTATGCAGATGATTAGACTATGTACATGACTCTATATGCAAATGCTAATGGTATTGAAACATAAACCAAGTGAATAAGGTTGAGCAAATTTTAGGGTGCAACAGTTGGCAGCTGTAGACTGTTTCGGCATTTTGTTGTATTTTCTTTGCATTTGAATCGCTTGTAAGCTGTTGTTCATTTTGAATAAACAAGATTAATGAAATGTTTGTGCATCTTTTGATTAAGTCCATTTGTTTCACTCTTTCTCTTTCCTTTCATGATTATAAGAAAACAAAAAATGAAAAAATTTCTTTTCTTTACTAAAATGTTGTTTAAAGCAAAGATTGGGGAGGATGATAAAAACTATATCCATACTTGCTGTTGATATGCTTTCAATTTAACTTTGTCGATGATGTAAGGCACTGTTTCAATCCCCAAACACTGGAGTAATAAGGAAGATAATCCCTCGTTAAACCCTTCGAGCCTAGAAGTATGAGTTTTATTTCTTTACAAAACAAACCTTAAATCTCAAACCTAGGGCGGGTAGTTCTCAGTTAACTTAGAGATATGTGCATACAAGACACTTTTCATATAAAAGTGGTGCATTCAGGTTTTTTCCTTCGTACACAACAAGCAAGTGTCGAAGACGATGATGGTTCACCATAAGCCATTAAACTATGTAGTCACCTCCTTTCTCAAAAAAAGAGAAGAAGAAAAAAGAAAATTGAAAAGTCCGCTAAGTCAAAACCTATGAAGGAGACTTAGGCAAAAATGGGGCATCTTGTTGGGTGTACATTCGAACAAAACAGTTCAGACGAAAGTCAGGGATAAAGAGAGGAACTCTGTAAGAGTCATCACTCTTAAAAATCCTCAAACAACAAAAGCTATTAAATATTACAAGGGAGTTGTGACTACCCTAGGTTTGTAAGCCATCACCAACTATCATCAGTTCAATTCTTAAGCCTGTAAGAACCTGAATGTATAGTTTGAGTTAACTGAGCGTAGGATTGGAGTTCATCATGGAGAATGTGTGGGACAAATAACTTTGAGCCTTTATCCTTTGTTTCATGAACCATGAACCGAGCCACGTTACAACCCTTAAAAGACCTAATTGAGGTGAGGTTGTTTTGAAAGCATATTACAACAAGGTTGGATAACCTGACTCCTAATGATCTTTGATGTTTGTGTGTGTTAATCACTTTAACCATCACTTGTAAAATGATTGGATCACTTTCACTTTGATCACTTGATCACTCCGCCGTGTGTGTTTCATCAAAAAAATTGTTTTCAAAATTTTGCATTAAAAATTGCCAACTTTTAATGAACAACATTGTTTTCTAGACGATCCAATATCAAAGGAATCCCAACAAAAGATGACAGCTAGGAGAAATTGACTTGGTAAAGGAAGCTCAGCCTAGGGCAACCAATTTGAAGGAGTTGTTAATCATTTGTCACAACGTTCAGCTAATCATCAGGTCAAGATCAGTTGAATCTCTTAAAAGAGCAGTTTAGTCTAGGGCAACTCTGTTATAGTTACCAGCTAGCAGGGGCAAGTTAGTTCCCCAGTCATTACTTCCACAGTCTGAGACTTTGTTGTGCAAGCATCGTTAAACTAGGGCAATCACGTCGAGATTTGTAAATCTCTCTCTATAAGAGTTTGAAGACATTTAAGCATCTTTATGTAAATTCTTTTATGAAATTCTCTTGATGGTTTCTTCCCACAAACCATGTAATTTGGGGCAGAAAAAGTTTGAAGACTGTTTGACGCAAGAGCCGTTGCTCACTTAAAAGAGGATTAGTACGCCATCATGGGGCAGAAGTGTTTTGCTCTCATGATACCTTTTTTGTCAGCTCTCCGATTAAGTTATTACCTCGATTGATCTTGGAATTTCCCTTGGTGATTTTTCCTTCAATAAAGAATTCAAACTCATGATGGCAATCCGAGTGAAGTCATGATGTTGTGTCCTAAGAAGATTACTCTCTCCCAGAGAAGGTTGTAACCGTAAGGTGGAATTATTGATCTTTATGATCATCCCCGTTGTTCTTCAACTTAGTGAAGTCGGATGGGTATCTGTGTTGAGATGTTTATTTCATCTCTTGTTTTGATTTGTCTGTTTTGTCAGCATAAACATAAGCATGGCATAAAACATATGCATATCATCTGTGCATTTTTGCTATCTCTGGTTATTACCTGTTTTGTTTCACTTCGGTGTTTTTCACCAAGTGACTGGGTGTGTTGTCTCTCTCAAATAGAGTTGTCAGCATTTAAGCATAAAATGTCCATCCTTTCTCAATTCCCCCACAGAGTTTAATCTTCGTGTATGATGGTTGCTTCAGTTATCTGTTTCCATGATTGGATAAGATGTGTCCCCATTCGAGTTCATTTCTCAATGGTTGGAGTCTTTTTGACAGTTTCTTTCTAGCTTGGTTCTAAATTGAACTTCGGTCCCTGTCGGTCGCCGAACCTACCTGGACGTGCATTTATTTTGCACTATCTATCAAGAAGAACATTTTGCGTTGCCTTACAACAATAAGTGGCAATCTCTGTAGAGAAGCTTATGTGTCTTCAACAATAAGTGGCAATCTCTGTAGAGAAGCTTATCCATCAACCATAAGTGGCAATCTCTGTAGAGAATCTTATCCATCAACCATAAGTGGCAATCTCTGTAGAGAAGCTTATGCGTCTTCAACAATAAGTGGCAATCTCTGTAGAGAAGCTTATCCATCAACCCTAAGTGGAAATCTCTGTAGAGAAGCTTATGCGTATTCAAAAATAAGTGGAAATCTCTATAGAGAAGCTTATCCATCAACCATAAGTGTCAGTATCTCCTGAGAAGCTAATCGTGTGTATCATTACTTACAATAAGTGGCAATCTCTGTAGAGAAGCTTATTCATCTTCAACCATAAGTGGAAATCTTTGTAGAGAAGCTTATTCATCTTCAACGATAAGTGGAAATATCTGTAGAGAAGCTTATGCGTCTTCAACAATAAGTGGCAATCTCTGTAGAGAAGCTTATCCATCAACCATAAGTGGCAATCTCTGTAGAGAAGCTTATGCGTCTTCAACAATAAGTGGAAATCTCTGTATAGAAGTTTATCCATCAACCATAAGTGGCAATCTCTGTAGAGAAGCTTATGCGTCTTCCAAAATAAGTGGCAATCTCTGTAGAGAAGCTTATCCATTAACCATAAGTGGAAATCTCTGTAGAGAAGCTTATGCGTCTTCAACAATAAGTGGCAATCTCTGTAGAGAAGCTTATTCATCAACCATAAGTGGCAGTCTCTCCTGAGAAGCTTATTGTGTGTATCATCACTTACAATAAGTGGCAATATATGTAGTGAAGTTTATTCATCTTCAACCATAAGTGGAAATCTCTGTAGAGAAGCTTATTCATCTTCAACGATAAGTGGCAATCTCTGTAGAGAAGCTTATTCATCTTTAACAATAAGTGGCAATCTCTATAGAGAAGCTTATTCACCTACAGATAAGTGGCAGTCTCGCCTGAGAAGCTTATCCTGTTTCATTGTATCCAGCAACAAGTGGCCATCTCCCTCGAGAAGCTTGTTTCCAGTACGTTTTCTAGATAAGTGGCAGTCTCTCCAGAGAAGCTTATCAGTTTATCCGTACCCCCAGATAAGTGGCAGTCTCATTCGAGAAACTTATCTTAAGGACGTTGAGACCCGGTTGTGACCAACATTGTTTGAAAAATCCAGTGGATACTGGTATAATTAAATTGGTGGTAACCAATCATGTTTCAAGTAAGCCAGTTGGTAATGGGCATTGAGAAAATCCATGGGTAACAGGTACTGACGATTTGTTTGTGTATCATTCCAAGTGAAGTCACACTTTGTTTCCATTCCAAGCTCAGGTTTCGTACCTTTGGATATGTTTGCTTCCAAGCTTAGGTTTCGTACCTTTGGATATGTTTTCTTCCAAGCTCGGGTTTAATACCTTTGGATATGTTTGCCTCCAAGCTCAGGTTTGTACCTTTGGAGATGTATACTTTGAATTTCGAGTTCAGGAATTTACAGAGACTCAAATGTTTGCATTTGCATGAAATCTTTGATGTATCCTAATGCTTTGAGGATATTTAACTTTTGTTCCTAAGATTTTGAGGGATATATTTGTACTTCCTATTTGAAGATTTGGTCATCACCAGTCCCTTCTAAGTCCAGTGGTTACTGGCATTGCTTGAAAGCTAATTTGTTATTAATATTGTAAGTTGGTTGTCATCAGTATTCCCAGCAAAGTCGTTGCTTTCCTCATTCGAGTCTCAGAGATCTAGTGGATACTAGCATCCCCGATGCGTTTGGTCTTGTTTCTAGTCCTTTCTTGAAGATCTCGTTCGAACTCTTCGCTATAGGAAACTCCTCATTTGGTTATCACCAGTGAGGTTTGCGTCTCTGATCTTTCGTTTCCCCGGTGGAGAATTGCTTTCTTCCCCAGTGGAGTGTGATCCCTTTTCCCCAGTGAAGATTTGTCTTCCCCTATGGAATTTGCATCCCCTGTGTGAAAGTTTCCCCTTGAGTAGCATCATTAGTCATGTATGAACTATTTGTATGTTATACCTTGGATCTTTCCCCAGTGTGGCGGGTCCCCTGCGAGTAGTTACTCGTCATATTGTCGTTCTTTTATTTTTGCTCGTATGTCTGCATCTGTCTTACATTCAAGCATCATAAAACATCATTTAGAATTCATTTCATTTTAGCATCTGTCCTTTTCATACCATCGGATCTAAGGGACAAAATTTTTGGTTTGCTATGAGGATTGTCATCTCTCATTATCATCTAGTGAAAATATTTAAATAAGGGCAACTGTTGCACCCCAAATTTTGACCCCTTAGATCTTCATCATCATTATAGGATCATTTTCATTTGATTATCTAACCGTAACCTATTTCAAGTTTGTCTTTGTTAAGATACAGGTGAATTAGAGTTCTGTACAGTCAAGAATCAAAGTTTTGATGGTTTAATCAGTCAATGTATTAGATTGATTCTACATTAAATAAGTCTCCACATAATCAAAGATACTCCATTGGGTCAATTATGAATCCAATTTGAGGTTACCATCCAAAGATTAAAGACAATGCAGTTCAGGATCCCCGGTTAGGGTTTTCGATCAGGAAAAGTCAACCGTAGTTTGACTTTTGATGTAAAAGGTGTTCCAATGAGGGAATTGTGGTCCATGAAGTTCACATGGCTTATTGAAGTCCACTCAAGGAGTTTAAAGGCCTCAGAAGACCCAAAACATCAACAGTCGACTCGGTAGTCATCGATCGATTGTTCGGTTGACCGAAAAGTTAACTCTTTAACCATAAGGAATTTGACCTCAAAGTGTGAAGAAAAAATGTTCCTAGTAACATATTACACCTATCCATGAAGTTTCATGACCATTGGATCAAGGATTGAGGAGTAATCGAGAAATGGGGAAATTAGGGTTTTGAAAGGGGCAAGACCATAACTTCCTAACCACACATCCAATTGAGTTGGTTCAAAGCTTGTTGGAAAGGTCTTGACAAGTCCTACAAAATTCTCACAGTGGTGAATGTGCAAAAAATAAATAGATTTGGAGTTATAGCCAAAATCATCACAAGAGGGAGAAAACACTTGGAAAAATTCTAAGTTGCTGGCTTTTTTAGGCATGTTTTCAGCCAACTTTGAGGGGTTTTTTGACCTAGTTCCACTTGGAATTTGAAAATTCCATAAACATGAAAGTTGTAGAGATCCATGAGGGCTTTCGAAAAAGTACTAGAACTCTTCCATAGCCCTTGTGAGCTGAGAGTTTCGAGTTGATCAAGTTGGGCCTGTGCACTAGTTTGTCAACTTGCCAAAACTCAACATGGACTTGGCTTCTAACCATGTACTTCATTTCTAACCATGAGAAAGCATCTTATGTGATGTGTTAAAGAGAGGATTGAATCAGATCTGAAGGAAAGCAAAGCAAAACCAAGAATCCATCCATAATCTATTTGTTTAATATAAAAAGTATAAAAGTTACACAAGGAGAGAGAGAGAGAGAGAGAGTGAGAGAGAGAGAGAGAGAGAGAGAGAGCATTGGTGGCTGCAGCAGGTGGGGGGTCTTGGCTCACTCAAATCTCACTTCTCACATCTCATTACTAGCTAGCTTTTAAAGGCTAAACCCCTTGCAAGCAAGCAAAGCCTGCTGAACCAAAACCACTACATGGATCTCATGAGATTTTCACTAAAAATCTCCCTCCAAGGCAAAAAACCAAATCTGCCCCAATGCCTCTCTTGGCCTATAAATAGAGACTTCATCCCACTCTTCAAACCACACTAGAGCTATCCAAGAGAACCAAAAACTCATAGTTCTCCTCTTTCCCTCTTTACTTGTAAGTGAAGAAATTTCTCAAAATCACCAATTTCACCACTTTTCATTTCTCACACCAGTTCTTATTTCCAATCAAAGAACACTTCAAAGACCATATACACACCCTAAAAATGACCATTTGAAGTTGCTCCCACCATTGGTTTCCTCAAAAAACACTTAGAACAAAAAGTCAAACTTTCATACACCTCACTTTGACTTTTATGCATTTTTCACACTAGATCATTACACAAACCATTTCCTACCATCACAACATTTGGAATACTTCATCTTTATGATGTATTAGCTGTTCATAGCCTCAAATAACAGCTGGAATCTCATTTGCTTCAACTGTCCATAAATGTGCTTTCTTTTTTCAAGAGGACGTAACTTTCATGAGTTTGCTCAAAGGGAAGGATCTCTGGGTTTCTTGGTAGCTGGCTGTGAAGGGTCTACAAGAGGTTGATGCTTTTAAACTCTCTCTTTTATTGGCATAAATGTCATTAAAACATGATTGAGTTTTGCTTGTTAGCTTGCATTTGAAATATTGATCTATTATTGTGATGATGAATCTATTACTAAATGAGCAACATTGTTATGTTGGCCTCTGCAAGATTGAAACCATATGGAAGGCATGATTTTAAGTGTATTTGGCCTTAGTAGTGTGGATACAGGATAGTTTTCTTAGATTTGTTTTGGTAACAATTGTGATTATGTGGTTGAACTATAGTTGAGTTAATACCTTGTTTGCATTAAACATGTGTTTGCATTGTGATGGCAGTCTATGTGGTTGTTTCTATTTTCAAACCAACTTCTTGATTCTTGATGTTGGAAACTTCTAACTATGTTGTTTTAAGTGTGTTGTTGGATTTGTGAATATCTGTCTGGTCTTTGTAAAGACATTGGCTTGGGGTATGATGATTGGAGCATGAATGTCGTGTTGCTGCCAGAACTTGTTCCTCATGTTTGAACTGGTATGGCTGCCAGTTTATGTCATGGATGTATTGCTTTTTTTTGTAAAGATATTGTTGCTAAATGAAATTTTGATTCAACTTAACATTGTAATGTTGAGTCTGCAACTGTCATGATTGAGTTTATTTTCAAAGTAGGCTTGTCAAATCCATATTTTTCTGCATTTGGTTATTTGGTAACTCTCTTTAGAGTTTGCATTGGACCTGTCATTTGTTGGATTGCATCATGACTGTCCTTAGGATCCTGTGCTAGAGTTTGTTTGGCATAGTTATTTTAAAGTGACTTATACAAAGTTTGTTGAAACATGCCTAGACCCTTGAGGATCAACAGTGCCATATTAAGGTTTGTGTGTGTGCTTGTTAGAGTCTTAGGGAGATTTTGGTTTAAGGCATAATGGTTGAAACAAGAGTGCCTTGCTGCTGCTAAACCAAATCCCTATTTGTTTGAGTTTCTATTATGCTATTATCATTTAGTTTTCGCATAGAGGCTGCTATTTAGAGTGACTGGTTTTGTTATACCAAGAGGGGTACATTTATGCCTGCTGTCACCTAACATTATCATGTTGAGGCTCATGTTGATGCTGAAATGACTCACACAAGGTTTATTAAAACATACCTTGGCTGATAATGATCAGTTTTGTCCCTTTTTTAGGGTTTGTGTTTATTTGTTAAGCATTAGGGAAGGTCCCGGTTTAAGGCATGATGACTGAAAACAAGAATGCTTTATTCATTTCCTTTTTGTTTGTCTTGTTGTCTGCTTGCTGTTGAAAGGATTTACAAGGAATTGTTGATGATCAATGTAATACCCCAAATTTTACCCTTATATTTAGTCAGGCATTTCGCATAGCATCTCATATGTACATTTGCTAACCACTAACAAGTCATGGAGGTGTTTGTGTTGCAGATTTGGTTCCAGAGGTATTTTGGTCATTTTACACAACTTCTGCTAATTCCTTGAAGACGGGCTGTTATTAAGTTCTGAGGCGTTTGATACACTATTTTAGAGGCGTTTACTTATCCCCAGGTCTGACTGTATCAAGGTGCCAATTTGATGTGGTCGGTATTAAAATTTGTCAAGCACAACTGGATTTAAGATCCATTCCATCGCTCATGGTTTATTTCCAAAGCGCTTCCGTTCTGTTATTAAGGCACAGTCATAATTGGGTATTGTTGGTTTGTGGCTCTCGGCGTTTGGACAGGGGAATTTAATTACGATTAGTTTTGTTGTTAATGCTGAAATTGTCGTGATTACGGTGCACATACGTATTTGGTTACGAAATGGTTGGTTAACATTTAAAAGGGATTTTAATCAGATGATGAGATTAGGATTACAAATGAGACGAGTCCACAAATAAGAATATCACTTGGGAGTGTTTATGTTTTATGACTGTGTCAATGAATTTAAATACTTGTGGATTTATTCACAAATGTTTATATTTTTAACTAAGAATAAAATATAAATGAATTCAAATTTTGGGAATTTTATTTCATAAAAGAATCTCATCATACAAGAAATGAAGAATACTTCACATTTCAGAAATAATGTTACAAGGAATTACATTGATTCTTAAGGTATCTATCCTAAATCCTAAAAGTTCCTAAGTGCCTTCATGTTGTCCCTAAGCTTCTCCGCAGAATCTCCGACTAACCTGCACGTCAAAACAGAACAAACCATATAGAAAAATGTTAAAAGTTGTTTTTGACACTCTCAGAACAGTGTCATCATCGAGTGCCGGGAGTGGCACAACCGAAGCTGCGTCCTACCCCCGTTACCGATCCGCGCCGTGGGCGTCAGATCAGGTAACACCTGTTCTTATCATTACGGGACATCCGAGAGATAGAAGTAATAAAAGAAGCGGGACTGTTTCGTTTTGCCGCGATTGGATTTCCAAACTGATACGAGAACAAGGCAACATGGGCAAGTTTGGACTCAGACCCGGATGCCGGCAGGTCTGAGTCGCTTTGGTTCCGAAGTTTCCAACACCTGAAAAGCCACAAACGCATCAATGTCAGATTCAGAATTTGGAACTCAAAACCTAAATAGTTCATGAGCAGCATCAGTTCTGAACCATGTACAGAAAAATGAGACACACAACAAGCTGCGGCAAAGTAACATAGGACAAGGTATCACAAGATTCAGCAACATCAGTTAAAGGCAAGTCCCCATTCAAACCAGTTTCAATGACAAGCAACACATAAGTGAGCGCCAGCACAAAATCACAGCACCGAATCACAGCACAAGATCATAGCGAAACCATACCAGAAAAGGAACAAAGATGAGTTCAAGAAATCGCAGCGATATATCATGTTTAGGTTGGGTCCCGAATGTGCAAAGCACATCAGAAACAGAGCACCAAACAGGGGCTCAGTTATGAACATCATTGCCCCAACAAACAAGTTACCGAAACAAGTTATCAAACCATACTCAGTTCATGAAACAAACAAGTGCACAAACACATGGCTCATCACCAATTTAATCAGAAGCAAAAATATGATCACAAGTCAGGGTTGTAGTATCCTGTTCCAAATGGTTCAGACAAACGTCATCATTACCGCGTACTCTTCTCGGCGGCAAAGATCAATACAACATCAGTCCTGAAAGAAGAAAAAGAAGAAAAGTAAGTGTAGTCCAACTGATAACCAGACTGAATGAAAGCAGGTCATCATCATCAAATAATCTAGTCCACATCAGTATCCAAAGCAAAGACCAGAGGTCAAAGAACATTGCATCAGATGGAACCAGATATCCAAATACATGACAGAGTCGCCTGTATCAGAAGCATCTGCAAAGCATGAATCCAAACAAACCACATCAGATAAACCAAAAAACGACATCCAGTTTGAAACCCAAAAGATGAAGTTCAGTCGAGGCCAATCAAATATGGAAAGTTTCAAACAAATCGAATAGGGTCATGTAATATCCAATCACAGAGTTCTGAAAATAGAAGGCTCCGAATCAAATCAGAAGAATCGTATCAGCTGGAAATCAGAAAGACCAATCGAACCCTAAAAGAGGAAAACAGAGTTCAATTAGTACCAGATTCATGAAATCCAATCTCACCGAAATCCCAATCGAACCCTAAAAGAGGGAACATGGTTCAATCATTATCTGGAAAAAAACCAAACAAAATCATATCAAACTCTCAATCAAATCAAAAGTATGCTGGTTACGAAAATCAAATCAAATCGAATCACCACGAAATCCTGAGGCAATAATGCAAATCCAACATCAAAAGCCCAAAAAGGAGAGGGTCAGAAGAGTATAAGAGGGGAACGATCTCACCATCCAAAAGGGAGGAACGTAGCCGTGAGAGAGAGAGGATCGCAGAAACCCTAACGAGATCGCGAAAGCCTTAACAAACGAAACCCCAGCGGCCGAGACTCAGAGGGACTGGTACCCTCATCATCGTCGCCGTTCATCACCGTACGAACATCACAAAACCACGAGCGAAGCATCGACGAGAAGATCGCCTTCGCCGTTCACTACAAACGGCGGGCAATCAACCTTTGGGCCTCAGTTCTGCACATCACCGGCCGTTTCACTCTAAAAGTAAGCTATGAGATCTTTGCCTCACCCTATTTCTGTTTGATTTCAGGATATGAAGGAGAATGAAGAGAAGCGAGAGAGAAGAGAAGCGAGAGAGAGGAGAAGAAGAGTGAAACGGCGCCGTGAAACATTAGGGTTCCCAGAACCCTAAATGTTTTTTTGCTTAACCATCAACCGGGTTGGGTCCGGGTGTGATGACCGGCCTAACCCCCTCCCCTTATTTGTTTTTTTTTCTTTATTTTTTATTTTGTTTTTTTATATATTTTTAAATTTTTTTTTCTTAGCATTTTATTTCATAATTTAAAATTGTTTTTAAAATAAAAATTAAAACTTTTTTTAATATAAAATTAAAACTTTTGTATAAAAATGAAAAAACTCTTTTTTTAACAAAAATAAGAAAGACTTTTTTTAAAATATAAAAATAAAACCTTTTTAAAAAAAGAGTAAATTATTTTTAAATTAAATTTCTTTTGCAAGCTAACATTAAATTATTAAGATTTTTAAATAAAACAACAATAAAAATCTCGAATTGGCATCTTTTTCTTTATTGTTTCGTAATTAATTTGATCACCGCCTAACTCGGCCCACTAATGCCATTTGTTCATTTTGCAGCTCGTTACATTTATCGTTACTTATCTCATTTTATTTCATTACTATATTGTAACTGCTTCTCATATGTAACTACGCGAACCTAATAATCGCGCTTCAAGTTTCTGCCTTTAAATTTCTGTTTGTATGGCTTTAACTGCTGTCTCTATTTTCTGCTTGCATAACTCAATCATCTCACATCTTCATTAATATTTCAGTCACACTATGCACTCCGAAGGAATTAGGTCTAGCATTTGACCGCCGTGTCAATAGTCCTCAACTCCAAACCCTTACAACCTCACAAAACCTAACTTTCACAAATGCCTCGCCGCAGGCAAGATTACAATTTTACCCCTAGCATTAGGTCAAAGAGCCGCCGCGCTCATTTTAGGGTTTCCCGCCGTGGAATCCCTAACCTAACCTAATTTAACCCTAATTACAACTTAACATTTCAACGTAGAGATTTGGAGTTTCTACACTCCGCGTAAGCGTGTCCTTAAGACATGTTTATTCCCCTTGAGACCTTGACCACAGTCAAGAAGTCTCTAACCTCCCTTTTGAGGGGAACTACGATTACTCTGATTCCACTCCCGTAAGGATACGTAGGCACAAGATGCGATGTCTTGCCGAGTAAACTTAGAATTAACCCCTTAGGTCTCCTTTCTCGCTTTTAATCCCTTTGTACATATACCTTAAGCAAATGAATAAAGCAAATAGTAAGCATTGAACAAAAGGTTCCCGTAGAGTACTACGGAAGTTTAGGATGCTAATACCTTCCCTAAATTTAACCAACCCCCGAACCCTAGATCTTTCCCCACATTGTGTTTACGATGCAAAATAGGTTTTCCCTCTTTTGACCTTTTCCTTCGGATAAATCAAAGAGCGGTTGTGAATTAAGAATTGTGATTCAAACTCATTAATAGTTTGTTATCCTATTTCCACCGCAACAATCAACATTATCATATTGGTGTCTATTTGCTGTCAAAAACTCATTTTAGTTATGTCTTGTTGTGGAAAAACATTGCTGCTAAATTAATCATGTTTGCTTTTGAAAGACATTTCCACGTGCTTGCTATCCATTTTTGCCTTAAAGGTTTGTCAACCTATGTTTTCATCAGGATTTCAGTGTGTTTAGAATCCATGTTTGATAAGTTTGTAAGCTGTTTGGTTTGGTTAAGCCATGAGATTTCTGCATTTGTTTTATGTTGTTGTTGAAGCCATTGGTGAACATGTTGTTGCATTTATCTGCTACTAGTTTTTGTCTTAAGGTTTGTCAACCTATATTCCCAGCAGAATTTCAGTTGGTTCATGTCTGGCTGTTGAACCCTTGATGTTTGATGATGGAGCATGATGCTTAGGTCTGCTCGATTTAAGTTTTGGGTTGTCACCATTTATTACGAACATGTCTATATTGGGGTTTTAAGCATATGTGTCTTGTTTTGTGCTTTGCTATGACTTGTGAGTCATGTTTGATCTTCTTCCTTGAACTAATTGTTAGTTTTATAGGTCATTGTTGTGTCTGTTCATGTTAGGTAGCATCATGATATCTTTCCACAAACCCAACTGTCATGTCTTGTGAGCATTTTCAAAATCTGAGGGTTGTAGAACTAGTTTTGAGTAGGTTAATTTGTCATTTTGCTGCCAGCTCTTTATCCTGAAGTGAGATTAATCTTTGTTGTCACATAAAGTCTCATTTCTCAACTGTTGCACTTTTTGAGTGCGTTAACTTGTGGAATTTTGTTGGCTGCTACCATTGTGCATTGATACTACATAGTCTTTTAAAGACATTTCACTAAATTGCAGCTCATATCCCCCATCTTGTTCTAATGACAGTTTGGATCATATTTTTGTTAAAATTCGATCTATGTTATACTTAAAGCATGAACAGACCCTTGCCTATCCTCAATTGCATCAGTTTTGAACTGTAGACTCAAAAATGCATTTCAAGCTTCACCTTGCATTTTCATTCGAGTTCCTTTTTGTGTGCATTATTTGAAAACATGGTTGATACCATTGCATTCCTCTCAAAATTTCAAGCATGTTTGACCTTAATTTTGTGAAGTTTGGTTAAGTTTTGAGGATGTTTGGATTCAAACCATTTTACAAATTTCCACTTAATTTTGACCTTGGCTTGCCCAGAAAATCGTGCGCCCTTTGGTATATATGCACATGAGGTGGCTTTATACAATGGATGTATCGCCACTCCAGTGGTTGTCACCTTTGCCTTAAGTATCTTACCATGCGCGTGTTACCGGGTTTGATCCTCAGTGAGGACAATTTTTGAGCATTTTTCATAATTTTTATAGTTTTAATATTTTATCTTCTCTTTCCAACCTATGTCACACGCTTGAAGTGGTAGAATTGGATATTTTAGATCCATGATCTCAAGGTCTTGAGTTCAAACCTTGAAGGAGACATTTATTTACTTTTAACCACCAATTTATTTTATTTTTATTTAAATTTCAAATTAACATAACTTCTTCAATTTTAATCATTTTTAAATGATTCTTTTTGCTAAATTCTTGTGTTATTACATACTTTCATATAATGCTTAAATAATTCTAAAATTTTTATTTTAGAAACACTTTGTATTATGGGGAATTTGCAATCCGTTTTAGGGTTTTAACCCTCCTATCCATTTCCTCTCTCATTTCCAACTTTAATTTCATTCTCTTTGAGTTTTATTTTTAAAGTTATGATTTGGCTTGTTAGCATCCCTTGTGTATTTAATTTGGACTTAAACTCCTTGCTTGTAAGCATTTGTGTGTGGTATTTTCTTAAAAAAACTTGAAAGTTTTCCCCCATTGAAGTTTTTGAACTTTTGTATACCATTGTTGTGACATTATTTGATTAGGCCTGATGTTTATAAGTATACATGACGCCTTGTAAGCCCTAGGAAGACCACATCTTCGTTAAGATACATCTTCATCTTTGTTAAGATCCCCTTCCATCTTTGTTAAGATGTACCCCCTTCTTTGTTAGGATATGCTTTGGTTTTTACCTTTCATTACGTCTTGAAAGAACTTTCCCCTTCTTGATATCGTAATATCTTAATGTTTGCTTTGGTCGTAACCATTTACCTTGATTGAAATCATCGATATTGTATTATCTTAATGTTTGCTTTGATCGTAACCATTTACCTTGATTGAAATCATTGATATCGTAATATCTTGATGTTTGGTTTGGTCGTAACCATTTACCTTGATTGAAATCATTGATATCGTAATATCTTGATGTTTTCTTTGGTCGTAACCATTTATCTTGATTGAAATCATTGATATTGTAATATCTTAATATTTGCTTTGGTCGTAACCATTTACCTTGATTGAAATTATTGATATCTAAATATCTTGATGTTTGCTTTGGTCGTAACCATTTATCTTGATTGAAATCATTGTATTGATATCGTAATATGCTTGTTTGTTCTTGGTTGTAACCATATCCCTTATATTCATCATGTGTGAATATTTATGCTTTGTTAAGTTTACTTTCCCCAAGTGGTGGAACTCTTTAGTTCTTATCCAAGATGCCTCATCTTTTCCCTTCCAAAGGAAAGTCTCTCTATTGACCTTTGGGTCATAGATAGCTCATTAACCTCATAGGTCTGGATAGAACCTTCCCTTTTCCTTCCTTTTGGTCTGTATAGAACCAATTGGACTTAAACTCATAGGTCTAGATAGAACCTTCTTCCCCCTTTTGGTCTGGAAAGAATCAATTGATTCCCGAACTACGGCCGCTCTGATTTCTCATTGAACAATGAGAATACGTAGGCACAAGATGCGATATCTTGACGAGCAACCTTCCCCTTCAACCTTCCTTTTGGTCTGGATAGAACCAATTAACCTTCTCCCACCTTTTGGTCTGGATAGAACCAATTGGTCTTGCAACGTAAAGTTAGGTAGAGTTTTGTTAACTCTATGTAAGAATCATAGAAATGATTACTTACTCCCCTTTCTTAAGTATTCAACATAGATCTAGAGAGTTTGGATAAACTCCACACAAGCATTGTAATGTTTGTTCCCCTTTGAACCTTGATCATAATCAAGTGTTCTTTATCCCTAGTGAGGTGAACTACGATTGCTCTGATTCTATCCTAGTTAGGATACGTAGGCAGAGGATGCGATATCCTTGCGAGCAAACTTAGAAACTATTTTTAGGTCTTTACCTACACCTTTTACCTAATCCCAATCCATAGCAAACATTTAGCAAGTATTAGCATGCAAAAAAAACAAAAGGTTCCTGTAGAGTACTACAGATGTCTAGGATGTGAAATACCTACCCTAGGCATAACCAACCCCCGATCCCCGAATCTTTTAGCTTCGTTATTACGTAGCGCAAAGGATTTTTCTTTATTTAAACCTTTCCTTTGGATAAATTAAAGTCCGGTTATGAATTTTAAGAATTAAGATTCAAGTTAATCAATAGCTTGGTATCACGATTCTCACTGCAACAGCTGCTAAAGGCCCTAAGAAAGCGCTGCTATAGGTTTAATGAGAATAAATTTTAAAAAAAAACCACCAGAATTTTTCCAGAAACTTAACAGTCACGTATTCTTCTTTCGTTCTTTCTCCTCTCGCGAACTTGCATGCCCGATTCACCATGACCGGAAATGTCCAATCCCTCCGTCCGACAACCGCCGTCTGTCGCCGTCCTCCCTTCATTCCTCTGCATTTCCTTTCGCCGCCGTTTGTCCGTCCGTTTTCGCCGTCATCCCTTTCGCCTCCGTCCGTCATTCTGTAGCGCATTTCCACCATTTTTACGGTACGTTTTTGAAGTTTTTCATTTTTCTTGGGTTTGAACTACCTAGCAATACGATTTTGGGTATGTAAGAACAAACAATCAAACTTAAGTACATGATGGAATAACTACTGTTATTATTGACAAGATATATTGATAAGAAAAATAGTTTTTTTTTATTGATTGAATAACTACTGTTATTATTGTGGGAATAGAATAAAATAAGGGAAGAAACTAACATTGTAAATGAGAATTTTTGTTGATAATCAAAGAGTGTTTTACAAGATTTTGACTTAATTTTGGAAGGTACATTACTTTGTTAGGACAAATATTTGTGCATGTGTTAATGTGTTATTGTCGGTACTTTGAAAATTTGATTAGAATCAGTTATGTGTTAATGTGTTAATGTGTTATTGTCGGTAGTCTAAAATTTCCGTGTAAATTAGGAATATTAGTTGATCTCCAAATATTTTGTTTGTATTTTCAAATAGTAAGATCTCCAAATATCATTTCAAGGATTTCATGAAGAAGTTAGTTTTTGGAGCTTCATAGTAACAGTTAGATGGAATTAGGATAGTGAGAGATTGAAGGTTAGTCATTAGGGAGTTAGTGTTAAGGAATAGTTAGAACTATTGGTTAGTTTTGGAGCTTGAACTGAAGTTAGTTATGTTAAGAGAATTTTTGCGTTGATTTTTTTTTTTTTGCTAATATAAGTAGCAGTGCATATTTTTTAATTACTTTTGTTTCTATCCCTATTAGAATTAAAGAGAACTTTAATTTGTAAAAAAATATGTTAGGTATAATTTTCTTTAAGTTTTCTCGTTTTTATGGTATTTTATTTTGTTCCTCATTTTATGGTATTTTATTTTGTTCCTTATTAAAAGAAATTATCAACTATATAAGAAGTTGTTACATTATTGTAAGTTTTATCAACAATTGATGTTCCAAGAATTATTTAATGTTGATGATGTTATTAATTTTGTCTGTTATAGGGGTTACCTGTGAAGAGAAAGGTTGTGATCGTTTCCAAGCATCTTACTGTGTAGCTTTCTTAGAAGTTGGTGATTTCTTTACAGGTATTCTCTGTTTTTGTTTAACTTTCTTAGTTTAGTTTAGACTACTCAATTAGTATGGATAAAAAATGGATTTCTTCTAATCGATTGTCAAAAGAGTACGAGAGTGGGGTATCGAAATTCGTTAAATTTGCTGTTGAACACGCCAAAGACCCCAGTAGGATCACATGTCCTTGCTTAGGTTGCTGTTATGGGCGTCGAATTGACGCCGTTCAATTGGAATTGCATTTAATGAGACATGGAATTGATCGAAGTTATACATGTTGGACATTACATGGTGAGATAAGTAACGAGGATGTCGAACCCGGGGATAATACGACCTATGCTTCAAAGGACAATGGCAGGGATACATATGATTGTGATCGAGTCGAAGAGATTGCAGAAGCACTTGAAGAAGATCTTCAAGATTGTCCCAAGATGTTTGAGAGGTTGGTAAGCAATGCAGAGAAACTGTTGTATAAAGGTTGCACTACTTTCACAAGATTGTCTGCGGTATTAAAGTTGTACAACTTAAAGGCGGGTAATGGATGGTCGGATAAAAGTTTCACAGAGTTGTTAGCCCTACTACAAGAGATGCTTCCGGAGGATAATGTTCTTCCCAATTGAACCTATGAAGCTAAAAAATGTTATGCTCTATTGGCATGAGATATGATAAAATACATGCTTGTCCAAATGATTGCATTTTGTTTCGAAATGAATATGCATCATTAAACGAGTGTCCTAAATGCAGTGTATCTCGGTATAAGAAAAAGTTGTCACCAACAAAAGTCTTATGGTATTTTCCTATAATTATGAGATTTAGACGCATGTTTCGTAGTGAAATAGATGCAAAACACCTGACTTGGCATGCAGATGATAGAATTATAGATGGGAAGTATCGACATCCGGCAGATTTACCACAATGGATGAAAATTGATAATGAGTATCCTGATTTTGGAGAATAAGCTAGAAACCTTCGCTTGGCATTATCGAATGATGGAATGAATCTGCATGGTCTGCAAAGTATCTCACATTCCACATGGCCTGTAATTATTATGATTTATAACCTACCTCCATGGCTGTGTATGAAGCGTAAGTACATGATGTTATCTATGTTAATTTCTGGCCCTAAACAATCAGGAAATGACATAGACGTATACTTGACACCTTTAATCGAAGACTTAAAGAGTTTGTGGGAAAACGGTGTGAAGGTTTATGATGGATATAGGAAAGAAAGTTTCAATTTGAGGGCGATGTTGTTTGGCACAATTAATGATTTTCCAGCATACGAAAATCTATCGGGGTATAGCATTAAAGGTCAATATGCGTGTCCTATCTGTGAAGAAAACACAAATTGGACGCGATTGGAATTTTGTCAGAAGAATGTCTTTCTTGGTCATCATAGATTCTTAAATTCTAATCATCACTACTGTGGGTGGAGAAAAGCATTCAATGGAAATTCAGAACAACGTAGAGCTCCACCTAAATTGACCGAAACAAATTTTTGAAAAGGTAAAAGATGTGAGTACTAATTTTGGGAAGCCTTTTGCTCATACGATTATCACGCGTGGGTGGAAGAAGAGGTCAATTTTGTTTGAGTTGTCGTATTGGAAGTCGTTATATGTAAGCCATTTTCTTGATGTTATGCATATTGAAAAAAAATGTATTTGAAAGTGTTATTGGTACGTTACTCAATATACAAGGAAAGTCTAAGGATGGCCTTAAAGTAAGAAAGGACTTGGTAACAATGGGAATAAGAAATGAATTAGGACCCTTGAAGAAAGGAAATCGAACATATCTACCACCTGCTGCTTATACTTTATCTAGAAAGGAGAAAAAAATATTGTGTAAGTTTCTGAGTGAAGTTAAAGTTCCAGAAGGATACTCTTCAGATATTAGAAGACTTGTTTCTATGAAAGACCTCAAGTTAAAGAGTTTAAAGACACATGATTTCCATGTTATAATGGAACACTTTCTACCAATAGGTATACGTTCTATTTTTCCAGAAAAAGTGAGAAGCGCAATAACTAAATTGTGTTTTTTCTTCAGATCTATTTGTAGTAAGGTGATCGATCCTGCGATCTTACCAACATTGCAAAAAGAAATAGTTATTACTTTGTGTGAGCTTGAAATGTATTTTCCTCCATCATTTTTTGACATAATGGTACATCTAGTTGTTCATCTTGTGAAAGAGACACAACTGTGTGGACCAGCTTATATGAGATGGATGTACCCTGTTGAACGTTATATGAAAATATTGAAAGGGTATGTGAAAAATCGAAGTCGATCAGAGGGTTGTATTGTTGAATGTTACATTGTTGAAGAAGCGATTGAGTTTTGTACTGAATATTTGTCAAACGTTCAATCCATTGGCCTCCCAAAATCTCATGTTGAAAAAATAGTAGGAAAACAGTTAATTGGAAATAAAGTTGTGACAGTTTCAAGGGATGAACGGGAGCAAGTGCATTTGTATGTTCTGCACAATGACATTGAGGTTGAGCCGTATGTTGAAATGCACAAGGACGTTCTCCGAGGTTTAAATCTAAATAGAAATGAAAATTGGATAGTACGTGAGCATAATCGAAGTTTTATAACATGGTTCAAGGATCATATTTTTTCAAAGTTTTATTCTGATCCCGCTTCAATAACAGAAAGGTTGAGATGTTTAGCATATGGTCCAAGTTTGCATGTGTTTTCTTATAGCGCATACGCAATTAATGGATACACATTTTATACCAAAGAACAAGATGATAAAAGTACAATGCAAAATAGCGGTGTCACCGTGCTTGCAGAATCAATGCACATTTCAAGTGTGAAGGACTTAAACCCCAAATATGCAAATCTGTCATATTTTGGGATTATCGAGCGCATTTGGGTGTTTGATTATGAGAAGTTTTAGATTCCTATCTTTGGATGCAAGTGGGTTGAAAATAATAGTGGCATACGAATGGATAACTTGGGATTTTTGCAAGTGGATATTAATAAGGTAGGGTACAAAGATGAGCCTTTTATTCTAGCCACGCAAGCTAAACAAGTGTTCTATGCCATTGATCCAACAAGTACGAAATGGTCTTTAGTTCTTTTTTCCAACAAAGTAATCGATGATAACATTGGAGACAAGGGTGATGTTGATGTTGAGAAGGAACCTTATATTATAGATGATCCAGATGAGAATATTAGAGCGGACGAATCATATATTAGAAATGATCATAACGAGGGAATTTGGATCAATCCATTCGTCCGTGTTGTTAAGAGACAAGTAAACCACATTCCAACGAAAAAAAGAAAGAGACGTTAGTGACAAAGGTACTTGTAAAATTACATATTGTCTCATTCAATAAAATTACATATTTATATCATGCAATAAAATTGCATATTATGTCATTCAATAAAATTATATATATGTTTTTCTTATTTATATATTTCTTATGTATATATTTCTTATTTACATATTTGTCATTCATTTGATAATTTGGTATTTCTGAATTACAGGTATTATGGCCACAAACGAGGAAAATTCACATGATGGAAACGAAACAACAAAATATGTGGAAGGCGATATTAAAAGAGGAATAACGATTATGAAAAAAATCATTCGTGCGAGAGATAAAGGTGTAAAGTATGACTTGCATTGGAATGAAAGAGATCAATTAATTGAGCCTAACGGTGCGATGCTGGCAAGTTACATTGGAGCACTTGTTCGTTCGTAAATTCCAATTACTTGCGATAATTGGAGAATTCCTTCGTTACAACCGGCTAAAGACAAAATTTGGAGCGAGATACATATATGATGTTTGATATTTTTTAATTATGTCAACGGTTACATCTTTAAATTAATTATACTAACATGTTATATGTATGTTTATTTGTTTGTAGAGATCTTTTAATATTGATGATTGCAAGAGAAAATATTGTCTTCAATTGGCCGAAAAACAACTGAGAAGATTTAGAGCGTTTTTAACGAACAAGTTTCTTAAAGATTCTGATGGAAACTTTGTTGAATCAGAGTGCCCAAAGAAGTACGCTGATCTGATTTCAGATGAAGAATGGGAGACATTTGTTGCCAAGCGAAGAACCAAAGAATTTTGCGTAAGTACAATTTATCATGAACAACGTATAATATATATACTTCTTCCACAACAGTTCTGATATGACTTAAACTTGTTTTTTCAGATTGTGAGTGATGTAAATCAGAAACGGGCATCAAAACCCGCGTATCCATACAAAAAAGGGCGTTTGGGATATGCACGCTTACAACAAAAAATAGTAAGTATATATAAATTCATTAATATTGTATAGTTACAAAAAATAGTAAGTATATATAATGGGATATGAATGCTTTATTATCTGTCTTAATGTGTAGTTAGAAGAGGAGAAAAGTGATGCAACATCTGTTCCGGACCATGTTTTGTGGAAGGATGCCCGTGTGGGAAGAGATGGAGTTGTTCAGGAAGAGGTTCAACAAGTATATGATCAATGTGTAAGTACAACATTAGTTTTGTCAGTAACTCAAAAGTGCATAATATATTTTATATATGCTTTTATTTATATTTCAGGAGACTCTATCCCAGACTATAACTGCAGCTGAGGACGATGATTGCAAGAGCTTATTGAGTCGAGTGCTAAATATTCCTGAGTATTCTGGGCGTGTGAGGGGTAAGGGATTCGGTGTCACTCCATCAAAACTGTATAAGCAGCCAAAGAATAAAAATCCTAGCAATAAATAAGTGATTGATACGTTGGAGGAATTGAAAGCTCAGATTCGTGAATTACAGAAGTACAAAGAGAGATACATGTTGGAAAGGCGCGGTCTAGAGGGTAAAGATACTAGTGACAAAGATAGTATCAATTGTCTGCCGAAGCTTCTAGAGGTAATTATATATATTACATTAAAATTAATTTAGCACAATTACCTTAATTGACACATTAATCATATTCTTTATTTGTTTAGGGAATTTCACCTTGTCAGCTATATTTATCGTCACCGACTTATCGCATGGTTAGCAAGGGAAAAGTGCATAACACTTTAGGAGACTTACTTCACCATAAACCGCTCCCTGCTGGTTTTTTGAAAGTATTTGTTGATATTGCGTTAGAGGGAGGTGCGTTGTTGTCTATACCAGATGATGTTTCAGACGCAACAGTGGTGGGAGACGCAATAGGATCGTTTGTTGCATGGCCGTCAAATCTCATTTTCATAGATGATGAGGTAGGTTGAACACCATTATGAAGTATTCTAATATTTTACGACCCATACCTGAAAGTTATTCTTACATTTACATTTACTTATTTATATGATGATCTTAGACTCCTACAAAATCCAAATCAAAAGAAAAGGGAATTATTGTGCAGGAAACCGATTCGGCTGCATCAAAAATAGTACTATTACAGTTACAAGATGATCTTATTATACATTAGTTACTGAATTTATATGACTTTTAGGTTCATGATCAACAGTTGCAAGAAGCCAGCAAGGGTAAAATGCCTGAATCTACCAAGGTTCCCAAAAAAAAGGCCGAGACAAAAAAAGCATCTATTCCTCGATTTAAGTTGTGCCTTGAAACATATGTAGGAACAACAGATGTGGCTGAGGATGGCATCCATCAAATACCTATCCAAGAAGGTATTTTCGGTTTTGAATATGCCGAAACAATTGGCAAGGAGGATTTGGACCAGATTTTCCAACTTTCTAAATTGGGCGTTGGTGTTATGCATTCCTACATCAGGTAGTACTCCGATCAATTTTAATTAAATACTTGAAAAAATTATATGCTCATTTAAATGAATATTCTAATGTTGATTATGTTTTTATTTAAGGTTATTGTATGACAAGATGTTGGTCCCGCATGGTTTGACTTCAAGATTCGCATTCTTATCTGCTAACTGTTTCAATGCACGGTCAATCGAGCACACTCCAGATATGGTCAGAGATTACATAGTCAAATCATTTATGGTCGCAGATACAGAGAAATTGTACTTGTTGCCATATAATACTGGCCATGGGTTAGATTTCATTCTAAATTCATTTATTATAATTATTCGTTTTTTGCCATTCTATATAACATTTTCGTCTAAACTCTTGGCTTATTTTATAGTGGACACTGATTGTTGATCACGATTAATCTGACGAAAGAAATAGTGTATTATCTGGATTCATTGGATGGTGATCAAACAAAATATCCTGATATGAAGACTATGGTTGATATGTAAGTGATGATATATACTGTTCTGAATAATTATCTTTATTTATTATGTGAGATTGTTCTAAATATTCATTTATATCATGTTAAATCTATAAAAATATTTCGATCGCAAAGAGAAGCAACAGTGCCAAAAAGGAAGGCTAACAACATTAGCTGGATTAGAGTGCATATTTTCACATTTTTTACTGTTATAGTGATTCTACTTTATAAAACTATTTAAACTATATATCCTCATAAATGATATTTTTTTTTTCCATTTACAGTGTCCTCGTCAGCGCAATGGGATTGATTGCAGATATTTTGTATTGCGCTTTATGAAGGAAATTATTCACTCGGGTCAAATAGATATTCCAATCATGGTATGGTTCAATTCATAAGTTATATAATTTATTTTAATAATTAACTGATATTTCATCTGAGTAATAAGTTTTAAAACTAAATCGTGCATGTTCTGTTATATTATGTAGTACTTTGATGAATTCAAGTGTGGTACTTACTCGAAAGCAGGATTGGAATAAATTAAGGAGGAATGGTGTCAATACATTCTTGAGTTGAGAATTGTATAAGTTATATGCATCGTCAAATATTGATGTGGGATAATAATATTTCTGGAAGTCGTATCTATTTGTAAAGTTATCAGATTTGTAATTATATGTAAATTGATTTTATTTGTGATGTTGTTCTGAGGATCAGATTGTGTTGTAATATATTTAAGCAGGTTTATGTGTATTAAAATGATTATGGGCAAAGTGATGAATTACAATGTATACTTAAGGCCAAAGTGTTGAATTACAATGTATATATAAGTCCAAAGTGTTGAATTAAAGGCCTGAATTATAAACAGGGAATGTATTTGTTATAAGCAGGTTTATCGAAAAATATATAAAAAAATGTGATTATTTAAATAAATAAAAAATTTAAAAACGTGAAGAATAGACAACGCTTTTACAAAAAAGCGCTGCTAAAGGTGTGGAAAGTGGGGGGGTCTAAGAAAGCGCTTTCTAAAAGCGCTGCTAAAGGTGGGGAAATGGGGGGTCTAAAAAAGCGCTTTCTAAAAGCGCTGCTAAAGGGGGGTCTAAGAAAGCGCTTTTTAAAAGCGCTGCTAAAGGGGGGGTCTAAGAAAGCGCTTTCTAAAAGCGCTACTAAAGGGGGGAGGGGAGGGGGAATAGGCAGCACTTCTAAAAGCGCTTCTAAAGGGGGCAAAAAGCGTTGCTAAAAGTGCTGGTAAAGGGGGCATATAGCAGCGCTTTTTCCATAAAAAAAGCGTTGCCTTTACCTTTAGCTGTGCCACTTTAGGTAGCGCTGCTAAAGGCCAAAAAAAGCGTTGCTAAAGGTTGTTTTTTGGCATAGTGAAAGGGATAAAGACGCTAGGGGAAAGGGGGTGGTTAGAATATAGGGTGCTCGCCAAGGATTGGGGCCCTTGTGCCTACGTATGCTCATTCGGACGAGAATGAGAAATCAGAGCGTCGCAGTTCGACTACGGGAAAGGATTGGGAGAAACGGAAGATGGAGGGGATTGTGCTCGCCAACATCATCGCAATCTGATGCCTACGTATCTTACATTCAGACGAGAATGAAGAATCAGAGCAGTCGTAGTTCGTGGTAACGACCATGAAAAGAAGCGGGAAACAGGAGGATGGATAGAAGGTAGCTCGCCAAGATTATCGCAATCTTGTGCCTACGTATCTTACATTCGGACGAGAATGAAGAATCAGAGCAATCGTAGTTCGTGGTAACGACCACGAAGAGGAAACGGGATTGAATGGGTTTGAAGTGGGTATGGATGACAATTACTTGAAGCTTAAGAAAGACTTCTCGGACCCAAGTAATCGGGAGAGTGAACCAAAGACTTGGAACTCTCTCTTTTTCATCTTGAAGATAGGGTTGTATTTGAAAGGGTGAGTTTAAATTGATGACGATTACTTGAAAGCTTAAGAAAGACTTCTCGGACCCAAGTAATCGGGAAAGCGAACCAAAGACTTGAAACACTCTCTTTTTCATCGCAAAATAAGTTGTGTTTGAACGGTGTTTGGAATGATGAGTATTTGAACGATGGTTGAACATTTTCGGGTTGTTAATGTTATTTAAAGGTTTCAATTGCTCACACACGAATAAGATAACTCGCATCCAAACAACCGAAAGCAAGCTCAAATACTTGAACCCACTCTTTACACCTTGAAAAGAATTAAATAGTTTTTAATTGATTGATAGTTTGTTACGAGAATACGCTTGACGTTGGATCAGGGGTTTGACTTGTTATCGTGTGCAAAGCGTGTTGAAATAGAAATGGTTTGAGAAATGGAACCGACTTGACTTACGCATCAAGGGTCGAGTTGTAAGAAACGATACTAGTCCCTGAGGGTGCCCCCAATATCAAAACCACAGTGTAGTGTGTGCAATAGGTTGATGGTGAATGCGTATGAGCACTTGACTTACGAGGATTTGAAAATGGCTCGATGACGAATTGAGAATTAGTTTGATCCGCTCTAGTCCCTATGGGTGCTCCTAGGAGATAAACTGATAATCAAAGATATTTGAAACATACATCGGAATGGGAGAGGGGTACATGTAAGTTACACGGGATTTCACGAAATAAAGGGGTCTCATTGTCAGGTAGCCCAAGAGAAAGTCGTGTGTGTGCAACGTATCTTAAACTACGCCTTGACACAACCTCGATATTAGGATTCCTGCAAATGACCAATGATCCAACAGTCCACCAATTTGGCTTTTAAGAGTTCGATAGTTTATTATGTGTTTTCGATTATGGGTGAATAAGAATGAATAATATGATATGACAATGAATAATATAGCAAGATAATATAACAATAATATCCCCAATAATATTTGACGGAAATTAAAGTTAGTAGTTAGTTTTGTTAGGAATTAAATCGGAACAAATGTAACGCTAAACCATCATACCTCGACTTATAATGAAAGTCGAACTATAGGAGGTCGCGTGAGTTGATATACGTGCTAAGAATAAGATAGAGAAATGGTATTGAGAACCATTCTCCAATTTAATCGTGTCGCACGAACGAAATGAGGTGGAGAAAGGAATCTATTCCTGGCTGGCTTTTTTTGAAGTTTGAATAAAAGGGTTTGGGTTTGAAGGGATTTGCGGTTTGTTGTTGGGGGTTAGTGATAAGATTTGGGGTAAGTTTCTGGGTTTAAAAATTTTATGGTTGAAGAAACAGAAGTGAAGTTCGGTGAGAGATTTGAAGAGGTTGTAGATAAGAAGATTGTTGGAGTTTTGATGTTGAAGAAGATGAAGGTGAGGGATGATTGAATGGGTTTTGTGTTCAATGGTTGAGGAGAGTTGCCGAAGGAGCTGGTTCTCAGTTCTGAGGTGCGTTTGAAGGTTGTGGGAGAGAGTTTAGTTGGAGGTTTATATGGGTTGTTAAATGGTTTTGAGTGATATTTTTGTGAGTTCTGCCGTTGAAGAATGGTGAAAAAGGATGTGGGTTTACGGTTCCATTGTTGAACGAGAGAAGATTGAAAGAGTGAGGGTCTGTTAGTGAAGAGGATTTAGTGATTGGAGAAAATGGAGATTGAAGAAGAAGGAAAAGATTTTATGGGTCGCGGTCTTTTTGTTGAAGGCGGCTGGTAAGGTTTTCAAAGGAAGAAGAGTGTTATGGTTTTTTCAGGGTGAAGTTGAAGGGAATGAGGTTGAGTGATTATCTCCTCCTTTCGTTGGCTTCAGGAGCCTTTTGTTATCCCAGTGTCCACATGATTTTTGAAGGGTAACAAAGGAATTTACTGTTGAGATACTTCAATTATCATACGTTTGCAATTTCCTCTTCATTTTGTCCGATTTGCTTTTTTACTGTGCGTCTTTTCTTCACTCCGCAACTTTTCTTTATATCTGGTTTTTCCCGTTGTGGGTGTAGCAGGGGTGCACAAATTCCGCTGCAAGTTGAAGGGGTGGGGTTGATTGGATGTACGGTTCTGCGTAACGGTTATTTCAAACGTTATTTTAGTGGGGCATCTGATGCATTCCATACTGCTGCTGCAATTTTGTTGTGCTGTGAGTCTTTGCAGGTACAGGTATATTTGCGATTCAATGCGTAACGATTGAGATTCGATGTGTGGCGACTTTCTCTTCTTCTTTTGAATTTGGTTCTGTGAAATGCCACGGCGTGCTACGGCTCTATGAGCAAGTTTACTGATAGTTTTCAGGATGATGACCGGTTTGGGCAGTTTATGAAGCTTATGGAGACTCCTTTATGCAGCCATGAGGCTTGCTGTTATCTCACGGCATGAATTTTGTTGGGGAACTCATGAATTATCCATTTCTTTTATCAAATTCTTTTGTTTGTTGTTGTAATAGAAAAAACATTTCCCGGATAAATCACCTTGTAAAAATAATATGTCCTTGGAAATGTGTACTTTTACAGCCAAATGTTCAAACTGGTAATTCAGTCTTTTAGAAATGGAAATCCACGGAAATCCTTGATGTGATGTGTCAAGTATTGGAAATGAAATTGGGTTTTTTAGTGGAAATGAAAGGGTTAAAACTTGAAATCATGGTATTAACAATCATTCTTGTTTGAGCTGTAGCGCTTTGGAACAACGTCAGTGGAAAACTTTGAATTACTTGAGCCTACAAGTTTACTTACTTGTGAAACATGTTTTTTTTCTCATTCGAAGCTTGAAATTTTTTAATCCATTTTGGTCTTAGACTCCATACTCCACACGATTTTGGGTGTAAATAGATTAGACCTTAATCAGGTTGAAACTTGTCATGCATTGCTTTTTAACATCAAACCTGTCTTGAAGTTTGAAATTTTAACTTTAAATCCAATCATGTTTTGTATTGACCATGCGCCTTGACCATGAATTTCTTGGGACCATTCCGAGATTTAATTTTATAGCCTTTGTTCCATCTTGAAAAATGACTCATGGTGGGATGAAATAAAACTTAGAATTACTCTGAAACTAAGTGGTAAATCAAACCATGCCTTGAATCAACCATATAACTTGGCCCATAGCTTTAGGTTAGATCACGTCCGAATAACCATAAGAGTGAGGGCATATCAATCTTTTACCTCCACATAAACTTCAATTCAAAAAATTTCAACCAATTGATGTCCTGAGTTTGAACCATGGGCATAAGCCGCATATTTTTTTGAAATTTATAAATGTTAGTGTGTGGATGTACAGATGAAGGTCCTATACAAGTAGGACAAATTTAGGGTATGACAATTGTCTTTGATTATCTATTTCATCTACTTTCAATTTTGTATACTAATTAAGTATTGTATATATTTCGTCCAAAAACAAATTAGATTGTTGTATTCTGCCACGTAAATATTTCGTTGAAAACTCAACTTGTTGATTGATTGTCTTTGATTATCTATTTCATCTACTTTCAATTTTGTATACTAATTAAGTATTGTATATATTGCCTTTAATTAAGTATTGTATACACATTGTGTATCTGCCGCGTAAATGTTTTTAAACTCTAATCCTTTTTGAAATAAACAAATTTTTTTAATAGATCAATTTGTAAGGAGGTCTATTTAACCCCTCCCTCTTTCTAGACCGTTATATTCTCATATTATCGCCCAACAATTGGAACCATAACTGGTCTTTTGATCAGGTATAACCGTCTCTAAAAGTTGAGAATATAGGTAGCGATGATCCAATGGAGTGTATAATAGAGCTTTAATATTCAAAGGTGAAAAATATTCATATTGGAAGAACAATATGTATGTTCATTAAATGTCAGTAGACAAAATACTTTGGGTGGCTATCATTGATGGACATGTTATTCCTAAAGGTGAAGTCAATGGTGTTTTAACTAAAAAAACTTCCAAAGAATTGGTTAGATGAGAAAATCAAAAAAATACATTATATGATCTGAAGGCGAGGAATATACTTATTTTTGAGTTAAACGTTAAAGTATATTACTATATCTCACATCATAAGAGTTCACAATCAATGTGGAACGCTCTTCAAGTTCTCTATGAGGGCACTAAAGACTTTAAGGATTCTAAAAATAATATGTTGACATAGAATTATGAACTATTCCATGTGAAATCTGATGAAACTGTGGAATCTATACAGACTCATTTTCTCTACTTAATCAACAAGTTAGAAAAGTTGGAAAACTCCCTTTCTAACAAAGATTATGCTAACAAAAGTTTAAGATCTACGTGCAAGAAATGAAAACCAAATGTTATAGCCATTAAAGAATCAAACGATCATAATAATCGAATATCACAAAATTATTCGAAAAGTTGACTGAACATAAAACTGGGCTAAAAACGTTTGTTGCAAGCTAAGTAAACACCAAAAAATAAAGAGAAAGTGAAAGAATAGAAATGAGATATCTCCTTGAAAGTCTTGTCGTCCAAGTCAAGGAAATTAGAATAAGATAGTGATAGTTCTAACAAGACTCTTCTAAATAAGAAGATATACGTTTATTCATCAAGTGCTACAGTAAATATATAAAGAAATATAAGCTCAAACAATCCAATAAGAATTTGATTAACTTTAAGAAGTCCCGTCCACATAAGAGAGAAGATAAGAAAAGGAAGAAAATGTTACATGCTACAAATGTGAAAAGTTAGGTCATTAGTACAACATGTTCGAGTCTCAACAAACACAAAAAAAAAGGATAAAGACTCCTACAAGACAAAGGATAACCGTGCCAAAGGTCGTAGGTCATATATTTCTTGGGAAGAAGAAGATGGGAACTCATCTTCATCTTCCAGTTCTAACTCAGATGATGAGTTTGCAAATCTATGCTTGATAGCGCAAAAAAAAAAGAGTAAATACTTAAAGGTATATGATTTGGATTCTGATGTTAAACCGTCTTACAATCAATTTTCAAAATCATTTAGAGAAATGCATGCAGACGCATTTGACGCATTTAAGAAAAACTCTCATCAAATAAGAATTATTTCAAAACTTAAAAAAAGAGATTTGTGATTTTAATAGTGTCTTGGAGTCCTCAAATAAATCTCATACATCTCTCGTAAATGAGTAGTTTATTGCTTCTGATATTTTAGGTGAAAAGGTGATTAAGATATAATATGCTTCTTGATTGACTTTGAAAATTGAAATTAAAAATCTTAAAGGAAAATTAGTTAAAGTTATTTTTCTATCTACTATTGTTTCTACTTCTTCAAATGAGAAGGGAAATTTTTTTTTAAAGAAAAACTCTCACTTTGCTAGAAGAAATGGAAACATATTTCGTGTAAAGCAATATGTCATTATTTTGGTTATAGATGTCATATTAGGCCTTTTTGCCATGTTAGGAATATCAAAGTTCCTAATGGTATCATGCCTTGGATACTTAAGTGCTCTTTTACTAACCTTATATGATCCACTAGTTAGATACCTAAATTACATGTTTCATTTTCTATAGGATGGTCTTTCCTTCTCAAAAAGGACATGGTTCCTAGATAACAGGTGTTCAAGACACATGATGGGAGATTCTTCGATGTTCATCAAGTTCGATCATAGAGAATGTGGTCACGTCACTTATGGAGACAATAATAAATGTAAAATTCTAGGAGAAAGTGTTGTGGGAAATCTCTACACAATTACCATAGAAGGTGTTTTATTGGTTAAAGGATTTAAAAAAAACGTATGAAGCATTAGTCAATTATGCGACAAGGAGTATTCAATTGTTTTTTATACTTTGAGTTGCTTAATTTTACATAAGGTTAGTAAAAGTCTTATGTTTAAAGGTTCTAGAGATGATAACATCTATTTGATAAACACAAATGATGTGTCAATGTATGGTATTAAATGTTTGGTCAATAAGAATGAAGATTCTTGGTTATGGCATAGATGTTTAGAACACCTACACTTTGACTTGATAAATAAGACAATATACAAAAATCTACTAGAGGGTCTACCTAATATAAAATTTTATGACGATAAGCTTTGTGATGCTCGCCAAATGAGAAAACAAATGAGAGTTTTTTTAAACCGAAAAATATTATTTCAACTTCAAGACCTCTCGACCTTCTCTATCTATATTTATTTGGTCTTTAGAGGACTAAGAGTTTAGGCGGTAACATTTACGGTTTTGTTATAATATATATATTCTAGATTTACTTGGACGCACTTCTTAATTCATAAGGAAAAAACATTTTGAGCTTTTGTTAAGTAAAATCTTTATAATTTGAAAATTATCACTCTCCGTAGTGACCATGGTGGTGAGTTTGTAAACCATCATTTTGAAAAAATTTATAACGAAAAGGGAATAACTCATGACTATTCATGTCCACCTACTCCAGAACAAAATGATTTTGTTGAGTGTAATACCCCAAATTTTATCCTAAGATTAGTCGTTTCATCTTGCGTCCCATTTCATTTTGCATTGCGTTTAACTAACCACTAACGGGTTGTGCAGTTGGCTGATTTTTGCAGGAAAATATCACGTGGTGTCCTCTTTAGTTCATGAAGGATAAAATGTTCATTTTGTTGGCAGCCAGGGTCAATTTATGAATATGAGTTGTCGTTGGGGAATTTGAGCTGTTTAAGTCCGTTGGGGAGAACTGAGGCTAAGGTCGTTAATTGGAAGAGTTTGGTCGGGGGGTTTGCTTCGATTGGTTTAAATCGGGAATTTAATTTGTTTGGAAGAGAGCGGTCATCGAACGGATTGAATTTTATTCTGATAGGGTTGTTCACTTGAATTGCCGAAGGATTAGTCGAAAATTGTGTCAGAGACGAGATTAATCGGATAATTTGGGGCAAATTTTGAATTGATATAAAAATAAATGGGTATTAGTGGTTGCATCTCACTTTTAATAACGAAAAATATTTCATTTCATGTTTTTATTTGTCATAAATCATGTTAACTTCATTTCTCAATTTTATTATCATTTCATTTAAAACAATTCATTTCATCTCATTTTTATTTTTATTTTTATTTTTTCATTTCAATTTATTTTTAAAATAAAATCATTTTTTATTGTATTTCATTTTTAATATTGTCACCACTTCATAATATTGTTTTCATTTTTATTTTTTTAAATAATTTTATTTTAATTTTTAAATTAATCTTATTTCATTTTTCTAATTTATTTGTTTATTTATTTGTTTTCATTTCATTTTAAAAAGACAATAATAAAAAAACATGCATCATGAATAATAATTTTCCATTTCATTTAACCAAAACCAATTTACGTTTTCATTAAAAAGAACAAATAATTTTAAATTACATTTTTCTTAAAAAAAAACTCCTAAATGCATAATTTCCTAAGTCTTTCCGATTATCCGATTTCTTCAACTTTTCTTCGAGTTTCTGACTTTCCGAACATGCAAAAGCAGCAAAGAAAATTTAATCGGTTAGTTTTGACAACCTCAGAGTAATATCATCATCGGGTGTCGGGAGGGTAATGGATTCCTCCGAAATCGGCTCCCTATCCAATTCTCGGCCAATGGCCAAATTTGGTAATTCCTGTTCTTAAGGCAATGAGAGAGAGAGATAAAAAGATGTCCAGAAAAGTGCTTATTTGAAAAAGCTGGTTTGGAAAGAAGAACTTATTTAAAAAGTGATTTTCTAGAAAAAACGGTTTTGCCCAAACAGGATCATAACACGTTTTTCCGGAAATCACCAAGTTCCAACGGATCCGTCAACAAACGGTTTCCAGAAATTCAAGCGAACAACAACAAGCCCAGTCAAACGAAAATCAACGAATCATATATCAAACAAATCAACGTAAGAACAGCCACCAGATTCGTACAACAAAACCACAAAATAATCCAACAAAATCTCCGGAAAAGTTTCCTTCAAGAATGCCTCAAACTGTAACGGTTCAAAAAGCCCACAATCAAAAGGATTAAACCATATAAATCATCAAGAGTTCATAAAGAGAACCCTAAGAACCGAGAGGAAGAACAAGCGGCAGCGGATCCAAAACGAAACGGGACATGCGGTTCAGAAAGCTTGGTGCTTTCATCATCACCGTTAAGGAAAGAAGAAGACGAAACCGCTCAGAGGCTCAGATTTCCAACGGAATCATCATCGCCGGGAAAAGGGGTCGAAATCTCACCGTTAGTTCCATCAAAACGAGAAAAGACGAGTCTTTCGCGGTGATCGTGAGTTCATCACTACCATCGGGCAACCGACCGCCGGCCTCAGAGATCTCATCACCGGTCAGAAACCGTCGCTTCCATCATCAACGCGAAACATCATCGTTAACCCTCGGAGGCCTTCGCCCATCATCGGCTCTTCGTCGTGAATCAACTGCGGTAAGGGTTCACCATTTTTTTTGGTTTTTCTGTTTTTTATGGTTTTTTTCAGGTAAGGCTGATCAAGAAGAAAAAGAGGCGTATGGTCGAAAGAAGAAGAAGGAGAATGTATAAGAAGCAACATGCAAACGAACAAGGAACCGGAAAGCTCCGAAATGGCCTCCCGTGGAAGACGAAGCCGGCGGTGCATAATGAAGAGGAAGAGAGGGTTGAAAAACCCTAAATGTGTTCAGTAGAGAAAACCCCCATCCCTTTTAATTCGGTTCTTTTTTTGATTTACAATTATTATTATCATTTTAGTTATTTAGGATTTAAGTAATTACTGTAACTTCTTTGTAAACTAATTAATTCTTTTTTTAATAAATCTAAAATAAAAAAACTAACTAAAAATATTTTAGAATTAAAATATTTTTTCATATCAAAATTAAGAATTTCTTTTTAAAACCTTTTCAACATTAAAATTAAATCATTTTTTATTAGTTACCACAAAATTTAAAATCAATTTTTTTTAACCAAAAAATCATAAAATTAAACAATTTTCTTTAATTTAAATTTAAGCAAATTTTTCTTAAGAAAAGATAAAAAGTAAGATAATTTCTCCCTTTAAATTCAAAATTAACCATTTTTTAAATAAAAATTCAAAAACAAAATTCTTGACTTAGCCGTTTTAATTTCTGTATAACCCTCATCATCTTGTTCGTTTTCGCTAATCAATATTTCATTTGTTCATATTGCCCATTTTCAATTGTAATCGTGCGAGGCTATCATCGCAGTAATTTATCTTTGGCATTTTTGGGATTTGTAATTTACGCGAGTGATCGTCGCGATGCTTTTTACAGTTTTCTTTATTTCCCGTACTTTAATTCTGCCGTATGATAATATTTGTTCATTTGCATGTTTTGCTGTAAATTTCCTTCCGAAGGATTAGGTCTAAACCGATTGACCGCCGAGTCAATAGCCTTTCCTTTGACCGTTTCCAAACCCTAATAGCCTAGGCGTCCCGCCGTGGACGAAAACACCCTTTACCCTAACATTAGGTCAAAAAGAGTCGTCGTACTCTGTTTTAGGGTTTCCCGCCGTGGAATCCCTAATTTAACCCTAATTTCAATTCAATATTTCAACGTAGAAATAGGAGTTTCAATACTCCACGTAAGCTTATCCTTAAGATACGTTTACTCCCCATGAAACCTTGACCACAGTCAAGATGTTTCTAACCTCCCTTTCGAGGGGAACTACGATTACTCTGATTCCATTCCCTACCCCGGATACGTAGGCACAAGATGCGAATCTTGCCGAGTAAACTTAGGACTAACCCTTAGGTCTCTTTTAAGTCACTGTATCCCTTAGCTCAATATATATCTCAAGCAAATAATAAAGCAAAAAATAGCAAAAATAAACAAAAGGTTCCTGTAGAGTACTACAGAAGTTTAGGGTGCTAGTACCTTCCCTAAGCTTAACCAACCCCTTACCTAGGTCTCTCTCAGCATTGTGTTTATGATGCAAAAATAGGTTTTTTTCCTCTCTTTTGACATTTTCCTTCAGATAAATCAAGGAGCGGTTGTGAATTAAGAATTGTGATTCAAACTAATTAATAGTTTGATATCCTATTTCCACCGCAACAGAAAATGGCGACTTCACTGGGGATTGCTATCGTTTAAGGGTTACCCCTATTTTGTTTATTGTATGCCATTTTAGTACTTATATGTATATAATTATTGTACCTTGTGGGGATATCTGTTGTTGTGAGATAAGTCCTACACCTGAACTTGAGTGACCTTATTATAGGAATGTGAGATATTCGACGAGGCTTGCCGGGAGTGAGTTCCGACCAAGTTGACCCGAGAATCACCGCTTAGTTGAGACCCTTTCGAAAATGGCTCGGTCGAACGAGTTATTTGTGAAAACTTTTACTATTTTCGATTGGAGTCTGTGATATTGGGGACCGTAGTACCTTAACACCACCTTGGCCTTATATAGGACGTAGTGTAGGGACTATGTGGGAGTAGTCCTACAATAGTTGCTACGCGATGCTACACTCAAAAGAGGTTCTCTTGAGAATATTATCGACCCCCGAGTCAGTCGGAAAGTTGATAATATCCGAAGGATGGACTGATGACTTTGGGCACCTCTTTAGAACCTTGTTTTGCAGGTACAACTAACCTTAGTACATACCCTATGGGGATGGGTAGACCCTAACTCCTTGCACACACCTTTAACCTAGGAATTTGTATATGTGCATCGCATCCATAAAGCATCACATTACATTACATTTCATGGAATTCAAACATTATTTATGGATATTGCAGGATACTATGGATTACAACAGAAGAAAAACTTTGAAATATACTTTTAAAAGTCCTAAGCTAGATGACCTAAGGAAGCTAGGATATTTAATATAAGATCGAGAAGGATTATGTAACCGGTATGGAAGGTTGTTACCTCTGTTGGAGTTTAAAGTGAACGAAGGACTTCTTTCGGTTTTGCTACAGTTCTACGATCCTGACTACCATTGCTTCACATTTCCCAACTATCAGTTATTACCTACTTTGGAAGAATATTCTCAGCTTGTAGGGTTGTCTATGGTGGATAAGACTCTTTTCCCCTTCTTGGAGAAGGACCCTAAAGAACAGGATATTGCTAAAGCCACATGTTTGAAGGTATCTGACATTAAGGAGAATATGACTCATAAGGGTGAAATTTTTGGGTTACCTACAAAGTTCCTAATGGAGAAAGCCCAATATTATGCCGATCATTTGAGCATGCCTACCTTTGAGACGATCCTTGCCTTGCATATCTATGGAGTGTTGCTTTTCCCTAGTTTTGAAGGATTTGTGGACCTTAATGCCATCAAGATCTTCATGCGAAGGAATCCAGTACCAACCTTATTGGGTAACACTTATCGTTCAGTCCATCTCCGAAACCTTAGTGGTGGAGGGATGATTACCTGTTGTGTGTCGTTACTGTACAAGTGGTTTATTTTGCACTTGCCTAAGTCCGGTCCTTTTTGGAGTCCCACCTAAGGACGTTGGTCACAAAGGGTTATGGCCTTGACTCACTCCGATATTGATTGGTATAGTCGTACGTACGATGGAATATTACTTATTGATGGTTGTGGAGACTTCGCTAACACGCCTTTATCGGTTTTAATGGAGGAATTAGCTACAATCCAGTCCTAACTCGCCGACAGTTAGGGTATCCCTTGAAAGAACCGCCTAAAAGTATCTACGTAGAGAATATCTTCTTCGAAGACAACAAAGAGCTTCAAGATCAAATTGTATCTTCCTCGCGTCACTTGCATAGGAAAGGTCGAGAAAGTCTGGAATGGCCTAATTTTGTGTCCATGGAACCATATCTCTAGTGGGTTCGAGAAAGAGCTATCAAGTTGAAGATTCCTTATCCTCGCCAGGATCCTTTACCTCCAAGGGAGGAACCTGTTCAATATTTCATGTACGACGCTGAAATCTTGAAGAAAGCTCAACATGAAGCAGAAACATGGAAGAACAAATACCATGTGACGGTCAGCGAGTACGAGGAACTTCAAAAATAGCTTCGGTTGAAGAATGAAGAGGTACTCTCCTGCAAGAAGAGAAGAATCTACGAGGATTTATTTGCCTCTAAATGTCTGCCTACTCCTTGAAGTTGTGGACATTGCTTCCTTAGGGCATTATTAGTTTTTATTTAGCTGTTTTCATCAAGACTGTTCTTTTAAGAATATTATTTGTAATCCATTTTTCAATTAATGAATAAAAATTTCTTTGGTATTCTGCAATATTCGTAAATATTTGAATTCCATGAGATCATTTCATTTGCATTCTACATTTTAGCATCATATTTTTGCATTGCATGTGTCTCCCGGTTTCTCATACTTGGTTCTCTCACCTTCCAGTTTCGTCACCCTGGGTCCTCCGCATCAGTAAAAAACTAGAGCCCAAGCTCGGAAAAGGATGGAAGAACAAAATCAAGAGATTGACCGTGTCAGCCATGAACTCGAAGATCTTCGAGGAAGTGTGGGGCAGATTATGGAGATGCTACAAGCTCTTAATGCAAAGATGGATTCTCACCCCACTGTTGTTTCTGAGATCACCCATACGGTTGTGGATCCTCAACCAACTGTTACTGTTGAGAACATACCTCCTCATGGTCTTCAATCCAGTTTGGTGCATCCTACCATCGCTCAACCAGTTCGACGAGTTACTCCTCCGAAGTGCAAAACTCTGAGCTTTGACCACCATAAAAGAGCTACACGTCCGAGGAATCGCTTGATGGCCGCTCTTCAACATCAGCAGAGTTATGTTCAAGGTTATCCGGTTCAGTATGCTCCACAACCCTATGTGGCTACTATTGCACCTTATTTCAGTCCACAATTTCCTACCTATCAGCCTGTGCAACCGGCTCCAGGCTATCAACATCTGGTTTATCAATAATCTCTCGGTTATCAGCTTGCACAAACTCCTGTCAAGTGTCAACGAGCGCCCAACGCTCCTATCAAGCAACAACCTAAGAAGCAAACACCTCGTCAGAGTGGTCCGAGGAGACAATACAAACCTTGTCCCCCGATTCCGATGACTTTCACCGAGTTGTATCCTTTATTAGTGCAACGAGGTCTAATTATTACCCAAGCTTTGGGTCCGCCTCCCAATCCTTTGCCTGCCAACTATAACACCGCCGCTCATTGTTTATTTCATGAGGGTGCGCCTGGTCATGATTTGGAAGGTTTCCTTGCGCTCAATAACATTGTCAGAAATTTGTTGGAACAGAAGATATTGTCTTTCGGTGATCCTCAACCGGAGATCAAGACGCCTCTCTTGGTTTTCAACATGCCTCAGCCAGTTACTTCTCCTGTGAATCTGCTGAAGCCGGTAGTTATTCGGAAGCCTAGGTCGTGTCATTTCAGCATTCCTCCAGATAACATGACCACGATCGACAAAGAATCTGGGAAATTTATTATGAATGAAGATTTGCAGACTGGTAATGAAGTCGTGACAGATCTAGCTGGGGCAAGCAAGACGAGTCGTTCCAGTGAGGCGCCAGAAGAAACCGCTGCTACGGTGCCATCCTTAGATACAAAGACATCATAAACATTTAGAAGGACTTTTCATGCAGTTCATTTGTTTATTTATATGTATTTTTCTTTGATTAAGCATAATTGGCATGTAAGAACTTGGTTATTTTGAATAATTAATGCAATACATATTTGTCTTGAATGAATCCATTTGTTTCACTCATTAAAAATATTTTTCATAAACCTATAATGCCAACTTTACCCGATCTCTTGCTTTGATAAAGAATTGGGAGGAGGATGGTGAACCAAAAACGTCAAATTTCTTGTCGTATGCTTTCGATTAAAACCTGCTGATGATGTAAGGCATTGTTTCAAATCCCAAACAATGGAGATATAAGGATGATAACCCCTCGCTAACCCCTTCGAGCCTTGAAGTAGGAGTTTTCGTTGCCAAACATTAAAAAACCCTTTACTTTAACCTGGGGCAGGGTAGTTATTCAGTTAAATTGATTGAGCGCTCAGACCCTCAAAAAGGAGGAGCAAACCTTCGAGAATTTATCCCTAACATCTTAGGCAGTTAGAGGCCAATGACTATCCCTCTAATACTAAAAGAATGGGGCAGCCGCGAGTCTTTCAAAAGAGTCACATGACTTAGTCAACAAAAATATAAAAAAAATATAGCCCGCTAAGTCGAAACCTATGAATGAGACTTAGGCAGAACTGGGGCATCCCGCTGGACTCCAAAGTCAAATCCAAAAGACGTCGTCCAGGCAAAAGTTAGGGAATAAAATGTCAAACCAAAAAACAAGGGATTACAATAAAGGATCCCTAATAAAGAACACATTCGTGTGATCAACCAAAAAAGACAATAGGTGAGTGATTGCCATGTCCAAAGCCTCAATAAGTTCTCGACCATGTCAAATCCGATTGAGATATGAGTGCTCATATCCAGTTAACTGAATATAGGATTAGAGAACATCACGAAGAGGGGTGGGTGCAAATAAATTTGAGCCTTTATCTTTTGTTTCTTAAACCATGAACCAAGCCACGATACAACCTTTCAAAGACCTAATTGAAGTAGGACTTCGTTGAAAGCATACTCGACAAGATAACGTTTCCTGACTCCTATGAGCTATGCTCAATGTTGGCATTACAAATCAAATCCATATCCTGACTATGTGATTTCAGTCACGAGTTGTAGCGATATCCTTTTTCAAAATTCAAAACAAAAGTTTCAAGACAAATATTTTTGCATTGATAGTTTCAGGATAGCATTTCACGCGTGTCGATTTTGCCTAACATCTTAGAAATTTACACATAAACATTGATAATGGAACTCGAAGATCCTACTAAACAGGGGCATGCGGTTTCCAATTCACTTATTGATGCAAGCCTGGCATACTTAAGAGTTGTTCTTGTAGACTCAGTCGTAACACGGTTGATCCATGCCAGTTACGTCAAGATCTGACAAATGTCTCCAAGAGTTTGAAAACAGTGGGGCACTTAGACTTCACGTTCTCTGTAAAATCCTTTCGAGACGACTTTCTCACAACGTAGGTACTCTGGGGCATGATATTTTTCAAAATGGCGGCTGCTACAAAGTCCATTGAGATCAAAATCAGTTTTACGACATTCTTCATGCACCCGATGGATTTTACTCCCGGCGGACTTCATTCCCCAGTAAATCTCATTGTTGCAGAATCTACGTCTAATCATTGCCTCAACACAGTCCCCAGAGAGACTTTAAGCTGACACAGTCCCCAGAGAGACTTTAAGTTGAAACAGCCCCCAACGAGACTATAAGCTGACAACCCTTTGGACCGAGCCGGTAATTTCCAAGACAACAGAGAGTTTACTAGCATCTTCCCAGTGATAGTCCCCAGCGAGACTTTAAGTTGACCATACTTTTGGGATCCATCCGATAAATCCCTAGTGACTCTCAAGACTGCAGAGATATCCCTGATATCCTCCACGTGATATATGTTCTAGAAGACCCATTCTCGGTGGAATTATCTGTTCCTCGGTGAAGTTGCCTTACCATTCCTCAAGAATATTTCCCAGGAGATTGTCATATTCTCCCCAAGAAGTCAGGATGCTTGCCCCAGGAACGTCTGGTGAATTCTCCCTAGCAAGTTTGACGAACTCTCCTCAGGGAAGGTTGACATCTTTTATCCCTAGTTGGGTGTACCCTTTCCCTAGGAAGCCGATGTACTACTCCCAGGAAGGCTACACTATCTCCATGAAGCTGCCTAGCTCCACACCTTCCCCATACAGCGGGTATTTATTTTATCCCCGGAAGTCTTTGATCCTAAGAGTTCTTTGGCTGATTATGGTTCATGATGGAAATCCCCCACAGGAAGTCCTGACATCGTATCCCCATGCAGAGGTCAAGGATCCCCAGTTGAAGTCATGGTATCGTACTCTCCAGTGAAGTCATATCATATCCCCATATGGAAGTCATGATACTTTCTCCCCAGGGAAGTTGTAACTTTGAAGCAAGATTGGTCCTACCATCAACTCTTCCTATCCCCGATAGATGTACTGTTGCAGAGGTCGTCAGGGTATTCCTGTCGAGATGTTTATTTCATCTCATGTCTCATCTCTCATCTGTTTTGTCAGCATATGCATGAGCCTAAGCATTGCATACTCATTGCATGACATTTTCATGCACATTAACATACACATTAGTATACACTTTGGCATGCGCATTAGCATCTACATTGTTTTGCTATCCGTGTCATCCTTTATCGTTACCGACGAGTAATTGGGTTTGTCCGCTCTCTCCAAGTAGATCGTCAGCCCTAAGTATAAAATACTTGTTTGTTTCAAGTTTCCCCATAGAGTTCAACCCTCGCGGATGATGGTTATTTCCACGCTAGGATAAGGTAGTCCCCATTCGAGTTCGTTTCCTCAATGGAGTCTTGTCTGTCAGTTCTTTCTAGCCCAATTCTAGATCGAACTTTGGGCCCGTCTGTCGTCGAACCTACCTGGACGTGCATTTATTTTGCACTATATCTCAAGAAAGCCTTTACAATCCTTTGCAGATATGCGACAGTTCTCGCCTGAGAAGCTTATCACTACAATTGACATTACAGTACATCTTACAACAACCGGTATGCGACTGTTCTCACCAGAGAAGCCTATCGTCATTATCACATTACAACTTTCATTACAATTTTTCATTACACTCCACAATTGATCTTCTCATACAAGGAGTTCATTACTTCATTACAACTTTCATTACAATTTTTCATTACACTCTACAATTGATCTTCTTGTACAAGGAGCTCATTATTTCATTACAACCTTCATTACAATTTACATTACAACTTTCATTACAGCCTTCATTACAATCTTCATTATAATTTACATTACTCGTTACCACCTCTACAAGCAGTCCTCACCCGAGAAGATTATCATTGCCACTCTTATCGATAAGTGGTATTTCTCGCCTGAGGAGATTATCCTATCTTCTTTATAACTTGCAGCAAATGACCATCTCCATCAAGCAGCTTGGTTTCCATTTTCCTTTTCATCTTGAAGTGCGAGGAGGGTTGAACTGAATCATATTCAGGATAGCACGATCTTGAATTATGAAGAAGTTCATTTTATCCTTTAGTAAAAGAAGGAGTAGAATCATATTCGGGAGAGCACAGATCTCGAAGTATGAAGAAGTTCATTTTATCCTTTAGTAAAAGAAGGAGCTGAATCGTATTCAAGAGAGCACAAAATCTTGAAGTATGAGGAAGTTCATTTTATTCGATGAGCAACAGTCCCTCCAGTGGAGCTTATCAATCAATATTTCATCAATTATCCACAGATAAGCAGCAGTCTCTTTATTTGAGAGTTTATCCAGTTTGGCATATAAGTCCCTTTCGACGATAAGTGGCAGTTCTCGCTCGAGAAAGCTTATCAGGGCGTTTCGCATTTAAGACCATTTATTTTGGCATACAGCCGATTTTACCTTGTATATTTTCTACGGATTCCTGAAAATTTCGTTTGATCCTGTCACGAGGGAGAATTTCCAGAAGCTCGGATGTTATTCTTTGCTCAATACTCCAGCATCTTGTTAAATCGATCCTACAGTCGTGCAGATCCAATTTTACTTTTTATCATAGAGTATCAGCCGGTCACGCCTGAACCTGTTGAATAATTACTCCTAGATTTTCCCCGGTGGAGGCCATCTCATCGGTGCCATCTCCATTGTGGATCTCGTTCTCACCATTCCTTTTCTAAAAGTGGCAATTGGTCGTGTTAGCACCAGTCGACTATCACTTTAGAATTTCCCGTGTCGTGTTGTTTCCCAGTGCGTCATATTCCCCAGTGTGGTTCGTTCGTCGCATTTGTCCCCTGTGTCGTCGTGTCGTCTGCATCTTTGCATTTATCATTCCATCATACAAATCATACTATAGTCATGGCATTGTTAGCATTATCTCTTGTTTCGTTTCGTCCATAGCATTGCATATCACTGCATCTAAGGGTAAAATTTTTGATTATCTATTTAAATCCCTCCACCATGATTTCTCGAGCCTACGTCGCTCAAATCATCCGGTGAAGCAATTTAAATAGGGGCAACTGTAATACCCCAAATTTTTCCCTATGATTAGTCGTTTCATCTTGCATCCCATTTCATTTTACATTGCGTTTAACTAACCACTAACGGGTTGTGCAGTTGACTGATTTTTGCAGGAAAATATCATGTGGTGTCCTCTTTAGTTCATGAAGGATAAAATGGTCATTTTGTTGGCAGCCAGGGTCAATTTATGAATATGAGTTGTCGTTGGGGAATTTGAGCCGTTTAAGTCTGTTGGGGAGAACTGAGACTAAGGTCGTTAATTGGAAGAGTTTGGTCGGAGGGTTTGCTTCGATTGGTTTAAATCGGGAATTTAATTTGTTTGGAAGAGCGCGGTCATCGGACGGATTGAATTTTATTCTGATAGGGTTGTTCACTTGAATTGCCGGAGGATTAGTCGAAAATTGTGTCGGAGACGAGATTAATTGGATAATTTGGGGCGAATTTTGAATTGATATAAAAATAAATGGGTATTAGTGGTTGCATCTCACTTTTAATAACGAAAAATATTTCATTTCATGTTTTTATTTGTCATAAATCATGTTAACTTCATTTCTCAATTTTATTTTCATTTCATTTAAAACAATTCATTTCATCTCATTTTTATTTTTTTCATTTCATTTTATTTTTAAAATAAAATCATTTTTTTATTGTATTTCATTTTTAATATTGTCACCATTTCATAATGTTGTTTTCATTTTTATTTTTTTAAATAAGTTTATTTTAATTTTTAAATTAATCTTATTTCATTTTTCTAATTTATTTATTTATTTATTTGTTTTCATTTCATTTTAAAAAGACAATAATAAAAAAACATGCATCATGAATAATAATTTTCCATTTTATTTAACCAAAATCAATTTACATTTTCATTAAAAAGAATAAATAATTTTAAATTACATTTTTCGTAAAAAAATTCCTAAATGCATAATTTCCTAAGTCTTTCCGATTATCCGATTTCTTCAACTTTTTTTCGGGTTTCTGACTTTCCGAACCTGCAAAAGCAGCAAAGAAAATTTAATCGGTTAGTTTTGACACCCTCAGAGTAATATCATCATCGGGTGTCGGGAGGGTAACGGATTCCTCCGAAACCGACTCCCGATCCAATTCTCGACCAATGGCCAAAGTCGATAATTCTTGTTCTTAAGGCAATGAGAGAGAGATAAAAATATGTTCGGAAAAGTGCTTATTTGAAAAAGCTGGTTTGGAAAGAAGAATTTATTTAAAAACTGATTTTCCAGAAAAAACGGTTTTGCCCAAACAGGACCTTAACACGTTTTTCCGGAAATCACCAAGCTCCAACGGATCCGTCAACAAACGGTTTCCAGAAATTCAAGCGAACAACAACAAGCCCAGTCAAACGAAAATCAACGAGCCATATATCAAACAAATCAACGCAAGAACAGCCACCAGATTCGTACAACAAAACCACAAAATAATCCAACAAAATCTCCGGAAAAGTTTCCTTCAAGAACGCCTCAAACTGTAATGGTTCAAAAAGCCCACAGTCAAAAGGATCAAACCATATAAATCATCAAGAGTTCATAAAGAGAACCCTAAGAACCGAGAGGAAGAACAAGTGACGGCGGATCCAAAACAAAACGGGACAAGCAGTTCAGAAAGCTTGGAGCTTTCATCATCACCGTTAAGGAAAGAAGAAGACGAAACCGGTCAAAGGCTTAGATTTCCAACGAAATCATCATTGCCGGGAAAAGGGGCCGAAATCTCACTGTTAGTTCCCTCAAAACAAGAAAAGACGAGTCTTTCGCAGTGGCCGTGAGTTCATCACTACCAATGGGCAACCGACTGCCGGCCTCAGAGATCTCATCACCGGCCGGAAATCGTCGCTTCCATCATCGGCGCGAAACATCATCGTTAAGCCTCAGAGGCCTTCGCCCATCATCGGCTCTTCGCCGTGAATCAACCGCGGTAAGGGTTCACCATTTTTTTTGTTTTTCTCTTTTTTATGGTTTTTTTCAAGTAAGGTTGATCAAGAATAAAAAGAGGCGTATGGTCGAAAGAAGAAGAAGGAGAATGTATAAGAAGCAACATGCAAACGAACAAGGAACCGGAAAGCTCCGAAATGGCCTCCCATGGAAGACGAAGCCGGCGGCGCATAATGAAGAGGAAGAGAGGGTTGCAAAACCCTAAATGTGTTCAGCAGAGAAAACCCCCTCCCTTTTAATTCGGTTCTTTTTTTGATTTTATATTATTATTATCATTTTAGTAATTTAGGATTTAAGTAATTCCTGTAACTTCTTTGTAAACTAATTAATTCTTTTTTCAATAAATCTAAAATAAAGAAAAACTAACTAAAAATATTTTAGAATTAAAACTTTTTTTCATATTAAAATTAAGAATTTCTTTTTAAAACCTTTTCAACATTAAAATTAAATCATTTTTTATTAGTTACCACAAAATTTAAAATCAAATTTTTTTAATCAAAAAATCTTTAAATTAAACAATTTTCTTTAATTTAAATTTAAGCAAATTTTTCTTAAGAAACGATAAAAAGTAAGATAATTTCTCCCTTTAAATGCAAAATTAACCATTTTTTAAATAAAAATTCAAAAACAAAATTTTTGACTTAGTCGTTTCAATTTCTGTATAACCCTCGTCATCTTGTTCGTTTTCGCTAATCAATATTTCATTTGTTCATATTGCCCATTTTCAATTGTAATCGTGCGAGGCTATCATCGCAGTTATTTATCTTTGCCATTTTTGGGATTTGTAATTTACGCGAGTGATCGTCGCGATGCTTTTTACAGTTTTCTTTATTTCCCGTACTTTAATTTTGTCGTATGATAATATTTGTTCGTTTGCATGTTTTGCCGTAAATTTTCTTCTGAAGGATTAGGTCTAAACTGTTTGACCGTCGAGTCAATAGCCTTTCCTTTGACCGTTTTCAAACCCTAATAGCCTAGGCGTCCCGTCGTGGACGAAAACGCCCTTTACCCTAGCATTAGGTCAAAAAGAGTCGTCGTACTCTATTTTAGGGTTTCCCACCGTGGAATCCCTAATTTAACCCTAATTTCAATTCAATATTTTAACGTAGAAATAGGAGTTTCAAGACTCCACGTAAGCTTATCCTTAAGATATGTTTACTCCCCATGAAACCTTGACCACATTCAAGATGTTTCTAACCTCCCTTTCGAGTGGAACTACGATTACTCTGATTCAATTCCCTACCCCGGATACGTAGGCACAAGATGTGAATCTTGCCGAGTAAACATAGGACTAACCCTTAGGTCTCTTTTAAGTCACTCTATCCCTTAGCTCAATATATATCTCAAGCAAATAATAAAGCAAAAAATAGCAAAAATAAACAAAAGGTTCCTGTGGAGTACTGCAGAAGTTTAGGGTGCTAGTATCTTCCCTAAGCTTAACCAACCCCTTACCTAGGTCTCTCCCCGCATTGTGTTTACGATGCAAAAATAGGTTTTCCCTCTTTTGACCTTTTTCTTCGGATAAATCAAAGAGCGCTTGTGAATTAAGAATTGTGATTCAAACTAATTAATAGTTTGATATCCTATTTCCACCGCAACATTAAGTACAAAAACTTTGTTTTAGAAGAATTGGTCCCAATAATGACAAGTGAATTGAGTTTTCCTATGTACTTTGGACGGACATGATTAATACTGCATGCCACGTCTTAAATAGGATGGTCATCTGACTTATCCTAGAGAAGATACCCTATGAGCTACTTAAATGTATGAAACCTAATATTTTCTACTTAGGCGTTTTGGGATGCAAATGTTTTATTTTAAATAATGAAAAGGACAATCTTAGTAAATTTGATGTAAAGTCTATTGAAGAAATTTTGTTAGGGTATTCATCATCGAGTAAGGCGTATAAAGTTTACAACAACAAAACATCTATTGTTGAAGAGTCGATTCATTTGCCTTTTGATGAAACCATACTCCAAAAGTCAGGGAAAGATAATATTATGATTTTAATGTTTCGGGTTTAATAACAGAACAATTGATCAAAGACGACACGACACTCTCAAAATGGATCCTCCAAGAATAAAGGGCATTAACGAAAATAAAAAGAAAAATGAACAATAGGAAGAAAAACGAGAGACCTCAACTTAACTACATCTAAATTGTATTGTTGCAAAAGATAATCCATTAGATCAGATATTTGCCGACATCAAGAAGGGGAAAATAAACCGTAGAAAGAAAAACAAGAGACCTCAACTTAACTACCTCTAAATTGTATTGTTGCAAAAAATAATCCATTAGATCAGATATTTGTCGACATCATGAAGGGCGCTTGTACTAGATCTCATATAAACAATTTTTTGTAAGTATTCTACTTTTATTTTCCAAATTAAATCTAAAACTACATATGATGCTTTACTTGATGAAGGATGCATTCAGAAATTGGATTTTGAATTTTCCCTTTATTATCAAATATACAAGGAAATGTGTCAAATATATTGTCTCAGGGGTATATCCCAAGATTAGAATCCGGATTTCCCCATTTGTCATCACTCATACACATGAAATGAGCCAATGTGCTCCATGGGTGTATATAATATAGCTTCAAATTGTTGTATTTTAGGTGCGATTGGATTTCAATATACGGACGATGCGAAATAGTAGTTCCAGATTTTCGTAGAGTTTGAGAGTAGTGTATGAGGTGTAGTGAACAAGTCCCTGAAAATAAACGTACATGGCCCTGACAATTGGAAATCCCATTCCTAAGTTCTCTGATGTTGGTGCTCCAGCTTCAGAGTCTGTATAGAATGTCTTCAACAGCCATTTCAAGCTAATAAGAAAACTTGTGAAGAAGGATATGAGCAGAGAACGTGTTCTCCTAGAGGTCGTAGGCTGTGCTATAGATCAATTTCCTACCTTCTGTGAGGTGTAAGCATCAGCTTCAGGACAGCATTTATATAAGAGGGAGTCATCAATCTCAGTTGAACAAGTTGTTTGGCGTGGAAAAGAAGATGAAGGATATGGCTTATGACAATAAAGAGATGAAACTCAAAAAGTCTTTTAGTGATACCACGAGTAGAAGCCTAGAGAATATACTGACAAAAGGAGAAGAAGTTTGAAGATCTATGTTGAGAGATTGAATAAGAATGCCAAATCATAATTTTATATGACATTGCATCACTAATGAAAGGAAGGCTCTTAATATTTTCTTGAAAAAAATCACCAATTCATTATATACAACTTAACTATTTTCTTTCAAGTTTACATTTTATGCCTTCTACCATGCTAATTTACACAAGCTCCTTACTTCTTTTGTCTTGGTTTGAGCTTATCAACAAGCAAATCAATTGGTAGCGACCCGGGTTGAGCAGATGTAACCACTATATCATTAAGCTCATTGTCTTCGTCATCGTTGTAGTAATCATAATCATCTTCATCATCATTGCTGTCATCATAATCATCAACATCATCTAGGCCTTCTTCATTTGAATAGTTGTCATCTGCACCATCTTGAGGGTATCCAATTGAACCTTCAAAAGCATCTTCACTTGAAGAAATAAATGCTGGATGGGAGTGCTCTGTGGCATGTGAAACACCCTCAAATTCTTCTACCTTCTCCAAGAGAGCATCCGGTCCAAGATTAAATTCTTCTAGCAACAAAGCTTTGTTTGACTCAATTGCACTCTTCCACAGAGATAACATTTTTGGGCTTGAGTTGACCATGTTGCCCATATGCTTAGATTGATTGTCATTAACCATGCCTGATTAACATTGTGAAATCATAAAGATGATGTTCCTTCTGGACAAGCCTTTCAAAACAGAATGGTGCAAACAACATTTTACTGTAACACATACCTGTATTGTCCGAATTCCTTGTAATGTCAGCTTTAGCAGGAGTAAAAACTGGAACTTTTGGGTACATTGATTTCCAGTTTTTGCCCCTCCAAATCAATACTTGTTCATCATCAAAAGACAATAGCACACAAGGAACCAAATCCTGCCAAAGCAAGGAGATCAAATTGCATGCAGCATAATGCTCCTAAATAATGATTGCAACAATAGTTTAAGAAAACATACAGGATGCATAATACAATACACCGCACATGACCTGTATTATTATGTTCTAGGAAAGACTTATCATACACATTTCAATTACAAAGTCCAAAGCATATTTTGATGCAGTAATAAATTGTAACAAGTCCCTCATCCCAAGAGCTGAAATAGAAAAAAGACTGACAACAAAAGTGTGCAGTGTCTCAAGTAGATAAAAGATTAACTATTTAGTAAAATAATCATTTATTGGTAAGGATGCCTTGGAACTTATATATAGACCAAATGATCACTCTTAGCTTAGCCAGAAAGATAAAAATGTGAAAAATCAAACTGATGAATCCTCAATCATATACCTCATGTGAACTTTTATTGTGCCAAACTAATCAACTGCAGAACACCTCTAGCTGAATAAGTATTGAATAGAAAACAAACAATTTTTTCAACTCCAATGCTAAATGTACATTTTTTCTACTTCCTTTGAACATAATGTAGGTTACTTCTATACTTTGAATTAATTTTACTAACTTAGTACAAATTACAAATATCAAAATTATTTGGGTCAGGCAAAAAGGGGAAAAAGATAAAAGAAGCAATGTATAAGACGAAGAAAGCTAGTTTTCTAGTACCTTTAACTTGGCACCTATTTTCTTGTAATCACTAGGATCCAATCCTTTGCAGTTAATCTTCACCAAATGGCTTCCTTCAAAAGCATCTCTGACATCCTTTACAAGTGATGTGTATACTCCATTTTTGGCTACAACACGACAGAAGTAAATGAGATGTTAAGCCATAAAAAATGTGTAATTAGCCCTAAAGTATAATGTAAAATCAAAATTATGAAAATATTTTGTGGAATAAATATTCAAATCAATAAAGAACTGCAAAAAATAATGACACGCCCGTTGTACTTGATTTTGATCATCTTTCCTCCTGCTAAGATTTTGTACTCAATTCTTTTGCTGGTTTACTTGCATTGAGTGTTCTAGTTTCAATATTCTACTCTAATAACTATGAGATGTTCCATCTTGACAAGCCCTTACAAGTTACAAAGTCAAAAGCATCCCATATGGTCAAATCTTTTCATTGGGCAATATTTGATACTTAAGTCCAAAGACATGTAGATTTGCAATACTTAAGCAGCTATTATTTGACCCTAAGGAAACTCTAGCCTCACCTTGCGACTGCAGTTACTCTAGGCATGCTGTCAAATTTCTTCACGAGTGCTTAGAAAGAGAGATCTAAGAGTTAATAGATAGTTACCTAATTTACATATTGGCAACAGGCTTTTGCCTTTCATCCTTAATTTATCTGCTTCAGCTTTTGTTAATCCTTCTGGAGCATCTTGTATAAGTTTTGGATATACGGGAGCAGCTGGCTTCCAGAGCATCACTGGATACTGTGGACGAGTACGGTAGTTGTAATTTCTTCCACGGAAAAGATAAACTGTGCCACCAGCTCGATGAATTATTTTTCCCCCTGCTTTCTCCTGTCATGACATATAAAGATTTTACTTCAAAGCAAAAAAAGTGATCATATGCAACAATCAACTTTCAATCTTTCATCCACAGTTCATAATGAACTATTGATTTTGTCAACGTTGTGCAATGATTGATTCGAGAAAAGAAAAAAGAAAGTATAAGCAACAAAATCCATATCTGTTGGGAACTCACTCAGAAAATGAAGGCAAGTGAAATGCCACAAGACTACAACTTATTAATAAATCCATTAAAAAACAGTTTCAGCACAAACTTTCATAATTGACATAATACTATTTTCATTTCAAATAATCCATTGTGTACAATCCATACCGAGACAAGAATGATATTATGCAAGTGTTGTTATATTGGTATCGAAATGACAAGGAAGGAGACAAGATTAGAAATCAATTTCAAACCTCAATATGGCGGCAAACATTATTCATATCAACAGTAGGAACACCTTTACAACGAACTTTACAGACACGGCGACGCTTCCAATGCGAATGTATCAACTCCAACATGTTATGCGTTAATCCATCCCTTCCTAAACCATCAAACCAAACCAAACCAAACATCATTAACACAGTCCAATCCTTCACCTTTCACAATACATGTATCATTTACAATCTTGCACAAGATCTTCACTAGTTCTTTTTAGATAAAGTTCGCTTCATGACCTAAGTTGCAATATCGAGGCTGCATTGGTCCATTTGATCGGGATTCTTACAAATATCAAGGATTGCAACTATTACCGTGAGTGCTATTCAAAATTCTAACTAGTTGAACTAAACAAAACTACCATTTAAAACCCTCACTAGTTAAACAAAACAAAACTATCCTTGAAATTGAACTCACCGAGATTAACCTGGCGATTATCAGAAATCATAGGCTTAACAAGCATTTTTATCTCCCACTTCTTAAGAGGGTCCCCAAGTATCTCTTTTCTAGTCATTCCTTCTTCTGGAAACTTCCCAATGGGAAAAGGACCCGGCATTTCAACGTGCTTAACTCCTTTCGTGCCAGGAGGCGGAGGATTAAATGAATCAAAAAGCGGAATATTCTTTTTCGACTTCTTCAACGGCGCTTTCCCGGTCCACGGTCTCGGCATCGTGGGAGGCTCGAACGGTAGAAACGCCGGTTCACGAATCGCCAGGGGCTTAACTTTGGGAGTCTCGGAGTAACTGAACTGGAACTCGAATGGGGCGCCGGGGAGGAGGTAGGAGACGCCTGATTCTCCGATGATTACGGAGCGGTCGCCTTCGGAGGTGATGACGGTGTCGTGTTTGATGGGTTTGTAGTATTTGGAGTTGCGGTGGTATTTGAGGGCGGGGTTTGATGGTGGTGGTGGGGTTTGGGATTTTCGAGGTGGGGGGTATTTGGGAATGGGAATAGGCGGGCGAGGGGTGGGGGATGAGGAAGGAATGGGGTCGTGGGGAGGTAAAGAGGAGAAGAGGTTGGTCCTTCCGGGGAGGGAAGAAGATAAAGCAACTATTACCATGATGAAGAAGAAGTGAGAATTCTCAAATACGAGACTGAAATGAATGAAACAAACTACAGTGTCGTGTGTGGTGTGTGACGCTGCTTTCCTCAGTTCATCTTCTCTCCGGAGCGGATGAGCAACCTTTTTCGCCGGGATTTGAGGTTAATGGATAAATTTACTTTTCTTATTAGATAATATAGATATTCTTTTTCTATAATAAAAGATAGATAGTATAAAGGGTAATTATAACTTGTCTCTTACAAATTTTGTGACAATCTATTTATAGAATTTTTTTTTATTGAAAACAATAATTATTATGCCTTTCTATTTAAATTGTTAACAATTTTTAAGGTATTATTTTTTTATTTAGTTTTAAACGTATCCTTTAGTGGTACAAGTTAGTATTATCCTAATACAAATGGTTTTAATTTTTTTAAAATATGTAAATTATATTAAGATAAATGAATTATACTTGCCTAAAAAACACGATGAGAGATAGTTGTTAGTTGGGTAGGGATGTCTGAGATTTAAAGTTTATGGTGTGCTAAGAGTTCGCTCACACAAGAATAGTGGAGAGCTCACATATATGTTATTGGGGGAATTTTGTTGTTCTTTTTTCCTTCTTGAAGTGTGGTATATAGGGGACTCTTTGGATTTGGACCAAAGATCAAAAGGAACAGTTTCCCTTTATTTCGATCGATGGTGCGGGAGTGAGAAGACCGGATTCTTCTTGCAACCATGGGAGAAGCAGTTATTCCTCATCACTTGGTTGATTATGTGTGTGTCATATACCCTATTAGTTGAATCAATGGGAAACGTGGTTTGGTTAGGGCATTTAGGCCCAATCTTAATACAGTGATCGACTTCGAGTGCCTATAGTATTTATTCAGTTTAACGGCTTATGGCAGTTTTTGAGCGCTTGTCTGGTATTGGTGTAATTACCTTGGCTTGTATCCCTTGAACTATTCTTTCAATGGCCCATTAAAATTATCTCAGTCCACGGTCCCTCTAGCACAAGGTCTTAGAAAGGGCGAAATGATTAAATAGTATGGCTCCAGCCTATATCACAGGGCCCTGGAAAATACTTCAACTAAGTACTTGTGATGTTTCACCCAAACAAGATTAGGACGAGTCCCTCGGGTGAAGCTTGGGGTAAGTCCCTCATGTGTCACAGTTGGTGGCATGTACAACATTAAATGCTTTTAGAGATGGGGTTACCTTGGGAAGGCAACCGACTTAGGTTCCTCTACGTGTCAGAGATGTGGAGAGGTCTCACACAACCGTTGGCGTGCCTAGTGAGAGGACATCATTGCTTATTCGGCCTAGTTTATGGTTCCATGAAAGGGAACCTTCATCCCATTTTTAAAACATGTTATTACACATTTTCTTCTCAGAGCAAGCAGTTCATCTTCTCTAAACTTAAAACTCTCATATCAGCTCACTTACAGGTATACGCTTTCTTCCTTTTCTTCATCGTTTTCCTTTTTTTCATGGTGATTATTATGGGTTTAAATGAGAGTGGCAATGTGATTGAACCCAATACTGGTAGAGAATGGACCTAATTGTATTTATATTACATGAAGAACGTTGGGCAAGCTGATGGTACAGTCAAATATAAGATTTTAGAAATGGGGATGTTTGGAAGTTACGAGAGCACTTCTTATCCTAGAAGTGATAATGACTCTCTTTCTTCCTGCTTTTCCCTTGGAAATCCCAAGCAGTCAATGGCGTCCAACACTCCTAAGCACATGTGGGTCGAAGACTTTAAGACCCATTATATTTGTGAGAAAAGGGTGACCTCTTTTTCGAGGCACATCGTCCATTCTGACACGGGCGAAAATGATGACGTTATTCTATATGCTTGTTCTGAAGAATAGCAAACCAACATAATCGCCCCCTGACTCTCCTACCCTTTTCTTTTACACGTATCTCTCATTCGCCCAAGATCTAGGGGTTTAAATATCTCTTAAATTTCACCAAATGGTTGGGCCTTTATTCGGGCCTTTGAGATCATATGTCGACGATTGGATATTAACTCCACTATAAGGATTTTATTCTCTTTATATGGTACCAAAACTAGACTGAGAGGAGGTTGGGTGACTCTAGGCTCCCTAACGGGAAGGACATTGTTCAAGCCTTATTCTAACCATTGAGAAAATTTAAAGAATAAGTTGGGAGAGTGAGGGGGCGAGATGGAGCCTCCATGTTCACAAATTAAAAGGATGGCACCCCTCACTTATCTCGGTGTTGGATTCAGAACCCAATGACCATCATTGGCTTTGATTTTGATTACCTCACCATCACCAAGAGGGAAGTGGATACCTTTTTGGATGAGTTATCTATCATGAGCTCCAAGAAATTGATATAGCTAGAATTTGGTAATGCACCGACGAAAGTGGGAATCTGGTAATGCGCCGACGAAAGTGGGAATTACCACTAATTTTGTATTTTTTTATGAAAGATAAAATTCTCGTTATAATCGGTATCACAACTTGTATGAGTTAAGTCGGTGGATAAAATGATAGTATTGGGCTCTTATTTTTATTATTAATAAAATAAAATATTTTACCTTTTTTCACAAGCAAACTAATTATCACGTAGCCCTAGATAAACATAGACACGACAAAGAACGGTAACTGATCATTGGTATCTGAGGATAATAACTCTTTTCACTACTTCGATATTGTCGTATGCTTGTAATATATCAAATATTAAATCCTTCTTCAAATCCTTGAAAGCTTGACCACATTCAACACTGAAGACATATGTCATATCATGATGCAATAGTTGACATAAAGGCTTTGTGATCTTTGAAAAATATTTTGTGAACCTCCTATAGAAACCAACATGAACAAGAAATCTTCTTATTCCCTTGATGTTGGATGGTGGAGATAGCTTTTCAATTACTTCAATCTTGGGTTAATCTACCTCCAATCCTACCTTTAAACTTATGTACCCTAGGATTATTCCTTCCTTAACCATGAAATGACACTTCTCCCAATTCAGCACCAAATTGCTTTCCTCACATCTTTTTTGTACCAATTCCAGATTATCCAAAAAAAATTAAATGATTCTTCAATACTAAAAAGTCATTCACAAACACTTCCATGGAGCATTCAATAAGATTAAAGAAGATAGCCATCATGCATATTTGGAATGTTGATGGAGCATTCAATAAGATTAAAGAAGGTAGCCATCATGCATCTTTGGAATGTTGATGGAGCATTGTGTAATCCAAATGGCATCCTTATAAAGGCAAAGATTCCATAAGGATGTGTAAAACTTGTCTTCTCTTGGTCTTCAAGAGCTATTGCAACCAGATTATAGCCTGAATATCCATCAGGGAAAGGATATAATTCTTTTCTAGTCATCCTATCCAATATTTAATTATTATTGTTGTTGGTGTTGTAGTGCTTGTTATTGGTTGTTATGATTGTTGTCTATTTTTGTGCTTGTTGTTAATGTTATTGTTGTTCTGTTTGTTGTTATTGTGCTTACTGTTGATTATTTTTGTTCTTTTAACTGTTGTTGTTGTTGTGGCTTGTTGTTGTTGCCTAAAATCCACCTCGACCTTTGTTGCAGAGGCTTGCATAGGACCTAGGTCGCGGACTATGATACACCAATTTTATTTCTTTGATTGTTCTCTTAAATAATTCGTTTTAACTTTTTTGTATCTTTGTAATTTTTCATATATGGATCTTGTGTTGGAGAGGCTTGCAAGGGACCTCCGTCGCAGACTGGTATGCACCGTTGTTTTTACTTCCTTTAATGAACCATTGTTATTACTTTGATTGTTCACGTAAATAATTCATTTTAAATTTTAAGTAACCTTTTAATTTTTCATAAACGGATCTTGTATTGGAGAGGCTTGTTAGGGACCTACGTCACAGAGTGGTATGCACCATTGTTAATACTATAGTTGATGCACCATTGTTATTATTTTGATTGTTCTCTTAAATAGTTCATTTTAAATTTGATTCAATATTGTAATTTTTCATGTATAGATCATGTATTGGGGAGGCTTGTCAGAGACCTACGTCGCATACTGGTATGCACAATTGAAAAGGTCATGTTTATTCTAATCTTTAATATGATTTTTAATAGACAAATCATATATATTTATTGTTTTTGTTGTTGTTGTTTATTGTGGTTTATTTGTTATTGTAGCATTTTATTATTGTTGGTGTTGTTGGTGTTGTAGTGCTTGTTATTGATTGTTGTGATTGTTGTCTATTTTTGTGCTTGTTGTTCATGTTATTGTTGTTCTGTTTGTTGTTGTTGTGCTTACTGTTGATTATTTTTGTGCTTTTAATTATTATGGTTGTTGTGGCTTGTTGTTGTTACCTAAATTCCACCTCGACCTTTGTTGCAGAGGCTTGCATAGGACCTAGGTCGCAGACTATGATACACCAATTTTATTTCTTTGATTGTTCTCTTAAATAATTCGTTTTAACTTTTTTGTATCTTTGTAATTTTTCATATATGAATCTTGTGTTGGAGAGGCTTGCAAGAGACCTCTGTCGCAGACTGGTATGCACCGTTGTTTTTACTTCCTTTGATGAACCATTGTTATTACTTTGATTCTTCACTTAAATAATTTGTTTTAAATTTTAATTAACCTTGTAATTTTTCATAAATGAATCTTATATTGGAGAGGCTTATAGAGACCTACGTTACAGAGTGGTATACACCATTGTTAATACTTTAATTGATGCACCATTATTATTATTTTGATTGTTCTCTTAAATAATTCATTTTAACTTTGATTCAATATTGTAATTTTACATGTATAGATCCTGTATTGGAGACGCTTGTCAGAGACCTACGTCGCAGACTGGTATGCACAATTGAAAAGGTCATGTTTATTCTAATCTTTAATATGATTTTTAATAGACAAATTTTATATATTTGTTGTTTTTGTTGTTGTTGTTTGTTGTGGTTGTGTTTGTTATTGTAGCATTTTCTTGTTGTTGTTGGTTGTGTTGTAGTCCTTGTTATTGGTTGTTGTGATTGTTGTCTATTTTTGTGCTTGTTGTTAATGTTATTGTTGTTCTGTTTGTTGTTGTTGTGCTTACTGTTGATTATTTTTGTGCTTTTAATTTTTGTTGTTGTTGTGGCTTGTTGTTGTTGCCTAAAATCCACCTCGACCTTTGTTGCATAGGCTTGCATGGGACCTAGGTTGTAGACTACTATGCACCAATTTGACTTCTTTGATTGTTCTCTTAAATAATTTATTTTAACTTTTTTGCATCTTTGTAATTTTCATAAATGGATATTGAGTTGGAGAGGCTTGCAAGGGACCTCCGTCGCAGACTGATATGCACCATTGTTTTTAATTCCTTTGATGAACCATTGTTATTACTTCGATTGTTCGATTAAATAATTCGTTTTAACTTTTAAGTAACCTTGTAATTTTTCGTATATGGATCTTGTATTGGAGAGGCTTGTTAGGGACCTACGTCGCAGACTGGTATGCACCATTATTAATACTTTAATTGATGCACCATTGTTATTATTTCGATTGTTCTCTTAAATAATTCATTTTAACTTTGATTCAATATTGTAATTTTTCATGTATGGATCTTGTATTGGAGAGGCTTGTTAGAGACCTACGTCGCAGACCGGTATGTACTATTAAAAAGGCCAGGCTTAGTCTAATCTTTAATATGATTTTTAATAGACAAATCTTATATATTTGTTGTTTTTGTTGTTGTTGTTGTGTTTGTTTTTGTTGGATTTTATTGTTGTTGTTGCTGTTGTTGTTGTCGTGCTTGTTATTGGTTGTTGTGATTATTGTCTATTTTTGTGCTTGTTTTTATTGTGCTTGTTGTTGATGTTATTGTTGTTCTATTTGTTGTTGTTGTGCTTGTTGTTAATTACTTTTGTGCTTTTAATTGTTGTTGTTGTGGCTTGTTGTTGTTGCCTAAAATCCACCTCGACCTTTATTGCAGAGGCTTGCATGGGACCTAGGTCGCAGACTATGATACACCAATTTTATTTCTTTGATTATTCTCTTAAATAATTCGTTTTAACTTTTTTGTATCTTTGTAATTTTTCATATATGGATCTTGTGTTGGAGAGGCTTGCAAGGGACCTCCGTCGCAGACTGGTATGCACCGTTGTTTTTACTTCCTTTGATGAACCTATGTTATTACTTTGATTGTTCACTTATATAAATCGTTATAAATTTTAAGTAACCTTGTAATTTTTCATATACGGATCTTGTATTGGAGAGGCTTGTTAGGGAACTACGCCACAGAGTGTTATGCACCATTGTTAATACTTTAATTGATGTACCATTGTTATTATTTTGATTGTTGTATTGGTGAGGCTTGTCAGAGACCTACGTCGCAGACTTGTATGCACTATCGAAAAGGTCAGGCTTAGTCTAATCTTTATTATAATTTTTAATAGATAAATCTTACATATTTGTTGATTTTGTTGTTGATGTTTGTTGTTGTTGTGTTTGTTTTTGTTGCATTTTATTGTTGTTGTTGTTGTTGTTTTCGTGCTTGTTATTGGTTGTTGTGATTGTTGTCTATTTTTGTGCTTGTTGTTGTTTGTGTTGTGCTTGTTGTTGATGTTATTGTTGTTCTGTTTGTTGTTGTTGTGCTTGTTGTTGATTATTTTTGTGCGTTTAATTGTTGTTGTGCTTGTTGTTGATTATTTTTGGCTTGTTGTTGTTGCCTAAAATCCCCCTCGACCTTTGTTGCAGAGGCTTTCATGGGACCTAGGTCGCAGGCTATGATACACCAATTTTATTTCTTTGATTGTTCTCTTAAATAGTTCGTTTTAACTTTTTTGTTTCTTTGTAAGTTTTTTATATATGGATCTTGTGTTGGAGAGGCTTGCAAGGGACCTCCATCGCAGACTGGTATGCATCGTTATTTTTACTTCCTTTGATGAACCATTGTTATTACTTCGATTGTCCACTTAAATAATTTGTTTTAAATTTTAAGTAACCTTGTAATTTTTCATATACGGATCTTGTATTGGAGAGGCTTGTTAGGGACCAACGTCGCATACGGGTATGCACCATTGTTAATACTTTAATTGATGCACTATTGCTATTATTTTGATTGTTCTCTTAAATAATTTGTTTTAACTTTGATTCAATATTTTAAAGTTTCATGTATGGATCATGTGATGGAGAGGCTTGTCAGAGACCTACGTCACAGACTGGTATGCACTATTGAAAAGGTCAGGCTTAGTTTAATCTTTAATATGATTTTAAATAGACAAATCTTATATATTTGTTGTTTTTGTGCTGTTGTTTGTTCTTGTTGTGTTTGTTTTTGTTGCATTTTATTGTTGTTGCTGTTGTTGTCGAGCTTGTTATTGGTTGTTGTGATTGTTGTCTATTTTTGTGCTTGTTGTTGTTGTGCTTGTTGTTGATGTTATTATTATTCTATTTGTTGTTGTTGTTGTGCATGTTGTTGATTATTTTTTTGCTTTTAATTGTTGTTGTTGTTGCCTAAAATCCACCTCGACCTTTGTTGCAGAGGCTTGCATGGGACCTAGGTCGAAGACTATGATACACCAATTTTATTTCTTTGATTATTCTCTTAAATAATTCGTTTTAACTTTGATTTAATATTTTAAAGTTTCATGTAAGGATCTTGTGATGGAGAGGCTTGTCAGAGACCTACGTCGCAGACTGGTATGCACTATTAAAAAGGTCACATTTAGTCTAATCTTTAGTATGATTTTAAATAGACAAATCTTATATATTTGTTGTTTTTGTGTTGTTGTTTGTTCTTGTTGTGTTTGTTTTTGTTGCATTTTATTGTTGTTGTTGTTGTTGTTGTTGTTGTCGTGCTTGTTATTGGTTGTTGTGATTGCTGTCTATTTTTGTGCTTGTTGTTGTTGTGCTTGTTGTTGAAGTTATTGTTGTTTTGTTTGTTATTGATTATTTTTGTGCTTTTAATTGTTGTTGTTGTTTTGGCTATTTGTTGTTGCCTAAAATCCACCTCGACCTTTGTTGTAGATGCTTGCATGGGACCTAGGTCGCAGACTATGATACACCAATTTTATTTCTTTGATTGTTCTCTTAAATAATTCGTTTTAACTTTTTTGTATCTTTGTAATTTTTCATATATGGATCTTTTGTTGGAGAGACTTGCAAGGGATCTCTGTCGCAAATTGATATGCACCGCTGTTTTTGTAATAGCTCAATTTTTCAATAAGTGATTAATTGTGTTAATTAATTGGTTTATGTGATTTATCTGATTTAAATAAATTATTGGATTTATTTAAATGAGTTAATGGATTTGATTAATTTATTCTACTTGGTAGAATAATGTGGATTTATTAGATATTATCTAATTAATGATAAGATGAAATATTTTGTGAGAAATGAATTGATAGGTATTTTTTAGAGAAGAATTATGATGGAAAGAAAATAGAAGGATATATAAGGGAAATTGGAGAGAAAAGAAAAGAGATAGAAACATAAGAGAAAGAAAGAAAGAAAAGGAGAGAAAGAATAGAGAAAGAGGAGAAAAGAGAAGAGAAGAGGGAAACTTGGAGAAATCATCAAGAATCAACTTCAAGCTTCAATCCAATCAAGGTAAGAGTGAGAAACATTATTATTTGATCAATGTGTATGATTATGTATGAGTTGTGTTGGATTTGTTGGGTGTTTTTCTCTATTTTCCATTTCTAGGGCAAATGAGTTAAATCGATAGAATCGAGTTTTGAACGGTTAGAATTCAAAATAAATTGCATAGTTTAGTCGGGTTATGTTTATCCGTGATTATTGGATTTCGTTTGATTGAATTTGGTTGAGTTTGTGAGTTTTGACATTTTTGGATAATTGAGGGTTTGAGATTTGAGTGAAAATCGGACGTCGTAGAAATCGTGTTTAATGGTTCTAATTCACTGCTCTATGTTAGGTGAGTATGAGTATGTGTTTGTTTCGAAAAAAAGAATTGAATCAATCGAATTTTTGGGCGAAAATGCAAAATCCCGTAGCTGTGTTTAGGCAAAATTCTGGTTTTTCGGAAAACTTCAAAAATTCATAACTCTTGAACCGTAAGTCGGTTTTGACCCCCGTTCGAAGCGTTGGTAAGTTAACGAGATTATCTTTCTAGAAAAAATGGCTTTGAGGCCTGTACCTGGTTCAATTATAGCAGAAAATTGAAAACATATTGTTGTGTTGATTTTTTTCGTCGCGAATGTGTGTGATTGATGTGTTATTGTGCAGAATACTTTTGTTATATAACGTATAGCTTGTGCATGTTGTGATATGATATGCTGTGGGTAGCCGTATGGCGTGAATCCTAGATAGTGGAATCAATTATGAAATATAGTCTTTTGACAAATATATGCGTATTGTTTGTATGTGAAGAATGCATGAGAATATATTGTGAATATGTGTGCATTGTTTGAAAAGGTAATGAGGTTGAATTATGAATGCATATTTGTTGTATCCGATTATTGTGAATTAATGCATGAGAGCATATTGTAAGATATGCGTGCATTGTTTGACAAATATGTTGATGAAAAGTATGAATACTTGATTATATGATATGTTGTGTGTGCAATCTTGTTTAATTCTTGAAGGGAAGAATTATGTGAATGCATGAGATTAAGACGTGTGATCGGTCTTAAGTGCATTTTGTTGTTGATTGCATATGCATCATTTAGTCAAGAGGCAATGTTTGCTAGTTTCGTGGAGGCTAGTGACTTGTCCCAAACCTAGAGCGGGGTTTGAAAGCTTAGGGAACGAGCTTTTGTTGTTATCAGTCTAGGGAACGGACCCGGTTTAAGTGTAAAAACCGAAAAATGATAACAAGTGTTGGTACCACATGGCATGAGTTGCATTGAGTCTCATGGAATGAATATATGATTGTTGTATGAAGTTATGCATAGGTGTATGTACATGACTTGTGTAATTGTGAACTATGGATATGTTTGATGATTGACCATATTTGTGTGTGTGTATATATATATATATATATATATATATATATATATATATATATATATATATATATATATATATATATATATATATATATATATATATATATATATATGCTTTGTGAAGTATATGATGAGTTATGATGAAGTATGGTGAGAATGGTGGAATATGCGTATGTGCATTACTTGTGTAATTGAGAGTTGTGAATATGTGATCATTGTATGAAAGTATGCTTATGAACATGAATTGTTGGTTTGAGAATTGTGAATGTGTAATTGTGAATTAGTGAGTAAACATAATATGTGTATGTTCATGTGGAATGTTGAGATTTATGGATACGTGCATGATGAATATGCTTGGTGATTATCCATATTTGATTATATATATGTTGTATTGTACATGATGAGTTATAATAAATTGTGGTGAGAAAATGTGGAATATATGTATTTTGTGCTTGTGTATTTGTGTATATATAATTATATGCATTGTTATTATGATAATATTTCTCACCCTTCTGCTGGAATGATGTCCTACATGACATCGTGCAGGTATCAAGGAGTAGTATTGCTCGTAGTTACGAGGTCGCTTTTGGTGTAGCCGTTTAGTGATTTAATTATGTTGGGTCGAGTCATGCTCTGGTCATGTAACACTGGGATCGCTTCGGTTATGTTTAAGATATACATTATGTACTCTATAAACGTGTTTATATCCATTGGAGTATTATGATGTTGGCCTTAGTGCCTAAGTGATGTTGTTTTATGTGATAAAAACAAATGTTTCTTTTATGAAAATTGTGGTATAATTGAATCCGCTGCTACATGCAAAGTGAAGTTTTGTAAAACATAATTTTATATTGAAATAGTAATGAGCATGACAGGTGGTTTTGATATTTTGAAAGTTATGTGTAATGCCCTTTTGTAAATGCATGGAAATTTACTCTAATTATTCATATATTATCCGTGGGGTTTAGAAGGGTGTTACATTAGTGGTATCAGAGCATGTCGGTCCGTCCGGCCAAGTTGTCTAATGTTGGTTGTTCCCTTGTATGCGACACGTGTGTGAAAACACTGTCGATACATGTTTGTTGTCTAACCTTTGTCTACAGAAGTGGGAATGATCTAAGTGGGGGGAGAAACTTGTGCTTCTCCAGGATGCTGCAAGTGTGGAGTTGTAGCTCAGTGTGTGGTTAAACGCTCTTATAGTTTGGTAAAGATGGTTTATACCCCATCATGATTTTCGGCTGTCTATCGATAAATTGAGGAACTGATCACCCTTAATCTCTTGTTGATAGTAGTTGGGATTGTGTTGGATGGGATAGACGTGTCTTGCAAGCTTAGATGGCGTGAGCAATGAATTGTTTGGAGTTAAGCCAAGTGCTGAAGAATTGTTTTGATGAGTCGGCGCAGGACAGTGATGAGATGTTTCATTTTGATGGAAATTTTGAGTGTTAACGAAAGTGGGAAGTTGGCGGTTTGCCGATTAGTTGTGGTTGTCTGGAAGTTATTCTGACAAGATAGTGATATACAGCCAGGACGTGAAGTGGAGTTGTGACTGACTTAGTTACGGGAACTAGTCCGATATTAAGAGCTCTATATTTTATGTCTATTTGGATAGTCAAGGAATTAAACTGATTGAGTAGTTTTGAGACTTGTGTCTGGTGTGTGTGTTGTGGCAACAAATTGTGAAGTTAAGTATATAAAGGGTGGATAGTGACTTCTGGTGATTATTAAAGGAAGTAAGGTGTGGGATACTATATTGGTATAATTAGACTTTTAAACATTTCAAGAGTTGAAGATGTGTTGAATGGCCTTCTAAGTGTGGAAATGTTGTTTTCGTATTTTTGTCGTAACGGGAGAACCGTAACTCGGAATGACGCAAGATTAGAAGCGCGGGAAGTATTAGAATGTTTTATGTGATGGTGAAGTAGTGACATGGAATTAAGTATTTATTGATGGAATATGTTTGGTTGTTGTAGTAAGTTCGGTTTGTATTTCCTCCATGACTCACAAATTGAGTGTCTGTTTGGCATGGGATTCTCCATACTTAATTGAGTGAGTCAATGGTTGGGTAACCGATGATATTTGGATATACTCGAAGAGTATAGAGGATCATGTTGAGCATCGGGAACTTGAGTTATCAGTGTTGGAGAAGAAGTAGTAATATTCTACTGTGAAGAAAGTTTAAGGAATTGTTAGGAAAGCTGTCAACAGCTCGTGTATTGGTTTTTCTGAATCCGACAGAACAAATTGTTGTGTTTTGTGATGTTTGGTTGATATGATTGAGGGATATGTTAAGTACAACATCAGCGAGTTTTGGTTATGCTTTAAGGTAACTTAAAGTACATAAGGGAATTATCTGACAAGTAATTGGAGTTGGTTGCTATTGTGTGTTTGTGCCGGAGTTTGGAAGCCTCAATTGTTTAGTTGAGATTTGAGATGGTTGGTGATCTTAAGAACTTAAGGTATTTGTTGATTTGAAAAAGAGTTGAATATGGTGCAGAGGAAATAAATAGGGACTTTTGAAGGAGTATGGTTTTGGGTTGAATTACCATTCGAGTGAGACCAAGTGGTAGCAGAGGTATCGAATTGGAAATTTCTGTATATACCAATGATGATGGTAATGAGTTAGAACTGATGAAGCAAATTCGGGATATGAGTTTGGTCTGTGAAGGAAATATCTTAGGGAGTTGAGCTTTGTATCTTGAGACTGACTATAGGTATTCTTGATAAGATTTGAAGAAGTCGAAGTTCTAATTTGAGTTAATAGATTGATTGAATTTAATGAATTGAAGTCGAAGAGCTGATTTTCGGATTAATGAGAATGGTACCATGAGATGTCGTGATGGAGTGTGTGTTCCAAATAGTGTGAGTTGGATAAGAGTACTCTGGAAGAAGATCATTGATATAGATGGAGAGAGAAGTGGTTGAAGTGGTATGTGTTGGTTTGACTTATCGGAAGTCGAAGTGTGAACATCAGAGGTTGTTGGACCTGATACAACTGTTGAATATTTCTAAATGGTATGGGATAGTATTCCCATGGATTTTGTGTCGGGTTTTCCGAAGAAATGTGAAGGGATATGATTCGACTTGGGTGGTTATGAATGGATTGGCAAGATTAACTCATTTCTTACTAATGAGGATGAATCATTCTATGCTGAAGCTAGCTAAGAGGTATAGTGAGGAAGTTGCGGGGTAGTATGAGTTACCGTCGAATATTGTGTCAGATGGGAATCTGAATTTTCGTTGAGATTTTGAGAAAGTTGTAGACGCTTTGGGTGTCATGTTGAAGTTGAACTTTGTCTAGCATCCGTGGACGGAATGGACAGACAAAGAGAACTATCTAGTATGTACGGGATTTGTGGAGAGCTTGTGTGTTGGATCAAGGTGGATCGTGGGATAGTTAACTATCGTTGCTTGAATTACCTACAATGACAATGATCATTCTAGTATCGGAATGACATTGTATGAGGCTTTGTATGGTAAGAGGCGTAGGAATCCTTTGTGTTGATGTGTGCCAGGCGAGAGTGTTGTACTCGGACCTGATATTGTGCAAGAGACGACTAGAAAGATTAAAAGGACCCAAGAAAAGACGTGTTTCGAGAGTTACAATAGTAACTAGTGTCGGTCGAGCTTGAGGTCTCGGAAGCACCCACTGTGTTTTGTTGATCTGTATCAGAGTGGCGCAACGGAAGCATGGAGAAAATAGCATGTTAGATTGTTTTACTGTTGTCGCTTGTGGGAATTGCATGATGTGTTCATGTGTCTAAGTTGAGGAAGTGCATTGATTCAGATGGATAGTGTACGAGTGAGAGAGGATTTGATTGTTGAGACATTGCCAGTTCAGGTTGATGAACGAGAAGCAACTTCGAGGTATAGAGATTCCTTTGGTGGAGGTAGTTGGGAGATTAGGATGCGAGAGTCGTATCCAGAGTTATTTGAATCAGGTAACATTTTCGAGGACGAAAATTCCTAAAGTGGGGGAGGGTTGTAACAGCCCAATTTTTCAATAAGTGATTAATTGTGCTAATTAATTGGTTTATGTGATTTATCTGATTTAAATAAATTATTGGATTTATTTAAATGAGTTAATGGATTTAATTAATTTATTCTACTTGGTAGAATAATGTGGATTTATTAGATATTATCTAATTAATGATAAGATGAGATATTTTGTGAGAAATGAATTGATAGGTATTTTTTATAGAAGAATTATGATGGAAAGAAAATAGAAGGATATATAAGGGAGATTGGAGAGAAAAGAAAAGAGATAAAAACATAAGAGAAAGAAAGAAAGAAAAGGAGAGAAAGAATAGAGAAAGATGAGAAAAGAGAAGAGAAGAGGGAAACTTGGAGAAATCATCAAGAATCAACTTCAAGCTTCAATCCAATCAAGGTAAGGGTGAGAAACATTATTATTTGATCAATGTGTATGATTATGTATGAGTTGTGTTGGATTTGTTGGGTGTTTTTCTCTATTTTCCATTTCTAGGGCAAATGAGTTAAATCGATAGAATCGAGTTTTGAACGGTTAGAATTCAAAATAAATTGCATAGTTTAGTCGGGTAATGTTTATCCGTGATTATTGGATTTCGTTTGATTGAATTTGGTTGAGTTTGTGAGCTTTGACATTTTTGGATAATTGAGGGTTTGAGATTTGAGTGAAAATCGGACGTCGTAGAAATCGTGTTTAATGGTTCTAATTCATTGCTATATGTTAGGTGAGTATGAGTATGTGTTTGTTTCGAAAAAAAGAATTGAATCGATCGGATTTTCGGGCGAAAATGCAAAATCCCGTAGCCGTGTTTAGGCAAAATTCTGGTTTTTCGGAAAACTTCAAAAATTCATAACTCTTGAACCGTAAGTCGGTTTTGACCCCCGTTTGAAGCGTTGGTAAGTTAACGAGATTATATTTCTAGAAAAAATGGCTTTGAGGCCTGTACCTGGTTCAATTATAGCAGAAAATTGAAAACATATTGTTGTGTTGATTTTTACCGTCGCGAATGTGTGTGATTGATGTGTTATTGTGCAGAATACTTTTGTTATATAATGTATAGCTTGTGCATGTTGTGATATGATATGCTGTGGGTAGCCGTATGGCGTGAATCCTAGATGGTGGAATCAATTATGAAATATAGTCTTTTGACAAATATATGCGTATTGTTTGTATGTGAAGAATGCATGAGAATATATTGTGAATATGTGTGCATTGTTTGAAAAGGTAATGAGGTTGAATTATGAATGCATATTTGTTGTATCCGATTATTGTGAATTAATGCATGAGAGCATATTGTAAGATATGCGTGCATTGTTTGACAAATATGTTGATGAAAAGTATGAATACTTGATTATATGATATGTTGTGTGTGCAATCTTGTTTAATTCTTGAAGGGAAGAATTATGTGAATGCATGAGATTAAGACGTGTGATCGGTCTTAAGTGCATTTTGTTGTTGATTGCATATGCATCATTTAGTCAAGAGGCAATGTTTGCTAGTTTCGTGGAGGCTAGTGACTTGTCCCAAACCTAGAGCGGGGTTTGAAAGCTTAGGGAACGGGCTTTTGTTGTTATCGGTCTAGGGAACGGACCCGGTTTAAGTGTAAAAACCGAAAAATGATAACAAGTGTTGGTACCACATGGCATGAGTTGCATTGAGTTGCATTGAGTCTCATGGAATGAATATATGATTGTTGTATGAAGTTATGCATAGGTGTATGTACATGACTTGTGTAATTGTGAACTATGGATATGTTTGATGATTGACCATATTTATGTGTGTATATATATATATATATATATATATATATATATATATATATATATATATATATATATATATATATATATATATATATATATATATATATATATATATATATATATATATATATATATATATATATATATATATATATATATATATATATATATATATATATATATATATATATATATATATATATATATATATATATATATATATATATATATATATATATATATATATATATATATATATATATATATATGCGTTGTGAAGTATATGATAAGTTATGATGAAGTATGGTGAGAATGGTGGAATATGCGTATGTGCATTACTTGTGTAATTGAGAGTTGTGAATATGTGATCATTGTATGAAAGTATGCTTATGAACATGAATTGTTGGTTTGAGAATTGTGAATGTGTAATTGTGAATTAGTGAGTAAACATAATATGTGTATGTTCATGTGGAATGTTGAGATTTATGGATACGTGCATGATGAATATGCTTGGTGATTATCCATATTTGATTATATATATGTTGTATTGTACATGATGAGTTATAATGAATTGTGGTGAGAAAATGTGGAATATATGTATTTTGTGCTTGTGTATTTGTGTATATATAATTATATGCATTGTTATTATGATAATATTTCTCACCCTTCTGCTGGAATGATGTCCTACATGACATCGTGCAGGTATCAAGGAGTAGTATTGCTCGTAGTTACGAGGTCGCTTTTGGTGTAGCCGTTTAGTGATTTAATTATGTTGGGTCGAGTCATGCTCTGGTCATGTAACACTGGGATCGCTTCGGTTGTGTTTAAGATATACATTATGTACTCTATAAACGTGTTTATATCCATTGGAGTATTATGGAGTTGGCCTTAGTGCCTAAGTGATGTTGTTTTATGTGATAAAAACAAATGTTTCTTTTATGAAAATTGTGGTATAATTGAATCCGCTGCTACATGCAAAGTGAAGTTTTGTAAAACATAATTTTATATTGAAATAGTAATGAGCATGACAGGTGGTTTTGATATTTTGAAAGTTATGTGTAATGCCCTTTTGTAAATGCATGGAAATTTACTCTAATTATTCATATATTATCCGTGGGGTTTAGAAGGGTGTTACAGTTTTTACTTCCTTTGATGAACCATTGTTATTACTTCGATTGTTCACTTAAATAATTCGTTTTAAATTTTAAGTAACCTTGTAATTTTTCATATTCGGATCTTGTATTTGAGAGGCTTGTTAGGGACCTACGTCGCAGAGTGGTATGCACCATTGTTAATACTTTAATTGATGCACCATTGTTAATACTTTAATTGATGCACCATTGTTATTATTTTGATTGCTCTCTCAAATAATTCGTTTTAACTTTGATTCAATATTGTAATTTTTCATGTATAGATCCTGTATTGGAGAGGCTTGTAAGAGACCTACGTCGCAGAATGGTATGCACTATTGAAAAGGTCAGGTTTAATCTAAACTTTAATATGATTTTTAATAGACAAATGTTATATATTTTTTATTTTTGTTGTTGTTGTTGTTGTTTGTTGTGGTTGTGTTTGTTATTGTTGCATTTTATTGTTGTTGTTGTTAGTGTTGTAGTGCTTGTTATTGGTTTTTGTCTATTTTTGTGCTTGTTGTTGATGTTATTGTTGTTCTGTTTGTTGTTGTTGTGCTTACTGTTGATTATTTTAGTGCTTTTAACTGTTGTTGTTGTTGCCTAAAATCCACCTCGACCTTAGTTGAAGAGGCTTGCATGGGACCTAGGTTGCAGACTATTATGCACCAATTTGACTTCTTTGATTGTTCTCTTAAACAATTTGTTTTAAATTTTTTGTATCTTTGTAATTTTTCCTAAATGGATCTTGTTTTGGAGAGGCTTGCAAAGGACATCCGTCACAGACTGGTATGCACCGTTGTTTTTAATTCCTTTTATGAACCATTGTTATTGCTTTGATTGTTCACTTAAATAATTCGTTTTAAAATTTAAGTAACCTTATAATTTTTCATATATGGATCTTGTATGGAAGAGGCTTGTAAGGGACCTATGTCGCAGACTGGTATGCACCATTGTTATTATTTCGATTGTTCTCTTAAATAATTCGTTTAAACTTTGACTCATTATTGTAATTTTTCATGTATGGATCTAGTATTGGAGAGGCTTGTCAGAGACCTACGTCACAGACTGGTATGCACTATTGAAAAGGTCAGGCTTAGTCTAATCTCTAATATGATTTTTAATAGACAAATATTATATATTTGTTTATTTTGTTGTGGTTATTTGTTGTTGTGTTTGTTTTTGTTGCATTTTATTGTTAATTTTGTTGTTTTTGTCGTGCTTGTTATTGGTTGTTGTGATTGTTGTCTATTTTTGTGCTTATTGTTGTTGTGCTTGTTTTTGATAATATTGTTGTTCTGTTTGTTGTTGATTATTTTTGTGCTTTTAATTGTTGTTGTTGTTGCCTAAAATCCACCTCGGCCTTTGTTGCAGAGGCTTGCATCGGACCTAGTTCGCAGACGATTATGCACCAATTTTATTTCTTTGATTGTTCTCTTAAATATTTCGTTTTAACTTTTTTTGTATCTTTGTAAATTTTCATATATGGATCTTTTGTTGGAAAGGCTTGCAAGGGACCTCCGTCGCAGACATGTATGCACCAATATTTTTACTTCCTTTGATGAACCATTGTTTTTACTTTGATTGTTCACTTAAATAATTTGTTTTAACTTTTAAGTAACCATGTAATGTTTCATATATGAATCTTGTATGGGAGAGGCTTGTTAGGAACATAAGTCACAGACTGGTATGCACCTTTGTTAATACTTTAATTGATGCACCATTGTTATTATTTTGATTGTTTTCTTAAATAATTCATTTTAACTTTGATTCAATATCGTAATTTTTCATTTATGCATCTTGTATTGGAGAGGCTTGTCAGAGATCTACGTCGCATACTGGTATGCACTATTGAAAAGCTCAGGCTTAGTCTAATTTTTAATATGATTTTTAATAGACAAATATTATATATTTGTTGTTTTTGTTGTGGTTGTTTGTTGTTGTGTTTGTTTTTGTTACATTTTATTGTTGCTGTTATTGTTGTTGTGCTTGTTATTGGTTGTTGTGATTGTTGTCTATTTTTGTTCTTATTCTTGTTGTTAATTTTATTCTTGTTCTGTTTGTTATTGTTGTTGTGCATATTGTTGATTATTTTTGTGCTTTTAATTATTGTTGTTGTTGTGGCTAGTTTTTGTTGCCGAAAATCCACCTCTGCCTTTGTTGCTGAGGCTTGCATGGGACCTAGGTCGCAGGCTATTATGCACCAATTTTATTTCTTTGATTATTCTCTTAAATAATTCTTTTTAACTTTTTTGTATCTTCGTAACATATATGGATCTTGTGTAGGAGAGGCTTGCAAGGGACCTCCGTCACAGACTGGTATGCACCATTGTTTTTACTTCCTTTGATGAACTATTGTTATTACTTTGATTGTTCACTTAAATAATTCGTTTTAACTTTTATGTAACCATGTAATGTTTCATATATGGATCTTGTATGGGAGAGGCTTGTTAGGAACCTAAGTCGCAGTCTGGTATGCACCTTTGTTAATACTTTAATTGATGCACCATTGTTATTATTTTGATTGTTTTCTTAAATAGTTCGTTTTAAATTTGATTTAATATCGTAATTTTTCATGTATGCATCTTATATTGGAGAGGCTTGTTAGAGACCTACGTCGCATACTGGTATGCACTATTGAAAAGGTCAGACTTAGTCTAATCTTTAATATGATTTTTAATAGACAAATATTATATATTTTTTGTTTTTGTTGTGGTTGTTTTATTGTTGTGTTTGTGTTTGTTACATTTTATTGTTTTTGTTGTTGTTGTTGTTGTGCTTGTTATTGGTTGTTGAGATTGTTGTCTATTTTTGTTCTTTTTCTTGTTGTTGATTTTATTGTTGTTCTGTTTGTTATTGTTGTGCATGTTGTTGATTATTTTTGTGCTCTTAATTGTTGTTGTTGTTGCCGAAAATCCACCTTGGCCTTTTTTGCAGAGGCTTGCATGAGACCTAGGTCGCAGACTATTATGCACCAATTTTATTTCTTTGATTGTTCTCTTAAATAATTCGTTTTAACTTTTTTGTATCTTCGTAACATATATGGATCTTGTGTTGGAGAGGCTTGCAAGGGACCTTCGTCGCAGACTGGTATGCACCATTGTTTTTACTTCCTTAGATGAACCATTGTTATTACTTCGATTGTTCACTTAAATAATTCGTTTTAACTTTTAAGTAACCTTGTAATTTTTCATATATGGATCCTGTATGGGAGAGGCTTGTTAGGGACCTACGTCACAGACTGGTATGCACCATTTTTAATACTTTAATTGATGCACCATTAATATTATTTTGATAGTTCACTTAAATAATTCGTTTTAACTTTGATTCAATATTGTAATTTTTCATGTATGGATCTTGTATTGGAGAGACTTATACGAGACCTACGTCGCAGACTGGTGTACATTATTGAAAAGGTCTTGCTTAGTCTAATCTTTAATATGATTTTTAATATAAAAATCTTTTATATTTGTTGTTTTTGTTGTTGTTGTGTTTGTTTTTGTTGCATTTTATTCTTGTCGTTGTTGTTGTTGTGCTTGTTATTGGTTGTTGTGAAATTTGTCTATTTTTGTGCTTGTTGTTGTTGTGCTGGATCTTGATGTTATTGGTGTTCTGTTTGTTTTTGTTGTGCTTGTTGCTTATTATTTTTGTACTTTTAATTGTTGTTGTTGTTGTGGATTGTTGTTGTTACCTAAAGTCCACCTCAACCTTTGTTGGAGAGGCTTGCATGGGAGCTAGGTCTCAGACTATTATGCACCAATTTTATTTCTTTGATTGTTCTCTTAAATAATCCGTTTTAACTTTTTTGTATCTTTGTAATTTTTCATATATAGATCTTTTGTTGGAGAGGCTTGCAAGGGACCTCCGTCACAGACTGGTATGCACCATTGTTTTCACTTCCTTTGATGAACCATTGTTATTACTTCGATTGTTCACTTAAATAATTCGTTTTAACTTTGAAGTAACCTTGTAATTTTTCCTATATGGATCTTGTATAGGAGAGACTTGTTAGGGACCTACATCGCAGACTGGTATGCACCATTGTTAATACTTTAATTGATGCACTATTATTATTATTTTGATTGTTTTCTTAAATAATTCGTTTTAACTTTGACTCCGTATTGTAATTATTCATGTATGGATCTTGTATTGGAGAGGCATGTCAGAGAACTACGTCGCAGACTGGTATGCACTATTGAAAAGGTAAGGCTTAGTCTAATCTTTAATATGATTTTTAATAGACAAATCTTATATATTTGTTGTTTTTGTTGTTGATGTTGTTGTTGTTTGTTGTTGTGTTTTATTTTGTTGCGTTTTGTTGTTGTTGTTGTTGTTGTGCTTGTTATTGGTTGTTGTGATTGTTGTCTATTTTTGTGTTTGTTGTTGTTGTTCTTGTTGATGTTATTGTTGTTCTGTTTGTTGTTGTTATGCTTATTGTTGATTATTTTTGTGCTTTTAATTGTTGTTGTTGTTGTGGCTTATTGTAGTTACCTAAAATCCACCTCGACCTTTATTGCAAAGGCTTGCATGGTTCATAGCTCGCAGACTATTATGCACCAATTTAATTTCTATGATTGTTCTCTTAAATAATTTGTTTTATCTTTTTTGTATCTTTGTAATTTTTCATATATGGATCTTATGTTGGATAGGCTTGCAAGGAAACTCCGTCGCAGACTGGTATGCACCATTGTTTTTACTTCCCTTGATGAACCATTGTTATTACTTCGATTGTTCACTTAAATAATTCGTTATAACTATTAAGTAACCTTGTAATTTTTCATATATGGATCTTGTATTGGAGAGGCTTGTTAGGGACCTACGTAGCAGACTGGTATGCACCATTGTTAATACTTTAATTGATGCACCATTGTTATTATTTCGATTGTTCTCTTAAATAATTCGTTTTAACTTTGAATCAATATTATAATTATTCATGTATGGATCTTGTATTGGAGAGGCTTAATAAAGACCTATGTCGCAGACTGCTATGCACTATTGAAAAGGCCAGGCTTAGTCTAATCTTAAATATGATTTTTAATAGAAAAATCTTATATTTTTGTTGTTGTTGTTTATTGTTGTGTTTGTTTTTGTTGCATTTTATTGTTGTTGTTATTGTTGTTGTTGTTGGTGTGCTTGTTATTGGTTGTTATGATTGTTGTCTATTTTTGTGCTTGTTGTTGATGTTATTGTTGTTCTGTTTGTTATTGTTGTGCTTGTTGTTGATTATTTTTGTGCTTTTAATTGTTGTTGTTGTTGTTGCCTAAAATCCTCCTCGAACTTTGTTGCATGGGCTTGCATGGGTCATAGGTCGCAGACTGTTATGCACCAATTTTATTTCTTTGATTGTTCTCTTAAATAATTCGTTTTAACTTTTTTGTATCTTTTGAATTTTTCATATATGGATCTTGTGTTGGAGAGGCTTGCAAGGGACCTTCGTCGCAGACTGGTAGGCACCATTATATTTACTTCCTTTGATGAACCATTGTTATTACTTCGATTGTTCACTTATGGATCTTGTATTGGAGAGGCTTGTTAGGGACCTACGTCGCAGACTGGTATGCACCATTGTTAATACTTTAATGGAGGCACCATTGTTATTATTTCGATTTCTCTCTTAAATAATTCGTTTTAACTTTGAATCAATATTGTAATTATTCATGTATGGATCTTGTATTGGAGAGGCTTGTCAGAGACCTATGTCGCAGACTGGTATGCACTATTGAAAAGGTAAGGCTTAGTCTAATCTTTAATATGATTTTTAATAGACAAATCTTATATATTTGTTGTTTTTGTTGTTGTTGTTGTTGTTGTTGTTGTTGTTGTTTGTTGTTGTGTTTTATTTTGTTGCGTTTTGTTGTTGTTGTTGTTGTGCTTGTTATTGGTTGTTGTGATTGTTGTCTATTTTTGTGCTTGTTGTTGTTGTTCTTGTTGATGTTATTGTTGTTCTGTTTGTTGTTGTTGTGCTTATTGTTGATTATTTTTGTGCTTTTAATTGTTGTTGTTGTTGTGGCTTATTGTTGTTGCCTAAAATCCACTTCGACTTTTATTGAAGAGGCTTGCATGGTTCATAGCTCGCAGACTATTATGCACCAATTTAATTTCTATGATTGTTCTCTTAAATAATTTGTTTTATCTTTTTTGAATCTTTGTAATTTTTCATATATGGATCTTGTGTTGGAAAGGCTTGCAAGGAAACTCCGTCGCAGACTGTTATGCACCATTGTTTTTACTTCCCTTCATGAACCATTGTTATTACTGCGATTGTTCACTTAAATTATTTGTTTTAACTATTAAGTATCCTTATAATTTTTAATATATGGATCTTGTTTTGGAGAGGCTTGTTAGGGACCTACGTCGTAGACTGGTATGCACCATTGTTAATACTTTAATTGATGCACCATTGTTACTATTTCGATTGTTCTCTTAAATAATTCGTTTTAACTTTGAATCAATATTGTAATTATTCATGTATGGATCTTGTATTGGAGAGGCTTATCAGAGACCTACGTCGCAGACTGCTATGCACTATTGAAAAGGTCAGGCTTAGTCTAATCTTTAATATGATTTTTAATAGACAAATCTTATATATTTGTTGATTTTGTTTTGGTTGTTTGTTGTTGTGTTTATTTTTGTTGCATTTTATTATTGTTGTTGTTGTTGTTGTTGTCGTGCTTGTTATTGGTTGTTGTGATTAATGTTAATTTTTGTGCTTGTTGTTGTTGTACTTGTTGTTGATGTTATTGTTGTTCTGTTTGTTGTTGTTGTGCTTGTTGTTGATTTTTTTTGTGCTTTTAACTGTTGTTGTTGTTGTGGCTAATTGTTGTTGCCTAAAATCCACCTCGGCCTTTGTTACAGAGGCTTGCATGGGACCTAGGTCGCAGACTATTATGCAGCAATTTTATTTCTTTGATTGTTCTCTTAAATAATTCGTTTTAACTTTTTTGTATCTTTGTAATTTTTCATATATGGATCTTGTGTTTGAGAGGCTTGCAAAGGACCTCCGACGCACTATTGTTTTTTCTTCCTTTGATGAACCATTGTTATTACTTTGATTGTTCACTTAAATAATTCGTTTTAACTTTTAAGTAACCTTGTAATTTTTCATATATGGATCTTGTATTGGAGAGGCTTTTTAGGGACCTACGTAGCAGACTGGTATGCACCATTGTTAATACTTTAATTGATGCACCATTGTTATTATTTCGATTGTTCTCTTAAATAATTCGTTTTAACTTTGAATCAATATTGTAATTATTCATGTATGGATCTTGTATTGGAGAGGCTTAATAGAGACCTACGTCGCACACTGCTATGCACTATTGAAAAGGTCAGGCTTAGCCTAATCTTTAATATGATTTTTAATAGACAAATCTTATATTTTTGTTGTTTTTGTTGTTGTTGATAATTGTTGTGTTTGTTTTTGTTGCATTTTATAATTGTTGTTGTTGTTGTTGTTGTTGGTGTGCTTGTTATTGGTTGTTGTGATTGTTGTCTATTTTTGTGCTTGTTGTTGATGTTATTGTTGTTCTGTTTGTTATTGTATTGCTTGTTGTTGATTATTTTTGTGCTTTTAATTGTTGTTGATAATTTTTGTGCTTTTAATTCGTTTTAACTTTTTTGTATCTTTTGAATTTTTCATATATGGATCTTGTGTTGGAGAGGCTTGCAAGGGACCTCCGTCGCAGACTGGTACACCCCATTGTTTTTACTTCCTTTGATGAACCATTGTTATTACTTCGATTGTTCACTTAAATTATTCGTTTAAACTTTTAAGTAACCTTGTAACTTTTTATATATGGATCTTGTATGGGAGAGGCTTGTTATGGATCTACGTCGCAGACTGGTATGCACCATTGTTAATACTTTAATTGATGCACCATTGTTATTATTTCAATTGTTTTTTTAAATAATTCGTTTTAACTTTGATTCAATATTGTAATTTTTCATGTATGGATCTTGTATTAGAGAGGCTTGTCAAAGACCTACGTTGCAGAGTGGTATGCACTATTGAAAAGATCAGGCTTAGTCTAATCTTTAATATGATTTTTAACCGACAAATCTTATATATTTGTTGTTTTTGTTGTTGTGTTTGTTTTAGTTGCATTTTATTGTTGTTGTTGTTGTTATTGTGCTTGTTATTGGTTGTTGTGATTGTTGTCTATTGTTGTGCTTGTTGTTGATGTGCTTGTTGTTGATGTTATTGTTGTTCTATTTGTTGTTGTGCTTGTTGTTGATTATTTTTGTGCTTTTAATTGTTGTTGTTGTTGCCTAAAATCCTCCTCGAACTTTGTTGCAGAGGCTTGCATGGGACCTAGGTCGCTGACTATTATGCACCAATTTTATTTCTTTGATTGTTCTCTTAAATAATTCGTTTTAACTTTTTTGTATCTTTGTAATTTTTCATATATGGATCTTATGTTGGAGAAGCTTGCAAGAGACCTCCGTCGCAGACTTGTATGCACCATTGTTTTACTTCCTTTGAGGAACCATTGTATTACTTCGATTGTTCACTTAAATAATTCTTTTTAACTTTTAAGTAACCTTGTAATTTTTCATATAATGATCTTGTATTGGAGAGGCTTGTTAGGGACCTACGTTGTAGACTGGTATGCACCATTCTTAATACTTTAATTGATGCACCATTGTTATTATTTCGATTGTTCTCTTAATTAATTCGTTTTAACTTTGATTTAATATTGTAATTTTTCATGTATGGATCTTGTATTGGAAAGGCTTGTCAGAGACCTACGTCGCAGACTGGTATGCACTATTGAAAAGGTCAGACTTTGTGTTGCGGTGAGAATAGGATATCAAATTATTGATTAATTTGAACCACATCTTGGTTTCACAACCGGTCTTTGATTTATCCGAAGGAAAGGTTAAAGGAAGGAAAAACCTATTTTGCATCGTAAACACAATGCAGGGAGAGATCTAGGGTTCGGGGGTTGGTGAAGCTTAGGGAAGGTATTAGCATCCTAAACTTCCGTAGTACTCTACAGGAACCTCTTGTTTTAAATTATGCTATTGCTAATGTTATCTGCTTAAAGGGTAATGCTATAGGTTTAAGGTAAAGAGAAAGACCTAAAAGGGTTAGTCCTAAGTTTACTCGCCAAGACTCGCATCTTGTGCCTACGTATCCGAGGTAGGGGATGGAATCAGAGTAATCGTAGTTCCCCTTAAATGGGAGGAAGAGGAACTTCTTGACTGTAGTCAAGGTTCCAGGGGGATGTAAACGTTCATAGGGAAGCGTTAACTTGGAGTGCGGAAACTCTGATTTCTACGTTAAAGTTAAATTGAAAAGGTGTAAGAAGTATTCCACGGCGGGAACTTACATGGAGTGCGGCGACTCCTAATCCTAAGGCTAGGATGAAGGGGTGGATGTCCACGGCGGGACGCCTAAGCATGAGTACGGCGACTCAAATCTTAAGGTTGGAGAAAAGGTGAAGGGTGTGGGCTAGTGACACGATGGTCAAACAGGTAACCTTTCCTTCGGAGGGGAAATAACGGTAAAATAAAGCGGTGATGATAAATTTATATACATGTGATACGCGAATATATATAGGGTAATGAAATAGTCGAGTTAACGTGATTGAGAACAATTAGCCATGGATTAGAAGTTAAACGTGAATGGATAAATATTAGAACCGAATTATGATTAAATTGGATGGGTGGAAAATGATTAAGTTGTAAATTAAAATAAATAAAAAAAGAAATGAATTGTTTTAATGGTTTTTGAGAATTTTGTGAAATTAGATTTTAGATCTAAGTTATAAGGTTAAAATTGGTTTTTATATGATTTTGTGGGATATTTGTGATTTAAAGAAAACATTAAAATTTGGATTAGAAAATTGAGTTAAATGGAGAAACTGGAAATAATTTTTTTTATTTATTTAGAAAAATTACTTAGTTAAGTCTAAATTAAACAGAAAATACTAAAACAAAAGTTAAGCTTAAATTAGAAAAAACTTTAAAAAAAAGTTCTAAGTTATTTTTAATAAAAACTGTTTTTTTATTTTTTAAATGAATATTCTTTTTGGGTTTTTGACCATTATTAAAAAAAAGGGAAATTAAAATATTAAAACTAATCTAGACATTTTCTATTTTTGTTTTGTTTAAGAAATGAAAACTATCTATTCAAAACTAAATTGGATTAGAGTCCTCTTTTTATTTTTTTATTAACTTTATTTTAAAGTAAAACCTAAATTAAAAATAAAACTTATTATTAAATTTTTTTATTATAAAATTCGTTTTATCTTATTACTAATTTTTTTGATTTCTTTATTATAATTAGTGGTTAGTAGTCAGTTGAGTTAGCATGTTAGTGTTTTATTAATAAAAATTAAACAAGATTACAATAAATAAAATAAAAAGAAACAAAAAAATGGTTGGGCTTGGGTCATCACTCCCAGGACCCGACCCGTAAGGATAAAAGGGGGAAGGGAGTAGAATTTAGGGCTTTTAACCCTAAATCCCCAGTAGCGGCCGCGTGGCTCCCATTGGGGGTCTTTGCTGAAATTTTCCTCTTCTTCTTCTCGCATGCGTTTCACTTCTTCTCTCTTGCTTGCATGCGCGAGTTTTTCTTCTTCTTCTTCTTCTTCGCATAACTTCTTCTTTTTATTGTTTCCTGAAACAAAAACAACAAAACAACGGAAAAAGGTTATGGTGGCTCACGTTTTGACAGTTTGATTTGAATCTGAACGATGATGACGCCGAAAATCTTCCTCGCGTCTGAGTCCGGTTGGTATTTTTCGTTTGGATCCAAGGGTTTGGAAATAGTTTTGATGGTTTGAAATTCTGGTAAGCACACAATGGATGTTATCACGGATGATATGACATCCAATGTAACACAGACTACTGGACTTACTAATAAGCTGTAAATGAAAAGCAGTAAATAACACAAGTAATTGTTCACCCAGTTCAGTGTCAACCACACCTACATCTGGGGGCTACCAAGCCAGGGAGGAAATTCACTATCAGTAGAATTAATTCAGAGTCAAACAACCCGTTTGCACTCCTCACTTAAGACTTACCCAATGACATTTCAGCCTAGAGACCACTAGACCAAAGTTTCCCACTCACCCCCCCCCCCCTCAATCACCTCAGTGATATAAACCAATTACAATAGAGTTATAAAGACACACTTCAAACACACACCTTGATCTTGCTTCACAACATTGATCAAGTGACACATCCCTCTTGCTTAAAAGCTTTGAGTGGCACCATGAACACAACAGTTCATACACACTAAACCAATGCAATTATACAGCTGACAATTGCTTGGCATACAAGTATCCTAAGACACACGTGAAGAATCAAAGTTCTTCACTCGCACAAACCACGTGAAGAAAAACCTCGTCACTCATAAGACACACTCTCTAGTCTCTCTCCAGAAGCTCTACCCTATTAGGAATGATCCTTCTGTTATTTATAGTAACAGACTTGCTTTGAGCCTTGATGGAGAAACTAGGTTTACCCAAGATAAACCTCTCTTCATGAAGCTGCGCACTTATCATTAGGCCAGGAGTCTTCTATGTTATGCATGTTATGCCGCCTAAGATAACTTTGCTTCCTGAATTGTTTCCTGAAGTATAGCTTGAGTTAATAACAGAAAAACAAACCATGTGCATCCTGATGTCATACGCTTGATGTCATAACATGCAGCCATGACATTCAGCATCACTTACTCTTAGCTCTCCCTGTAGAACACTCTTCATGTATGTTATAACATCAGTTGTGACATTCATACATACAACAATGTTTTGCCATAAAATGCAGCCAATCAAGAGCATCTACAAACTCCCTCTTTGGCAAATTTTTGGCTAAAACACTCTGTTATAGTATCAGAGATTATAAGCAGCAGAAGTCTAACATATCATGCAGGAAAGCTACTAATTACATACTATCGGTGTTATCTACACACACTTACACTGTTAGCTCTCAGGATCAACCTGGTCACACATAATCATCTGTTAGTTAACACTACAGATGTCATAATGTTGAGTAACATTATGGGTTACTCCCCCTCAACTGATGTACAACACATCAGTACACACAACCTGTAGTCACACAACTTCATCCAGCCTGCTCTGGATGTTATGACATTCAGGATGACATCTTGAAGTGCACAATCACCTGTGAAGCACAACATCCTATACTACTCCCCCTGAAGAGGTGCACAACCACATACATTCTGCAAACACCCTGCAGAAACACACCCTACTAGCAGCTGCAATACTACTAGGTTCCATCAAGGAACACACAAGAATCTAACATACATTCCTATACTCATTAGGAACTCACACATCACTAATAACATCATCTGTTATCACACATGCACATTAGCAAAATCATCAACCATGCATATTTGCAGCAGCCCCTGTATCACACTTGCAACACACTTGTAGCAGCAATTCAGCCAAGTCTTCCACCTGTGAAAGATACACTTCTCTAACCTGTTGTCACTACCTGCTGTTATCTAACACTCTCTCCCCCTTTTTAGCCATAAATTAAGATCAAACTAATAACATAGCATAGAGCATAATGAGTAACATTACACATGTTTAGGGTCATTACAAACAAAAACTGCTCATGGAGAGCATCACAAATATTAAAAAAAACCATAATCAAAACAAATCATTATCCACACCAGCACCAACAGCACACCCATATCAGCCCAGGCAACCAGCAGCCTGAGCCCCTCAGCAGTAGTCTATCATTACATTACTCTTCCTCCTCAGAGGCAGAACTAGAACTGTCCTCCTCAGATTCTTCATCACTAGCCTCCTCAGAACTGGCAACAACTTCCTTAGATGCAGCATCCTGGCCATCCTCCTCCCCTGAACCCTCATCATTGTCATTAAATTCAGAGTCCTCATCTAGCTCAAGAGATCTGATCAATTTTTCCAGATTTTGCTTCCTTGAATCCAATTCCTTGCAGGTTTGTTTGAGCATTACAATCACCTCAACTTTTCTGGTCTTGGGACTCCCTTTGGATGTCTCAGCAGAAGTCATGACAATGTCTGGAACATGAGTTCCTTGAAACAACTTGTGATGGAATGACACAAGATTCTCTCTCTTGCTTGCAGAATCATTCTCTTTGAGGATGTTGGGATACTGATTCAATATAATGCCACAGATGAGTGAGGGAAATGCAATGGGGCCTTTGACACTATAACTTCCTACATGCTTCATGGTTTGATCAAATATGTAGGCACCATAATTAATTTTGGTCTTGGTCCCAACAACATAGATAAACCTTCCCAGAATAGTTTCCACTGTTGATTTATGATTAGTGGGCACCCAATTTGCAGCACCAATCTTGTGTAGCACAACATATTTTACACTCAGTTTGCTGGCAACTAGCTTTCCTTTTGATGGCCAACTTTTGACTTGGTTGCCAGTAATTACTTGACACACTTTGTTTTCAGAGGAAGTTATATCAGATTGAGCTCCATCTGATCTTCCAAGGTAGTTGTTAATGGTAGTGAAGGAGAAGGTGACACATTTTCCTCTAACATAAACTTTACCAAATTCAGCAGATTTTCTGTCAGTACATTCATCTGATAGATTTACTATGAATTCCTTGACAAGTGTTTCATAGCATTGCGGGAACTGAGTCACAGTCTTCACCAAACCAGCATCATGAATAAGAGCCATGATCTCCTTGCTTTCAAGAGCATTTTAAGCTAGCTCTCTCTCCAAGGCCAGCCTCTTTTGATAAACATACTTCCATCTGTTGACACTTGATGGATAGTGTAATGAGACATTGTTAATAGGAGCATCTGAGACACTAGCAACAAGCTTGCTAGTTGTTGGTTTCTTCTTTAGTTGGATGTCAGTGGCATCATAGGCAACATCAGAATCTGATTCTGTACTAGTTTCAGCTTTCCTCTTCTTTGGTACTACCTTGCTCCAAGCTTTGGTAGGGCCAACCTGAGTTCTTTTGGTCACAGTCTTCTTCTTGGGGTTACTTTAGACAACTTCCTTCTTCCCTTTCCTAGTCATGAGCCTTTTGGCTATGCTAGGGTTGACTGTGGCTATCAACTCATTGTCTGAAGACTCATTAGCATTATTTTCTTCACTTAGCATGTGTTCATTATCTTCAGAGACTTGATCCTTGTCATTGTCCTTTGGAGAGGTTGCTTCCAAGGTTTCAACATTGTGAGTGACATCAGCTTTTACCTCAGTGCTAGGGGGAATGGATATTCTTGGCACATCATTTGGCTCAATCAGAACCCTGGTAACCAAGTTGGCAATGATGGAGTGGATTCGCTTGGCTTCTTCATCATTGATATCCTCGAGACTTCTTGTCACCGTGTCAGCCCTTTGTTGGTCAGAATCACCACGCTTCACACAATCCTTTTCAAATTGATCCATGTCATCCCTGTTCATGGTTCTCTTGAACTAAATGGAGTTCATATTGAAGTTACCGTGAGTCTCACAGAATAATGTCATGACATCTTGAGTGACATTGTTTCCTTTATGATGATTACTTGTCATAGACTCCATCAGATTCCAGTATAACAGGTCCAGGTTTCTGTGATGTCCCCTTTTTGGATATGCTATCTTGGCTTACCTGCCAACCTGACATTCACCACAACCTCTTCTTCCATCTAGAGGAAATTTAGAAGTTCCTCTTACTGATTACTTGGTTATGGTCTTCTTCATCCTGTGAGGAAGTATACCTTTCTCCAACCATATTGGATCCTTCTTCTCTTCTTGAGTCATGGTACAGTCATTGAGGTTACTTTTAGACTCCCATATATAACAGTTATTCTGAGCTCTATTACCCCTTATTACTTCCTCATCTTCTTTATTAACAACCACACATGTCTCCTTAGTGAATTTGACACTAAGTCCTTGGTCACAGAGCTGACTAATACTGATAAGATTTATAGTCAGTCCTTTAACCAACAAGACATTGTCTAGTTTTGGAGCACCAGGACAGTCTAGTGGTCCAATCCCTTTGATCTCTCCTCTAGCTCCATCACCAAAGGTCACATGACTTGAGGTAAGAGGTTTGATGTTTACCAACAAGTCCTTTATTCCAGTCATATGTCTAGAGCAGCCACTGTCAAAATACCAGTATCCTTTAGTAGGCATCCTAAGAGAGTTATGGGATACTAGAGAAACCTCCTTGGTAATCCATTGTTTTTTCTTGGCAGGGACAACCTTCTTGAGCTTAGCATGATGTTGTTTCTTGACATGAGCACCCTGTTTGGATTTGCCTTGATGAGGATGACTAGGAAATCCATGCAGCCAGAAATAGAAAGGTTTAATGTGTCCAAGTTTACCACAGTAGTAACACCTATACCCTTGGAACTTTTTCTTGGTCTGGTTCCAGCTTCTGTTTCTTGGATGTTGTGACATTGGTCGTGACATCCATTTTGACCTCTGAGTTTCAGGCTTTGGTCTTTTGAGCTCCAAGATGGGTTTCTGTTCACCAACAAATTCCAGTCCAGCCATGTTTCTAGCTCTCTAACCACTTTGTAGAATCCTTTCTAGAGTGTCAGTCCCAGGGTTTAGCATCCTTAGGGATTTTGACATCTGCTCTATTTTGGATTCCAACAAACTTGCCTCACTTTTGGGTGAGTCTATTGTTGCAAGATGCTCTATCTTCTCAGCCTATAATTCCCTTATGCACTTCTTCTGTTTTTCTTCTTGCTGATATAATTCTGCACTTCTTGTGCATAGCTTTTTGTATGAATCTGCAAGTTCATCCTAAGTTAGCTCATCTTCACTTGAATCGCCATCAGATATGCATACACTGTTCAGAACAATGACATGTCTTGCAGATTCTTCTTCTGATCCACTTTCAGAATCTCCATCAGACCAAGTGACTGCTAATCCCTTCTTTTGCTTCTTGAGATATGTGGGACACTCAATTTTAATGTGACCATAACCCTCACATTCATAACACCGAACTCCTTTGCCTTGGTTAGACCTATCTTCAGATTTTTCCCTTCTGTTGGTGTCAGAAGAATTTTCCTTGGCATAAAGTTTAGACTTATCGTCTATTCTCTTGATTAATTTGTTAAATTGTCTTCCAAGCAAGGCTATTGCTTTTGAAAAGTTCTCCTCACTTTCACCATTGTCTTTATTAGAAACTTCTTCAACCTTTGACACAAAAGCTATGCTTTTCTTCTTTTCAGCCTGATCATAGATTCCTATCTCAAAGGTTTGTAGTGAGCCAATGAGTTCCTCCACCTTCATATTGCATATGTCTTGAGCTTCTTCAATGGCAGTGACCTTCATGGCAAACCTTTTAGGCAAGGATCTGAGTATCTTCCTCACAAGCTTTTCTTCAGACATCTTTTCTCCCAAGGCAGTTGAGGTGTTAGCTATCCCAAGAATATATATGTAGAATTCATGAATAGTCTCATCCTCCTTTATCCTCAAACTTTCAAACTTGGTTGTCAACATTTGTAGTCTTGACATCTTGACTTTAGAGGTTCCTTCATGAGTTGTTTTGAGAGTATCCCAAACCTCTTTAGCCAGCTCACAATGATGCACCAGTCTGAATATGTTCTTGTCTATACCATTGAATAATGCATTCAAGGCTTTAGAATTCCCAAGAGCCAGGGCTTCTTGCTCTTTGTCCATTCTTCTTCAAGTATAAGCACAAACAATCCATCTTTATCAGTCTTTACTGGATGTTCCCATCCTGAGTTTGCAGCTCTCTGTGCCTTGCTGTCTAAACACTAGGTCAGGAGTCTTCTATGTTATACTTGTTATGTCTCTTAAGATAACTATGCTTCCTGAATTGTTTCCTGAAGTATAGCCTGAGCTAATAAAAGAAAAACAAACCATGTGCATCCTGATGTCATAACATCCAGCCATGACATTCAACTTCACTTACTCTTAGCTCTCCCTTCAGAACAATATTCATGTATGTCATAACAACAGTTGTGACATTCATACATACAACAATGTTTTTCCATAAAATGCAGCCAATCAAGAGCATCTACATGGTTGTTCTTGTTTTTACGGATGGAGTTTGCGACAGATTCGGTCAATGATGATGATTTCTGAGGCCAGAGGGTTTGGACGAATTTTGATAATTTTGTTCTTGGGGTTTCACGTATCTCCGGTCGCGGATGGTGTTTTGATGGTGATGAGTTTCAGTTGTTGTTTGTTTTTATGGTTTTTCGGTGGTGATGGTTTTCTCTGATCTCTCTTTTATTGATGGATTTTTCTGTTCTTATAGCCCCCTTTTTCTTTAGCAGGTTTTGATGACTTTAAAAGGTTTCCTTTTTGATATGAACATGTCTTGACATGTTGATGGTTGCTATGGAATGTTACTGATGCTGTCAGATTTTACCATTTCCGGATTTATAGTGATTGTGAATCTTTGTTGTCCGTTTGGGTTTATGCTGTTGTTCTTACCATATTTGTTTTTTTCGGATTTTAATGGCTATGTATTTTTCAGAACATTGATGGTGTCCACTTACCATTTTCGAAATCCAGTTTGGTGCTTCTGGATCTATTTTGATGCTGAGGAAATTCCAATTTCAGATTTTTAGTGGGCTGTTGGATTTTTTTGGATATGGTTCTGGATCTGGATTTAACTTAAGTATCCGTTATGCTGGAAACATTTTTTCACAAAACGCTTTTCCCCTCTCTCTCTCTCTCTCTCTCTCTCTCTCTCTCTCTCTCTCTCTCTCTCTCTCTCTCTCTCTCTCTCTCTCTCTCTCTCTCTCTCGGAAATTTGAACGGATATTTACCGGATTTTTGCCGAGGTCGGAAAGTGAAAATGGGGGGTTTCAGTAGCATTAATTTGTTGCCCCTCCCAGACCCGATGATGAAGTTATCCTGAGGGTCCAAAAATTAAATAAAAATCACTTTTCGATTAAAATAATTAAATCCTACTGATAATAATTTTCTCTGACATTTTATCTGATGCCTTATTTGGCAGGATTTTCTTGAAGCTCTAGAGGTGAAGACTTGAAGCTGAAGACCGAACTTAGAACTTTAGGAAAAAAGTAGGATTTAGGATTTAATTTGTAATCTTCAAAAAAATGTACATTCCTGAATATTGCTGTAATCGAAAGTTGTACAAAAATTGAAAAATAAATAAATCCAATATTTAATAAAATGAACTCTTATTTTCTAACTAAATTCAGTCCGCCTTTATAAACTCGAATAAACTCGACACTTCATAATTCGAATTCAAAACTTAACCGCTTGCGAATATTTGGAATCAACTGACATCCAACGCAAATTCTGAATTCAATCGAACCTTTAAAAATCAACTCGTACTCGATAACAAGAATCGGTGAATATGGCCTCGAATAAATAAATAAATAAATCCAATTTCTTAGCAAACTGAATTTTATTCCACGTTTAAATTCCAAGCCGTGTCTCATATAAACCTGACCTTTATAACCTGAATTTGAACCAATATGATACTTGCGACAAAATCAAAGTGATATTTATTATAAACTCGATGCAAACCAAAATTCCACCGCGCCTTTAATGTAACTCGTAACCAGTAGAGAAAGAGAAAAAACATGAATACGTGCACCCATTTGAATAACCTCCTCGAAATACTCTTGCACCGATTTAATTCCAATCCGTCAGACCTTAAAATCCTCAGACTAACAAATCAAATCAATTAAACAACCCACATTTCATATGACGACTAGCAATCTAATTCTTGACTCTGGATGAACTGTATTGAGGAATCTGACATTCATACTGTCATAGAAATCCACCCGTTCTCAAACTAATGTTGTGTAATCGAGAGACAGGAGACCCTAGCTCTTAGGCATCCTCTGATAATGATTTGGCTCTGTAATTAATCAAAATGATCGTAATCTGGTGATACGTCTGCCTCCACATGAATTAAAGGGCACCCATGACTATTTTCTGCAAAAACAAACAAACTAGGCAAATTGGTTAGCGGTTAGTTAAAAACAGAAGATGGAACAAAATGAAATGCGAAAAAATCACTAATCTAAGGGTAAAATTTGGGGTATGACAGTTGCCCCTGTAGAAGCAAGCTTCAAGCACATTAAAGTTTTGATGAAGACAACAAGAACAAGCTTTCAGCGCAATCATATACATACGCAAAAAGCAAGAGATTCAAGTAAACATCAAGGATCAAGATTGTGCTCTAGCATGTGACAATTGGATCTAAGCTTCTCATACAAGTTTCAAGTGTTGAAGATAGAGTTTTGAACATCAACTCAAAGGTATAACAAATATTACTTTAAATACCTATACAAGTGTTCAAAAATTCATATCTCGCTACACATATGTCTCAAATATTTTTAAAACATGTTTTAGTTGCTCACTCACTTTAAAATTAAGTTTCTGGTGAAAATCTTACAGTGTTAATCCATTAACACATTTGGTTAATCGATCAACATGTGTTAAATTTGAATATTTTTTAAACGTTGAAGGGTGTTAACCGATTAACCTATAGGGTTAACCGATTAACCTATAGGGTTAACCGATTAACACTGAAACAGTAAGCAAAAATGGCAACTTTTCATGAAAATATGCATTGCTCTCTATTTGATTTCTGACTGTTTTTGCTGCATAAAATCACACCCTTTTGTAAAGGTATTTTGTACATTATAAATTGACATCAAATTTCAAATTCCAAAAACACCTCCAAGAAACTCAATCATAAAAATTACTCATTCTCTTCATCTCTCAAATTTTCATAAAGTGTTCACAAACAGGTTTCAAAAGAAGCTTTTTGAATAAATTTTCACACATTTTCACAGCTTCATTTCATTCCCTTTTAAAGAACACTTGTATATTTCCTTTAAGTAATATTTGTTTCAAGGAGAAGATCGATCGTGAAGATTGATAGCACCATATTCTCAAAGACATCAAATTTGTTTCAAGATTATCTTTGTATTACCTTGTTGTCCAGGATTGTTGGAAACAAGTGAGTGTTTGAAGAGGATTGTTCTTCCTACACTTGGATTACCTATAGATTAGATAGTATGCTTCACCATTGGTGTGATGAGGCTATGCAATCATTCTAAACTATAGTGAAATCTCTTTCAAATCGAAAGGGGAATGCAGTACTATCAGAGTGTGAGGGGAACCACTATAAATTTCTTGTGTCTCTTTTTCTTTTTCGCATTTCTTTTCTAAGTCCTAACATCATAATCAAAAAAGAACCAAGAACCACAAAATATTGCAAATAATTTTTGAGAACCTAATTCACCCCCCTCCCCTCTTAGGCGCGAAGTTACAATTGGCATCAGAGCAGGTTATAGGTAACCTGTTCCTATTCGATCCAGATGGCTTCTGCAAATAACAATCTTTTATTCAAAGACGGTGGCAGTAGCAACAAGCCTCCTTTGTTTTGTGGCGAATATTTCGACTTTTGGAAGATCCGCATGAAGGCACATCTAGAAGCACAAGGATGTGAAATATGGGAGGATATTCAAAATGGTCCTTTTGTTCCTACAACGGTGGTCAACAGAGTTGGTTTATCAAAACTGCAAGGATCATGGGATGATGTTGATAAGAAGAAGGTTCTTTATGACAAAAGGCGATAAATATCTTACAAAGTGCACTTGAAATGGATGAATTCTTCCATATCTCAACATGTTCAACGGCCAAGCAAATTTGTGACACTCTTATTGAAACTCACGAAGGAACATCCAAAGTCAAACGATCCAGATTAAATACATTAAGTCAAGAGTACGAACTATTCAGAATACAACAAGGAGAATCTATCCTAGACTTGTAGAAAAGATTCGTGCATTTGACAAATCACTTGAATGCACTTGGTAAGACACTAATAAATGATGAACTTAATCTTAAAATGCTTACGTCTTTATCAAGAGAATGGCAACCTAAAGTGACGATGATTTCCGAAAAGAAAAGTCTATCAATAATGACATCCGCTACATTATTTGGAAAACTCCAAGAATATGAAACGGAACTTGGACGATTGGAGAAACATGAACTTCAAGAGAAGAAATCCAAGAGCATTGCCTTAAAAGTTGAATCCAAAGAAGTGGAGAAAGAAGACAATCCCGAAGAGGACGAAAATTTTACGCTTCTTGTAAAAAGACTAGGAAAATATTTTGGTGCAAAAAATAATATTAAAAACTCTAGTTATACAAGAAGAAAGAAGTTCTCAAAGAATAAAGAAAAAGAAACATCAACATCCAATGGAGACATTACATGCTATGAATGTGGAAAACAAGGCCATATCAAACCGAAATGTCCTAACCTCACAAAGAATCGTGACCACAAAGGAAAGAAGGATTTCAAAAAGAAGGCCTACATTGCTTGGGATGACAACGAAATAAGTTCTTCATCGGACTCCGATAGTGAACAAAGCGCGAATCTAGCATTAATGGCATCACATAATTCCGACGATGAAGACAATAAGGTTAGTAGTAATTTCTCTATTTTTGATAATGATGCTCAACGAGAAATTGATGAACTTTTAAGTCAACGCAAAATTCTATATAAAACCATTTCATCTCAAAAGAAACAAAGAACAACTTTAGAAGAAAATATTGAGAAAATGAAAAATAACCCTAGAGACGAAAAAAAAGAATTAATTAAGAATTTTGCATGCACTAAATTGAGTCACTCTCTTTTCAAATAGTCCAATTAAAAAGGGTCATAGAAAGATATGAAAAAAGGACAAATTGGATTGGAATGTGTTCTTAGTAATCAAAGATACTCTAATGATAAAAGTGGTCTTGGTTACTCAAAATTTTCCAAACAAACTTCTAACAAGACCATCTTTGTCAAAGCTAAAGAACAAATTCTTATGGAAAAAGGTGACAACCATAAAAAGGTTCATCAATATGTCAAGAAGAAAAGAAACAATAATAAGAAATCTTATCCCCTAGATATAAAAGCAATTTTGAGCCTACATGCTTCTATTGTGGTATAAAAGGTCATACTCCAAATGCATGTTATGTTAGAAATTTTAGTGTTGCTCAAGGCCATTATGTATGCGTAAAGAAAGGAACTAACTTTGAAGGACCCAAAGCAATTTGGGTACCTAATAAAACTTAACTCTTTTTTGTAGGTATGCTTGAAGACCTCTTCAAATGAATGGTATCTTGATAGTGGATGTTCGAGGCACATGACGGGTGACATAAGCAAATTTTCACATCTAACGCTTAAGGCCAAAGGATTTGTTACTTATGGTGACAACAACAAAGGAAAAATCCTTGGTGTAGGCACCATTGGCTCACCGCCGTTAACAAATATAAAAGATGTCCTATATGTGGAAGGTCTAAAGTATAGTCTCCTTAGCATTAGCCAATTGTGTGACCGGGGTTTCAAAATCAACTTCACTAAAAATGAATGCTTAATTGAAAACGAAGTTACTCATGAAGTTATGCTAAAAGGTAAAAGAGTTAATAATATTTTATTAATTTCCTTAGATAAATTGTCTTTGAATGTTAGGTGTCTCTTGGCAAGGAACAATGAATCATGGTTATGGCATAAGAGGTTTGCTCACATTCATATGGAGCACTTGAATAAATTGATCAAACATGACTTGGCTATTGGATTGCCAAAGATCAAATTCATCAAAGATAGGTTATGTGACGCTTGTCGAAAAGGAAAACAAACTAAATTAACTTTCACATCCAAGAATGTGGTGTCCACAACTAGGCCACTACAACTGTTGCACATGGATCTCTTTGGTCCATCAAAAACAAAAAGCTTCGGAGGTAATGTTTATGCATTATTAATTGTAGATGATTTTTCTAGATACACTTGGACTTTCTTCTTAATGCAGAAAAGTGAAGCATTCAAAGCATTCAAGAAGTACGCAAAACAAATACAAAATGAGAAATCTCTTACAATTGCCTCCATTAGAAGCGACCACAGGGGAGAATTCCAAAATGCTTCATTTGAAGAATTTTGTGAAGAACATGGAATTTCACACAACTTCTCCGCACCAAGAACTCCACAACAAAATGGTGTTGTAGAAAGAAAAAATAGATCATTGGTGGAACTTGCAAGGACTATGCTAAGCGACTTAAGTCTTCTAAAATATTTTTAGGTAGATGCAGTGAGCACGACATACTTTGTAAGTAATCGTGTTAATATAAGACATATTCTTAAGAAAACTCCCTACGAACTCTTCAAAGGGAGAAAGCCAAACATTTCTTATTTTCACATCTTTGGATGTAAGTGCTTTGTCTTGAACAATGACAAGGACAATCTTGGTAAGTTTGACGAGAAATCTGACGAAGGCATATTTCTCGGCTACTCTCTCTTTAGTAAGGCTTTTAGAATTTATAATAAAAGAAATTTAACTATTGAAGAATCTATGCATGTCAAATTTGATGAATCTCACCCCTCCAAGGAGGATATTGTGGTTTGTGATGATGATGATGAGTTTGTAGAAATTCCCGAAGAATATACTTCTAAAGATATCATTAAAGAACAAGATAGACCGGTTCAACAAGATTCTAATGTAAACAATCTACCAAAAGAATGGATGATTCATAGAGATCATCCTATCAACAAAGTGATTGGATATATAAGTCAAAGTGTTGCTACAAGATTAAATCTCAAAGATGCATGCTTGAACATGGCGTTCGTATCTCAAATAGAACCTTCCAATGTTGATGAAGCTCTTGAAGATGATCAATGGATTATTGCTATGCAAGATGAATTAAACCAATTCGAGAGAAATCAAATTTGGGAACTTGTTTCTAGATCAAAAGATAAACATATTATCGGAATAAGATGGGTGTTTAAGAACAAACTTGATGAGAATGGAATAATTGTTCGAAACAAATAAATATTGGTGGCTCAAGGGTACAATCAAGAGGAAGGAATTGACTTTGAAGAAACATTCGCTCCGGTTGCAAGGTTAGAAGCTATTAGTTTATTATTTGCTTATGCTTGTTCAATGAACTTTCAGCTTTTTCAAATGGACGTCAAAAGCGCCTTCTTGAACGGATACATTAACGAAGAAGTCTATGTCAAACAACCCCCGAGTTTTGAAGACTTCAAGCATCCTTCACATGTATACAAATTGAAGAAAGCTCTCTATGGACTAAAACAAGCACCGAGGGCATGGTATGATCGTCTAAGTAATTTCTTATGCGAAAAAGGATTTGAAAAAGGCAAGGTAGACAAGACTTTATTCATTAAAAAGATAAAGGATAATACCTTACTTGTTCAAGTCTATATGGATGACATCATCTTCGGTTCAACAAACAAGGAACTATGTGAAGAATTTGCGTCGATGATGCAAAGCGAGTTTGAAATGTCTATGATGGGAAATATGAATTACTTCCTTGGATTGCAAATCAAGCAACTAAAAGACGGAATATTTATCAACCAATTGAAGTATTGCAAAGAGTTGTTAAAGAGATTTGATATGGATTAGTGTAAAGCTATGTCAACACCAATAGGATCCGGAACTTACATCGATCAAGACGAATCGAGAACATCAATTGATATTACAAAGTATCGAGGTATGATTGGTTCGTTATTATATTTGACGGCAAGCCGTCCTGACATAATGTTTAGTGTATGTTTATGTGCTCGATTTCAAGCAAATCCAAAGGAGTCACATCTCACGACAGTCAAAAGAATCATGAAGTATCTCAAGGGACCGACGAACGTTGGCTTATGGTATCCTAAAGGTAGTGTTTATACTTTAATCGGTTATTCTGACACGGATTATGCAGGCTGTAAAACAGATAGAAAAAGCACAAGTGGAACATGTCACATCCTAGGAAATGCATTAGTTTCATGGTCATGTAAGAAACAAGCATACGTTGCTCTTAGTACGGCTGAAGCAGAATACATAGCGGCGGGAAGCTGTTGTGCACAAAATCTTTGGCTAAAGCAACAATTAAGCGACTACGGAATTGATCTTGGATGCATTCCTCTACGATGCGACAACACAAGTGCAATCAACATTACAAAAAATCTGGTTATGCACTCAAGAACCAAACACATCGACATTCGACATCATTTTCTCTGTGATCACATGCTTAAAGGAGATGTTGAAGTCACTTTTGTAGTTACACATAACCAACTTGCAGATATCTTCACGAAACCACTCGCGAAAGAACCATTTTTCAAGATTCGGCGAGAACTCGGAATTCTCGATGACAGTGACATCTAATACTTTCAGTAATTGATCTTTTTACCATTCATGAGTAGTAAGTATTTTTTACTCACTGATTTCTCGCTTTTCCTGCATTTTCGAAGGCGTTAACCGATTAACCCATATAGCTAACCGGTTAACACTGTTGGTTCGTGTTTTCCAAATTAATTTTTTAATTGCGTTAATCAATTAACCTATATGGTTAACCGATTAACACTGTTTGGATTTTTAAAATCAAAACTAAAAATTATTCAATTCTGATTTTAAATGTGTAGTTACGTGCTTTCTTTTTGGGTGCATGTGCTTTATGGTTATTATCACCAATTTTCCTTGGGACTCATCTTCTTCTATTGGACTCTCCATTAAAACCCTCTTCCAACTTCTACCCACTCAAAACAAAAATTAATTCCACATTAATATCCCACTCAAACATCTCTCTATATAAACCTCTTCACTTTCACCATCTCCATCATAACATTCAACCCTATTCAGAAAATCAACTTCAAACCCTAAGAACTCCAAATCTTCATCCATGGCTCCAACCAAGAAGGGAAAAGGAAAAATGCCAGAACGCAGTTCAGCGGTCAATGAGGATACTGCTCCAATGGAATCAACCAAGAAGCGAAGAATGGACATCAAGGTTAGGGTTTGACAACTGTTTAAGGTAAAATACGTCAACCTCAAAGCTTTGCAAGCCCCCACTTTTGATTTTCCAGCACTGTTAAAGTATCAAAGGATAGATAATTTTATTTCTGATAACGGTCGTTGTTACCCAGATTTGGTAAAATTGTTTATGAACAATTTATCTATTAATTTGAATGAGGCTGGACAACACATGCTGATCACTATTGTTCGAGACTTTGAGTTGAATGAGGATCTGTCAAAAATTGCCGCAACGCTCAAGATTCCATATTCCGGATTTTTTCTCCGGAAAGGTGTCAATCACAGAGGCGAACCTTGGGCTCAATATGACAAGATGGAATACTACTACATGTTGCACCCCAAAATTTGCCCAACCTTTTTCTTTAACTGGCTTTTGATTCATTGCATTTCATAGCATTAGCATTTGCATACCATTGTCCATTTGCAGGGGATTAAGAGTGGTGTTCCTAGCATGAGGAGGTTAAGCAAGTGGTTGTATTTAAGCTATCAAGTGCTTATTATCATCAGAGGAATGTCAAAACTCACTGAAGGAGTGGATGGTTAAGATTGGTTGCATCTCCTATCTTGGGGGTCAATTAAAGGGCATCAGAGGATTGTGAGTCCATGGTTATGGATGGAGAGAATTATGAAAGCTCATTAAATGTCTTGAGGGTCATTGGGGAGATTATTCCTATCATTATACCGAGTGTAAGAAGTCACTGCCAAAGGTGGTACAATTAGGGTTTTCATCTGGTTAACCCTAAGCCAACAGTGAATTTGAAGGAGATTAAGACTCAATTACAAGTCTTTATGATCATGGAATGTTGTGTTGAGACATTTCATATATCATGTCAAGATCAAATCAAGAGCAATCAAGAGTGTGAGAAGTTGCTAAGCTAGGGTTTCTAAGTTTGTTAGTGTAAAATCCTCTATTTAGTGCCTAACTTCAAGACCACATATCTCAAGATAAAAGTTTCATCTCATCTTGACCCCAATATGAAACTTGTAGAGCATGTTATTAGATTTCTTTTGAGTACCAGAACTCATCCATCTGATTTCTAGAACTCAAGTTATGAAGCTGGCAAGTTACAGGTCATCAGATGAATGTGATTTTGGTCAACAAAAGTCAACCAACTTCCAAGACATTTTTGACATAGAAGGATGTTTCTCCTTACTTTGACCCAAACATGAAGTTTTTCCTTATGATCTTAGCTTTCCAAAAAGTACTAGAAGTCCTTCATCTGATTTGTGGAACTCAAGATATGAAGCTTGCAAGCCAAGGGTATTTTGGGAAACTTTGATTACAGGCCATTTTGATTATAGGTCAATTTCACAACTTTGCACACTTCAAATGGAACTTTTTCCAACATCAAACTTGCTTCAAATAACATCCTTTTCATCATCAAACATCAACCTATCATGGGATTGGCTTGTATGTGAGAATTGGTGAAGAAAATTCCATGGAAAAATACTTAAAAGGGCTAAATTCAATCAAAGTCATTTTGAACCAATTTTAATCAAGTTGGTGCATTTTTTTGAGTCCTTTTGACATTCTAAGAACAATGTCAATTTCAGAAACCAAGTTTGAGGTCACTTGCATATGGAAATTCAAGGTTGCTTCACCATGAAGGTACACATTTAAAATTCACCATTAAGATCAAACAAGGGGTCAATCTCAGCCATTGAGGTACCTTATACCATATGCAAGCTAGCTGAATCATTTTAACAGCCATGGAAATGCTGTTTTCATGGGAATTTTGAAGCTTCAAGTCAAGAAAATTTGGATTTTCAATTGGATCAATGTGGGCTATGATTGGGCTTTATTATGATCTAGATCCATTGTATATATTCTTAGAATCCTTCACAAGCTCTCAGGGGGGATTTCCATAGAAGAATAACAGAATTCAGTTGAAGAAAAGTGAAGAAAAAGTGGAAATCGAATTTTGCAATTGAAGCAGTTTCAATCCAAATCAAGGTCTCCAATACTTCCATTGAAGATCAAGGAACGATTCTGGGTGGTTTTGATCAAGCTTCATCAAGAAATCAAGACCCAACAGAGGTGCTCCGTTGAGTAAGTCATCTCTAAAAAATTCTCTCTGTTTAGGAAGTAATTGATTGCCATTGTTACATATTCATGCTCCCCTAGTCATAAGGATCGTTTTTGGATTAGTCTAGAGCTTGTTTATGATGATTCTTGACGGAACCTCCATTCTTGTTAGCTTTGGTTAGGGTTAATTATAGGGAGAAAGTGAAATTGGACATGGTATTCTTGATGTACCTGACATGGCGAGTTGAATGGTGTAAGAAATCGTGAGTTTTGGTGAGTTTTTAAAACGGCCACTGTAGCTTTCCAACGAAGAAGACGATTGGAGCCACTGTGCTCCATCGTCTGTGAATTTCCCTCCCCTGAGTGTTCAAACCTCCAGGCGCTTGCGTGTCTGCGTGCTAGCCTTTGATCCATGTTGACTGTGTTTAAAATGGAAGGCCATGATTTCACCTGAGCTAGTTGACCAAATATTAGATAAAATGATTTGTTTAAGTAAGTGGAGTATGATTGGACTTGGGCTCAAATGACTAGTTGCACCCTCCTCACTGATAAGCCCAATGCGCATGACTGATAAAGTTGCTAACTGCACCAACACTTTTTCCAATTTCATTTCTTTTTTCTTTATTTTCCTTTTTTAATTCAGTTGCAATTTAATTCATGGAAAATACCTCAGCACCTCTAAAAAATCATAGAAAAATATTTTTAGGTACTTTAACATGTTAAGTGATTTTAAAATTTTTTGGATTAATTTTTAAGTCATTTTTTCAGTTAATCTTGATTTTTCATTTTAGGGTGTTCTTTAAGAATTGAAAAATGCACAACTTTTGATTGGGATTTTATTTCTTGATGAAACCTTCACATAAATGCTTGATTTTTCTTGTACATATTCTTGATGCATCAATTGATTTTTAGATTTTTTCTCCCTGATTTTTAGTACCATTTGGTTAGGTTTTTGGTTGAACCTTTAGGACCTTCCCTTTGTACTAGTTTTTAGGACATCCATAGAACTTTCCCCTCTGTTTGCCTAGTTAGGTTTAGAATTTTCCCCTAAAACTTTGACCCCTGGTTCCTAACACCAGAGGAGTCCCATAGGATTGTTTTTGGAATTTTTAGGGTTAGTTTACTTTTTTTTAGTGTATTTTACACTTTAGGTCACCCTTGTATGACTTTCACCTCAATACTTGTGATAGTTTGATCTTATTTGCATTTTGTGCATTGTTTGAGCATCATATCTTTGCATATCCATGTTGTAGATATAATAAATCATTTGTATGTTCAATTTTAGGCCTTGATCATGTTCATAACTTGGTTAAGTTTAGGCATATCTTAGGAGTTCCATTTGAGGCTTTTCATGTGTATATGTTGAATGCTTTTCACTTTTTGCATGATCCTCTTGCCATCTTTTGTTCATTCCTTTTCAAATGCTTTATGTACATTCTTATCTTTCATATCCCTCTGTCCAAGGACCTTGGATCATCATTTAAACTTGCTTAATACCTCCAAAGGAGGTATTGGAAGCTTAACTTGAATGATGAACCATGAGGACATTTTGTGCATTTTTGTACAAGTCATAATGAGACTTTGGTTGAATGACATTAGGGATGCCATGGCTGTTTTCTCTTCTTCTCCCAACTCTCTTTTGGTTTATGATTCATCCCATGTTCAAGTTAGAGGCCTTAGGGCATTGTTTGCACTTGCTTGGTGTATGTTTTGCACTTTTTCTTGCTTGCATTTGAAGGTTGAGATAAGCTTGTGGTGGTCTTTACCCCACACAATTTCCTCCCTTGCTTGTGTGTTTTCTCTTTGTGTATCTCTTGTTTGCATTAAAGGTTGAGGTGTCCTCCCTTTTCTTGTGTGTTTCATTGCATGTGCATTCATCCATTCTCATATTTCATGTCTTATAGCATAATACTATGTTGCTTCTTTTCTTTTCATTACCATGTTCCCTTGGAATTCTCACTTCCTTATTTAAGGATAGTGATGATAGACATTAGGTTGAATCCTTGGCATGATAACAAATAGGATATAGTTCCCTTCTAAACTCAACTTTAGGACCATGATGCATGATAACTTTAGGGTTTTGATTTAGTCCCCTTTAGAGTCCTCTCTCTCTTCTCATCTCAAAACAACTTCAAAATACTTAATAAAGGCTAATGAATATTGTACGTTACGAGCCTTAAGTACTTGGGAAATAGTGATTGGGGGGCTACCTCTCAATTGCTTAGAGTGTTTAGTATACGTTCTTAGGGCGATATGCGACGCATTCGTTCCTAAGTCATAGTCTCTAGTGCAATATGAATTACAAACAATTCAAAAACACTTCTCCTTAAAAAACACCAAAACAAATTAATCAAGCCTCATTTTATCCCTTTGGACCCTTTAATCAGGAAAACATTTTCATAAACAAGAGTGTTGTTAACTCTTAGTTCTACCGCAAACGGTAACGCCTAAGTCTCCAATGGTCGAGCTGCATACACCAAACTGCTGGAACTATTTGTTAACCCTGCTCGAGTAAAAAACATGTGAACAAACCGGTGTTCTTATTTGCCCGAACTACGTTTGCTCTGATTTCTCGTACCGTGCGAGGATACGTAAGCACAAGATGCGATGTCTTAACGAGCAACCTTTCCCCCCTTTCACCCGTGGTTAGCCGAACTACGTTGACTCTGACTTTCCCATTGCACGAGGGAATACGTAGGCCCAAAGCTGCGATGCTCTGTCGAGTCACCTTTCTTTTCTTTTGTCCTAGACCTTTAGTTAGATAGTTTCAATCACCCTTTTAGATAGACAACTAAGTGTGGATCCCGTTGAGTACGACGGAAGTGAGACGTGCTAATACCTTCCCCTTGCGTAACCGACTCCCGAACCCGAGATTTGGTTGCGATGACCAATCTTATCCCTTCTCATCAGGTTTTCTCTGCTCGTTCCCTTTCCCTTGTTGGGATAAATAATGAACGGTGGCGACTCTTCTGTCATTGCCGGCACCTTTTTTTGCAGTAGCGACACTACAATATCTGCAGGTTTCCCAAAGAGGTTGTGATTGCTGGACAACAGACTGCTCGTACGTTATGCTATGTTAAGAATCTGTCGGTAAATGACCGAATGCTCCATTACATCCTTTGTTATGTTCTGCTTCCAAAATACTCCAATCATTCTCATATTAATGATCTTGAGATGTAAGTGATGGATGCCATAAAGAACAAGATCAAGTTTAATTGGATATTAACAATGATGTATCATCTCCAACAGCAGCTTACTCTTTCTACCCGACTCACATATGGTCGCCTTATCTCTAGTATCTTGGAATTAACGGGTTTGGATCTAAACAGGGAACCATCCATTGCCATGAAACCGACAACAAATGAGATTAATGAGATAACCATCATCAAGAACACCGGTATTGTAAAAAGCAATGATGGAACTTACAAGTATGAAGATGGTTCATCTACCTCCAACTATCCAATCCCGAAAGGAGGAGTTACAAATGAGTTTCTCTACATCACAATGATGAATCATCACCGTCAAACCACTCAGGCCATCAACTCTCTTCATAGACTTGTCCTAAGCTCTCAAAATTCAAATGCCGGTATTAATGATGATGAGGAAGGAAGTGAAGAAGAAGAGGATGGAAGCGAGGAAATGTCAGAATATGATATCTGAAGCACTTGTTTATGTTTTTATTTCTTGCTCTAAAAATTGTTTAAGTTTAAGTTTTTATTTCCTTTCTGTTTCATTTTCATGAATGTATCGTACTATGTGCGTGTGTTATCGTATCGTAAAACAATGTTCTGTTTGTTATGTTAAGTATTTGTGTTACGATTATTCTATGTATGTATGTTTACTTTCTTTCATTATCATATGCTCCTCTTCCTTTTTGCTAATGCCAAAGGGGGAGAAGGATTGGTCTCTCTAATGTTTCCCTGTGCAGAAATGTTATACCTCTTGTATTAAGGGGGAGCCTTAATTTAGGGGGAGAAACAAGTATAGAGAAACCAAGTATCAAAGCAACCTTTCAAAAGTTGGTTGTCATCATCAAAAAGGGGGATATTGTAGAAGCAAGCTTCAAGCACATTAAAGTTTTGATGAAGACAACAAGAACAAGCTTTTTACGCAATCATATACATACGTAAAAAGCAAGAGATTCAAGTAAACATCAATGATCAAGATAGTGCTCTAGCGTGTGACAATTGGATCTAAGCTTCTCATACAAGTTTCAAGTGTTGAAGATAGAGTTTTGAACATCAACTCAAAGGTATAACAAATATTACTTTAAATACTTATACAAGTGTTCAAAAATTCAAATTTCGCTACACATATGTCTCAAATATTTTTAAAACATGTTTTAGTTGCTCACTCACTTTAAAATAAATTTTCTGGTGAAAATCTTACAGTGTTAACCGATTAACACATTTGGTTAATCGATTAACATGTGTTAAATTTGAATATTTTTTAAACGTTGAAAGGTGTTAACCGATTAACCTATAGGGTTAACCGATTAACACTAAAACAGTAAGCAAAAATGGCAACTTTTCATGAAAATATGCATTGCTCTCTATTTGATTTCTAACTGTTTTTGCTGCATAAAATCACACCCTTTTGTAAAGGTATTTTGTACATTATAAATTGACACCAGATTTCAAATTCCAAAAACACCTCCAAGAAACTCAATCATAAAAATTACTCATTCTCTTCATCTCTCAAATTTTCATAAAGTGTTCACAAACAGGTTTCAAAAGAAGCTTTTTGAATAAATTTTCACACATTTTCACAGCTTCATTTCATTCCCTTTTAAAGAACACTTGTATATTTCCTTTGAGTAATATTTGTTTCAAGGAGAAGATCGATCGTGAAGATTGATAGCACCATATTCTCAAAGACATCAAATTTGTTTCAAGATTATTTTTGTATTACCTTGTTGTCCAGGATTGTTGGAAACAAGTGAGTGTTTGAAGAGGATTGTTCTTCCTACACTTGGATTACATATAGATTAGATAGTAGGCTTCACCATTGGTGTGATTAGGCTGTGCAATCATTCTAAACTATAGTGAAATCTCTTTCGAGTCGAAAGGGGAGTGGAGTACTCTCGGAGTGTGAGGGGAACCACTATAAATTTCTTCTGTCTCTTTTTCTTTTCTACATTTCTTTTCTAAGTCCCAACATCATAACCGAAAAAGAACCAAGAACCGCAAAAGATTGCAAATAATTTTTGAGAACCTAATTCACCCCCTCTTAGGCACAGTTACAAGTTACATTCCTTATTTAAATAACTTCACCGGATGATTTGAGCGATGAAGGCTCGAGAAATCATGGTGAAAGGGATTTAAATACAGATAACCGAAAATTTTGCCCTTAGATTCTGTGATATTCAATGCTATGGACAAAACAAAATGCTGAAGATGCTATGAATCTAAAATGATGCATATGATGGAAATGATAAATAATGTAGACGGAAAGACGATACGGGGGAATAACGTGACGAGCAAACACGCACTGGGGAAACATCACGAAACCGGGGGAAATCCAAAGTGATGGACCAATAGGTTCAAGCATGATCAACTGCCACTTTAGAAAGAAAAACACGAAGAGATCCTCAATGGAGATGGCACCGGCGAGACGGCTTCCACTGGGGAAATATCCAAGAGTAGCTACTCAACAGGTTCAGGCATGACCGGTTGACACTCTAGGATGAAAAGGTAACACAGGATCCACACGGCGGTAGGATCAAGTAAACAGAATGCTGGAGCATTGAGCAAGAATAACATCCGAGCTTCTAGAAACTCTCGAGTGAAGAGATCAAATGGGATCTTTGATGGAGATGGCACCAGCAAGACGGCCTCCACCAGGGAAATATCCAGAGTAGCTGCTCAACAGGTTCAAACATGACCGGTTAACACTCTAGGGTAGGATCAAGTAGACAGAATGCTGGAGCATTGAGCAAGAATAACATCCGGGCTTATGGAAACATGATCTTCAGGACTCATTAGAAAATATACAGGGTAAAAACCTGTTGTATGCCAAGATAAATGGACTTCAAGGGGGAACTTCCCTGATAAGTTTCTTGGGAGAGAACGACCACTTATCGTTGGAAGGGACTTACATGCCAAAATGGATAAGCTCTCAAATAAAGAGACTGTCACTTATCTGAAAAGGGTAACCATGATAAGCTTCTCATGGGAGATTGTCTCTTATCTAGGGATACAGATGAAATGATAAGCTCCTCTGGAGGGACTGTCGCTTATCGGTGTGTAAGATATGATGATAAGCTCCTCGGAATGAGACCGTCGCTTATCTGATGAAAATAAGCTTCCATGATCAAAATATGATTCAGCTTCTCCTTTAACCAAATGACTCATTTATAAAGGGTAAATAAACTTCCCCATGCTTCAAAGTTTGTATGCTCTGAATAGGTCTCAGTTTCTTCTTTTACTAAAGGGTAAAATAAACCTCCCCCATACTTCAAGGTTTGTATGCCATGAACGGGTCTCAGTTTCTTATTTTACTTAAAAAGGGTAAAAATGTCCATGGTGGGATGCCTAAACATGAGTACGGCGACTCAACGTCTTAAGGTTTAGGAAAAGGTAAAGATATGTCCATAGCGGGACGCTTAAGCATAAGTACAGCGACACAACATCTTAAGGTTTATGGTAATGGAAACAAACTCTTCGAGGGAGATGGCCACTTGTTGCTAATCATGATGAAGATAGGATAAGATTCTTAGACGAGAAATGGCGCTTATTTGCAAGGGTAGCAATGATAAGCTTCTCGGATGATAATTGTTGCTTGTCTGATATAATGATAAGCTTCTCGGGCGAGAACTGTCGCATGTCTGATGTAGTGATAAGCTTCTCAGGCGAGAAATGTCGCATACCATTGTTTGTAGTGTAGTGATAAGCTTCTCAGGCGAGAACTGTCGCTTATATGCAAAGTTGTTGTAAAAGGGCTCTTCTTGATAGATAGTGCAAAATAAATGCACGTCCAAGTAGGTTCGGCGACTGATGGGGACCGAAGTTCAGTCTAGAATCGAGCTAGAAAGAAACTGTCAAACAAGACTCCATTGAGGGAATGAACTCAAATGAGGATTATCTAGTCCTGGCATGGAAAAGATAACTAAAATAACCATCATCCACGAGGGTTGAACTCTATGGGGAACTGAAAAATAGTAAGTATTTTATGCTTAAGGTTGACGACTCTATTTGGAGAGAATGGACAAACCCAATTACTTAGCAGTAACCACAACCAAAGTAATGACAAAAGACAACAAGGATAGAAAACATGCAAATGCTAATGCGTATGTCAATGCGTATGCAAAATGAAAATGCAATGCTTATGCTGATGCTCATGCTTATGCTGACAAAACAGACAAACAGAGGAGCAAACAGGAGATGAAATAAACATCTCGACGGGGATACCCGGCGACCTCTACAACAGTACATCTATCAAGGGATAGGAAATTTAATGGAGGAACTAAATCTTGTTTCAAAGTTCCAAATTCTCTGGGGAGAACACTTCCACTTGGGGATAAGATATCATGACTTCATTGGAGAGGATTTCCATCATGAATATGAATCTGATCAAAGAAGGCTTGTTCACTGAAAGAGGCATCTTAGGAGTAGAGACTTTCGGGGATAAAATAAATATCCGCTTCATGGGGAAGTGTGGAGCTAGGAAGCTTCATGGAGAAAATGTAACAACTTCCTGGGAAAAGTACATCAACTTCCTGGGAAAAGTACATCAGCTTCCTTGGGGAAAATATCTCGACTTCTTGGGGAGAGCATGGAAATCTCCTGGGGAATATTTCCTGAGGAAAGTATGACAACTTCAGCAAGGAAAAGATGGTTCCACTACGGTGTGGGTCCTCAAATAATATGTATCACTTGGAAAATACTGGGGAGATCTCTGCAGTCTTGAAAGTCGCTGAAGACTATCCGTTCGGTCTAAAGTGTTGTCAGCTTATAGTCTCACTGGGGACTTACGCTGAGGTAATGGCTTAAAAGTGCTTCTGCAATATTGTGACTTACTGGGGAATCATGACCTCCTATAGTAAAATTCCTCAGGGCATGAAGAGGGTTGTGAAACAAAGTAGTCTTGATCTTGATGAACCTTGTAATAGTCGCCATTTTGAAAAACGTAATGCCCCAGAGCACATGCTTTGTGAGAAAGAGTCATCTCAAGAGGATTTTACAGAGAACACGGGATCTAATTGCCCCACTGTTTTCAAAATCTTGGAGAGATTTGTCGGATCTCGATGTAATTGGCCCGGATTGATAGTGTAATGACTGAATCTTCAAGAAAAAGTTCTTAAGAAAGCCAGGTTTGCATCAATAAGCGATTTGGAAACCACCTGCCCCTGTCTAGAAGAATCTTCAAGTTCCATTGTTGATGTCTATATGTAAATTTCTAAGATATCAGGCGAAATCAACACGCATGAACTGCTAATCCTGAAATTATTAATGCAACATACATATTTGTGTTGAAGTTGTTTTTTTGTTTTTGTTTTGAAAAAGATATCACGATAACTTGTGACCAGAATCACTAGTTAGGATATGAATTTAATCTATAAAGCCAACATCAAATTTGAGCATAGCTCATAGGAGTCAGGAAACAGTCTCATCGAGTATGCTTTCAAGATAAATCCTACTTCAATTAGGTCTTTTAAAGGTTGTATCGTGACTTGGTTCACGGTTTAAGAAACAAAGGATAAAGGCTCAAAGTTTATTTGTACCCACCCATTCTTCGTGATATTCTCCAATCCTATATTCAGTCAACTAGACACGGGCACTCATCTCTCAAGCGGATTTGATATGGTCGAGAACTCATCAAGTCTTTGGACATGACAATCACTCACCTATTTTCTTTAGTGTTTGATCATACGACTTTGTTTATTACTAGAGATTCTTCATTGCAATCCTTTGTTTTTGTTTCTCGCGTATTTTATTCTCTAACTTTTTCCTGGACAGAGTCTTTTGAATTTGAATTTGGGAGTCCAGCGGGACGCCCCATTTTTTCCTAAGCCTCCTTCATAGGTTTTGACTTAGCAGGCTTTTCTTTTCATTCATTATTTTTTGAACAAGTCGTGTGACTCTTTTGAAAGGCTTGTGACTGCCTCACTTTTTAGATGGTTGAGGGATAATCATTTGTGTCTTTTGACTTCCAACCTCCTAATATACAGTGAATTCTCGAATGTTCACTCCTCTTTTTTGAGAGTCTGGGTGCTCGATCAGTTTAATTGAAAACTACCCTGCCCCAAGTTAAAATATTGAGGGTTTTTACTTGGAAAAGAAAAACTCCTACTTCAACACTCAAAGGGATTAAAAAGGGATTATCTTCCTTATATCTCCAGTGTTTAGGATTTGAAACAATGTCTTACATCATCAGCAGGGTTTCATTCGAAAGCATATGACAAGAGATTTTGCATTTTGATTCATCATCCTCCTCCCAATGCTCTATCAAAGCGAAGAGATCGGGTAAAGTTGGCATTATAAATTGTGAAAAATAATTTTGTGAGTGAATACAAATGGATTTCTTCAAGACAAACATATGCATTGCATCAATTATTCAAAACAAAAAAGTTCGTACATGCTAATTATGCTTTTATAATCAAAGAAATAAAATACATATAAGAAAACAAAATGAATTGTCTGACAAAGCCTTCTAAAATAGTTTATTAAGTCTCTGTATTCAAGACCGGCACAGTAGTAGTGGTTTCTTCTGGCGGAGTCTCATTGTAAGGAGGCGTCTTGCTTTCCCCAGCTATATTTGTCACATCTTCATCAACAATATTCAATTTTTCCCTCGAAATGATCTTCCCCGATTCTTTGTCAATCATGGTCCCGTCATATTTCTAAGGTACAACTTGAGGATCACTGAAATGGGATGGACTAGGCTTCGGAATAATTACCGGCTTCGGCTGATTCACTGTAGAAGTAACTGGCTTATATATGTTGAACACTGGCTTTGCCGAATTTGATCTTGGCAAGTGGGAAACCCTGCGAGGAGCCATGATCTTCGGCTGAGGATCATCAAAAGGCAGGATATTCTTTTCCATCAAATCTCTGACAATGTACTTGAGAACATAGCAGCTTTCTAAATCATGACCGGGCGCACCCTCATGAAATAAACAATGAGCAGTGGCATTATAATTGGCAGGTAGTGGATTGGGAGGTGGACCCAAAGCTCTGGTAGTAATCAGACCGTGTTGCACTAATGAAGCGTACAACTCGGTGAAAGTCACTAGAATAGAAGGAATCGGCTTGTACTGTCTCCTGTTGGGAACATTCTGGCGAGGTGCCTGATTCTTTGGTTGTTGATAAGCAGGAGTGATGGGCGCTCGTTGATAGCTGGAAGGAGTTTGTGCAGGCTGATAACCAGGAGGTTGTTGATAGACCGGAGGTTGATAGACAGGAGCTGGGTGCACAGGCTGATAAGTAGGAACTTGTGGATTGAAAACAGGTGTAACAACAGCTACATAGGGTTGTTGGGCATACTGAACAAGATAACCTTGTTGCTGAAAATAATTTTGCTGATGTTGCCAAGGTTGATGAGCAGCCATTTTACAGTAGTACGTGATCAAGTGGCTCTTTGGGAGTGTAACTCCTTCATAATGGTCGAAGTTTGGAGTTTTGAACTTTGGAGGAACAACTTGTTGAACTGGTTGAACCACAGAAGGAGTCGGCATAGAACCAGGTGGGAGACCATAAGGAGGTAGACTTGCAGTAGTAACAAATAGTTAAGGATCCATCCTTGCATTAATAACATGAAGCATCTCCATTATTGGCCCAACACTTCCCCGAAGGTCTTCAAGTTCATTACTGACACGATCAAGCTCTTGATTTTGTTCCGCCATCTTTCTCCAAGCTCGAGCTCTGGTGTTGTACTGATGCAGAGGACTCAGGGTGACAGAACTGGAAGCGAGAGAACCGAGAATGAGAAAACCGAAAGGAAAATGCAAATGCAAAACCGGATGCCATGCAATGTAATGGTTTCAAGTATTTCAACGGTCAGTTGTAAATATTTCTAGGAAAAGCTGGAAAAGGTTTTAGACTTTGAATTCATGATTTTTGAATTTGCAAAGGACAGTTGAATTCCTTGAAACCAGGAATGATATGATGCGGGATGCAATGCACAAACACACAAAGCAAACAAAGGTCCTAGGTTAGAGGGACATAAGCGGAGCCAAGGTCTACCCATCCCAAAAGGTAAGTACTATGGGTTAATTGTACCTGCAGAACAAGGTTCTAAAGAGATTCCCAAAGTCATTAGTCCATCTTTCGGATATTATCAATTTCCCGACTGACTCGGTGGTTAATAATATTCTCAAGAGAACCTCTTTTGAGTGTAGTATCGCGTAGCAACTATTTTAGGAATACTCTCTCATAGTCCTCGTACTACGTCCTAGTAAGGCCAAAGTTGTGTTTAGGTAACTACGGTCCTCAGTATCACAGGCTCCAATAGAAAATAGTGAGTGTTTTCATGAATACTTGTTCAATAGTACTAATTTTCAAAAGGGCCTCAACCGAGCGGTGATTCTCAAGTCAGCTTGGTCGGGAATCACTCCCTATAAGCCTCGTCGAGTATATCACCTTCCTATAATAATTTCACTCAAGTTCGGGTGTAGGACTTATCTCAAAACAATGATATAACCCCAAGCAAGGTACAACATATATACAACATATTATAAAGCAAATAGTAATAATAAAACAAGATAGGGGTAACCTTCAAAAAACACTAACTCTCCCCAGTGAACAAAGTGGTAAACATCTCCTAAGAGTGTTGGCACAGGATTTTTGGAAGCAAAGATATGGAAGGCATCCAAATCAACAAAATCAGATATATATGGGAACAATACTATGCCATAAATACAGAGAGCCAAAATGGCATTGAAAATGACCCAACATCTCTTTTTTGCAAAATGCTGAGCTTTATTCACCAGGAATGATAAGGGAAACCCAGGAACTCCATTTCTCCATACCATCTTTCCGTCCAATTCAGAACATCCAAATGAAGAACTTTGGCTAGCTTAGTCAAATAAGGCTCTTTTCCAGAATGTACAAAAGGCATCTCTTCCAATACAGGAATCCCTAACAACTGAGCAAACTCTTCCAAGGTTGGTAGCAAAACATATCCGGGGAATGTAAAGCAATGCAACTAAGGATCATAAAATTGCAGCAGCACATGGATACCATCTAGCTCATATTTGGAGGCCTTGTAGAAAAAACTCAGAAGCCTCCCATACTCTTTTTTGAAGTCATCCATGACCCAAGCTCAACCATAGAAATAAGTCCAACCAAAGGTCCTACATCTAGTATCGGGAACTTGTACACCACAACTTTCTTGAGAACAGGATCCATGACAACAGTGGATCAGATTACTAGAATCAAGGAGAAAATATACCTGAAACACAGATACATGCAAATGTTAAAATGTAAATGAATATGCAAATGCAAACAGGGGATCAAGATTGTTGTGCTGCTGACTGAGATGAACCAGCACTTCGCTTTGGCGAGAAAATACTGGAACACTAAAAGACCAAAGTATAGGAACCTCATAACATCAGAGATCAAAGATCCACACTGTCAAGAAATCTGGGTAGGTTGGAGATCAAGTTTCCTGCATAACCCTTCCAACTCATAGGTATGAACCTATCTCTGACAAAGTCTGGCATCCTATGCGGTAGTCAGCGTCACAGACTTTCGAGAAACGATGATACGTTCACCATTTTTGGTTTTGCATCATAGTCTAACGAAGCGACCTCACTTAGTTGACTCCCAAATGATCGGTCTCTAGAGTCGACAATTTTCATATCCAACATCTCCCTCCTAACCAATGTACAGGATGAGACGTCTTCAAAGAAAACCTCGCCTGAACGCGAAATTTCATGAGGACTAGTGCATGTCTCCATACAGGTCCTCACTACTCTCCACTCTAATGTTATGGTTATACTCAAGCCTGGGTTTTGGCTTATCACTCAATGGAACAAACCCACCCAACAACACAACAATAACATGATACAATGCGAGAAAGTAAAATGCAAATGCGATAAAATACAGATACAACACAAATGCACATATATACACACCCAAAGATAAAACACACAAGCGCTAGGATTGACTCGCCTAGGGAATGGAAAGTCCCCAGCAGAGTCGCTAGTTGTCGCATCGCTGCGAATAGGGGCCGGCAAGGACAGAAGAGTCTCCACCGTTTGTTATTTATCCCAAAGAGAGGTAAAGTAAACGATCAGAGAAAACCTACGAAAACGGGAAAAGACAGGTCATCGCAACCAAATCTCGGGTTCGGGAGTCGGTTACGCAAGTGGAAGGTATGAGCACCCCTCACGTCCGTTGTACTCAACGGGATCCACGCTTGTTATCTATCTAAAATGGTGTTAATCTATCAAGGGCTGGCTCACAGGGTGAAAAGAAAAGAAAAGAGACTCGATAGAGCACTGCCGCTCTATGACTACGTACTCCCTCGTACAATGGGAAAGTCAGAGTCAACGTAGTATGGGAAACTACGGGTGAAGGGGGGAAGGTTGCTCGCTAAGACATCGTCGTCTTGTGCCTACGTATCCTCGTCTGGTACGAGAAATCAGAGCAAACGTAGTTCAGGCTGACACGACCACAGATTGGTTCAAGTGTTTTAGCTGAGTAGGGTTAAACATTCGTTCCAGCAGTTAGGGACGATGCCTATTTGTGGTAGAACCAATACTTAACACACTCTTTCTGAAAATGATTTTCCAAACAATCCCGAAGGATAAAAAGGTTTGATGTTTTGTTTTGTGTTTTTTATGAAGAAGTGAATTGAGTTAAGTTTGTAACTCATGTTGCACTAAAGACTATGACTTGAGAGCAAATGTGTCACATATCTCCCAAAGGGCATACGCTAAACACTCTAGACAATGTGAGAGGAGGCCCCCAACCATCATTCCTCAAGTACTTAAGGCTCATAGCGTACAACATTTATTATAGGAGAAACTGAACCCTAATGTTGTCATGCACAATGCTCCTAAAGTTGGGATTAAGAGGGGAAGAGTCTACCCTAATGTTATCATACAAAGGATTGAACACCTAATGTCTCTCCTACTCCCATCTTAAACAGAGGGAATAGGAATCCTAAGGGATCATGGCAAAAGAACCAAGTAAACAACAGATAATTCAATCACAGATGAAATGCAAGAAAAAGGTGAAGTTTACTTAAACAAGTCAAGGGCAAAGTAAACATGATATGCAAGACTCAAAAGATGAAACAAAAACAAGTGACCAAGACAAAATGACTTAAACAAGTCCAAGAAAAAGTGAGATGAAATGGGAGAAGTTACAACTCCTTCAACCATTCAAACATTAATCACTTATACCAAAAGGTAAACAACAATGCACACGCAAAGATCATGATCAAAGTGTATAAGGGAGAAAGAAGCTTGGGCAGTAAGCACATGAAAGAATATCTCAACCAAACAAATCAAATTGATCATGCAAAAGAAAAGAGCAAACAAGTGCTAAAAGATTGAACCATCATTCAAGACAAACTCAAAGCATGAACATGAATGCCAAATTGTCTCAAATAGTGATCCAAACCAAAGGGGCAGAGGTGAAACCATAAGAGAAAAGGTTCAAAATAAGATAGAAAGAAAAGCAAAAACAAATAGCAAGTCAAGGCAAGAGGAAGAACCAAAGTTCAATTCTATGTTCAACACTTAAAATCAAGTGGAATGCCCTAACTTCCAAGTAACTTGTGAACCAAGTTACACAAATGTATGACCTAAGAATTTAAAACCAGCACCTTAATCATGTCAAGAATGAGTATCAAGACTCATAGGGTGCATATGGGATCATTAGGAATCATTTCCCAAAGAAACTAGGTCAAACTAGCTTGTATGAACACCTTCAAAAGTGACTTGACTTGCAAGGTTCACCAAAAATAGAAGAATGACTCAATAAATTTCAAATAAAATGCACAAGATAGCCAAAATCAATGGAAAATAGAAGCCAAAGTTCAAAGTGAAACTCACCTCAAGGCATCACCAAACAATTCCATTTTTAAGGGTGATCCACCTTATCGAGGGTTAATCGAGGGTCAAGAAAAGTCAAACAAGAATGATCAATAATGAACCCAAAATCATCCTCAAAGGTACCTCAATCCACTCTCTAAATGGAGAAGAAACCTCATTCATTGGTGATGTGAATTGGTGGTTCAATTGATGATGATCAAACAAAGACAATATTAAAAACACCTCCAATTGTAAAATTGAAATAAAATTGCAAAATGAAATAAAGTAAGAAATAAAAATCATGAAAATTAATTAAAGTTTTGAAATGATTGAAAATATTTTTTATAGAATTTTTGGATCATTGGAGGTATTTTTAATAATTGAAAATGAAAACAGAAAGAAAAATAAAATAAAATAACAAAGAAGCCATGGGAGGTGCACAAATAAAACAAGAAAGAACTGCACGCGGGAAAAATGGGAAATGGGCTGAAAACAGAGGGGGTGTGGATAGCACGTTGAGCCCATTTGACCCAAGGCTCATACTTAAGTGAAACGATGCGTTGCACTTAAGTGACGTGGGGTCAACAACACACATCAGCGTGGTCAAGTAAATCACACACCAACACGCAAGCAGGTCAAACATTCAACGCATGCCAAGTCATATCTGACCATAGACTGAACCAGACGCCGGAGCTAGGGCTCCGGTCGTCTTCTCCGGCCACATCTCCGGAGCTCAGTTCATATTTCTCAACAGAAATGGACAAAAATGGTACCATTTGAAAGCTTACACAATAAGGATTCCAAATCCATAAACCAAACACTAAAACAGTCCCAAATCAAGGAGAATCGAAAGGATTGAAGTTTGAATGTGTCATCTGAAAACATGCTGAAACAAGAACAATAAGGATGCAAATATTGCCTATGGATCATAGTGTCGCTACTGCGAAAATCGGCGCCAGCTATGACAGAAGAGTCGCCACCGTGTGTTATTTATCCTAAAAGAGGGAAAGGAAACACTCAGAGTAAACCTAACGCAAAAAGGGAAAGGAATGACCATCGCAACCAAATCCTGGATTCGGGAGTCAGTTACGCAAGGGGAAGGTATTAGCACCCCTCACGTCCGTCGTACTCGACGGGATCCACGCTTGTTTTCTATCTAAGGGTGTGTTTATCTATCTACTCTAAAGGTCTGGTCTAAAAAGAAAAGAAAATGACTCGGCAAAGTATTGCACTTTATGCCTACGTATTCCCGTCTGGAACGAGAAATCAGAGTCAACGTAGTTCTCCTAACTACGGGTTAAGGGGGAAAGGTTGCTCGCCGAGATATCGCATCTCGTGCCTACATACTTTCATACGACATGAAAGATCAGAGCAAACGTAGTTCGGGCTACGGAAGACACAAGTTTGTCTGACAGTTTTTTTATCTCCTTAAGAAAGGGTTTTCCTGATTAAGGGTCCAAGAGGGCAAAAACAGAGTTTGAATGTTTGTTTGAGTTTTTTTACGAAAGATTTGTTTTTTGGGATGTTTGCAGTCTCAGTCGCACTAGAGACTATGACCCAGGAGTGAACGCTTCGTATGTCACCCAAAGGGTACCACACTAACATCCAGGTTACTGGAGAGAGACCCTCCACCAACCTTTTCCCAGATAGCTTAAGGCTCGTAACGCACGACTTCAATTAACCTTACTACTGTATTTTTTTGAATTGTTTTGAGATGAGAAGAGAAAGACGCCCTAAAACTATGGTTGAAAGGGGAATCTACCTACAGTTATCATGCATGGTTTAAAAACCTAATGTCTGTCATGATTCCCTCTTGCACAGAGGAAATCAGAGATCCTAGGGAAAAACAGCAAAAGAAAGCAAGCAGTAAACAGTAAACAGTAAAATGCATGCTATGCAACAGTACAAGCGAGGCAAGGGAGTCCGGCTCAACCTCAAACCTAAGAAAACAACATGCAAGGGGAGACAAGCTCCACCTTAAACCTAAAGGCAAGCAACACAAGAAAACAAGCAATACAACTAAAGAAACAGAGGAAGCAGCCCAAGCAGCAACAACAATCTTCTACAGACAGCAACTTCAACCTTTAGCAGCAGCTCTTGTCAGCAAAGTTGAATTGACAGCAAAGTTGACAGCAAAGAATATTCATCTTCAAGCTAGCTCTTATCTTCAAGCTTCTTCAACTCTTCAACTTCAAACTCTAGCAAGCTCCACAAGAAGAGAAATCATCATTGAGATCAAGTTACAATGTTAGGAAACCTGATGAAAACCAAAGGAATTCATCAGGAACCAACATGAAAGAAAGTGCATCCTCAAAAGTTCTACTCATTAAGGCATGCCACTCATCCCTCCAAAGGAGAGATGGAGCTTCCTTAAGAGGACTTTGCATCATGGGATGGAATAGAAGCAAACAATGCATTCTATGTTTGATGAAAGAAGAAAGACTAGTTCTAATGGCTCTTCCTAAAACCCTAATCTTATAAACTTCTAAAAAAACACCTAAAAGAGGAAGAAAACTTCAACTCCAAGCTCCACAAGCCAAGCCACAACAGCTACAAGATGTCCAAAAGCTCCTCCAAAAAGGAATCCAAGCACTTCAAGCTCCAAGGTCACCAACAAGACCAAACAAAGCAAACCACCAAACATGGAACACCAAATACACAACCAAATTGCAAAATCTACCTAAAATATAAAACTAAGTTATAAAAATCTAATAAATTTCCTAGGGGAACATGCATGTTTTAAAAATCTAGGGTTCAAATATTAAAGCCTAATTCAACTTCTAGGTCCACTAAACAATTCCTAAGTTGAAACATGTCAAGGTAAACCACAAGTTTGGGGAGGCTCTAAACATCTCACCTAAAACAGAACCTATAATTGTTGAAAAAATCTGATAAAACTCCTAAAGGAGCATACATATCTACCCTAACACATACTAAAAGCTCAAATCAAAACTCCTTACCAATTAATAGAACAAAAATCAACAAACAGAAGTGTGAATTATGCAAAATTAAAGAAATACCAAAAATAAGAAAAATATGAATTAAATTGAAAAATCAACTAAAATCAAATCTAACACCCTAAAAATATCAAAAATTAACTAAGGATCATGGATATATTTTTTGCATATTTTTCTGATTAAAGATGAAATTAAAAATGATTTTAGAAAGAAAATGGAATTAAAGAAACTCAAAAACTAATTAAACTAATTAAAACTCAGGGAATTATTAGAGCCATTTGATCAGAAGACCAAGTAAACAAATCCAAGGATGATGCGCGTGTCCACGTGAGCAATGAGGTGGAGCTGATTGGGCTGCCCAGTCAATTAATGAAACGGAGCATTTTGGCTTGGAGGCAAATCTTCAGATTGAACGTGAGCCACACGATCTGGCTACTAAGTCCAACTCTCAAACTCATCCAATGGCTATCACGTCTTCTTCTCCATTGAGCTCAGCGAGACTTCAAAACCAGACGGTGGCCCAGACGGTGGCGCCACCGTCTTCTCTGGTGAAGGCCAAGTTGCAGGTGACCAAAAACTCCAAACCTTATATCGATCTTACTCAAAATTTTATGCTGATCACGATTATGAGCTTAGAATTTCCTAAATCCTTATGCAGTTTCAAAACTGATACAAGATCTAAACTATGTCATATTCTTGAATGTCACCAAAGCCTAAACTAATGGTATAGATTTCTTCCTCATGTTACACTGATCATCATAAGCTATCACAATTGCATTGATTCCTCAAGATCAACCATAACTGAATCCAAACAGAAATTGTGACACCTTCTTGATCATCATCAAATGCTACCAAATGGATCCTAAATCGTTCTACAAGTCATAAGGAACCTAACCACATGTTCATCTATGTCTACATCATGCTAGATCAAGAGAAAAGTTGAATTGTACCAACCTTGTTTCAAGCTTCAAATGGAGGTGGCTCTGACTCGATCGTTGCTCCAAGAACTTCCAGAATCCTTCACTGATGATGATAAAAACCTCTTGCAACTTCAATTTGATCTGAAACCTCCCTGAATCTCAAACACAATTTTAAGGTGAAGCTCCAAATTTCCAATGTCAATCTCTCTGCTCAGCCTCAATCAACCACCAACCCTTGCCCAATTCTACTTCTAATCATTTATAGAATGGTTTGGGACCTTCTAGCGTCCAAGCCCAGGCCCAAATTGGAAGATCCAAAAAATCCAACCTCTCCAAAATTTGAATATGGCAAATGCACGAATTTGCTTAAACAGCTTGCATTAGAAGCTTTGAATCACTTGCATATCACCTTTGGAGTGGATTCAAACCAATAAGAACCTTCACATTGCCTTGGTGAATGAATTGCCATGAGGTTGCTCATATGTGAAGAAACAAGTGAAAAACTCATGAATTAAGGGTCAATTGAGAAATATAAAAGAGCCAATGTTTCTAAAACATGATTTCTGATCAAATCAAGTACCCATTTGACTTGTTTTGGTCACTTAACCAATAATTTGGATTTTTCAACTTTGAATCCTTTGAAAATCTTCCTTTTTCAAACCAATTCAAACCAAGTCTTGCTATGAGCCCAATCAATCCATCATGACTACTTGGTTAGCCTAAAAACCACATTTTGAAAAAGTTTCATGTTGAACAAAAATCCATTTGACAAGTGCAAGAAGTGCAAGTTGGAGATTTTGACCTATGATTGAAAATGGCCTATAATCTCACTTTCCCAAAATACCCCTGACTTGTAAACCTCATAACTTGAGTTCTACAAATCATATGGAAGACTTCTAGTACAATTTAGAAAGCTAAGATCATGAGGAACAACTTTCATGTTGGCCAAAAGTTCAGGTGAAACCTCCTTCTAGGTCAAAAATAGCTTGGAAGTCAGATGATTTTCACTGACAAATTTCAGAGGCATCTGAGGACTTGTAACTTGTCTGGGCCATAACTTGAGTTCTATAAATCCCCTTGAGGACTTATAGTACTCAAATTAAAGGTATTGAGATGCTTTACAAGTTTCATTTTGGCCAAGGATCCATTTGAAATTTTCATCTTGACTTGTGTGGTCTTGAAGTTAGGCACTAAATAGGGGATTTTACACTGAAACCCTAATTTAGCAACTTCCCACACTCTTGACTCTTCTTGACTTGATCTTGGCACAACACCAAAAATGTATTAACATATCATTTCATGAACCCCATATCCTAAAATTGGGCTTTGATACCCTTCAATTGCACAGTTGACCTAGGATTGACCCAGATGAAACCCTAATTGCTTGCACCTCAACTGTGGCTCCTGCATTTGACACAATGACTTGATTGAGCTCTCCCATGACCCTCTAGGAATTCTATGAGCTCCATACACATCCTCTTCAACACTTCACATCCCTCTAATGATCTCCAATTGATCCTCAAGCTAGGAGAAAATCTTCAGGCAAGCATCTAAACTCTTAGGCACTCAAATTACCTCCTGATGACTTTGATAACTTCTCAATCTTGGATGAGACCTCTTGCTAGGCTTCTCTTTATAAAAATCACACTTGATCCCCTGCTATATGAATGATATAATGATATGCAAATGATATAACTATGCAAATGTTAATGCAAATGAAACATAAACCAGGTAATATAGGGTTGAGCAAATTTTGGGGTGCAACAGCTGCCCCTATTCAAACGGCTTGGACCCGACTGAGGGAAGAGCGAACGGCCTTCAAACAATCGAGGTATAAGACGGTTGAATACCAAGAAACCCGGAAATTTGCCAACCACAGAAATAAGCTGCAAAAACTGCTCGGGGAACAACATCCGTTACGCTGAGCCCAGTTGTTACGACAACAACTGATCAATCATCTGATAACACTTTGGATTTCAACATCAACCCCCTGTGTGACGCCACATGCATCAAATTAACTTTGCAAGAAACAACCCTGTCCACAAATGGACTAAATTCGTCAACACAAGGAGAGACTTCATCAACAAGGGTACAACTCCGTCCACAACTGGACTAAATTTCGTCAACACGAGGAGAGACTCCATCAACACGGGTACAACTCCGTCCACAACTGGACCAAATTCGTCAACACGAATAACAATCTCTGTCAATCACAGGTAACGACTCTGTCAACCCGGATAACCATCACTGTCAACACAGGTAACGACTCTGCTAACACGGGTAAGAATCACTAGCGACTTCACTGGAGACAGCTCCGTCAATCACGGGTAACGATTCCGTCAACACGGATAACAATCACTATCAACAAGGGTACAATTCCGTCAACATGGATACAATTTCGCCAGCACGGATAACAATCACCGTCAGCACGGGTAACAATCACTGTCAACATAGGTACAATTCCGTCAACACGGATAACAATCACCGTCAACACGTGTAACAATCACTGTCAACACAGTTAACAATTCCGTCAACACGGATCCGTTTGAAGAATACTTCGCTGGGGAATACGAGAAACTTAACCAAACAACTCTGTGGGGAAAAATTTCACCGAGGAAATTGATAACACGAAATCATATAGATATTTTTATGCATAATTCAACTAAAGTCTAACCGTTTTCGATCCGATTTCGGGTTATTTCCGTGTATTTGTCTGATGTTTTGCAGGTATTCAACGATCACGTCTAAACAAGGCAACATGAAGAAAAGAAGCAATCCCATATGAAATATGGACGAAAAAGGAGTAAAAACACAATGAAAAGCACAGCAGACTGTTTTTGCTGATGTGACGACCGTCACAGATGCATGACGACCGTCACACGGGTGACGACCGTCACACCTTGTGACGACCGTCATGCAGGCAAAAACGCCCCACTTAGATTACACGTCAAAAGAGCAGTTCCAATTCCCATTAAGTGGACCACTACTCCCTAAATTATCTGCCTCAAGGTCCATCATCCTCAGAGATAACCGTTGGGATTCCACTTCTATAAAAAGGGAAGCAGGGGACTTCAAAAAGGGAGCTGCATTCATACCACGAAGTGCTGCCGAATTTAATTTCCAGAGCAATTTACTTTCCAGTTTTTATCTGTATTCATTTCCCTTTACATTTCCTTATTCCCATTTCCGCTCTTTTGTAATTGCTATTGCACTGTACGATCAAATTGGCACTAAAGACCAGAATCCTGCCAACATCTGTGGAGGATCTGCCCAAAGGCCAATTGGCATATTTACAGGTTTTCATTTTGATCGACTTCTGTTTTATTATAATGCAATTTATTATTTATTATTCTTATTTATATTTTGTTTTTCCCAATTCCATGTCTAGCTAAACTTAGGTAATCGATATGTAGTAATAATTCGAATGGGATTTGATAACCATTGGTTTGAAAACTTTCTTTTCACAAAAGTAATCTATGGTCTGAGTGTTTAAAATTGATTCACGAAATAAACTTCGTCGCGAAAGCGAGAACTTATTTAAAAGTAGTTTTGCCACGAAAGTGGGAAATTAATTAAGATACGAACCAACAAGCGAAAGCTGCGGTAAGGTCAGATAGTAAACACTAGGCATTTGTTTTAATAACAGCGAAAGCACTTTAAAACGAATTAGAATCTAGAGATTTCCAAAAAATAATTTTAACCCCGAACGGAATACGAAAGTGTACGTTTGGCCCTTAGGATTATGATTAGCGTCAATAACCATCGTGAGACGAGAGTCTTCAAATCTCCATTTTCTGCTTAAATAAACTGTGAAAACTATTTCATACACCAGTAATTTATCAAATCCCTGAAGAACACAATTACTACGTATCGATTCAATTAATTAAAATCTAAATAGTAATCTTAGTTCCCTCTTTTAGTGACAATCTTATTCCCTTAAAACATATTCTACCTAGCTAAACATAGTAACTCCCGAGAACACTAGTTTGATTACGAGTCCATGTGGGATCGATATCTATTATTACTACGCGATAGACTGTGCACTTGCAGTTAGTTGTATTAGACATAGAAAGTCGCGATCAAGTTTTTGGCGCCGTTGCCGGGGACCCGTTTAGTCAATAGTGTAACCTTCTGTTACGCCGTATAGACTAGGTAAACAATTTTCATTTTTCCTCTACTAGTTCTGTCGATTGTATGCCAAGAAATCGCCCGCAAAGCGATATCGTAAAACCTTCAGTCGCAGAACTAGAACGCTTCTTACATTTAAGAAGTAGAATCATTGAGTACCAACTCAAACAACTCAAACATAACACTCTCGAACCTCTCACTCCCATTCCCAAATCAGAAGAAGAAGAACCATAGATGGCTGAAGGACCTCCGAACAAACCGCTGAAGGCATACGCTACACCATCTCAGATGGAGCCTAGAAGTAGCATTGCTGCCCCAGCTATTACCCAAAATGATTTTGAGCTGAAACCATCATTGCTGTCGGCTGTACAACAAAACCAATTCTCAGGAAACGCAACTGAGGATCCGAACGAACATCTAACGAAGTTTGTACAATACGCAGACACAGTGAAAGCAAATGGAGTAACTCCAGACGCGATAAGACTTCGTCTTTTCCCATTCTCTCTTAGAGACAGAGCATGGACATGGTTACAATCGTTACCATCCAACTCCGTTACGACGTGGGAGCAATTGAAGAACGTCTTCTTAGCGAGATATTTTCCACCAAGCAAAACTGCTATGCTTAGAGCTCAAATCAACGGATTTCGACAAAAAGATACTGAATCTCTTTACGAAGCATGGGAACAATTCAAAGATATGATGAGAACATGTCCTCACCACGGTCTAGAAGACTGGGTGACAATCCATACCTTCTATAATGGGCTTCTATACAATACTAGATTGACAATAGACGCTGCCGCGGGCGGTGCACTTATGGATAAGCCATACGATGAAGCCTATCAATTAATAGAAAACATGTCACAAAACCATTGCCAATGGGGAGGTGAACGCACTCCAACTGAGAAAACCACAGCGAAAGGTGGGATGTACGAAATCAGCAGCCTTGAAAAGTTCAATGCTAAAGTAGATGCTCTAGCACAGAAGATCGATAGTCTGACCGTTAACCCCACTGCAACTGTCGCTGCAGTAACTCCAAATTGCGAGTTATGCGGAAGTACCACTCATAATGCACCCGAATGCCCATTGCTAGCCGGAATCCCGCCAGACCAGGTAAATTATGCTCAAGGAAATCCCTACGCAAATACCTACAACCCAGGTTGGCGAAATCATCCAAACTTTTCTTACAAAAGCGAAAATACATTGCAAATGCCTACTGCTCCGCAAGGATATCAGAAACCAGCTGCTCAGAATGCACCTAGGAAAGCTAACCTCGAATTGATGATGGAAAAGTTCATAGCTACTCAAGCTCAAACGAACAAAGAGTTCCTGAATCAAAACATACACACTAGCGAGCAAATTAAACAGTTGACAGGAAAAGTAGACGCTTTAGCCACCCACAACAAAATGTTAGAAACTCAGATATCACAAGTGGCTCAACAACAAGCATCTGTTGCCGCACCTGCTGGCACATTTCCTGGACAACCCGAACAGAATCCCAAAGGCCAAGCAAATGCTGTGATACTAAGAAGTGGAAAAGAATTGGACGAACCGATCGATCCGAGGACCGAAAACTCAGCCATGCAACAGAAGCCAACTGAACAAGCAGAAAAGGAATCTGAGTTAGAGAAGAAGGAGGACAACGAGAAGGAGGATACCGCAAGTGAAAAACCTCAAGCACCTCCAGCGCCATATAAACCACCTATTCCTTATCCGCAAAGACTAATAAACTCTAAAACTTCAGGACAGTTTAAGAAATTTGTAGAGCTCCTTAAACAGCTGAATATTACTATTCCTTTTACAGAAGTGATAACTCAAATTCCGTCATACGCTAAATTTCTCAAAGAAATCCTGTCGAATAAGAGAAAGATCGAGGATAACGAAACAATTACACTTACTGCAGAATGTAGCGCTATTATTCAAAACCGCATGCCTCCTAAATTAAAAGACCCAGGTAGTTTCTCCATACCCTGCGTCATAGGAAAGTTCGTAATAGACAAAGCTCTATGCGATTTAGGAGCCAATATCAGTGTTATGCCCTTATCTATATGCAAAAAGCTGAATATGGGAGACCTCAGGCCAACCAAAATGTCCGTACAATTAGCTGACAGATCAGTAAAATACCCAGTCGGAATACTGGAAAACGTTCCAGTACGCATAGGACAATTTTACATTCCAACCGACTTCATAATCATGGACATCAAGGAAGATACTGTAACCCCAATTATCCTAGGAAGACCATTCCTAGCTACAGCCGGAGCGATCATAGACGTGAAGAAAGGAAGGCTAACATTCGAAGTAGGAGAAGAAAAGATAGAGTTTATTCTCACCAAGTTCTTACAAGCACCAGCAATAGACGATACCTGCTATTTAGTAGATGAAATTGACGAATGCATAAGAGAACTTGAAAATGAAGAGACCACGTATTCAGAAATAATAAAGATTCAAATACCCGACATTTCTGAAGACGACAATTGGCGTAAACCGTATAAAGACAACAGCCTAAGCGAAAGCTTAGCACTGACACCAAACCATATGCCAGGTCCGAAGAACCCATCTTTAGAACTTAAAACACTACCCAAAAACCTCAGATATGAATTTCTAGACGATGAACTAAAAAGACCAGTGATAGTCAACGCCGACTTAGGACAACCAGAAACCGAAAAGTTATTAGAAGTCCTAAAGAAGTACCCCACCGCGTTAGGCTATAACATAAGTGATTTAAAAGGTATAAGCCCTTCAATCTGTATGCATCGAATTACAATAGGGGAAGACTCTAAAACCTCTCGAGAGCATCAGAGAAGACTGAACCCCATCCTGAGCACGGTAGTCAGAGATGAAGTAAAGAAATTGCTAGATGCAGGAATCATCTATCCGATCTCCGATAGTGAATGGGTTAGCCCAGTTCATGTCGTACCAAAGAAAGGAGGAGTCACGGTAGTTAAAAATGAAAAAGGCAAATCAATAACAAAAAGAGTCGTGACTGGAAGCAGGATGTGTATTGATTATAGGAAGCTTAACAAGGCTATGCGCAAAGATCACTTCCCGTTACCCTTCATAGACCAAATGTTAGAAAGACTAGCCAAACATTCATATTTCTGCTATCTAGATGGTTACTCAGGATTCTTCCAAATTCCCATCCATCCTGATGACCAAGAAAAGACTACATTCACCTATCCTTACGGTACTTTTGCTTACCGCCGAATGCCGTTCGGACTCTGTAACGCTCCAGCAACCTTCCAAAGATGCATGATGGCAATCTTTGCAGATTTCATAGACGACATTATGGAAGTGTTTATGGACGATTTCTCGGTATGTGGACAAAGTTTCGAAGGATGCTTACAAAACTTAGAAATGGTACTAGAACATTGCGTAAAAGTAAACCTCGTCCTAAATTGGGAGAAATGCCATTTTATGGTCCGACAAGGAATAGTTCTAGGACATGTCATATCAGATAGAGGGATTGAGGTAGACAAAGCTAAAATAGAGATTATAAAAGATCTCCAACCTCCAAAATCTGTACGAGAAATACGGAGTTTTCTAGGACATGCCGGTTTCTACAGAAGATTTATAAAAGATTTCTCGAAAATCACAAAACCTCTGACCGACCTGTTGATGAAAGATGTTGAGTTCGTCTTCGACGACGACTGTTTAAAAGCATTCGAAACATTAAAATCAGCCCTTATCACCGCACCAATCATGCAACCACCCGATTGGCGACTACCGTTTGAAATCATGTGCGACGCGAGTGATTACGCTGTAGGCGCAGTTCTAGGACAAAGGAAGGACAAGAAACTACATGCTATCTACTATGCCAGTAGAACCTTAGATCCTGCCCAAATGAACTACGCTACCACAGAAAAGGAACTTCTAGCAGTTATATTTGCGCTTGACAAATTCCGTTCTTACTTAGTAGGAGCAAAAATTATAATATACACATACCACGCTGCCATAAGGTACCTAATAAGCAAAAGGGATGCCAAACCAAGACTATTGAGATGGATCCTGTTATTACAAGAGTTTGACTTAGAAATCAAAGATAAGAAAGGAACCGAGAACGTTGTTGCGGATCATTTATCCCGAATAGAAGGCATCAGACACGAACCAGTACCGATAAATGACGATTTCCCGTACGAACGTCTGATAGCCAAATTAGAAAGTGACATACCCAACTCAATCTCGGAAGATCCAGAATTCGAAAAAGCCGTAGAAGCCGTCTATGCCCAAGTCACATTACCTTGGTATGCTGACATTGTTAATTACCTCGCTGCGGGCGTGCTTCCACCAGATCTTACTTATCAGCAAAAGAAGAAATTCTTCCACGATCTGAAACACTATTATTGGGACGAACCCCTACTCTTCAAGAGAGGGGCCGACAACATATATCGTCGCTGTGTCCCAGAGGAAGAAATAGAAAATATTATTTCCCAATGCCACTCAGCACCATATGGTGGTCATGCTAGTACGTCCAAGACGTGCGCTAAGATTCTCCAAGCTGGCCTATTCTGGCCTAATCTCTGGAAAGACGTTCACATCGCTGTGCAAAAGTGCGATAGATGCCAACGAACTGGCAACATCTCACGACGCGATGAAATGCCTCAGAAAGGAATCTTAGAGGTAGAAATCTTCGACGTCTGGGGAATAGATTTCATGGGACCTTTCCCTCCTTCTTTTGGAAATAACTACATACTCGTCGCTGTCGATTACGTGTCTAAATGGATAGAAGCCATAGCTGCTCCAACAAACGACGCACGAGTAGTAATCAAACTCTTCAAAAACACAATCTTTCCTAGATTCGGTGTACCCAGACTCGTCATTAGTGACAGAGGATCTCACTTCATATCACGAATATTCGATAAACTTCTCTCTAGATATGGAGTCAGGCACCGAGTAGCTACACCCTATCATCCGCAAACTAGCGGACAAGTAGAGGTCTCGAACAGAGAAATAAAACAGATATTGGAAAAGACTGTCGCTACCTCGAAAAAGATTGGTCATCAAAGCTACAAGAAGCTTTATGGGCTTATAGGACCGCATTTAAGACACCAATAGGTACTACCCCCTATAAATTAGTTTACGGTAAATCCTGCCATCTCCCTGTAGAGTTAGAGCATAAGGCCTTTTGGGCCATTAAAACACTCAACTTCAACTACACCGAGGCAGGAGAAAAGCGAATCTTGAACTTACACGAGTTGGAAGAACTTCGATTAGACGCTTACGAAAATGCCCGTATCTACAAAGAACGAACCAAAAAGTGGCATGATAAACGTTCAATCAGGAAACAATTCAGTGTGGGAGACATCGTATTGCTCTTTATCTCACGATTAAAACTCTTCCCAGGAAAACTAAAATCTAGGTGGTCTGGACCCTATGAAGTGACTAAAGTACTTCAGAGTGGAGCTGTTGAAATTACCGATAAGACAAATGCACCGTTTATCGTAAACGGGCAACGTCTAAAACATTACAATAAGAACGACAACAGTCCTCAAGTCAGCAATATAACATTGCTCGAGCTTCCGGCTGTAACACGGTGGGAGAACTGACTTTAAACAATGTTGCGGATAGCAAGAGTCGCCACCGACTTTTATTTTATCCATAAGGAAAGGTTATAAAAGAACAGGAAAGACCTTAGAGAATATTTTGGGTCCGGGGGGTAGGTTATGAAAAGGGAAGGTGTTAGCACCCTTTTCATCCATGGTTATCCATGGGCTCTTAGGTACTTAAGCTCACTTTTGAATTGTTTTGAAAGTGTAGTGTGTGAATAGAAAATTTTCAGAATAGTTAATAAATAATCCATGTAAGGATGTGTTAAGAACTTGTTTGAAAACTTGTTGAAAATTTGTTTAAGTGTGAAACAGTTTTGAAGTGAGCAAGTATCTAGGAGTAGCCTACCCTAATGTTTTAAGGTCTTTCTTATTCTTTATTCTTTCCTTTAGTAAGACTATCCCTACTATAATGGAGTAGGTAGTCCTTACTTTGGATGTTAAGGGATATGTGAGGGACAATTTGACTTTGAAGGCCATTGTGGGATGTAATAAGCACATATAAGGGACCATCATCATTTTTCGAAAGGGACTCGATTCGTAAAGGCAACCATAAGGGACTTTGATGATTTTTCTATTTGAGGGACTTGCTTTATACACCCCACTTAACCATTATTCGTAGGCAACTTGAGGGATATCCTTAGGAAGTGAGACGGCGATTAAAATCGACTTACGTGTGTGACGTGTTTATTTTAATTATCTTTATTTAAAAGTGATCTAAATTTATTTTAATATTACATACATGTTGTTACACTCCCTAATTACTAACTATAATAATAATTAAATAATTAAACAACTTTACATCCAAGAAACAATTACAAAATAATAAGCAAAATAATTAAATAAAATATAAATAAGCAATAATAAATAATAAAGGGGGTTAATTCTAAGTTTACTCGGCAAGACATCGCATCTTGTGCCTACGTATCCTTACGGGAGCGGAATCAGAGTAATCGTAGTTCCCCTCAAAAGGGAGGTTAGAGACTTCTTGACTGTGGTCAAGGTCTCACGGGGAATAAACGCATCTTAAGGACACGCTTACGTGGAGTGTAGAAACTCCAAATCTCTACGTTGAATTGTTAAGTGAATTAGGGTTAGGTTAGGTTAGGGATTCCGCGGCGGGAAACCCTAAAATGAGCGCGGCGGCTCTTTGACCTAATGCTAGGGGTAAACTGGTAATTTTGCCTGCGACGAGGCATTTGTGAAAATTAGGGTTTGAATTTTGTAGTTTTGAGGGTTTGAAATTTTGAGGACTATTGGCGTGGCGGCCAAACGGCTAGACCTAACCTTCGGATGTGTGTAGTGTGACAGAAAGTTTGATGCAGACATTTCAAGATTATGCAAACAGAGGATTAACAATATGAACTAACAACCATGCAAGCAATAATTTAAGGCATAATTTAAAGCGCGATTGTTAAGTTCGCGAGGTTACATGAGGGGAGCAGTTACAATTATAATAACGAAACTTAAATTGAAAAATAAAACAGTAACCATAATAGGCTGCAAAACGAACGAACAAAATGTTAGTGGGTATGGTTAGACAATAATCAGACGGGTCATGGAATGAAAAGGCGAAATCATGCGTATTTTGTGGTTTATTTTGAGATGTATGAAACAACTTTTAATTTAAATTGAAGTGAAAGTTTTTAATAAAAAATCTAAATTTATTTTTCAAAGAAAATAGTTTTCATTTAGTTTATCGAAAGAGGTTTTATTTTTAATATTTATCAAAAAGGTTTAAGTTATATTTTTCTTAAAAAACAAATGTTAATTTTGAGTTAGAAAAAAAAAGTTTTAATATTATGTATATAAAAACTAAACTTATTTTTTTTGTTATTTATATTTTAAAAAAAATGGTTCAATCAAGTACATTAACATAAGCAAACTAAAAAATGAAACCACGAGGAATAAACCCAGAAGGACAAATGAACGAAACTGGGCTGGGTTGCCAATCGCAGCCCCGACCCATTACGAACAGCACATGGATTGAAAGGGCATTAGGGTTTTACAGTCCCCAAAACTCAGTGGCGCCGTCCAGCCACTCCTTCGTCCTTGGCTTCCTGCATTCACGAAAAAACAAACAACAATATAAGCCATTAACGGTGAATTACATTAAGAGTGTGATTTCGTCGGTGTTGCGACAATAATCTCCGGTGAATGCCTTCGATGACGACTGCGAAAGGTTTGAAGCTTCGACGTGGTCGATCGACGGAAGAAGGCCGCGACGACGATGATGCTTACTCCCACAAGATAAGTATTCCTCGCAATTTCCTTCTGAGGTTTTGGATTAGGAATCTCACGTAGGTGTTCTATGATCGTTGTCCGTTTGTGAGTGTTTAGGGTTTTTTGTGATTTTTTATCGTGAACGAATCTCTCCCTCTAGGGTTTCTTTATCAGGTTGTATCACCCTTATATACCCTTCATTATTCGATCTTTTGTGGGCTTTTTGAGACCTGATTGATTCTTTGATTTAAACAAATTCCTTTTTCAACTAATTGGATTTGATTTATGGCTTTCCTGATATTATTTGATATAATTCGATTTGCAACTTTTTCTTTCCCCTTTCGTATTTCCGATTTGATTCGATATCCTTTTGATTTGCTCCAACTAGTCTTTTTGGAGACAATCTTCAAATAGATATCCGTTTCTCTTTGGTGACCTAGATGTTTATCTGGATTTGTAACTGATGTGGTTTTACTTGATTTTTTTCCAGATGCCGTCACGAATTGGTTTATTCATCTTTTACTTTGGTGAACATTGTGGTGAATTGGGCTATGATGTTGGTACCTGAGCCCTGCACTCGGTGAATCGCTATTTCTCTTCTTCTTTCGAATTATGACTCGTGAACTTGTTCTCAGAAGCGGATATCATCATCTTTCCGGTTTTCTGATAATCTATGTATTTAGGGCAATGATGTTCAGACCGAGCCCCCATTCTACCTTCTTCGATTTTCCAATGTGGTATTCTGATGTTCATGAATTGAGTTGGCTTTTTTGATGCAGGCCTTTTATTATGGCTTTGATGTTCATGACAGTTTTGTCGTCCACATGATTACGAACTTGGTTCTGATTGTTTAATTCATGATGGTTTCAATTACCCCTTGGCTGTGACTGTGAGCTGGGCCAGCTTTGCATTTATGATGTTTGTTCAAGTTTGATGCAGTTTGGCTCTCCGTGATGTCGGACTTGATGCCGTCTTGTCTGAACTCAGCCTAACTCGAGCAGTCTCTGAATTCTGCAACCGTTTGTTTGATTGTGAAACAACAAAGCTGGTTCAGTCTTATGTTTTTATTCAGTTTGGGTTATCAGTATAAGCTTACTTTTCTTCTTCTTCTTGCAGAACTAATACTTCGTACAGATCAACGCCGCCGAGAAGGTTACCCGGTGATGATGACTATTAGTCTGAACCGTCGAGAAATACTGCTGCCATTTGGTTTTGATTGTATTGCTTTAGCGATGATAACCTTCGAGTCTGAACTGATTGCCTTCTGAGCTGCATTTTGAATTGAATTATCTGTTCATGTTTTTGTGCAGCTTATGGATTTTGTTGTGAGCTGATACCATCTGATTCATGTACTTCAGGTGACGAAAAAAAATGGTTCAGACCCGTCGGCATCCGGGTTTGAACCTGAGTTGGCCAGTGTTTACTTCGGTATCGGTTTTAGGAATCAAATGGGATTTGCTTGACTTTGAAACGGCAAAAACGAATCAGTCCCGCTTCATTTATATTTTTCTATCTCTCGGATGTCCCATTTTGATAAGAACATGTATTACCTGATCTGATGCCTACGGCGCGGATCGGTAACGGGGGTTGGACGCAGCTTCAGTTGTGCCACTCCCGGCACTCGATGATGACATTGTTCTGAGAGTGTCAAATTCATCTTTCTAACATCTCCCTACTCTGTTCTGTTTTGTTTCTCTTATTTTTTGCAGGTGATCGGGAACTTCGAGGAACACTTAAGGGAAGGGTACCATGAAGAAGCCTTAGGAGTTTTTAGGATTTAGGATTTTTTAGAGTAGATGTAACATTTGTAAATGTAATCTCACAGCAATTCAAATGTGAAATGATTCACTTCCTTTTGTAAAATGATATTCTTATGAAATAAAAATTCCATGATCATTCAACTTTGAATCTATTTATATTTATTTTTAGTTATAAATTATAAACATTTGTGAATAAATCCACAAATATTTAAATTCATTATTCTAGTCATAAACCATAAATACTCACGAATGATATTCTTGCTCATGTACTTGTCTCATTGGTAGTCCTAATCTCATCACCTGACTTCATTCATTTGGATTCTAGCCAACAATATTCTCCTCATTTTCTAACCAAACGCGAATGTGCGCCGTAATCACAACAGATCTAGTATCAATGATGATATTGCCCGTAATTGAATTCCACTGACCAAATGCCAAATCTCAATATGATCAGAACTGGTGATTGATAAATGCCTCAAAACCATAACGCATCAAATGCCTCAGAATTTTAATAACAGCCCGTCTTCAAGGAATTGGTAGAATTTGTGTAAAATGACCAAAATACCCCTGGGACCAAATCTGCAACACAAAACCCTTGAAGTCTTGGAAGTCCATTTAGCCTGATTAAAGTCAAAACCCTAGTTTTGGATGCACTGCTTAGGAGGTGCACTGTCTGAGGGAATTGTCAACTCTTCTGACCAATTGTGAATTTTGTGAACCTTGTGAACCTTCTTGGAACACAAAGTCTTGTATTGTGAGGGCAAATTTTGGGGTGCAACAGCTGCCCCTGTTCAATTTTCTGAAACCTGAGGGGTTAGATTGGTATATTTGCCAGTCGTAACCTGGAAGGTTGAAGGGGATTGAACACAAAAGCCCAAAAATTTGCACTCACTAGTGCATGGAGTGATATTGATGGTTGGTTGAACATGATTGAGTGGGCTTAAAGATGCCACTAGGGGAAAGTTCTTCAGTAGTATAATGAGAACTGTCAGGAGTCTGGAGTAATACTGATGTAACAGCATGTCTTCATGAGGATAGAGCAATCAATAATGACAACCCTAAAGCAGTCTTGAAGTGATAAATCTGACCTCAGGAGGATAGAGCAATCAATAGCTCTAAAGCAGTCTTGAAGTAATAATGGCTTCAGGAGGATAGAGCAATCAATATCTCTAAAGCAGTCTTGAAGTAATAGAATGGCTTCAGTAGGATAGAGCAATCAACAGCTCTAAAGCAGTCTTGAAATAATAATGTGATATGTCTTCAGGAGGATAGAGCAATCAATAGCTCTAAAGCAGTCTTGAAGTAATGATTTCAGGAGGATAGAGCAATGGATAACTCTAAAGCAGTCTTGAAATAATAATGTAATTTCAGGAGGATAGAGCAATGGATAACTCTAAAGCAGTCTTGAAATAATTAGATGGCTTCAGGAGGATAGAGCAATGAATAGCTCTAAAGCAGTCTTGAAATAATAATGTGATATGTCTTCAGGAGGATAGAGCAATCAATAGCTCTAAAGCAGTCTTGAAGTAATAATGTGATATGTCTTCAGGAGGATAGAGCAATCAATAGCTCTAAAGCAGTCTCGAAGTAATGATTTCAGGAGGATAGAGCAATGGATAGCTCTAAAGCAGTCTTGAAATAATAATGTAATTTCAGGAGGATAGAGCAATGGATAACTCTAAAGCAGTCTTGAAATAATAATGTGACCTCATGAGGATAGAGCAATGAATAGCTCTAAAGCAGTCTTGAAGTCATGAGAGGCTATCAGGAGGATAAAATAACCCTGAGGTTACAATAAAGCAGTCCCAAAGTAATAAGAAGCTCATCAGGAGGATAAAGTAACCCTGAGGTTACAATAAAGCAGTCCCAAAGATCATAAGCTTGTTTGTTGGATAATTAACCTGAAAACAAGGTAGCATTCTGTATAACAACATTAGTTTATGCTTTATGTATGCATGTATGACATGATGCACTTAGGTAATGTACTATAGATATATATGTTATGGTATGATGTAAATGATGTATGTATGCTATGACACTGCTGGAAGTGTCTGGATATCCTTGTATAACAACTGCTGGCCAAGGAAAATAAATCCCGATTCGTTGTTGAAGAATATATAACCCTCCGTCTGCTGGGGATAACAAGGTATAGATAACCTCCCGTTGTTGGGGATAGTAGGGTATAGATAACCTTCGTTTTCGTTTGATAGTAGGATAAGTATAACATCCCGTCTTCGTTCATCGTGCCCTTATTGGAAAGTAATTTCCCGTATATCCGTATGAGGATAAAAGAGATGGATATAAATTCCAGGGGAGATTAGACTTTGTGAAAATGGATTAGTCCTACTGATGGTTTGTAACTGTCTTGTAAAGATGAACCGGCGAAGCTTCGTTGAAATCCTTCCCTCGTTCGTCCTTAGTGAATACTATTACTGCATTTTCATGCATTTCTGGTAAACATCAATCATATTAAAAGCATACATGCGTTTCTGGTAAACATCAATCATATTCAAAGGCATACATACATTCAAACACAACCAATGGACGTTTCGCTTATGTAAATAGGGTAAAAGTGAATCTGGATTCAAAAGATGGAATTTATTTATATCAAAAGTGACCCATACACGGGTAAGTTTGTACAAGGAGACATAAACCCTAGTAAGAGAATTTTGTCATGAAGTTTTACAAAAAGAATCAGCTATGTGGGAAATAATCCTATTGAGTTTCAATTCTACTATTGCCACTCAAGTATCTCATCTTCTTGCTGTTGAGACGGAAACGATTGGATTGAGCTTTATCTGTTTGAGCTTGAGTAAGTAGTACAACTGGTTGCAGTTTCATGAGTGATCCAAACGAGACATAGTCATACGCTTTAATCCCTAACTTTTGCCTGGATTGCCCTTTCAGGTTTTCAATCCACCGGGATACCCTTTTTTGCCCAAGCCGCCTTTTCAGGTTTTCGACTTGCCGGGTGTACATCTTTTTATATATATATCCCTAATTTTTGCCCAAACCCTTTTGGTTTGCCGGGATGCCCTTATTTTTGCCTAGGCCTGTCAACCTAGCGGGTCTCTTTTTATGCGTAGTATTTTTTAACTATGTCTGCGTTTACAGGTTGTGGGAAGTCTTCTCCATCCATTGTAGTCAGTATCATTGCACCTCCTGAGAACACTGTCTTGACTACAAATGGTCCCTCATATGTTGGAGTCCACTTGCCCCTAGGATCACCCTGTGGTAATATGATACGCTTGATTACCAAGTCACCAGCCTGATATACCTTTGGCTTAACCTTCTTGTTAAAAGCTTTGATCATCCGTTTCTGGTACATCTGGCCATGACAAACTGCTGCTAACCTTTTCTCATCAATCAAATTTATCTGGTCAAGTCGAGTCTGAATCCACTCATCTTCATCCAAGCCTGCATCCTTCATAATTCTCAAGGAGGGGATCTGAACTTCAATAGGCAGAACTGCTTCCATACCATAGACTAAGGAGAATGGGGTTGCCCCTGTTGAAGTACGTATTGTAGTACGATAACCATGCAGAGCAAATGGTAACATCTCGTGCCAATCCTTGTAAGTAACAGTCATCTTCTGTACAATCTTCTTAATGTTCTTATTAGCAGCTTCAACTGCCCCATTCATCTTTGGACGATACGGAGAAGAGTTGTGATGCTTAATCTTGAACTGCGTACAGAGATCAGTAATCATAGTGTTGTTCAGATTAGAGCCATTGTCAGTGATAATCCTTTCAGGGATACTCATTGACTGGTAATCATCTACTGCTTGATGAGCCAAATGATCAGCAACAACACTCCCCTTAATGGCCTTCTGAGTAGTATACTGTATATCATATTCCGTCAAGATCATTTGCCATCTTGCAATTCTTCCGGAGAGAGCAGGTTTCTCAAATATGTACTTGATTGGATCCATCTTCGAAATCAACAAGGTAGTATGGGTCAACATATACTGTCTTAGTCGGCGAGCAGCCCATGCCAAAGCGCAGCAAGTTTTCTCGAGCAGTGAGTATCTTGTTTCACAGTCGGTAAACTTTTTTGCTAAGGTAGTATATTGCCTGCTCTTTTCGACCAGACTCGTCATGTTGCCCCAATACACACCCCATTGAGTTGTCTAATACTGTTAAATACATAATCAAGGGTCTTCCATCAACTGGTGGCATTAAAATTGGAGGTTCTAGCAAATATCTCTTGATTTCATCAAAGGCAGTCTGGCACTCATCATTCCATTCCATCACCTGATCTTTCTTCAACAACTTGAAGATTGGCTCACAGATGGTAGTTAATTGGGAAATAAATCTTGCAATGTAGTTCAATCGTCCCAAGAAACCTCTAACCTCCTTCTCAGTACGGGGAGTTGGCATCTCTCGTATAGCTTTCACTTTTGCAGGATCCACTTCAATACCTTTTCCACTGACAATGAAACCCAGGAGCTTTCCAGATCTAACTCCAAAAGTACACTTGTTTGGATTTAATCTCAACCTGTATTTCTTCAACCTCTCCAACAACTTGTGCAGATGATCAAGATGTTGTTCTTCATTCTGAGACCTGACTATCATATCATCCACATATACCTCTATCTCATGATGAATCATATCATGAAACAAAGCCACCATAGCATGCTGATATGTTGCCCCTATCTTGACCTCTTTTCTGTTTTCTTCAGTTCCCAGATTCACAACTTCGACTGGCTCTTCATGTGGCTGTATAGCTTTCTCTTCTTGTTGTAACGACCTAGCAAGCTCTACAGGTATTTCACGATCGTCCTCGTCTCCGTCTTCAGTTTGATAGATCGGATTCTCGAAATTGTAATTGGCAATAGTAGAACTGTTATCAACTGGATCCAGAGTGGATGAGGATCGGCATTTTAGTGACGTGGGTGTGTGTAAGAACACATAGCTGATAAAGCAAAAATAAAAGAAAAAGAAAGACAAGGAACACAATATTTACGAAAACGAAACGTCCATTGATTTTATGGAATGAAGTATGCAAATGAAATGACAACCCGTAACAAGCACACCATTGTGCCCCGGGTAAGGCACATGGCTTAAATTTAAAAACATAACACAGTAATAGTATTTACTCCTGACTAAAGGAGATAGGGACAACATCTTCAGCTTCCCAATTATTGAGTCCAGCACCCACAGTAGGAAAAATCCATGCCTCCAAGTTGTAGTCTTCATCTTGGTCTCCCACAGCATTGATAACCCCTTGATTGGTGATACGAACAGCACGAGCACGATGAACAGCCTTCTGGGACTCTGCAGTGAAACCCAAACCAAACTTGTCAGACTTGTATGGAATATCAGGAAGCTGACCCCAAATAGTACAACCATCTTCTTCCACCATAGCTTTTACGTCATTGAGGGAGGCCATTGCCATTGTTGGAGGGTTTCTGATGACCACAGGAACCTTCTTCACAGCAGGAGGAGTCACACAATCCTTAACAGCCCAGGGAACCACTTCAAATGACTGACATGGAGTTTCAATGTATTCACCTTCTACTTCCAGATACTTGAAAGTGTTTACATAGCTGACAAAGTATTCTTCCTCTCCAAAGACAGTAACAACTTTTCCATTCACCGGATATCTCAACTTTTGATGTAATGTGGAGGTCACAGCACCTGCCCCATGGATCCAGGGACGACCAAGCAGACATGAGTACGAAGGAAGAATATCCATCACATAGAATGTAGCGGTAAACACCTGAGAGCCAACCTTGATTGGAAGATCAATTTCCCCATGCACTACTCTTCTAGAACCATCAAAAGCCTTTACCATAATATTACTGGGCTTCAATACCGTATCTTCAGGACTCAGCTTGTTCAGGACTTCCTTAGGCAACACATTCAGAGAGGAACCATTGTCTATCAGCACATGAGACAGGGTGGTGCCCCTGCATTCAATTGAAATATGCAAGGCCCTGTTATGATCCCTCTTGGCAGGGGTCAAGTCAGCATCAGAAAATCCTAACCCGTTGTCATAGGTCAGGTGAGCAACACAATTCTCAAACTGGTCCACATAAATTGCACTGGGTACATGAGCCATCTTTAGAAACTTGATCAATAACTTGGCATGAGCCTCAGAACATAATAACAGGGAGAGCATAGAAATCTTTGAGGGAGTATGCCCCAGCTGATCAACAATATCATAATCACTCTTGCGAATGATTTTCAATACTTCTTCCATCTGCTTAGAGAGGTCATCAGCAGCTGGCACATCAGTAGATACAGGCTCAATAACAGGACCCTTGCCCCGAGCATCAGTGGTGGAAGTAACAGCAGGAGTAACTGCACTCTTAGAAGCAACTGGAGGAGAGAAGACTCTTCCACTACGAGTGATCTTGCTAGATCCAGCAATATTATCAATGTCAACAGGCATATCAGGTAAAGGCTCCTGCTTGACACCATGGATGTAAACATCAGACCCATAGTGCCAAGGCACAGCTTTGTCAGATGTATAAGGAATAGGACCAGGAGTGGTAATGATCAGAGGAGCTACTCTGGCTTCAGCAACAACTTTCACAGGACCTTCAGCAATAATCTTGATTGGGCCCTGATGAGTGATTTTAATGGGACCCTTTGAAGTGATTCTTAGTGGTACTTTGTCAACCATGTCAACCTCTTCAATCTTCTTACCCTGAGTCAGATGATCCACCATACTTTCTACAGATGCTGGTCTTCTTTCAAACACTATAGTATATTTATCCATGAGATGTTGAATCCCATCTCTCAAAATGAAGCAACTATCCGACTTATAGGTACAATATAGACAATCTTCATGACAACCTGGAAAGATCCCAGCTTGTACTAACCTCTTTTTGATAACAGACAATGGTGTGCTCAACTCCATAACTGAATAGACATGCAGATCTTCATCAATATCTTCATCAATGGCGTTGACGGTCTTCTCGTGATTTGGCATTGGAGCTGTAATCACATTTGGAGTACCTGGTGGATCAAACTCAATTTCTCCAGCATCAATCATATCCTGAATTTTGTTCTTCAAGACCCAGCAGTTATTAGTATCATGTCCTGGACAGTTTGAATGATATGCACATCGTGCATTGGGATTGTACTTGGGAGAGGTAACATTGGGATTCTGAGGAGCCTCCCTCAGGGTAATAAGTTCAGCCTTCAACAAGTGTTGCAATGCCTGAGCCATTGACATGTTGATCTTCGTGAACTGTCTTCTAGCCCTCTGCTGGTTGCCTTGAGGCTGCTCTGTTGTTGCAGGAGTTGGATTTGAAATATGAACTGCACTAACAGACTGATGCCTTCTGTTACGATTAGGCTGACCATACACAGCATTAGATTCTTTCTTCCCAGTGGGAGGCTTCCTCTTTGTGTTGAGGTATGAGTTGAGGTTTCGTTCCTCATGAAGTAGCTTTGTTAGCTCTAGGATCCTTGCTTGGCTTGCTTTGTAATGAGCCTCGAAAGTATCCCTTTGCTCTTTCAGTTGGATCCATGATCTCTGCAAGTCTTCCATATCAGTAGGCATGTCTGGGTGAAGGATGGTATAAGCTGTGTCTCCTTCAGCAACAGGTTCCATGGTAACGGGTAGGACGGCAGGATATGGCATCATGAGTGTCTGAGCACGAGATCGTACCCATCTGAGATAAGCCTCCATAGGAATAGTGTACTTAGGCTCCAGTGTCTTGCTGTCAATCCTGTTTACCTTTCCCCAAGCTCGTATGAATCTCTGACGGTAACCCTGAAGATCGTTGTCGTAGTCAAACACAATGCCCTGAATCAACATGTCATGTGGACCATCGCTCCGGGCGTAACCAAACTGTCGTAAAGCTATAGATGGGTTGTAGGTGATGCCTCCTCTTATGCCTAGAAGTGGCACATTAGGAAACTCCCCACAACGGTCAATGATGGTGACATTCTCCATAGATCTGGAGCACCAATGGATGTCTGAGTGAGAAAGTGACATGATCCTCTTGGACCATCTGAACCCTTGCTCATTCTTCATTGCTGAGCGAGGAAGGTGAGAAATAAACCACCTAGAAAGTAAAGGTATGCAGCACATCAAAGTTCCTCTTGCCCTTGTGGTACGGGTGTGAAGAGAATGTAGGATGTCTCCAAGTAAGGTAGGCACTGGATTGTGACTCAGGAATATGTTGATGGCATGAACGTCTATGAACTGATCAGGATTGGGGAACAACACTAAGCCATAAATCAATAAGGCTAAGATCTCCTCAAAAGCATCGTAGCTCATAGCCTTCAAGAACATTTGAGCTTTATCCACTAATACCTTGGCAAGAATACCTTTAACTCCACTTCTCGTCTCTAGAACAATGTCAGACTTCTTCAGATGTAGAGCTGCAGCAATAACTTCTGGTTTAAGCTCCTTCTCTAAGCCTGTGAATCGCTTCTGATCAAGAACAGGTATACCCAGAAGTTTAGAGAACTCCTCCATGGTTGGAACCAGCTGATAATCAGGAAATGTAAAGCAATGGTGCTTAGGGTCAAAGAACTGAAACAGCACACTCATCATGTCTTCACTGAACCCTGAAGCAACTAGATCCAATAAGTGACCATGTCTCTTGTTGAACTGGGAATGATCAGGCATTAGGGAAACCAACTCTTTGAGCTTAGCAGGTATCCCTACAAAGTTGATCCTGATGGTGTTTCTACGAGCAGAAGCCATGACCTGCAACAAAGAACAAAGATAAATCCTTTGGTCCTTGAAATGGTTAGGGAAAATGATATGCTTATGATGCATGATGATGTCATGATGTCATGCTCAATCACAAACATGTGGCACACACAAACAAGTCACACCATAGCCCTAGGTTTAAAGGCTTGCATGAGGTTCAAAGGCAAGTACCCTCCCCTGAAGTTAGATGGTTCATCCTGTCCTACAAAAGTAACCAGGTTCTAAGGGATCTCAATATCATTGATCCTTCACAAGGGTGGTTGTTCAGAAGGCAACTTACTTGCCAACCAAAACCCTCCAAGTTTAAGATCTCAATGAGCGTAGTATCGAGTGTCAACCAACTTCAGTCTGCACCAACGCCGGTTACCTCACTACTTTCTAAAGGCCAAGATGAGTTAACTAGGGTTCTAAAAGTCAGTTAGTGCATTGACAACATATGGCAGCCTCAATATTATCCTCAACTTGACTTAAGGAATATAAGCACCAACCAAGAAGTCGCACTAACTATGGCCACCAGATCAACCGTATCGATATACGTCGTACAGTTTCCTTGGTCTATTGCCATTTACCTAAGGTACACTAGATCCGGGTTAGGACCTTTCACACATAAGAGCACCCCAACAATATAATAATAAAGCAAACAAGGCAAACAATTTAAAGTGATTTTAATTCCTAAGGGTACCCCTCTTAAATAAATCCCCAGCAGAGTCGCCAGTTCTGTAACACGGTGGGAGAACTGACTTTAAACAATGTTGCGGATAGCAAGAGTCGCCACCGACTTTTATTTTATCCATAAGGAAAGGTTATAAAAGAACAGGAAAGACCTTAGAGAATATTTTGGGTCCGGGGGGTAGGTTATGAAAAGGGAAGGTGTTAGCACCCTTTTCATCCATGGTTATCCATGGGCTCTTAGGTACTTAAGCTCACTTTTGAATTGTTTTGAAAGTGTAGTGTGTGAATAGAAAATTTTCAGAATAGTTAATAAATAATCCATGTAAGGATGTGTTAAGAACTTGTTTGAAAACTTGTTGAAAATTTGTTTAAGTGTGAAACAGTTTTGAAGTGAGCAAGTATCTAGGAGTAGCCTACCCTAATGTTTTAAGGTCTTTCTTATTCTTTATTCTTTCCTTTAGTAAGACTATCCCTACTATAATGGAGTAGGTAGTCCTTACTTTGGATGTTAAGGGATATGTGAGGGACAATTTGACTTTGAAGGCCATTGTGGGATGTAATAAGCACATATAAGGGACCATCATCATTTTTCGAAAGGGACTCGATTCGTAAAGACAACCATAAGGGACTTTGATGATTTTTCTATTTGAGGGACTTGCTTTATACACCCCACTTAACCATTATTCGTAGGCAACTTGAGGGATATCCTTAGGAAGTGAGACGGCGATTAAAATCGACTTACGTGTGTGACGTGTTTATTTTAATTATCTTTATTTAAAAGTGATCTAAATTTATTTTAATATTACATACATGTTGTTACACTCCCTAATTACTAACTATAATAATAATTAAATAATTAAACAACTTTACATCCAAGAAACAATTACAAAATAATAAGCAAAATAATTAAATAAAATATAAATAAGCAATAATAAATAATAAAGGGGGTTAATTCTAAGTTTACTCGGCAAGACATTGCATCTTGTGCCTACGTATCCTTACGGGAGCGGAATCAGAGTAATCGTAGTTCCCCTCAAAAGGGAGGTTAGAGACTTCTTGACTGTGGTCAAGGTCTCACGGGGAATAAACGCATCTTAAGGACACGCTTACGTGGAGTGTAGAAACTCCAAATCTCTACGTTGAATTGTTAAGTGAATTAGGGTTAGGTTAGGTTAGGGATTCCGCGGCGGGAAACCCTAAAATGAGCGCGGCGGCTCTTTGACCTAATGCTAGGGGTAAACTGGTAATTTTGCCTGCGACGAGGCATTTGTGAAAATTAGGGTTTGAATTTTGTAGTTTTGAGGGTTTGAAATTTTGAGGACTATTGGCGTGGCGGCCAAACGGCTAGACCTAACCTTCGGATGTGTGTAGTGTGACAGAAAGTTTGATGCAGACATTTCAAGATTATGCAAACAGAGGATTAACAATATGAACTAACAACCATGCAAGCAATAATTTAAGGCATAATTTAAAGCGCGATTGTTAAGTTCGCGAGGTTACATGAGGGGAGCAGTTACAATTATAATAACGAAACTTAAATTGAAAAATAAAACAGTAACCATAATAGGCTGCAAAACGAACGAACAAAATGTTAGTGGGTATGGTTAGACAATAATCAGACGGGTCATGGAATGAAAAGGCGAAATCATGCGTATTTTGTGGTTTATTTTGAGATGTATGAAACAACTTTTAATTTAAATTGAAGTGAAAGTTTTTAATAAAAAATCTAAATTTATTTTTCAAAGAAAATAGTTTTCATTTAGTTTATCGAAAGAGGTTTTATTTTTAATATTTATCAAAAAGGTTTAAGTTATATTTTTCTTAAAAAACAAATGTTAATTTTGAGTTAGAAAAAAAAAGTTTTAATATTATGTATATAAAAACTAAACTTATTTTTTTTGTTATTTATATTTTAAAAAAAATGGTTCAATCAAGTACATTAACATAAGCAAACTAAAAAATGAAACCACGAGGAATAAACCCAGAAGGACAAATGAACGAAACTGGGCTGGGTTGCCAATCGCAGCCCCGACCCATTACGAACAGCACATGGATTGAAAGGGCATTAGGGTTTTACAGTCCCCAAAACTCAGTGGCGCCGTCCAGCCACTCCTTCGTCCTTGGCTTCCTGCATTCACGAAAAAACAAACAACAATATAAGCCATTAACGGTGAATTACATTAAGAGTGTGATTTCGTCGGTGTTGCGACAATAATCTCCGGTGAATGCCTTCGATGACGACTGCGAAAGGTTTGAAGCTTCGACGTGGTCGATCGACGGAAGAAGGCCGCGACGACGATGATGCTTACTCCCACAAGATAAGTATTCCTCGCAATTTCCTTCTGAGGTTTTGGATTAGGAATCTCACGTAGGTGTTCTATGATCGTTGTCCGTTTGTGAGTGTTTAGGGTTTTTTGTGATTTTTTATCGTGAACGAATCTCTCCCTCTAGGGTTTCTTTATCAGGTTGTATCACCCTTATATACCCTTCATTATTCGATCTTTTGTGGGCTTTTTGAGACCTGATTGATTCTTTGATTTAAACAAATTCCTTTTTCAACTAATTGGATTTGATTTATGGCTTTCCTGATATTATTTGATATAATTCGATTTGCAACTTTTTCTTTCCCCTTTCGTATTTCCGATTTGATTCGATATCCTTTTGATTTGCTCCAACTAGTCTTTTTGGAGACAATCTTCAAATGGATATCCGTTTCTCTTTGGTGACCTAGATGTTTATCTGGATTTGTAACTGATGTGGTTTTACTTGATTTTTTTCCAGATGCCGTCACGAATTGGTTTATTCATCTTTTACTTTGGTGAACATTGTGGTGAATTGGGCTATGATGTTGGTACCTGAGCCCTGCACTCGGTGAATCGCTATTTCTCTTCTTCTTTCGAATTATGACTCGTGAACTTGTTCTCAGAAGCGGATATCATCATCTTTCCGGTTTTCTGATAATCTATGTATTTAGGGCAATGATGTTCAGACCGAGCCCCCATTCTACCTTCTTCGATTTTCCAATGTGGTATTCTGATGTTCATGAATTGAGTTGGCTTTTTTGATGCAGGCCTTTTATTATGGCTTTGATGTTCATGACAGTTTTGTCGTCCACATGATTACGAACTTGGTTCTGATTGTTTAATTCATGATGGTTTCAATTACCCCTTGGCTGTGACTGTGAGCTGGGCCAGCTTTGCATTTATGATGTTTGTTCAAGTTTGATGCAGTTTGGCTCTCCGTGATGTCGGACTTGATGCCGTCTTGTCTGAACTCAGCCTAACTCGAGCAGTCTCTGAATTCTGCAACCGTTTGTTTGATTGTGAAACAACAAAGCTGGTTCAGTCTTATGTTTTTATTCAGTTTGGGTTATCAGTATAAGCTTACTTTTCTTCTTCTTCTTGCAGAACTAATACTTCGTACAGATCAACGCCGCCGAGAAGGTTACCCGGTGATGATGACTATTAGTCTGAACCGTCGAGAAATACTGCTGCCATTTGGTTTTGATTGTATTGCTTTAGCGATGATAACCTTCGAGTCTGAACTGATTGCCTTCTGAGCTGCATTTTGAATTGAATTATCTGTTCATGTTTTTGTGCAGCTTATGGATTTTGTTGTGAGCTGATACCATCTGATTCATGTACTTCAGGTGACAAAAAAAAATGGTTCAGACCCGTCGGCATCCGGGTTTGAACCTGAGTTGGCCAGTGTTTACTTCGGTATCGGTTTTAGGAATCAAATGGGATTTGCTTGACTTTGAAACGGCAAAAACGAATCAGTCCCGCTTCATTTATATTTTTCTATCTCTCGGATGTCCCATTTTGATAAGAACATGTATTACCTGATCTGATGCCTACGGCGCGGATCGGTAACGGGGGTTGGACGCAGCTTCAGTTGTGCCACTCCCGGCACTCGATGATGACATTGTTCTGAGAGTGTCAAATTCATCTTTCTAACATCTCCCTACTCTGTTCTGTTTTGTTTCTCTTATTTTTTTGCAGGTGATCGGGAACTTCGAGGAACACTTAAGGGAAGGGTACCATGAAGAAGCCTTAGGAGTTTTTAGGATTTAGGATTTTTTAGAGTAGATGTAACATTTGTAAATGTAATCTCACAGCAATTCAAATGTGAAATGATTCACTTCCTTTTGTAAAATGATATTCTTATGAAATAAAAATTCCATGATCATTCAACTTTGAATCTATTTATATTTATTTTTAGTTATAAATTATAAACATTTGTGAATAAATCCACAAATATTTAAATTCATTATTCTAGTCATAAACCATAAATACTCACGAATGATATTCTTGCTCATGTACTTGTCTCGTTGGTAGTCCTAATCTCATCACCTGACTTCATTCATTTGGATTCTAGCCAACAATATTCTCCTCATTTTCTAACCAAACGCGAATGTGCGCCGTAATCACAACAGATCTAGTATCAATGATGATATTTCCCGTAATTGAATTCCACTGACCAAATGCCAAATCTCAATATGATCAGAACTGGTGATTGATAAATGCCTCAAAACCATAACGCATCAAATGCCTCAGAATTTTAATAACAGCCCGTCTTCAAGGAATTGGTAGAATTTGTGTAAAATGACCAAAATACCCCTGGGACCAAATCTGCAACACAAAACCCTTGAAGTCTTGGAAGTCCCTTTAGCCTGATTAAAGTCAAAACCCTAGTTTTGGATGCACTGCTTAGGAGGTGCACTGTCTGAGGGAATTGTCAACTCTTCTGACCAATTGTGAATTTTGTGAACCTTGTGAACCTTCTTGGAACACAAAGTCTTGTATTGTGAGGGCAAATTTTGGGGTGCAACACCGGCTCAGACACCCGAATAGCTTCTCACCAAGCTATCGTCAGGCTTTAGACGTTAAAAACAACGCTTACTGGGAGGCAACCCAAATTTTCCCTCGTTATTGCATTTCATTTTTCTTTAAAATTTTACTTTGAAAAATCCAACAAAAATTCTAAAAGTACTACTACTTTCTACTTTCGTTCATTTTCGTACTTTTATTCTTATTTTATTTTTTCTCTTTTGCCTTTTGTTTCTACCACTTTTCGTTTCTAAAAATCCTGACTTCAATTTCTTTTTTCAAACTTTTCAGGATTTTTAAAGCCTTCAAAACATTCCTTCTGTTTTCTCCGAATTACCTGCGAATATGGCCGAGTACGACTTCACAAAGGTTCACTTCCGAGGACTCGCTCAAAAGGCAAGATTTGCAGCACTGACCGAAAGAGAATTTTCCTTAACGCTGTATTATGATAAGGCTACTATGGATAAACTAGGGATCACAGATAGCATTCAATACCTGTTTAATCAACTGGGTTGGGAGAACACTGCTCTAAAAACACGCTTGGCTACCTACAAGGATCTTACCTACGAATTCCTTAGTTCATTCAGATACACACCCAACTATGGTTTTGGATCCAGCACAGAGTTGATTACCTTCCGATTGTTTGGAATGGACCAAACCCATAGCCGGATGTCACTAGCTAACCTCCTAGGATTCCCTAGCGGACCGCATGTGTTCATCAGTGCAGAAGATGACGATATTGATTTGCAACTCAATCACTTCTGGGGTAGAATCACAGGCGACTATCACCCTGAACCAGACAAAATGTACAATGATGACATTCATAACCCAACCTTTAGATACTTCCATAAGATACTAGCTCACACTTTGTTTGGAAAAGAAGAAAATATTACTACAGTGTCTAAGGAAGAGTTATTCATCATGTTCTGTGCTTCTCAGGGACGGACAGTAAATGCAGTGTCTTTCATGATGAGATCCTTCAAACGCCTCATGCTGGAACCTCAGACACCTATTCTTATAGGAGGACTAGTAACAATGATTGCCCACGAGCTGGGCCTTAGATTCCATTTAAATGCCAGCACTCGTTTTAGTACCATCAGACCCATGAACATACAATTCTGCTTTAACAGGCGCATCTTAGGGACTATGGGACCTGGACCGTATGAGTACCTTATTAACGAAAAACCAGTACAGCTATTCACACTGCCTGATCATCTGATGACAAGCATCCACAACAAGGATAACTGGCTCTACGAATTGGATGAGCCTATGGGACCTCCTTCACCACAGTCAACACCGCAGAACTATATGTATGACAGTGACCACATCTCTGAGGCACACGACTACATGTACTATGAGGACGCTGCATCTGAAACTGAAGTAGACCCTACAACTCCTCCACACTACAATACTTATCCTGAGCCTATCCCTGAGGAAACCACCGACAAAATGGATGTCGTGTTACTTAGATTGGACGATGTTGATAAAGCTCTGACTAATGTAAAAGCTGATATCGCAGGCATGCACAGCGAACTGGTAGGCTTCATGGATCTAGTCTGCGACCAACTCGACTACTATTCGCAGAAATTCGATGAGTTGAAGGCACGGAAATATTAGTTATTAGCTCGTAGCAGTAGTTTCAGTTTAGTCTAGTCTAGTTTAGTTTAATTTAATCATTTGGATTTTTCGCATTGTTAGTTTTCATTATGTACTACATACAATTGTTTCCATTTTATGTTATTTCAATTCTAGTTTTTATTCAATTATTTTGTTTTCGCATTAATTGTTGCTTGTTGGTTGTTATATTACATCACCGTATCAATACTAAGCTTTAAAATCACCACGAGTACGCCCTCAGAGCAAAATTCTGCATTTTGCAGATTTTGCTGCTGTGACGACCGTCACAGCCCCATGACGAGCGTCACGCGGGTGACGACCGTCACACCTATGTGACGACCGTCACGCAGTCCAGAACTGCTATCTGATAAAACAGGGTTCGTGTTCCCTTCCACTCCCCCCATTATCACTTTCAAACTTCCAAACTCCTACCCCATTACGAATTTTCATCCTCCCCACATTGAACTATAAACTTCAACTCCAAATTCAACCTCCAAACCACCGTTCTGTCAATTTTCCCTCTCTGCAGAAAAACCCCAAAACCTCAGAACCCTTTCCATCTTCCAACAATGGCCAGGAACACAGATTTCAGCAACATTTCCTTCCCTGAGGGCGAGTTAGGCGAAAGACAACGAGCATAGTACATTGCATTTCATCAGAGGTCACTCCAGCCGACTCACTACCCGCACCTTCCATCGCTTATGGATCTCGGACTCCTTGAAGGTGTAACCTGGATGCTTCAACGAGCAGGCATCTGGAACCTCTGCACCAACCCACAGCCAACCTACGAACAACTCACTCTTGAGTTCTTGAGTTTGTTCACTTACGTCACCAGTAGCGGCGAACTTAACCAGCACACAGGTGCCGCTTGTTTCCGGATGTTTGGCGTCAACTATCAGGTGAATCAGAATCAGATCGCCAGCATCCTACAGCTACCCAGCGGCGACAACGCTCATCGCCGCATCACTGATCAGTTCCAGCACGAAGCCTTCGCGCTGTGGTATCAGTTGACCGGCCTCAATGCCGATGGTTGGGACTCCCTGCACGCCACTCACATCCATAACCCCACCATCAGGTACTTTCACAGAGCGTTGAGTAACACTATCTTCGCCAGAGACAGCAACCACAAAGTGAACTCCAAGGAGCTCTTCTTTCTTCATTGCGTCTTCAACAATGAACCCGTCAATGCTGCCCCGCTTTTGCTGGCTCACATTCAGGCCAACTGCAACCATGGCTCGAAGCCATTCTACTTTGGCGGGATTGTCACGGCTATTGCACTTGGGCTGAACCTTGGCGACCGCCTCCAACACCTCCATTCCATCCCCTCGGTGTTCCTTGACACCGACCACTGCAGAGCCTCCCATCTCATCCGCTCCCGAGCTGACGGGAAATACCATCCGGTTATGCGTGGCAAGACCGTCCGAAGCATCATCCTTCCGTCCCGCACCCGCATCCATCCAGAGGACCGTACCAACTGGTTGTTCGACCTCACTTCCCCTCCTGCTGCCGCTGTTCCTACTCAGGCTCCCACTCATGATTCCGACGATGAAATCCAAGCTGAGTTGGACAGGTCTGAGCATCCAGAGGCATCACAACCTCCTCCTCCAGTAGGTACATCTTCTCGCCGCCTCCGTCACCATCCCGTGCCAGACTACACAGAAGAGGACCTCCGTCGCTCCCTAGACCAGCAGGCACAGATACTCATGATGCAGCAGCAGCAGAATCAGCGAGCTGACCAGTTCGAGGCTTGGCACCGGACTCAAATGCAACAACTTCACACCGGCCAAGCTACGATCACTGAGAGCCTAGCGAATCTGAGCCTGCAGGTCGAAGGACTCAGGGACACCGTCTACCACACCGGAGCCATGAGCTATGAGGACAGAGTAGCCCTTGCTAGAGCTAGAGGACGCCAGCGCGGACGTGACAGAGGCCGGGACTAGATTTTCATTTTTTCCTTCATTGTTTACTATATCTCAGTTCTTTGTATTTTCATTTTCAGTTGTATCTCCCTCTCGCATGCTTCAAGAATCAGTGAGGACACTGATCGAGATAGTGTGGGAGCGGAGCCTTATTCCCACTGTACTCTGAACTTCCCTTATTTCCTTTATTTCCATTTCACTGCACTTTGAATTTTAGTAATTTATATTTTTACACTTTCTATTTTCTAGCAAATAAAGCTCGTCTATATATTTTTCACGTTACGCAAACTATCCCCACATTATTCAACGTAAACAAAAATTTTAGTTCGTTCCTCAAAAGCAAAAGCATCACGAGAATGCACCTGAGTTCAAACCAAGTTTTGAAACTCCGAGGAAACAACAGTTCTAACAAAACCAGTATCGTCCAGACACCTTAGATCTCTAGTTTATGCGAGTCGGTTTCACCACCTACGTGTACCAAAGTCTCAAGTGTCTATGCAAACTCAACCCCAAGTAGTTTATACTAGCAGTCAGCACCATCCTAAAAACACTTCTAAGCGAGCGACCGATGCAAATAAGTGTATGATCTTCAAAAAGATGAAAAATCATGAAAAGAGAGCTAAAAAACCCAAGAATATAAGATACGTTTCCTTCTAAGTTAGGTGCTCCTCACCCGAGCATTTAGCCCAACGGCACGAAAAACTCATTGAAAATCAATGACATAAAATTATGATCAATGAAGAAGATCAAAAACAGAAATGAGATCATATTCACTAACAGGTCGACTTGCCATGAAAGTGTGCGGACAACGGGCTTAATGTGATTGCGCTAGAACAAACAGGGTGAACTTGCCGCGAGAACCTTGACACCAAGATACAGTAGCATGACTGAGACCGATTTGCATAAAAAGGAGACCTCTGGAGACTCGTAGTCCAGTGTCGTCATGATACTCGTCTTGTTCCTACCAAGAATCCCGACTTTTCCAAAGTCTGCGAACGAAGAAGCAGCCTCGTGCTTGCCGACTTTTCCATGTTTTACTTGAGGACAAGCAAAGATTCAAGCTTAGGGGAGTTTGATAACACGAAATCATATAGATATTTTTATGCATAATTCAACTAAAGTCTAACCGTTTTCGATCCGATTTCAGGTTATTTCCGTGTATTTGTCTGATGTTTTGCAGGTATTCAACGATCACGTCTAAACAAGGCAACATGAAGAAAAGAAACAATCCCAGATGAAATATGGACGAAAAAGGAGTGAAAACACAATGAAAAGCGCAGCAGACTGTTTTTGCTGATGTGACGACCGTCACAGATGCATGACGACCGTCACACGGGTGACGACCGTCACACCTTGTGACGACCGTCATGCAGGCAAAAACGCCCCACTCAGATTACACGTCAAAAGAGCAGTTCCAATTCCCATTAAGTGGACCACTACTCCCTAAATTATCTGCCTCAAGGTCCATCATCCTCAGAGATAACCGTTGGGATTCCACTTCTATAAAAAGGGAAGCAGGGGACTTCAAAAAGGGAGCTGCATTCATACCACGAAGTGCTGCCGAATTTAATTTCCAGAGCAATTTACTTTCCAGTTTTTATCTGTATTCATTTCCCTTTACATTTCCTTATTCCCATTTCCGCTCTTTTGTAATTGCTATTGCACTGTACGATCAAATTGGCACTAAAGACCAGAATCCTGCCAACATCTGTGGAGGATCTGCCCAAAGGCCAATTGGCATATTTACAGGTTTTCATTTTGATCGACTTCTATTTTATTATAATGCAATTTATTATTTATTATTCTTATTTATATTTTGTTTTTCCCAATTCCATGTCTAGCTAAACTTAGGTAATCGATATGTAGTAATAATTCGAATGGGATTTGATAACCACTGGTTTGAAAACTTTCTTTTCACAAAAGTAATCTATGGTCTAAGTGTTTAAAATTGATTCACGAAATAAACTTCGTCGCGAAAGCGAGAACTTATTTAAAAGTAGTTTTGCCACGAAAGTGGGAAATTAATTAAGATACGAACCAACAAGCGAAAGCTGCGGTAAGGTCAGATAGTAAACACTAGGCATTTGTTTTAATAACAGCGAAAGCACTTTAAAACGAATTAGAATCTAGAGATTTCCAAAAAATAATTTTAACCCCGAACGGAATACGAAAGTGTACGTTTGGCCCTTAGGATTATGATTAGCGTCAATAACCATCGTGAGACGAGAGTCTTCAAATCTCCATTTTCTGCTTAAATAAACTGTGAAAACTATTTCATACACCAGTAATTTATCAAATCCCTGAAGAACACAATTACTACGTATCGATTCAATTAATTAAAATCTAAATAGTAATCTTAGTTCCCTCTTTTAGTGACAATCTTATTCCCTTAAAACATATTCTACCTAGCTAAACATAGTAACTCCCGAGAACACTAGTTTGATTACGAGTCCCTGTGGGATCGATATCTATTATTACTACGCGATAGACTGTGCACTTGCAGTTAGTTGTATTAGACATAGAAAGTCGCGATCAGAAATCACTAGTGACAACTCCGAAAGTTTAAGCCATGAAATCTTTTAATGCTGACGTAACAGCAACCTGAGAAGAATCCCGCTGGGGGCGAAGAGAAACTTAACCAAGCAACTCTGTTAGGGGACGAACATTATCATCACTTATCTCACGCTGAGAATTTGAATATCTAGAGATCCTTCTGAGCAAGAATCTCACTCCTCTACAGGGAACAACACCTGAAACCAATGAGGTAACTAACCTGGCTTATGTTTCAAAATGCGTATGTTTGACAATGGCGTAATGCTCCATACGACATGGAAATGCTACGCGTTTAGGTAGATGCAAATATGATGATATATGCACAATGCAAAGATGCCAAGAGGCGCTTCGGCAAAATAAATGCTGAAGACAAAGCCAAATCCACTAGGGGATAACCAGGTACCACAAAGCATTCCAGCAAAATAAATGCTGGAAAGGTGAAACCAACTCCGATGGGAATAACCATCCTGTTGGGGAATGGCTCACGAGCTTGAAATTACGAACTATGCTGATGATGTTCATCCCGTCGGAGGAAAAACAACCTGCTGGGGAGAAGGGAACACAGTTCTGCGCGGGGGTAGCTCTTCTGAACCAAAGACGACTTGGTTATATTATGCGGGAATTACCCATGCTGGGGTGTACATACTCACTGCTGGGAATGCACCTTCTATTGGGGACATCAAGATCCACTGAGGATACTCTCTTGGCAGTTTCCTGGGGAATACTCTTCTGGGGAGGACAACCCACATCCAATAGGGATAATTACCATCTCAACTCTCTCTAGGATAAGATGTGACTTCCATCTGCTGAGAAGTGATACAATCACTAGGTCACGGGACTCTGGCTGGGGAAACACAAATTCCTTGACTGTTTGCTTCAAAGGTGAGAACCTTGCAAAACACAAATGAGACAGAACAAATTTATATAACAAGATCTATCCCGGTTAGTATCCGTGACATTCATTCAGTCAATTCGAAGTTTTAACAATTATTGGCAAGGGCCAGCAAGTTTATGTACATGCAAGTTCATCAAAAACATCGACGTTTTTCACAAACAAAACAGTAAAGAACAAGCATCAAATACTGAATGATATGCTTTATCGACAACTGGCCTGTAAATAGGCAAAATTTTGTACACTGGATGCAACTCCTGAAAAGAGGAAGTTACGCACAAACAAAATACAAATATACAGAAGCACAAAGAAAATTTGTATACATGTCGGCAACGTGGTACAGACGAACACCATGAGCTGATCCTCCTATGACTCGCCTGACTCTGACGCTTTCCCGATACTCGATCTTCGGAAGAGATTGTTTCAGATATACGACCCTAAGGTACTCCTAAACCACTAAGCAATGCAATATCAAACTCGGACCGCAATCATTTGCTTTTTCAAATCCCTAACTTTTGCGTGAACCGCCCTGTGCGGGTTTTCAATTCACCAGGATACCCTTTTTTGCCGAATTCGCCCTTTTCAGGTTTTCAACTTCGTGGGTGTACATTTTTCAATTTTATCCCTAACTTTTGCCCAAACCTTTTATTCCTTTTGTATGGTTCGCCGGGATGCCCCATTTTTGCATGGACTCTCTTTTTTCTGTCCAGCGAGTCTCTTTAAGCAAAGTATTTTTTAACTGCGTCCGAGTTCACAGGGGATGTAAAATCCTCACCATCCATGGTGGATAACAATAAGGCTCCTCCAGAGAAAACCTTTCTAACGACATATGGACCTTCATAGTTGGGAGTTTATTTTCCCCTGTGATCTGATTGTGGTGGGAGAATCTTTTTCAGCATAAGATCGCCCTTCTGAAAGCTTCGAGGACACACCTTCTTATCATAAGCTTTCTTCATCCGACTCTGATACAGCCGAACATAGGCTAGAGAAGCCAATCTCTTCTCGTCCATTAAACTGAGGTGATTCAATCTATCTTTCACCCATTCTGCCTCATCAAGTTGGACATCACGCAAAACCCTCAGAGAAGGAATCTCAACCTCCAATGATAGGACAACCTCCATACCATATACTAATGAAAAAGGAGTTGCCCCGGTTGATGTGTGTACCGTCGTACGATAACCGTGCAAAGCAAAAGGCAACATCTCATGCCAGTCCTTATAGGTCACAACCATCTTCTGAACGATCTTCTTTATATTTTTATTGGCCGCTTCAACAACGCCATTCATCTTGGGCCGATAAGGAGAAGAGTTGTGATGTTCAATCTTGAAATTCTGGCACAACTTCTTCATCATCTTGTTATTCAAATTCGAACCGTTATCAGTGATAATCCGCTCCGAGATTCCATATCTGCAGATAATATCCTTCTTGATAAATCTGGCTACCACCTGCTTGGTAACATTAGCATACGATGCCACTTCAACCCATTTGGTGAAGTGATCAATAGCTACCAAGATAAAATGATGTTCGTTGGATGCCGTGGGCTCAATCTTCCCAATCACATCGATTCCCCACATGGAAAAATGCCAAGGTGATGACATAACATTCAGAGGGTTCGGAGGCACATGAATCTTGTCCACATAAATCTGGCATTTATGACACTTCTTTGCAAACTTGAAACAATTTGTTTCCATTGTCAGCCAATAATACCCGGCTCGTAATAACTTTCTCGTCATTGCATGTCCGCCGGCATGCGTGCCAAATGTACCCTCGTGGATCTTTTCCATGAGAAACTTAGCCTCTTTCTCGTCCACGCATTGCAACAACACCAAGTCATGGTTTCTTTTATACAAAACCCCATCCGGATTCAAATAGAAATTGCCAGCCAATCTCCTAAGAGTCTTCTGATCACGACTGGATGCCCCAACCGGATACTCTTGGTTCTTCAGGAAATTCTGGATATCATAATACCACGGTTTGCCATCGGAAGCTTCCTCAATGGCGAATATGAAAGTGGGCCTATCAAAGCGAGAGATAACTATCATGGGAGCCTCATTCCAGAAGTTAACTTTATACATTGAAGACAAAGTCACGAGAGCGTCTGCCATCTGATTTTTTGCTCGTGGTACATGGTGCAATTCCACCTTGTCAAAGAAAGGTAACAACCTCCTTGCATAATTCATATAGGGTATCAGATTGGGATGACGAGTCTCCCACTCTCCCTTGATTTGATTCACAACTAGAGCAGAGTCTCCGTACACATCAATATTTTTAATTCTTAGATCAATAGCTTCTTCGAGACCCATAATACACGCTTCATATTCGGCCTCATTGTTGGTAACTGGAAAGGTCAATCTGGAAGTGAATGGGATGTGCGACCCATGGGGAGTAGTAATGATTGCCCCTATTCCACTTCCATATGAATTGACGGCACCGTCAAATATCAATTGCCATTTGGAACCCAACTCTGGACCTTCATCAGGCAACGGCTCCTCACAGTCATTCATTTTTAAGTGCATGATATCCTCATTCCAGATCACAACCTGATCCTTTTTCAACAACTTGAATAATGGCTCGCACGTGGCCGTTAGATGAGATATGAACCGGGCGATGTAGTTCAACCTCCCCAAAAATCCACGAACCTCTTTTTCTGTTTTCGGCGTTGGCATTTCTTGTATTGCTTTTATCTTAGCAGGATCAACCTCAATTCCTTTTTCGCTGACAATAAACCCCAATAGCTTACCAGATCTCACCCCGAAGGTGAACTTGTTAGGATTCAGCCTCAGCCTGAATTTCCTAAGCCTCTTGAACAATTTCAGAAGATTGACCAAATGCTCTTCCTCCGTCTGGGATTTGGCAATCATATCGTCAACATAGACTTCAATCTCTTTATGCATCATGTCATGAAAGAGTGTTGTCATAGCTCGCTGATATGTTGCCCCGATGTTCTTCAAACCAAAGGGCATCACTTTGTAGCAGAACGTTCCCCATGGGGTAATAAAAGTTGTTTTTTCCATATCCTCCGGCGCCATCTTTATCTGGTTATAGCCCGAAAAGCCATCCATGAAGGAAAACACGGAGAATTGAGCGATGTTGTCGACCAACACATCAATATGAGGAAGTGGAAAGTCGTATTTTGGGCTCGCCCTATTCAAATCTCGATAGTCCACGCACATCCGCACCTTACCATCTTTCTTTGGTACAGGTACTATATTGGCGACCCATGAGGGATAAGTTGTAACAGCCAGAAAACCTGCATCCCATTGTTTTTGAACCTCCTCTTTAATTTTCACAGCCATATCTGGTCGAGTTCTTCTGAGTTTTTGCTTAATCGGTGGACATTCCTCACGCAATGGCAAACGGTGAACTACCATATCAGTATCCAACCCAGGCATGTCTTCGTAAGACCAAGCAATGATATCACTGTACTCTCGCAGTATCTCGATCAAACTTTGCTTGATATCACTTTGCAGTGCAGCCCCTATCCGGATATTCCTGACAACTTCTTCAGACCCCACGTTGATAATTTCAATTTCCTCCTGATGAGGCAGAATGATTCTCTCTTCTTGTTTCAAAAGTCGAGTCAGCTCTTCTGATAAGTCATTATCCTCAACAATCACTTCTTCTGCTTGAAATATCGGGTGCTCGAAGTCGAAACGAGTCATAGGAAGTTCGTGATCGGTGTCGTTTGAAATATGAATCCTGCAATGAGAATGGTTAAATGTTTCAAATAATGCAAACAAAGCACATAACCACGTTGCCATTTTATTGTTAAAGCAAAAACAGGAAAAACAAGGATCACAAAATTTGCATGAGAAAAACGCCTTTATTAATGATTAAACAAAGTACACACATAAGCAGGTAGCCCTAAAAACAGAATCACCATGCCCCAGGTAGGACACAGGATTATACAATAATCGAGAAAACAAATCATTACTGTTTTGTAGTCACTTGGACAAGTTCCTGGATAGACCAGTTGCACGGACTCTGTTCTGGCACGCCAGGCTTGATCCACGAGTCCATATCGCAGTCACTATCTCCGTCTTCAGCATCGGAAACAGCATTAATCGTTTCATAACAGACTCCACCTGGAGTGATCACCACTGGTCCTTTAAACTTTGGCACGCCTGACGTGGAAGATGACGATGTCGGGCGATACCCCAACCCAAACTTGTCCATCTTGACAGGAATTTCTAAGACTTGGCCCCATCCTTTGGTTGTTCCAACCCGAACCACTACCTGAGCGTCTTTGTACAAAGACATGGCCACCTCTGGCCCTTTGCTGGTAACATGAGACTTGTCCTTGATCTGCAACCCTTCAAAGGCTTGGCATGGCGTCTCATGGATCTCCCTATCCACTTCGACGTACTTGAATGACGAAAGATGACTAACCAGAATGTCCTCCTCTCCGCAAATAGTAACAACACTGTCACCGACCATGTATTTAAGCTTCTGATGCAGCGTGGACGTCACAGCCCCTGCAGAATGTATCCATGGTCGCCCAAGTAAACAGCTGTAAGCTGGATGTATATCCATGATGTAGAACACAGTGTCAAACACTTCCGGCCTGACCTGGAGTGGCAACGTTATGGACCCAAACACCGACCTTCTGGTCCCATCAAAAGCTCTCACGACCAAGTCACTTGGCGTGCATATGATTCCTCGGACATCTAGCTTCATCATAGCCTTCTTAGGCAAAAAATTCAAAGATGATCCGGTGTCTACAAGAACGTGCGACATAACAGTGCCTCGGCATTCCACTGAAATATGCAAAGCCATATTATGATCCCGACCTTTAGGCATCAAATCAAAGTCAGTAAATCCCAGGCTGGGTCCGGCATTCACATGCGCCAGTACCCCCTCCAGCTGATTAACAGTTACTTCCTGAGGTACAAAAGATGTGTCCAAGATTTTCAACAAGGCATTCCGATGGGCCTCGGAACAAAGCAACAAAGATAGTATTGAAATTTTGGAGGGCGTCTGCTGCAAGTGCTCCACAATCTTATAGTCGCTTTTGCGAATCAACCTCATAAACTCTTCTACATCCTTGATCTATGTTTCTTTCTCTTTTGACTGGGAAGGTCCTCCTTCATTCACTTTGGCTTTGCCTTTAGCAATCCTCTCAGCCTCGATTTCAGGTGAAGTGAAGATTCTACCACTGCAGGTCATGCCTCCCGCTCCAACAAGATTCCCCACTGCCCTTGCCGGCTGGCTATCCACCTTAATCTTTTCCCCGTTGCAAAATGCTTCCAACCCATAATTCCACGGAATGGCTTTCGTACTTTCATAAGGAACGGGCCCTGCTTTCGTTATCGTGATAGTTGGCCGCTTGGCGGGCGCTGATATCGTAATAGTCTTTCGTGGAATGGTAATTGTTGCGACCTCATCCTGCTTTTCAAATCTTACCTCAACAGGTTTCTCAACAGCAGTACGGTCAAACTGCAAAGTTCCCTCATCAATCATGGCCTGAATACCTCTTTCCAAATCAATACATCCCTCTGGTCGGGTCCAACAATCCAAACAATACTCATCACATCCGGGGAAGACCTCTCCTTTTAACAATCTGCTTTTAACATAGCTTAAAGGTGTCTTCAAATCATTTACGTCCATAACCAAATCCAAATCCTCTTCTGTCAGAATAGCATTCGCTCCATGATTCGGCATTGGTTTCTGTACAATGTTGGGACCATCCTGACTAAAGTTAATGACTTTACTATCAATCAAATCTTGGACTTTGTGTTTAAAAGCATGACAACTCTCGATATCATGTCCGGGTGCTCCAGAATGAAATTCGCACTGCTTACTAGTATCATACCCGTAAGGAAGCGCTCCTGTGGGCGGGTCCAACGTTCTCTTCTCAACCAGATTCAAACTTAACAGCGTCTGAAGCAGTTCTGCATACGTTGACGGAGGTGTATCAAATACCCTCTTTGGCTTCCCATTCTGAATCCTTCTCTGAGTAGCATTAGGCCTCTGTTGATGTTGCTGTTGTTGTTGTGGTTGTTGTCGTTGTTGTGGTATAGGAATCGTCACACTAGCAACCTGTTGTTGAATATACTGATTCCTACCTCTACCTCGTCCTCAACCACCATACATTGCGCTGGCGTCTCCTTGTCTTTTATCACCAAAGACCTTTTTTGCACCTCCTGCTGAGGTCGATTCACCGGCTTGAATCTTACCAATTTTGATGCCATTTTCAATTCGTTCCCCCATGAGTATCATGTCAAAGAAACTACCCATCGAGAAATTGAGCAATTTATCATAATACATCCCAGAGAATGTTCCAACAAAATATCAATCAATTCCCTTTCAACCATAGGTGGTTGGACCCTTGCCGCCAGATCTCGCCAACGCTGGGCATATTCCTTGAAACTCTCCCCGTTCTTCTGTGAAAGACTTTGAAGTTGGACCCTATTTGGCGCAAGGTCACTGTTGTATTGGTAGTGTCTGACGAAAGCATCAGCCAATTCTTTCCAACTTCCGATCTGTGCAGGCTCTAGTCCCATGTACCATTCCAGCGATGGTCCCGACAAACTATCTTGGAAAAAATGCATAAGCATCTTTTCATCGTCAGAGTAAGCAGACATCCTCCGGTAATATGAACGCACATGAACCCGTGGGCATGTATCCCCTTTGTATTTATCGAAAGTGGGAGCTTTGAACTTCAATGGCACCCTCAGCCCAGGCACCAGCCCCATGGTAGCCATGTCCAAACCTGCAGAATTTTGATTGGCTATACCTCTTATCTGCTCTTCCAGCATTTTAATCCTCTGATCATTATCAGTGGGACCCTCAAAACCCATAGCTTGCCCAGAAAAGGCATCTTCCTGACAATCTCTTTCCTAGTACGGACCCTCATTACCATATCCGTCATAAGCAGCATTACGACCATGACCATGACCACTTTGGAAAAACCTGGGGTCATACCTCAGATTGCCAAGCTCTTGATTAGCAGCCGCTGTCCCAAAGCCAGTATTGAAAGGACCCATCCCAGCACCATTGGTATCCACATTGCCAAACCCAGCATTGCCATAACCATTATTACCATAACCTTGATTGTTATCACCAAACCCTCTGTTGCCGAAGCCCTGATTATTAAAGCCATCATTGCCATCCCGATTGCCAAAGCCAAGACCCTGATTGTTATCACCGAAACCAGTATTGATACCAATATTCCTGTTGGTTTCCATGTTCCCATTAACATTATCAGCATTTCTATTACCAGCGTTGCCGTTGCCGTTGCCAGTACCAGTCTCACCAGCATTTGGTATCACTTCTTCCCTGCGAGGAGTCTCAACATGAACAGAGTTGTATTCAGTATTACCAGCCGCTAGCGCCAGCAGCGGTTGCACCAGAGTTTGAAGATGTTCCTGGCCCTTAGCCACAACTTCCATAATCTGCATGAATTGGGCCAACCTATCCCGGATCTCCTGCATCTCAGACTGTACCTGATCCATGATCTTCTTACTGTTGCTTCTTGTAGCGTATCAGTGAGTTCTCTGTTCGTCAATCTTGAAACAACCTGAAAGACGCAGGAGATAAGATTCGAGCTCAGAAAAGTACCTTCCATGCAATATGAAGATGCAAATGCACACATGTAAATATGCAACAAGTTAATTTCCCCTCTGATTCTAGTTCCGGAGAAGAAGACATAACGACAATGGAGTCCCCAGTAAGCAAGTGCAGAATCAGAAACCTCATACATAAACAAATGCCAAGCGGCAGAGTACAAAGATACAACTGAATACAACTGAAAAGACCTTGGCCAACAAGCCTGGCGATAGTCAAAATACAAGCACGAATAACAAACTATAAGAGAAAAGCAAAGATAAATCAGGACGGATGGCACGCCCGGACATCTCCCAATAGCCTCAACGTCTCCAGATGACCTGGTCTGGAGAGCAGCTCCTGTATCAGTAATGCATGTCGCCTAACAGCGGATCTCATCTTTTTGGCATCCTCTACACAGGCTCCCTTGCCAAAACACTCATCAAGCCTGCATCTCTTGAAGCCAACCTTCAGTTCACAACCCCTCATTTCTTTGACCATGTTGCTCACTCTAAGCTCAGCATCACGTCTAAGAGATGCCTCTTCAGCAATCTTCGCATCCTTAGCGCTGAGCTGCTCCTCTAACCGGGAAATCTGAAGCTTCAACTTATCTTCACGCTCCTTCCGGCTAGTAAGCGTGGAATTCCACAAAAATTCCCATTTGGAAAGTCGAGAATAAGCCTTGTTCAGAAGCTCTTTCTTAGTAGCAAGCACACTACTAACACCATTCAAGGCTACTCCCACCTTCTCTCTCCTGCTGGTCTCTTCAGTCAAATCTGAACCTAACCTATTAATCATCTCAGTCTGCTTCTTCAAAGTGAAGGTTGACTCATTCTTCTCATGTCGAAGCTGGAAAATCTCTTTCTCTAACTCTTCATTTGCTCTTTGCAACTCTTCCTTTTCATCCAGCAGCTTGTTATACTTCTCAATCTCTACTGAAGTAGGTTCCTCAATCACCGGAGGACATAAAGGTTCTATAGCAGGATATGGCATCAAAGAAGTCCTAACTCTCTCATGGATCCAGAGCCGATAAGGATTATAAGCTCGACTGTCACTCTTGCCAAGCAATGTCTTTCCTCTTCTGAGAATATTACCCCAAGCATGCCTCAATCTGACCAAAACATCTCCATCTAATAAACCCGTGAGATACAGAGATTCCTGTATCTCGTCTTCAACTGGAGAGTCCCTCAAAGCATAGCCAAATTGTCTCACAAGCAGAGAAGGGTTATAGTTAATACAACCTTTTTGTCCAATCAAAGGAACGTTCGGAAAGCCACTGCAACTATATATAATATTCGTTCCGAGCAGGTTCCAATCAAACCAAACAATGTACTCAACACACAATCCCATCAATCGAGAAGACCAATCTAAAGTACCAGCAGTATCAACAAAAGGTCCCGTCTTAGGAAGATGTCCCTGAAACCATCTGGATAAAAGAGGTACACAACAAGAAACATTCTTTCCCCGACGCTTCTCATTCTTATAGTGAATAGAATGATAAACGTCACCCAAGAGAGTAGGCACCGGATTCTTCGAGGCAAGAATAAAGAAAGCATCTGAGTCAACAAAATCAGGCAAGTTAGGGAACAATACAATCCCATAAATGCAAACAGCCAGAATAGCACTGAATACAATCCATCCTTCGCACACTGCGTAGCCTTCTCAACCAAGCAAGAAAGATGAAAACCATAAGCTCCATTCAACTTGACCAAACCTCCGGGGAACTCAGAAGCATCTAAACTGACAATCTCAGCAAGCTTAGCCAACTCAGGCTCAGTATCCTCGTAAATAAAAGGTATCTAATCTAACACAGGAACTCCTAGCATATCAGAATACTCCTCCAAAGTAGGGGCCAAAATAAAATCAGGGAACAAGAAGCATCTCAACTGAGGCTCGTAAAACTGCATCAAGGTATACAATCCAGTCATCTCAAACACAGAAGGTCTGTACAACAAACTGAGCAGTTTCCCATAAGACCCTCTAAACTCAGCCCTCACTCTCTGATCTGCTAGAGCAACCAACCGCAATAAGGAACTGATATCTGGAGAAGGAAATCTGTAAGCAACTGTCCTCTTCAGGGACTCCATGTATGGCAAGAAGAACACTAGGATCTGAGGGGAAAACACACCTGCAACATAAATACACGTTAATGAAATGCAAACATGAAAATGCAAATGCATATGCAGACAGGGGATCAAGTACAATGATGAAGAACTGTGATGTGCTGTACTGCAGCTTGAGAACCATCAGATCTTCTCCTCAAACCAAACCAACCACAAAAGAACCCTCATAACCAATTCTCACTGACAGAGACAAACCAGGTGTTTTGAGGCCAGAGTTTTCCTGCAAAAAGACCCACCTACCCCTCACAGGTATGTACTTAACTCGCAGACGAGGTACGACATCCTATGCGGTCATCAGCGTCACAGACTTTCAAGAGCGATGATACGATACCCTGAAGGTGTGGCATCATCATATTTTGAAGAGGCCTCACTTAGCCGAATCCCAAATGATAGGTCCCCAGAGTCGACAACCCTCAAATCCAACAACCTGTCGAGCCCAAAGGGCCAGGCAAGATGCCATCAAAGAGAATCTCGTCTGAGTGTAAATTTCGTAGCTAGCTGGTGCGAGCAAAGCAAGCAAGCTAACCACTACTCTCTACTTCTAAGTCTATGTGCACTCAAGCCCAGGTCCGACTTATCTCTCAAACTAACCCTCTACCCACATCACCACAACAATAATATATAGTATTGAAAGTAAAGACAGAAAGATAAATACATACAAAACCCCCGACGGGAAAACAAGCACTAGGATTGACTCGCATAGGGAACCGTTAGAAATTCCCCAGCAGAGTCGCCAGTTGTGGCTACTGCGAAAATCGGCGCCGGCTATGACAGAAGAGTCGCCACCGTGCGCTATTTATCCCAAAAGAGGGAAAGGAAACGCTCAGAGTAAACCTAACGCAAAAAGGGAAAGGAATGGCCATTGCAACCAAATCCTGGATTCGGGAGTCGGTTACGCAAGGGGAACCCCTCACGTTCGTCGTACTCGATGGGATCCACGCTTGTTTTCTATCTAAGGGTGTGTTTATCTATCTTCTCTAAAGGTCTGGTCTAAAAAGAAAAGAAAATGACTCGGCAAAGGGACTCCGGCTCAACCTCAAACCTAAGAAAACAACAGGCAAGGGGAGACAAGCTCCACCTCAAACCTAAAGGCAAGCAACACAAGAAAATAGGCAATACAACTAAAGAAACAGAGGAAGCAGCCCAAGCAGCAGCAACAATCTTCTACAGACAGCAACTTCAACCTTTAGCAGCAGCTCTTGTCAGCAAAGTTGAATTGACAGCAAAGTTGACAGCAAAGAATCTTCATCTTCAAGCTAGCTCCTATCTTCAAGCTTCTTTAATTCTTCATCTTCAAACTCTAGCAAGCTCCACAAGAAGAGAAATCACCATTGAGATCAAGTTACAATGTTAGGAAACCTGATGAAAACCAAAGGAATTCATCAGGAACCAACATGAAAGAAAGTGCATCCTCAAAAGTTCTACTCATTAAGGCATGCCACTCATCCCTCCAAAGGAGAGATGGAGCTTCCTTAAGAGGACTTTGCATCATGGGATGGAATAGAAGCAAACAATGCATTCTATGTTTGATGAAAGAAGAAAGACTAGTTCTAATGGCTCTTCCTAAAACCCTAATCTTATAAACTTCTAAAAAACTCCTAAAAGAGGAAGAAAACTTCAACTCCAAGCTCCACAAGCCAAGCCACAACAGCTGCAAGATGTCCAGAAGCTCCTCCAAAAAGGAATCCAAGCACTTAAAGCTCCAAGGTCACCAACAAGACCAAACAAAGCAAAGCACCAAAGATTGAACACCAAATACACAACCAAATTGCAAAATCTACCTAAAATAGAAAACTAAGTTATAAAACTCTAATAAATTTCCTAGGGGAACATGCATGTTTTAACAATATAGGGTTCAAATATTAAAGCCTAATTCAACTTCTAGGTCCACTAAACAATTCCTAAGTTGAAATATGTCAAGGTAAACCACAAGTTTGAGAAGGCTCTAAACATCTCACCTAAAACAGAACCTATAATTGTTGAAAAAATCTGATAAAACTCCTAAAGGAGCATACGTGTCTACCCTAACAAGTACTAAAAGCTCAAATCAAAACTCCTTACCAATTAATAGAACAAAAATCAACAAACAGAAGTGTGAATTATGCAAAATTAAAGAAATACCAAAAATAAGAAAAATATGAATTAAATTGAAAAATCAACTAAAATCAAATCTAACACCCTAGAAATATCACAAATTAACTAAGGATCATGGATATATTTTTTACATATTTTTCTGATTAAAGATGAAATTAAAAATGATTTTAGAAAGAAAATGGAATTAAAGAAACTCAAAAACTAATTAAACTAATTAAAACTCAGGGAATTATTAGAGCCATTTGATCAGAAGACCAAGTAAACAAATCCAAGGATGATGCGCGTGTCCACGTGAGCAATGAGGTGGAGCTGACTGGACTGCCCAGTCAATTAATGAAACGGAGCGTTTTGGCTTGGAGGCAAATCTTCAGATTGAACGTGAGCCACACGATCTGGCTACTAAGTCCAACTCTCAAACTCATCCAATGGCTATCACGTCTTCTTCTCCATTGAGCTCAGGCGAGACTTCAAAACCAGACGGTGGCCCAGACGGTGGCGCCACAGTCTTCTCCGGTGAAGGCAAAGTTGCAGGTGACCAAAAACTCCAAACCTTATATCGATCTTACTCAAAATTCTATGATGATCACGATTATGAGCTTAGAATTTCCTAAATCCTTATGTAGTTTCAAAACTGATACAAGATCTATACTATGTCATATTCTTGAATGTCACCAAAGCCTAAACTAAAGGTATAGATTTCTTCCTCATGTTACACTGATCATCCTAAGCTATCACAATTGCATTGATTCCTCAAGATCAACCATAACTGAATCCAAACAGAAATCGTGACACCTTCTTGATCATCACCAAATGCTACCAAATGGATCCTAATCGTTCTACAAGTCATAAGGAACCTAACCACATGTTCATCTATGTATACATCATGCTAGATCAAGAGAAAAGTTGAATTGTACCAACCTTGTTTCAAGCTTCAAATGGAGGTGGTTCTGACTCGATCTTTGCTCCAAGAACTTCCAGAATCCTTCACTGATGATGATAGAAACCTCTTGCAACTTCAATTTGATATGAAACCTCCCTGAATCTCAAACACGATTTTGAGTCGAAGCTCCAAATTTCCAATGTCAATCTCTCTGCTCAGCCTCAATCAACCACCAACCCTTACCCAATTCTACTTCTGATCATTTATAGAATGGTTTGGGACCTTCTAGAGTCCAAGCCCAGGCCCAAATTGGAAGATCCAAAAAATCCAACCTCTCCAAAATTTGAATATGGCAAATGCACGAATTTGCTTAAACAACTTGCATTAGAAGCTTTGAATCACTTGCATACCACCTTTGGAGTGGATTCAGACCAATAAAAACCTTCACATTGCCTTGGTGAATGAATTGCCATGAGGTTGCTCATATGTGAAGAAACAAGTGAAAAACTCATGAATTAAGGGTTAATTGAGAAATCTAAAAGAGCCAATGTTTCTAAAACATGATTTCTGATCAAATCAAGTACCCATTTGACTTGTTTTGGTCACTTAACCAATAATTTGGATTTTTCAACTTTGAATCCTTTGAAAATCTTCCTTTTTCAAACCAATTCAAACCAAGTCTTTCTATGAGCCCAATAAATCCATCATGACTTCTTGGTTAGCCTAAAAACCACATTTTGAACAAGTTTCATGTTGAACAAAAATCCATTTGACAAGTGCAAGTTGGAGATTTTGACCTATGATTGAAAATGGCCTATAATCTCACTTTCCCAAAATACCCCTGACTTGTAAACCTCATAACTTGAGTTCTACAAATCATATGGAATACTTCTAGTACAATTTAGAAATATAAGATCATGAGGAACAACTTTCATGTTGGCAAAAAGTTCAGGTGAAACCTCCTTCTAGGTCAAAAATAGCTTGGAAGTCATATGATTTTCACAGACAAATTTCAGAGGCATCTGAGGACTTGTAACCTGTTTGGGCCATAACTTGAGTTCTATAAATCCCCTTGAGGAGTTATAGTACTCAAATTAAAGGTATTGAGATGCTCTACAAGTTTCATGTTGGCCAAGGATCCATTTTAAACTTTCATCTTGACTTGTGTGGTCTTAACGTTAGGCACTAAATAGGAGATTTTACACTGAAACCCTAATTTAGCAACTTCCCACACTCTTGACTCTTCTTGACTTGATCTTGGCACAACACCACAAATGTCTTAACATATCATTTCATGAACCCCATGACCTAAAAGTGGGCTTTGATACCCTTCAATTGCACAGTTGACCTAGGATTGACCCAGATGAAACCCTAATTGCTTGCACCTTAACTGTGGCTCCTGCATTTGACACAATGACTTGATTGAGCTCTCCCATGGCCCTCTAGGCATTATATGAGCTCCATACACATCCTCTTCAACACTTCACATCCCTCTAATGATCTCCAGTTAATCCTCAAGCTAGGAGAAAATCTTCAGGCAAGCATCTAAACTCTTAGGCACTCAAATTACCTCCTGATGACTTTGATAATTCTCAATCTTAGATGAGACCTCTTGCTAGGCTTCTCTTGATAAAAATAACACTTGATCCCCTGCTATATGAATGATATCATGATATGCAAATGATATAACTATGCAAATGTTAATGCAAACGAAACATAAACCAGGTAATAAAGGGTTGAGCAAATTTTGAGGTGCAACACATAGGTCTTCAGATGCAACCAGTATGAGCTTAGATAAGTGCCTAGCATGAGAGAAAAATGGAAGAGAAACTTATTGAACGGAGCTATTCCGTTGGTTCTTCAGATGTGCACAAGCCTTATTTTCTTGCTTCAAACACGTTCTAATTCCTCCCAGGAAGAAGATGCAAGCCTCAATTTCAGTTGATTTGAAGTAAAATCTCAGATTTGAATTTGAAGAATGTTTGGAAAATTTCAAGTTCACTCTGCTCTCTCCAGCTCCAAGTCTCACCTCTGAGCATTAGGGCAACCATAAATGCTTATATATGATGGGTTTATGATCACCATGCAGGACCATTTTGGCTGATTGGTGAGATTTCAAAAAATGCCCAAAAAAGATACCCTCCTCATGCACACGCGTATTTGCCGGCTTCACACCTTATGAGCTCATTAATTGAAAGTGTGTGAGGTGTACTTCTAATTTGAATTGGTTTGGGCCTTGTATTTGATCCATATTTCAACTTTGAAGTGGGAACTTTTTAATGAAGAAACTTGAAAATGATACATGTCATGGAATTTGGTGCTAGTTCAATTTGTGGTAAACTCTTCATGATCATGTTTTGGTGTAGAATGCTTAAAAAATGAGATAAAATGAGACCCCTAATGCACCAAACTCATCTCATGACCAAAAGTCCAAAATTCACTTAAAAATCCTCCCACATGGCCATATTATTCCACAATTCAAATTATTCTTGAGTTCAATGATGTAAATGAGGCTCTTAGGTACAATTTTCATGTTGGTCAAAATTGGATTTGAGGTACATAAATTCATGAACTTGACCATTGAAACAAATGACCCATAATGAAACTTTCTCAAAATACCCTTGCCTTGTCAAGACCATAACTTGAGCTCCACACATGAGAAAGAGGACTTCTAGGACTTTTTGGAAAGCTAAGATCATGAGGAGAAACTTTCATGTTCACTTAAAGTTGAGGGGAGACTTGCGTCTAGGTCAAAAATTCGTTGGAAGTGAGTTGACTTTTTGTTGACCAAACTTTTATTCACCTGAGACCCCTAACTTGTTGGCATAATAACTTGAGATGCACAAACCTAACAGATGAGTTCTTGTAATCAAAATAAATCTAATAACATGCTCTAAAAGTCTCATGTTTTCATGAAAATGAGATTGAGCATGTATCATGGGTGGAAATGGCCTTGAAGTTGGGCACTAAAGAAAGGGATTTTGCACTGAGATCATCTGAAACCCTAATTTAGTAACTTCTTCCGCTCTTGATTCCTCTTGGTTTGATCTTGTTATGACATCTCAAATGCTTTAAGGTGACTTCCCATGGCTTGTGTGACTTGACAACCAGTTTGAAAACTTCCCAAGTCCACAGTTGACCTTGAATTGACCAGATGAAACCTTAATTCCAAGCCCCTTGAATGTGGCTCTTGCTAATGAATTGAATAACTCCACAAACTCCATAATTTCCCCTAGGGTACTCAATGAGCTTATAGGCCATGTCTTCTTCAAGATAAGGACCTCATGAATCCTTGATGGCCCTTTGATAGTCTCCAAAATAGGAGGTAACAACCACACACCACACTCTCCTTTCAAGGAGCTTTGAAACTTCTCCCTAATGATGAAACCTTTGATGGCTTGCACAAATACCTCTTGCTTGAGCTTGAAACCAAAGAGACTCTCCTCTTGAGTGGCACACCAAATCTTGATCCCCTGCAAAGAACAATGTTATATAAATGCAAATGCTAAATGCTAGAATGCAATGAAACACAAACCAAGTTAAGAAGAAAAGATTGGTCAAATTTTGGGGTACAATAGTCGGGACATCCACCTATTCTTGATAGACTTAGAGTATTTGGTTGTTTATTCTATGCTCACATTAGGCAAGACAAGGTCGAACCTAGATCTATGAGATGTAAGTTCCTTGGATACCTTGGAGGAGTCAAAGCATATAGGCTATGGTGCCTAGAGCCAGATCATAGGAGGTGTATCACAAGTCGAGATGTAGTTTTAAATGAAGTTGATATGGATTTCAAGAAAACTGATGACGTTGGTCAAAGTTCGAAGATCTCTGAAGAAGAGCTATAACAGGGAGAGATTCCTATTAAGGTGGAGTATAGTGATGTTGAATTGCATAACCCAAAAGAAGTCAAATAATAAGCACTAATATAAGATAAATATGAGGAGACTAACAATGACTACCTGGTGGAAAGAGACAGGACGAGGAGAGTCATCAAGCCACCTCAAAGACTTGGTTATGCAGATCTCGTAGCTTATGCCTTAATCTCTGCAAGTGAGGTTCTAAATGAATAATATATAGACTATAAGTAAGTTATGAGGAGTCGAGACAAGACTGAATGGCTGAAAGATATGGATGATAAGATGAAATCTCTTCATGATAATAAAACTTGTGAGAAGATCAAGATAAGGAATCAAAGACATGGATTTTCAAGGTTAAGGAAGAAATCAAAGAAGTGATGTCGAAGCGATTTAAGGCAAGGTTGGTTGCTATGAGGTTTACTCAGAAAGAAGGCGTTGACTTTAATGATGTGTTCTCACCTGGTGTAAAGCATGGATCCACTATCTTTCTTGCTATGGTGGTGAAGTTTGATCTAGAACTTGAATAGATGGATATGAAGACAACCTTAATGTATGGTGATCTAGATGAAACAATCATGATGAGATAACCTGAAGGGTATGCAGAAAAGGATAATGAGGATTATATGTGCAAGCTGAATAAGTCTGTGTATAGCCTGAAACAATTTCCTCAACAATGGAATAGGAGATTCAACAAGTTCATAGCACACATAGGTTTTACTAGAAGCTAGTTTGACCACTATGTTTACTTCAAATTTTGACCTGGAAATTCACTTGTTATCTTGTTGATTTATGTGGATGATATCCTTATAGAAAACAATAGTGTCGAAGATGTTATGAAGGTAAAGGTTGAACTCGATAAAGAGTTCGAGATGAAGGATCTGGGAGCTGTCTCCAGGATTCTTGGGATTGACATCCGGAGAGATAGAAAGAATTTTAGATTATGCTTATATCAAGAGACATACCTGAAGAATATTCTTGACATGTTTGGTATGATGAATTCAAAGCCTGTTCTAACACCGATTAATCCTTAGTACAAGTTGAGTACAACTCAAAGTCCTAGTACTGAATTCGAAAGAGCCTATATAAATAGAATTCCATATGCTAATATAGCAAGTTCTTTGATGCATGTTATGGTATGTATGAAGCCAATTATAGCATACGGAGTAAGCCTTGTAAGCAGGTATATGGCCAATCCTAGAAAGGCCCCCCAACAAGCTTTAAAGTAGATTCTAAGGTACATTGATGGGTCTCTGAGTAGAGTCCTGATTTATGGTGGAGCCTATGGTGATGATAGAAATGTCAAAATTGAAGGATTTGTCGACTCTGATTATGCAGAGTGTATGGATTCCATAAAATCTATTTATGGATATGTTTTCACTATGTTTGGCATAACAATTAGTTGAAAAGCAACAATTTAGAAGGTTGTTGCCTTATCAACCACTGAAGCGGAATATATTGCCCTCATTGAAGCTGTGAAAGAAGCATTGTGGCTTGAAGGTTTTGCTAAGGAGTTGACACTTCAAGGTTGAGTTATCACTGTTAAATGTGATAGTCAAAGTGAAATACACCTATCAAAGAATTCACCCTATCATGAATGAATCAATCACATTGATGTAAGGATTCACTTCATTAGAGAGATAATCGAGCATGGAGAAGTAAAAGTGTTGAAGGTTTTAACTGATGATAATGTTGCTGATATGATCACTAAGACATTGCCAAGTACACTAATAAGGAAGAGCCATACTACAACGGTTGGAAAAAGGACACTACAATGCATGACCAACCGTTGTGAGGTAAGGGGTGGTCGTATGTATGGTGCTTTCCACCACGGTCGCGGGACCGTGATAATAAGACATGACGCGTGCTACCTATCACAACAGTTACTTATATCAACTGTTGATATATATATATATATATATATATATATATATATATATATATATATATATATATATATATATATATATATATATATATATATATATATATATATATATATATATATATATATATATATATATATATATATATATATATATATATATATATATATATATATATATATATATATATATATATATATATATATATATATATATATATATATATATATATATATATATATATATATATATATATATATATATATATATATATATATATATATATATATATATATATATATATATATATATATACTTGACTCGAAGCCCATCAACAACAATTTATTTGGAACGTAAATAATATTTCGTCATGGATAAAATATATAATCGTTGTTGAAAGTACCCAGAGTTTATTATATAATATGTAAATTGCTTGTTTTTTCATATACCTCACTAAAGAAATACAATCATTCAAATTGGTGAAGAAGTATATAATCTAAAAATTAAACTATTCTTGAAAACTAATTTAAACAAACTACTGTTTTCGAAATTGCATGTGTCTCATCATTCATTTCCCGCTCTTTAACATATAGAATGTAGTTCAATGGTCTAAGTCCTTCATGGCATCAATTCCTTGTATTCTAGTTTAATTTGAATAACATCATACAACGACATTTATCAACAACAAAACAACATACAAAAAAAAAAGGCTCAAGAACACAAGATATAAACAACAACAACAACAACAAATTATGAAGTTCTGAGAACATTAATCAACAACAACATACAACAACACAAGATATAATAAAATGTTTCAAGAACACGCCTTTTTTGAATCTAATCGTGGAACTGGAACAACTTATGAAGTTCATCTAGTTTATGATGCTATGGGAAAAAAAACACAAGGTGAATCAAGTTTACACAATAGATTCATACTTCTTGTAGCTTTTTCATAGCAACACAAACCATATGTACCATAGCCAAAGTATGCGCTTTGTTAAGGTGGTGAAGATGAATCTGAAAAAATGAGAACATTTACCAAATGAAAAAATAAGAACCCATTTTTAACAAGAAACGTAAATGCAATCGAAGCATAAGTTAAATTTACGAACCTTAAGGTAGCGATTGGTGAAGACGAATCTGAAGGTTAAAGTATGTTTAAATAATGACATGGATTTTAGGGTTATACTATGAGAGAGAAAAGTGAAATATGTTAGGGTTTTCTTTTGAGAGAAACAACTATTATGTACTTAATGATAGATACTTTCACTTATATATTAAAAAAATATCACTTTTCATCACGGTTGACAAGAAAAATCGTGATGAAATTATTGGACTTTTCACCACGATTGTTTTAGAAAACCATGATAATAAGTAAAATGTTTAATTAAAAAATAAAAAATTATATAGACGCATCAAATTTGAGATATCACCATGAAATTTGAATTATGATAAAAAAAAAAACAAGATCAACATTTGCTCTTCTCAAAAGAGAGAAATAACTATAATGATTGAAAGTTTTTTTCATTTTTCAAGATGGTCACACATCATTCAAGAATATATACCATAAAAAGTAATCATTGCAAGCATTAAATCACCAAATGTTTCATCTTCAACCTTTTCTATAAATGCACACTTTCATATACTGAATTTCCCCATCTTCAACCTCTTCTATAAATGCACACTTTCATATACTAAATTTCCCCATCTTCAACCTATTCTTCTTAACTTCCTATAGCAACATGATTACTCCATCTAAGATGGTTAAGATTATCATCTCAACAGAAGTCACTGTTGAGAATAAAACCATCACCACAGTACAACACCATCAACATTTAACTAAGGAGGTCTAGCCATTTGAGTCCACTTTTGCCAGGGATGCACTAAGGGTGAGGAAGACCAAGAAGAAGAAGAAGATGCTGAAGAAGAGAAAGGTGTCGAGGAAGATTGTTTACTATGACTCAGATGAGGGTAGTGAGGGGTGAGATGTAGATTGGGAAGATTTCTGTAGTGCTAGAGGATATTGTTCCGATGTGGAAAAAATTATGTAATATAAGAATCTTATACTATTTCCTTTTGATCAATGAAAATATAAAGAAAAACTAAAGCATATCGAAAACCTAAAGCATATTCATAACAATAATACAACTCTAATGAATATGGTTCGTTGGTGTGCTGGTTCGCTAGTTTGCTTAGGGCATGTTATGAAGAAAATAATGAATCTGTTTTGTTTTAAATTTATCAGGAAAACCTTTGACCACAATTGTTATATCCAACCACAGTGAAATGTTGATCTTATTATAATGGTTGAAAAGTAAAATCGTGGTTAAATAGTTTTCAATTATTTATTTATTTATGAACATAAGTGACACACGCTTTTTGTAATAGTAAAAATGAAAAAAATGTAGTTGCTAGGACTCAAATCTTGTAACGCTTACTTTATCACCATGGGTGTTTATCTCAGCCGTGATTAGATAAATTTTTAAAAAATAAAAAATATATCAGGCGCATCTAGTTTGCGATATTAAAACCGTGGAAAGCATAACCATAGTAGTATTATGTTACCGAAGGTATATTTTGTAGTAGTGATAGCAAGTTTTTCTACTGTATGTAGTTGATAAAGCTGCATGAAGAAATCTAGTTTGTTCCCATGTTAATATAAATTTTGTTCCAAGGTGGATATTTGTGGTATTTTTGATCGAACTCCAATCTCGACGGGGATAACTTTATGGTTCGATAAAGGTTTAACATATAGTCGATGTTTGTTTACATGTTGATCCTATCTGCTATACTCAAAGTATGCTCAAGCGTGGAGTGGTCAAAATGCTAGGATTGTTAGCATGTAAAATTTGGCCTTGCTTGTTGAAGCTAGAGGGATTATACTTGAGTGTATCGCACACTCAAAGATACAACAGATTCACCATCGAACTTTATTTAGTCCCAAAGGACAGAGAAAATATCGATAAAACCCAAGAGGAAGAGAAACGGGTAAGAGAGTCAGTTATGCAAAGGGAAGGTATTAGCACCTTACACGTCCGTCGTACTCGACGGGAACTATTTTGCTTGCTTCTAGGCTCAGATGGGTTATCTATCTAAAGGCTACTAGCTAAAGACGGAAGGAAAAAGGAAAGAGAAAGTGCTCGTGGAGGATTGGGGCCCTTGTGCCTATGTATCCTCATAGTACAATGAGGAATTCATAGCTCCGTCGTTTAGGGAACCAGGGAAGAAAAGGAGAAAAATAGAAGAATATTGGAAGAAGGTTGCTCGCCAAGATCTCGCAATCTCGTACCTACGTATCCTCATAGTGCAATGAGGAAGTCAGAGTTCCGTAGCTCGTGGAACTAAGGAAATAAGAGGCAAAGGAGTGGAGACAAAACCAAGAGTGAAAAGCAAAGAAATGGTGTCGAAACCAAGAAAGATGAATACAAGTAAGAGGATGAGCAAGGAATGAAGATGCAAGAAGCAAGGAGTAAGGGTAAGGGTGTTTTAACTAAGACTCGGTGTTTGACCCAAAGAAAGAGAGAGAAGTTATTCCACTGGAGAAGAAAGGAAATTTGATCCTGACTGGGGGAAAGAAAAGGAATTGATCTGGATGGAGATAAAAGGACTCGGTAAGTCAATTGACAGGAAGTGTTTAACCGAAGAAAGGAGGGTTGACTCCACTAGGGAGAAACAAAAAATTGGTCTTATTACCGACGATTGGTGATCAACCAAAAGGACGAGTGTAGAACCAAGCGAAGTTTGTGACCCAAGAGAACAGGTGTAGAACCAAGCAAATATTGTGACCCAAGAGAACAAATGTGGAACTAAGCGAAGGTTGTGACCCAAGAGAACGAGTGTGGAACCAAGCGAAGGCTGTGACCCAAGAGAATGGGTGTGGAACCAAGCGAAGGTTATGGCCTAAGAGAAAGGGTGAGCGAAGGTTGTGACCCAAGAGAACAGGTGTAAAACCAAGCGAAGGTTGTGACCCAAGAGAACGAGTGTGGAACCGAGCGAAGGTTGTGACCCAAGAGAACGGGTGTGGAACCAAGCGATGGTTGTGACCCAAGATGAGGTGTGTAGGACCAAGAAAAGGTTGTGACCCAAGATAAAGGGTGTCGAACCAAATGAAGGATATAACTCAAGAGAACAGGCGAGGAACCAAGCGAAGCTTGTGGTCCAAGAGAACGGGTGTGGAACCCAGTGAAGGTTGTGACCCAAAAGAACGTGTGTGGAACCAAGCGAAGATTGCTAACCCAAAAGGGACTCGACACATTAAGTGACATGAAGTACTTGACCGAGGAGAGGGTATTTGAATCAAGAGAAGGTTACTAACCCAAAGGAGCAGGTGCTCGAAACAAAAGAAGGTTGTTAACCCAAAGGGGTCGATTGGTTAAACAGATGAACTGAGATCAACCAAAAAATGGGTGATTAACCAAGAGGTGATTAACCCAACAAGGAAGATTGGTTTTAATAGGCAGACTGTGATCAACCAAATAACAAGTAATGAACCAGGAGGTGATTAACCTAAGGAAGATTGGTTTTAATAGGCAAACTATTATTAACCAAGAACAAGTGATGAACTAAGAGAAAGTGATTAACCCAAGGAAGATTGGTTTTAATAGGAAGACTGTGATTAACCAAAGAACGGGCGATGAACCAAGAAAAGGTGATTAACCCAAAGGAATAGTGGTTTTAATAGGCGGACTGTGATCAACCAAAGAACAGGTGATGAACCAAAATGTGATTAACCCAACAGAAACTCAGTATGTTTACAAACGGACTATGGTTAACTTAGGGAAGGGAAACATTAATGTTGAATCAAGAAATGATGATTGATCAAAGGAAATATTGAAAGGGTATGAGTGATTAAGGATCAACTCTGCTAAGGATCGGGAGACACTACAGTCTGGAGATAGAGACGATCATTCCAGGCACAGAGTTATTCGTCCCATACCTAAAATAACCAGAATGAGTATAGGAATTCTCCACTCTTATCCCTTCTCTAGCACCCAAAGTATAGCGCGGAAATTAAAACCGACAGAGTAATGGCGCAATTTGTATAGTGCTACAGCTTGTTGTGCAGACGTCTGACGCAGCAGGGGATCAAGAAAAAGAGGCTCTAAAGATTTCCTAAAGAGAAGAGCATGAGAAAATTAATTAATCGAAACAAGATTTTGATCAACTAATAAAAGTGTTAGTTCCATGATTCTATGATATAGAATTGTCCATAATTGGCTAAATTTTGGTAAAACAAGATTCTGCACTAATGTTAAATAAGATGTCACGACAAATGCTATGACATCCATCTGCTGTCATGACAGAACTGCTGCCATGAGTTTTAATCAGGATGTCATGACCAATGTCATGACATTTGCTGTCTGGTACAACAGGAGCTGCCATCACTTGACAGAAGTGGTTTGGTTTGATGAGATCCTGCTGGAAATACCTCTTCAGTATGTGCAGGCCAAAGAGAGTTATTAGAAACAAAGTGCAGATTTAATTGGTGTTCATAAAAAGGATCTTTGATACTTTTTAGGAAACTATAAAAAAATTGTTTCTACTGTCATGAAGAATATTCTGCAGAAGTGTTCAGCAGGGCAAGCTGGAAAGCTAAGAGTAAATGAAGCTGAATGTCATGACTGAATGTTATGACATTGATCGTATGACATCAGACGTGCAGGGTTTGTTTTTCTGTTATGATACCTGATATATCTCAGGCTAGATTTCAGGAAACCTGTTATGGCTCCTTAGTTATCTCGGGCGAGATTCTAGTCAAGGCTGGACATAACATGAAGCAGCTGTGACCTAATATGACAGCACCTTGAATTATGGAAAGTGGTTTAACTTGGTTAAACCTAAAGTTTGTTACTTGTGACCAGCCCAAGCCCAGTCTGCATTGCTATAAAAGGAGGAGCAGAAGCAAGGAAAAAGTAAGCACTCACATCAAGAACAACTAGAGTGAAAAATAAAGGTTTAGGGTTTGAGAGTCCCGTGTGTGTGTCTTTGTAAGTCACCCTTTGTAGCTTTTGATACATTGTGGTAGACATATTTGTGAGTGAAGTAGTCTGATTGTATCAGTTGTTCTTCACGTGTGTATGGTGTCTTAGAATACTTGTATACCAAGTAATTATCTGCTGCATGATTGCTTTGGTTTAGTGTGTATGAACTGTTGTGTTCATTGTGTCACTCAAAGCTTTTAAGCAAGAGTGTATTGTCCTTGATTGAAGCTGTTAAGAAAAATCAAGTATTGTGACTTTGAAGAGTGTCTTCTAAAGTCTGTTTTTGTATTGAATTATTTGTCACTGCGGTGATTGAGGGGGAGTGAGCGGGGTCTCTTGTCTAGTGGATTCTAGGCAGAAATGTCATTGGGTAGAGATTAAGTGAGGGGTTGTAAACGGGGGGAGTTTAGCTCTGAATTAATTCTGCTAATAGTGAATTTCCTTCCTGGCTTGGTAGCCCCCAGATGTAGGTGAGGTTGCACCGAACTGGGTTAACAATTCATTGTGTTATTTATCTTTCAGCATTTACAATTCTGCACAATTTAAATAGTTAGATAAATAGTCTGTTAGCCTACTGATGTTACAACAGACGTCATGACATTGGTACAATTTAAAGAAATTTAAATTGGTCATGGTCTGTCCTCGTCCTTGTTTAAGCAGAGATCAATGTTCTTTGGACATCTGAGATCTGCATACCAGAATTTCAAAAAGGAAGGAAATTGCCCATAATCTATCAAATAAGTCAAAAGATTATCAAAGAAAGTGTGAGAATAATGTTGAACAAGATTAAATTAGTTCAATAAAGAACAAATCTAATACATCAAGTTGAATTGCAAAGTATTAACAAGAGCAAACTAGCATGCATTTATTAACACGTAAGCAAAGATGAGCAAAAATGCCTCAAACATGTGATAAAATTGCAAAAATAATCGAAGAAAATCATGCAACTAATCGAGCATAAATTATCGTAAGCATGTGATGAGCTAAAATAGTAGCATCTATATGAATACAAGTAAGCATGGGAAAGTAGATGAATAAAGCATACAAAACAACCCTAAACAACAAGTTTTTAGCAAACAATGTCAATAGTAACTGGTTACCCTCATCCTCATGAGGTAACCGGTTACATCCGTCAAAAATGACTTCTAGGGGCACTGAAGGGGTGAAGTAATCAATTACATCATGAGGTAATTGGTTAACTCAGCAAAAAACAACAAAAGCAGAATTTCCAAAGCACTTTTTAGAATCACTTTTGCATGTAATCGCAGTGTAACATAGCATAGAATTATATGCAAAATTCATGTTAATTTAGAGAAATTGAACACCAAAAGAATCGAGCATGCAACTCAATTATTCAAGTGGCAAATCAACAATTAAGTGCTACATTGTGAAAACGCGAAATTGATCGAAAGTGATAAATTAAGCAAGATTCACCAACCTACAAGGCTGAGGTTTGCCTTGGTAATTGTTGCAATCAAGATGTGATGGAGAGAAGCTTATAAAACCAAAAAATATTGAAATCTCTAGCAATCCGTAGCGAGAAAATCGAAGAAAATGCGATAAATGCTTCAGATCAGAATTCGCACCAAAACTCTTTCAATGATTATCTTCCAAAGCTTGAGTTGAAGCAAATGATGATGTTGCTATAGAATTCGAAAGTAAAATGTAGAGGAGCGGAGGTCTAGCTCAAAGAATAGCAAGTTTCAATATGAAGTTTGCTAAACATTAATGGTGGAATGAACTCTAGTGAGGTTTGGTGAAGGAGATGAAGATGATTGAGAGAGAAACTTGCAGAAAATGCAGAGCAAATTGAGGGTGAATTGTGAAAAATGAGAGAATAGTCAAGGGTAAAAAAATGAGAGAATGATCAAGCTCCTTTGAAATAATGTGAAGGTTTGCTTAAATAGAGTGTAGGTTTGGTATTTGGTTTGGAGTTAGTTAAGGGTGGTTTGGAATTTGGTTTGGAGTTAGTTAAACTTGACTCACTGAGTTGGAGTCTAACTCAGTTAGTTATTTGTTAACTCAGTTGGAGAATCCCATTGCAACTCCAAGATCAAGTGGTCCACATGAGTGGAAATAAGGGTGCATGATGAGCTTTATTGGTGATGATGTATTGAAGCAAATGCAAGTGATATCTTGAAGTGTCTAAAACCTTCCACATGATGCTAGAACAATGTAGACCAAAGGAGTATAATAGGAGTTGTTGCAATGATGAAAAACAACTGAAATTCTGCAAAAATGTCAGTGGTAACCGGTTACCTCATGATGTAACCGGTTACATCATGCAGAAATTGACTTTCTGTGCTGAAAAATGATGATATAACCAGCTACATGATGAGGTAACCGGTTACCTCGTGCAAAATTTTATTTTATTTGGCTTGAAATGGAGTGCTTTAGCCGTGGTTCCGCATTTAAACCTTGTGCTTTGATATATAGGCATAGAAATCTCTTTGTTTGACTTGTATAGGGGTTGTGATGACTCTATGGAGATGTGACTAATTATGGATTTGAACCTTTCTAAAATTCTGAATATGTCTGCAACGAAACCACAGAAAAAATGATAATGCGTATTCTGGAAATGCGAGTGCACATGCTTATGCAAAAAGAAAAAATGGGATGTCAAATTTCGGGTTACGACACTTGTAACCTCAGTTGTTAAGACAACTTATGGCCTAAGTTAGCTTAGTAGTATATAAATAGACTAGTTCTCTCATGTTGTTGAGAGAGAGGTTAATTGTTGATATTCACTTGTAATCTTTGAACCCTTTACTGAGTAAGTGAATAGTAAATTTTTTAAAACCAATTACAGTTCTTCTTCTTCCTTATCCTCTTTCTTTTGTAAAACCTAATAGGGTTTTTTGTGTTTGTTCAAGAAACTCAATCATTCTCATATTTTGGTTTGTTCTTGACAATATCGATTCACAACACCTATCATATAACATATAGTATTAAAAAGGATTATAGACAATAGCAAAAAGAATTAACAAAACATAACACATTATGATCATTTACCTTATCAAATGAAATTAGATGTGAACTACGATTCCGGAAAAAAGAAAGAAAAAGGAAGTAAAAAAGAGAAATATTCATTTACAGTCAAGAAAAAAAAGGACCTCACCAGGACATAGTCAAAAAACTGGACAATATGTCATGAACAGATAAAAATATGAACAATTAGAATCAAATTTTCAAACACAGCGGCACTCAACGACATACCTCAAATGATTCACATAAATTATAAAATATAGAACACAAACAAAAACATGAGATATTAATTTTTAATTTTATTTAAAATTGTTGAGATTTCAAAAAAAAATCACATATTCAAAAGCGATTAAATAATGAAACTTTATTAACCATCTCTTTGAAGGATTTGGTAGTATGTTTGATGAAAGCATGTATGGGTCTTCAAATGTGAGTGTATTCAAGGTTTCTTTTACTTGAAAAGTAAATAAAATTATACTTTCTTGATGTATTCGCATTAGGAAAATATAGGCATGCAAGATCTAAACACATGATAAATATTAAACAATTTTGTATGAAGCAGAAGGCAAAGAATGAAAGCACATGAAATTCAAAATATTTGATATTTTAAATACACTTAAAATTATTGTACATAGTAACTATATTTTGTTTCACATTATATACTTTTTTTAATTTTCAATTCAAAAACCTTAATGCCTTTAAAAGTCATTAAAAAAATGAATAATCAACCAAACAAAACATGATAAGAAAATATAGTTTTTAATATCCCAAAATTTTCCCTTAGATTATTAGGTTCATTTCGCATTTCATTTTATTCTGCATTGCATTTTATCTAACTGCTAACCGGTTTGCTCGGTCTGTTGGTCTTTGCAGGAAAATTACACTATGTGCGATTTAATTTGTGAAGGGCAAAAGGGTCATTAATTTGCGGTCTGCAGACAATTTATGAAGCAAAGTCGTCGTCAGGATTTCTTCAAGAGATTAGGGTTTCAATCACCGAGTCATGTGATTTTATTTGAGGATGAGCTGAATTTTACGGTAGTTTTGACGTCAGATTTCTCGTGACACGTCACGTTTTATTCAATAGCCGAGATTCAGTCGTTAGTTGGATTTCAGAAATGTTTTTTTATTCCTAAACCATATGGAGTTGAATGTGTTGAGATATTAATGGATTCGGGTTAAATCGGTGCGAGAATTTGCTTTGCGGAATTTATTTTAACAGACACACGTTTTCCTATTTTCTGCTAGTCAACAGTCGATTTTAAAGGAACAATGGAGTTTTGGTGCGCGTTGAATTTATAATGAATATCTATTGGTTTGGTCATGATTGTCAGCCAAGTTGATTCAGGTTACCGAGTTAAGTCATTCGGGATACAGTTTGAATTTTAAATACAGCGGGAAGTTCGTTTTTCCGTTTAATTGGATTTCTCTACTTATCTGCTTAAGGCCATATTCACTGACTTTGTTATCGGGTACGAATTAATTTGGAAAAGGATTTGTTTGAACTCAGCAGTTACGTCGGATTTAAATCGTGCAATATGATTAATTGTCGAATTCGGAGTTTGGAACGTCAAAGCCTAATCAGATAATTTTAATTGGGCGAATTTAATCAGACGAATGTATTTGAATGAGTCAGTTGTTTGAATTTAACCAGATGAATTTTAATCGAATGAACTTAATAAGGTGAATTTAGCCGGATGAATTTAATTGGATGGATTTAGTCGGGTAAATTGAATCAGATGAAGTTATTTGTATGAATTTAAGCAGATGGACTTAGTTAGACGAAGTTAATCAGGGGAATTTATCTGGACGAATTTATTTGGGTAAACTTAATCAGATGAATTTAGTCATGATTCGATGAACTTATTCGAAGATATTTAATCGGAGAAATAAATTCAGTTTATTAAGAAAGAATCGAATTTATTTATTTAAATTCTATTTTTTATTACAATGTGCAATTACAAATACAGTTTAATTCCTAAGTGTCCTAAAAGGCCTAATTTTCTAAAATTGTCTTCGCGCCGATCTTCAATCTGCGACTTTTTCCGAACCTGCAAAAATCGACAACAGATGAAAACAATGGTTAACGGGTTAGAATTAATCATAAAGGGTTTTGTTTGTATTTCGATACCCTCAATTAGAATTCATCATCGGGTATGTCGGGAGGGCAACAACGACAAAGTCGTCGCCAGCTCCCGACTTTTTATTTTTCGACCTCGGCACGGACCCAACAACATCTGATCGATTTTTTTTCCAAGAGAGAGAAGAAGTGATTTTCTTGGAAAAGTGCTTTTTTTTTTGGAAAAGTGGTTATTCTTAAAATTGTTTTTGCCAAACAAGTCATAAAGAAAATCCATGGATATCCAACAAGATCCAAACGCAACAACAACCAATTTCTGGAAAAATGCCAAACACAGCGCAAACAAACTTTCCAATAGTCCTGCAACCAAAACAAAATCAAAACCAACTTTTCCATGAAAAACACGCTCTAACAACAACCAAACAAGATCAAAGCGTAACAAATTTTCTACAAGCAAAACGCAACAACAAATTTTCAAATCCAAATCTCAGTCAAACACTACACAACAAACTTCCCTAAAATTTCAGCCATAATCAAGTAACAAATCCTGAAAAACAGCCGCATGTTTATCACAAATATCGCAACAATAACATACACGCCCAGACCCACAAAATCACATATAATGACAACAAGAAGTGTTCATCAAAAGGGGGTGGTTTTTTCGGAGCAATCGGAAGAAATAACAACATAAAAGCTCAACCTCAAGAACATCCTCAGTTCATCATCATCATAAATCAAGAACAAGGAGGCAAAGAAAAAACCCAGAAAAATATAGAAGAACCTCACGAGTTCATCATAGAAGAACCATAGAAAGATCATCAACAAGAACTTCCAACAAAGGGACTCAGAAGAACTACAGTTCTCCATCATCGTCACATGCAAGCCAACCCGTAGAAAAGCCGCTACAAACCCCAAAAAGAGGTGAGCAACTCATCTTAATAAAAGTTCATTGTTTTTTGCAAGTAGAAGAAGTTGGAACGGAAGCACAAGAACGGATGAGACGAACGAAAAGCTTCAAGGAGCTCCAATGGCGCCGCGGGTCAAATTAAAAGAAGAGGAAAATCTAAATTGCTCAGCACATGACACCGTCCCCCTCCGCCTTTTATTTCATTTTGTTTTTATTTTTTATTTTATAATTGTTTTTTATTATTTTATAATTTTATAATTTAGTATAATTAGAATGTTTAAAACCATATTTTTATTTTTTAACATTTATAATCTAGTTTAATTAAATTGATGAAACCATATTTTAAAATTAAAATCATTTTTTAATCAAAGAATTAAGACCATATGTTAAAACTAAAACCATTTTCTAATTAAAGCATATTTTAAAATTAAAACCAATTTTTTATTATTTATTTAAAAAATTTCTTAAAATTAACTAGAAACGTTTTTAAAATTTAGTTAGGAACATTTCTTTAAAAATTAACATTTATAAATTGGAAAAACCTTTTTTTTTTTTGAAAATAAGACTTTTGTTAGTAAATTAAAACTCAACTCTTAAAAATTAATTTCTCAAATTAAAACTCTTTTTGTAAATTCTAGCTTCCATCAATCTTAAATCTTTTTCCTAAAAGTTTTTCTAGCATTTTCAGTTTCATGTTCGAATTATACTGTCGCCCAACTGCAGACTTGAGCTCTGACTTTGCCCCGTTAATTTTGTCTATTTTTTTGCCATTGCTTTCATTTTCTCAGTTGTACAGTTTTATTGATCCTTTACTTTTCACATTTCATTTCGTTTCATGATTGTAATTTATGCGAGGCAATCGTCACTTTTGTCCGTTATTATTTTCACGCATTTCAATTACGTCACTCATTTAATTTGTCATTGGCATTCTTTATCTCAATTTCACCTCCAAAGGAATATGTCTAACTGTTTGACCGCCGCGTCAAGAGTCCTTACCTTTGACTTTTTCACCATTTAAACTCTAATTGCATAGGCGTCCCGTCGTGGACTAAATCACCCTTTACCCTAGCATTAGGATAAGGAGTCGTTGTACTCCGTTTTAGGTTTCTCGCCGTGGAATACCTATCTTACCCTTTTTCAACATAGAGATAAGAGTTGCCGCACTCCACGTAAGCGCTTCCTTAAGAACGCTTATTCCCCATTGAAACCTTGACCACCGTCAAGAAGTTTCTCTTCCTCCCTTTCAAGGGGAACTACTATTACTCTAATTCCATCTCCTACCTCGGATACGTAGGCACAAGATGCGAATCTTGGCAAGTAAACTTAGGACTAACCCTTAGGTCTTTCTTTCACCTTCTAACCCTTAGTATATACCCTCAAGCAGATAATTAAAGCAAAATAATAGTAGAGTACTACAGAAGTTGAGGGTGCTAATACCTTCCCTAAGCTTAACCAACCCTCAAACCCTATCTCTTTCCCCGCATTGTGTTTACGATGTAAAATAGGTTTTTCTTTTCTTTAACCTTTCCTTTGGATAAATCAAAGACCGGTTGTGAACTAAAGATGTGATTCAAATTAATTAATAATTTGATATCCTATTCTCACCGCAACAATAGTCAAGCAAGATCTGAATACATTTAGAAATACATTCATATTGTATAAATAACAAGTACATGTCTTCATAATTGCATAAATATCATAACCATGGTTGTATTTGTCTGTGGTCGTTTAAACTTATGGTAATTGCAAGGAAATCACAATTACAATTACCATTACAACTACAACTGAACTTAAAACTACTATAATTTTAAAGAAATAAATTTTTTCATATAAGTACATGGAAATTGTTTGATGTAAGACTGATAAACACTACAATAAAAAATGTCTTTTACATCGGTTGAAAAAAATATCTTACTTTAATTTCACAGGCGAAGTAACAAAGTGCAACGAGTAATGTGTAAAGGTCATAGGTTCGACGGGTAAAACACAACAGAGTTTATTAAATCTAATGCGGATTGCTTATTTTGTTAAACCCTAGCGTAACATATAACTTCTCAAATTGGTTTAAAAAATAATTATATGAAGAACTGTGTTATATTTGAAGAAGAACATACATTAATCAATGATTTTTTAGCATCCTGTAACTCATTATTCATCTCACACTCTTTTATGGTTAAAATCTCTTCAATATTTCAAGTTCTTTATTTAACACTTCATTTCCTACTAATTCATTCTTGAAAGAATTATATTTAATGCTTTGAAAAATGAACAAATATGAAAGAAAGTTGAACAAAAACCAGAAGTATTGGAGAGGTTTTACCGATATAAAAGCATGAGATAAATGATGAGTTGTAGAATGCTAAAAAATCATTAATCAGTATAAGATAAGTTTCAGATACAAAATAATTTTTCATATGATTATTTCAAAAATCAATTTAATAGGTTATATGTTCAATGAGTGGTTAGTGAAACAAACAATCGATATTAGATATAATAAACTCAAATCGACATAACAAGATGAAAGTTATACAAACAATCACAAAAAACTTAAACCCAATATCAATTTGAATCTAAAAATCAATCTCAATAACAACAGCTAAACTACAACAAAGAAATTTTTATAACTTTGGGTAATAGAATAACTAAACAACAACATCAATAACATCAACAACTCAAAAACAACAACTTACATTAAACAACATCTCAAAAAAACAATCTCTTAACAAAACTACAACAACATCATCAATAAACATATAATATAAATCTATTTAAACGACAACAACAACAAAAACAAAAACAAGATTAAACCTCTAGGATTTAGATCCTTAATAACGAGTCTTAACAACAACAACATTAACAGGAATAACATCAATAAACTTATAACATAAATTTGTTTAAATAACAACAACAATATTAAACCTCTAGGGTTTAGGGTTTCAATAATTGGTCTCAATAACAACAACAATATTAAACCTCTAGGATTTAGGGTTTTAATAATTCGTCTCAACAACAACAACAACAAAAATATCAATAAACATAAATCTATTTAAGCAACAACAACAAGATAAAACCTCTAGGATTTGGGATCTCAACAACAACGACAACAATAATATGAATAATGATGTTTGACGTACTAGATATCTGAATAAAAAGTGAAAACAAATGATGTGGATCTCAGAAAAAGAAATGAGAGTCTGAAACACATAACAACTTCGTATTAAAGATGATATGTGTTTATGACTCTCGTTGCTTAGGGCTCTCTTGTTAAGAGATCTTCGTTAGGGTTCTATTTGTATTGTTTAGACAAGCAAAACTAAATTCTACAAGCTATATATATATATATATATATATATATATATATATATATATATATATATATATATATATATATATATATATATATATATATATATATATATATATATATATATATATATATATATATATATATATATATATATATATATATATATATATATATATATATATATATATATATATAAGGACTAAAATAAAAAAGATTTTAATATTTAGTGATTATTTTCAGAAAAAAAAAGATATAGGGACAAAAATAAAAAATATGTCAGCATACAGTGATCAAAAGACTATTTAAGTCAAAGTAATTTTTCTAGTAGTAAACCAATAGGATATTGAAGAAATATCAACTAAAATAAAATCAACATTTTTATAAGTAAGCAAAGCTAAATTAAAATTACCCTGTAAAATAAAAATATTAATAAATTGAAATATAATTATAAAAGAGAGTGTGATAATTCACTAAAATATTTATCAAACATATGTCGTGCGAACTTGTAACTAAAAGCGAACAACATATTGTTTATCAAAGAGGAAATGTCTTAGAAACACATTCAGAAATACATCCTGCTTACACAAAAAGAAGAATGTAATAAAATAAGTTTATAAACAATAATCATGAGCTCAAATAATAAAGGAAGATTATAAAAGATAAATTGACACATAACAAGAGGAACTTGAAAAAACAAACAAACACATAAGAAAAATTTATTAAAATTATATAAAAAAAACATGTAAAATGTAGTCTTGTTTATTACTTGAGAAGATCAAATAAAACCTTAAGAAACTGTTTTAACATAAACTTTAAGATAAAGACAAAATGATAAAAATTTGAAATTCAACATCATGTAAAATGTAATATCCCATATCCTCTTAAATGTTCAATTGAGTGTCAGTTGAGATCAACTGAGCTCCTATGTAATCTATCTTTTGTCAGTTAGAACAATTAGAGCTCCTATGTACTCTGAATATTGTCAGTTGGGATGAATAGAGTAACTAGTAAATTCTGAAGAGATCAGTTATTAATAAAAGAGACGTATCAATCTTAATAAGTGCAAGAAAGATATATATATATATATATATATATATATATATATATATATATATATATATATATATATATATATATATTCTGAAGAGCTCCTGTGTGTGTGTGTGTATATATATGTGTGTGTGTGTGTGTGTGTGTGTGTGTGTGTGTGTGTGTGTGTGTGTGTGTGTGTGTGTGTGTGTGTGTGTGTGTGTGTGTGTGTGTGTGTGTGTGATCTTCTTCTTTAACAAGGTGAATTCTATTAGATAGTGTAGCCGTTGCGGGGGAAAATATGAGAACATTGGTGAGTTAGATTTTTATGTTGAAATTGAATTAATGTTGTTTCCATGTTGTAATTGATGAATCGCATGTCTAATGGTGTTATAACATGATTAATTAAGTGTTCGAATGTTGTGTGAATACGTGGATTTGAGATTTTGGCCATGGTTACCTTCTTTTCGTATTCTGCAAAATCTGAGTTTCGCTTGAGTTATCGGGCGAGCCTTAGCGAATAGAAAGTGAGTTGCTTGTTGGTTGGTCGCCGGACAACCATGGTGAAATTTTGGTTCTGTCTGGGTTTCACCGGGCGAACCAAAGGCTAGCCAACCTTGCTATCTACTTGCTGGGCGATCATGACAGTACGTAGAATTTTGGTTTCTTATTTTCCCCATATCTTCTCCAATTGGCGCACGATCAAAAGCGTTGGAAATCTATTCCAATGCTCCACGTGATATAAAGTATAAATATGGATATGTATTATTGATTGAGAGAATAGAAATGAATTGAAATGAATGTTGAGTAATATGAGATTAGGTGAAGATCAACACCTAGTATTTTGACGAACACCACGAGAATTGGTTTGATATTTGGTGAAGAACCTTTGTTCCAAAAGTCCAATTTGGTGAGGAACCTTTGTTCCAAAAGTCCTTTTTGGCGAGGAGCTTGACTCCGAAAGTCCTATTTATTATGAGATCATGAATTAACCAAGAATGTTTGGTAGAGGATAATGATGATCACATGCCTTATGTACAGTATTTATGCTTGACTTATTTATGTTATTATATGTGTTTTACGTGTGATATATATGTATGCATGGATGTTTTGATTGTGAATAACATGCTTAAAATATTATGAAGATGAGTGAGGAAACTTAGGCTTATAACTTGGTAAATGAATTAACAAGATAACTAGATTACAAGTATGATTTAGATAACCCTAGAAGGTGACATTCATGCAATATGATACCTAGGTGAGTGTCATGGATCAATGGTTACCATAATTGAGAGCGAGATGCATTGTATGGAACATGTGATGTTTTGTGTGATTAAAGTGAATGTAATCACCTTGTGATTGTCGAATATGATACCATTATGTTATATTTTATCACGTAGTCGAAAACAATCCCTTATTTGTGTCGTCCCAAGAGTGATGCTTATGTGGAGCTCCTTTGGGATGTATGGACCATTACTTTGACAGGTTTAAGTCAACATAAGCAAATGGAGCCTACCGGGATTGGAAGTCCCATAGGAAGCGACGATTTGTAAGGTTGATGTTATCCCTTGAATCTAAATCTATTTGTATGTCAAATTATGATACAAGGATCTGTGATCCGTGCCAAGAGTCATAGACGTAGGATCGGACGGGGAAAGATGCCTTGGTATGATTTCTGAACTAGTGATTGTTTAAGTTGATAAACTCAAGAGACATGTTTTCATACATTGCGAGTTTTGTGAACTTAAGTCTTATCCCCTTTTCTCTTTTGACTTGACCTGTAATTCGATTAGAACCATGTAGAGCCGAGTGAACCCATTAGTATACAACAAGAGCTGTGTATGGATGTTTCAAGGGAAGCTTATATTGTGATTATTTTTCGCTGTGTATTATGTACAATGAAGGATATTGTACTTAGATCTTAGTTTTTATTTTGGCATTTTCCATATCTTGTACCATATGTTGTTTCTTTTATGTTTTGTAAAATGGTCAAGTATGTAAATGATGCCAATAGGTAGTTATGATGATGTCAGTACCAAATAATAACACTTAAATGATATTATTCTAAATATATATTATATGGGTCGTTGCACAAAAAATATGACACAAAAGTAGACATAAGTGAAAGATACCTTAGAATTTTCTACTCTTTAGTCAAAGAAACAAATAAGTAAACACGTTAAGGAAAAACATGTAAAATGTAATATTAGAAAACACGTTAAAATTAATATTTTGACCAAGATAACAACATCAATAGAAAAGAAGCAGAGAAACATATCAAAAAGATAAAATCTTAAAACTTCAAAATCATGTGAAAAAATAACAAAAATCTAAAATAAGTAATAGATATTTTGTGTGAGTCAAAGGAGTTTGGTTGAAATCGTGTTGACGAAAAAAATGAGAGAAACATGTTAAAAATGTACATAAAATATAAACTTCATCCTAGAACAATATACTAAAAAATAAGATACCTTTGATGTTGAGTGTCAAAATAATGAGTTTCCTCATTCTCCAAAAGAAGAGAAACACATGCGAATGAGTAAAAAACTAAGTCATTGTGAATATGATGAAATAAAAGATAAACATAAAAAAATATTTAATCAGTGGTAAAAGGTGACCGAGTGAGTTCGACAATAAGAGAAAGATCAACTATGGTCGGTTGAGTTAGGATACCATGTTGAGAGAAAAAGAAGAAGAAAGGAAAGGATAAATGTGTCTCAAAGATAAAGAATAAGAAAGGAAAAGACAATGAAAGGGAGATATTTCTGCTTGTTCTCGAAAGAAAAGCTTATTTAAAAAACTAAACTTAGGCAATTGAATATAATAATAATAAATAGATTATTAATTAGGTATTAACTAATGAAAAATAAGTATTAATGACTCTTTAATGCTTCATCTTTTTGGAAGTTCATATCTAGTAACGATCATTGGGTAGTTATGTGTAGATCACGTTTCTTAAAGGATGATGTTATGACTCACTATCTCACTAAATTGTCTATTTGGCATCGTATAAAATGTTACCACCATATTTTCAATCTGAACTCTATATGGATTATTAGTAATGGGGAGATAATTTCTTATTGGAAAGATAATTGATTAAGTATTTCGTTGGTTGAAGATTTAAATATTCTGTAGGATGCACACAAGTTGCTTAATTTTAAAGTCTTTGAGTTAATTGATAATTATGGTTGGCGAATCCTGAATGTTATTATAGAGTGTAATTCAGAATTAGTCGATATCATCTCTTTAGTTATCATCACGGGGTATATTTTGGGAGATTGGTTAGTATGGAAAACCTCTAAATATGGCTACCCAACCTCAAACCAATCTTATCAGCTCCCCTATCCTCATGTTCACAAATTGTGGTCGATTCAAATTTGGAACGATTAGATTCCACTCTACAATTATTTTGTGGTATGTCGCACACTTTATAAGAAGTTACCAACATATGAAAATCTTCAGAAGCGCGACTGTATTGTGGTTTTTGTGTGTCTTCTTTGCATTGAATATCAGAAAATTACTAAACATCTTTTTCTTCAGTCCGAATTTTCTGAGGATATTTAGAAGTGGCTTGGGGATATTCTTGAGATTAATTTTGATCATACGAACATTATATCTATTTTTCATAGTTGTCACGAGCCTTGGAGTACTCAGGTACACCAAATAACTACACCAATTCTTATTTATACTTTCCACTCGATTTAGGTGACTCAAAATATTATCTGCTTCAACAATGCTCAAGTAATGTTACATGTAGCAAAGGCGAATATTCAAAAACAATAGTTATGAGTGCTACTATTTCTAAAGTTCACACTGCAGGTTCTTAGGCAGATTTATTGATTCTTTAAAGTTTCATATTTGTCGATTCTAGATGAATGCTCCGAAGATTACTTTGATTATGTGGAAGATCCTCCTATTTTTTTGGGTTAAACCAAACTCAGATGAATCTCTTGTGGGAAACTCATCATCTTGTGGGGCGATTTTTTGAGATCATTTGAAAATTTTTTTGGGTGAGTTTGTTAAAATCTCCTATACACTTCAGTTTTGCATGTCAAGCTAATGGCTATAATTCTAGCATTTGAGATAGCGGTGAATAGAGATTGAAATAATATTGTGATTGAGAGTGACTCTCAGGTTGATATTGTTGAGATATTAGATATAATCCAAGTAGAATTATGTGGCTTAAGCCTAAAGCTAATTAGGGTTTAAGGTTTGTTACTTAGCTTGTTATATTTATTGCTTAGTAGTCAAGTCACTTAGGTCTATATAAATAAGACACTTTGTAATTTAGTTATTACCATTCATTCAATACTATGAATCTTTATTTCTTTATTCTCTCTCTTTATCTCCTCACTAAAAGTGCCCCACACACTAACAAATTGGTATTAGAGCCAGGTTCGAGAAAGGGACCGAGTTACTTGTATCGAAAGTCAAACGACACCACAAGGGTGGTGAGTAAGAAGCCTTCTGTTGAAGAGTGTCAACGACACCACAAAGGTGGTGAGTAAGAAGAAACATTTTGTGCGGTACAAGGGTTTATGGAAGTAAAAAGAGCTTTCACTTGAGGGGGAACATTATGGACTCACACTTGAGAAAGAGTGTTGAGAATATAATAAGTGTGAGTAGTGTGGGTAATAGTCCCATATTGGTTGTAAATTTGGAGACTTAAACATTTATAAGTGAGAGAATCCACCTACCTATCACCTTAAAGTTTTGGGTAAATATGCAGTATGTCTCTCACAGAGGTGTTACTCTAAGAAGAAGAAGTCCCACAATGTTCAATGCTCCCTAGTTAAAAACTCCCCCAACACATGTTAAAAATGTAGCAAGTGTGACTAGTGTGGGTAATAGTACCACATTGGTTAGAAATGTGGATACTTAAGCATTTATAAGTGAGAGAATCCACCTACCTATCACCTTAAGGTTTTTGGGTGAATATGTGGTGTGTTTCTCACAAAGGTGTTGCTCTAAAAAGAAGAAGTTCCAAAATGTTCAATGTTCCCTAGTAAAAAAAATCCCCTAACAAATTGGTATCTAGAGCTCAGGTTAGATTCTTGATCGTGTTTTCAAAAATTACACGTCAGAGATTGTACTTCCAGGATCGTGGGTTGTTGTTGATCAATCGCTGCAAAGATGAATGGCAACGAAAACTTACCAAAAACCTTTCCAACTCTTGACAACAAGAATTGGCTTTGATGGAGAAAATAGATGCAATCTCTATTTGGATTTTATGAAACCCTAGAAGTGGTTACTAACAGTGTTCCTACACTTAGTGGAAATGCAAATGACGCACAGAGAACCATTCAGAAGGATGCCAAGAAGAAGGATTGCAAGGCGACATTTTACATCCAATCAGTGGTTGATGCGGCTAATTTCAACATAATCGCTCATGCTGAATTGACGAAGGAGGCATGGGATATTCTTGTCAAGTACTATGAAGGAGGCGAGAAATTTAAGGTTGTCAAGTTGCAAACTTTGCGAAGTCAATATGAACTGTTATCGATGGGAGAAGACGAAAAGATCGTAGGCTATGTGTCGAAGGTGCAAAAACTCGTCCATCTCATGAAGGGTTGTGGTGAAACCCTAACTAATAATATGATAGTTCAGAAGGCAATACGAATGTTGACCTCTCATTTTGATCACGTTATCGTAGTTATTCAAGAATCCAACAATCTTGAAACCCTAAAACTGGAAGATTTGGTTGGTTCGTTGGAGGCGCGTGGGATTAGGATTATTGAAAGCAAAAGAGTTTAAGACTTGGTACAAGCACTACAGGCTCAGTCATGGAAGAAGAATGGTGGTTCCAATAAGTTTAAAGGGAAAATCGACAAGACTCATGGCAAGAAGTCTTGGTCGAACCCTCACAAGAATAAGGTTGATGATAAAACTTCTGAATCCTCGAAAAGAGGAGAAGGAAATTCCTATAAAAAAGACAAAGTAGAGAAAAAGGCGTACATTGTTATAATTGTGAAAAGTGGGGTCACTTGGCCAAGTATTGTTGGTACAAGAAAGACAAGGGATCGACAAAAGGCAAGGACGAAGGAGCAAACCTTGCACGTCAAGATTCAAATGATTCAGATGATATGTTGGTTATGAATACAGTTACAGATTACCATGTCGAATCCAATATCTGGTTCCTAGACTCAGGCTACTCGAATCAAATGACTAGTCAAAAAGTATGGTTAGTAGATTTTGACGAGTCGAAGAAGATCAAGGTCAAACTTGCTGATAATAGCTCATTGCAAGCAGAAGGTACTGACAACATAGTTATTCAAAGGAGTAATGGAGCAAAATCCTTGATCAAAGATGTACTTTATGTCCCCGGAATGAAGTGCAACCTGCTAAGTGTTGGACAACTGGTCAAAAAGAAGTTCTTAATGGTTATGAAAGGTGGAGCCTTAGAACATTTTGACATCCAGAATAACTTGGTCTTGAAATCTCCTCTGTCGAAGAATAAAAAACTTAAGTTCATGATCAGTTCAACTGAGGTACAATGTCTGAAAACAGTTTCGACCACAAGAATAGTTGATTATATCATTTGAGGTTTGGTCATCTAAACTTTAGGTTGCTCAATCAACTGATCACTCAAGATACTGTAACTGGTATACCAAGTCTTGAGATGCCTGACAAACTTTGTAAAGGTTGTCTAGTCAGAAAGCAGTCCAAGAAGTCTTTCGTTTCGACTATGCCAATAAGATCATTCTGCATACTCAAAGTTGTACATTTAGATATATGTGGTCCTTTTGAAGAGCATACCAATGGTGGAAACAAGTATTTTATCTCATTTGTTGATGAGTACAGTCGAAATATCTAGATCTATGTGATCAAACAAAAGGATGAAGTATTTGAAATTTTTAAGAGATTCAAGATACTTGTCGAAAACCAAAAAGAAAAGAAGATCAAAGTTATGCGAACAGATGGAGATGGTGAATACACATCCAAGATATTTGAAACATTATGTGCAGAATATGATATTGATCATGATATAACTTCTCCTTATACTCCTCAACATAATGGAATAACAGAAAGAAGAAACAAGACCATATTGGACATGGCGAGATGCATGCTGAAGCAGAAGAGTTTGCCTAAATCCTTTGGGGTAATGCTGTTTCGAATGTTGTTTATATTCTGAACAGTTTTCCTACCAAGAAGCTAAAGAACAAGGTTCCTAAAGAAGTGTGGAGTGGAAAACGACCATCAGTGAGTCATCTAAAGGTGTTTGACTGTATTTGCTACAAGCATATTCCTGATGTTAGGAGAAGGAAGCTTGATGATAAGAGTGAACCTATGATTCTGGTAGGATATCATAAAACTAGAGCATACCGGTTGTTCAATCCAATTAATCAAAAGATTGTGATGAGTCAAGATATTGTGATTGATGAAAATTTTGTTGGGATTGGAATTCTAGTAATGCAATTGATAAGCCATTAATGAGCTATGATTTCATGAAGCAAGTAATGATATCGAAGTTGAAAATATTATCAATATTCTAGTTGAAGTCGAAACAGTTGCTGACATTCCTGACATAGTCGAAGTTGATGAGGATATGGTTGGTGTAGAGGGGAAGTTTATGAGTGTAAGCTATTGATTAACTTAACTAAAAATATTGCAAGAGTCGTCACCGCACTTTTATTTTATCAAAAAGAAAAGGAAAAAAAAGCAAACAAAACCCAAACAAGTTCTAAAACAAGAACAAATAAACAGAGATCTAGGTAAGGGGGTTGGTTACGCAATGGGAAGATGTTAGCATCCAAAACGTCTATAGTACTATATAGGAGCCCTTTAAAATATCTACACTTTATTGGTTTGAAAGAGTTTGTTTGAAAGAAGATTGGGGATATGAGAAGAGAATTATTTTTAAATATTTTTTGTGTTTAGAGAGACTTATCGCCTCATGCCTACGCACCCGCAAAGTGAAATATAGAATCAAAACCTCGTAGTTCGTGGCACAAATAACCATTTTTTTTATTGATTTTAGATGTAAAGACAAGTCTCAATTTTAAGGAGAAAACTATGAATAGTCGCCCACAAGTATAAGACAACATTTGCCTCACCTAAGATGGAGGATTTTGCTTGGATTAAAATCAAAAAGTCTATCACTCAACATCTAAGTGGAAAATGTCAACATCTTAAATACTATGGGGAATAGGAGAATTATATCTCAACTATGGAAATGACTCATGTCTAAACTTAAGACAAATTTTTAAAAGGAAAAGTGCACAAAGGCACAAAAAGTTTGAATGAGGTGAAGTTTTTTTTATATCTTTTTTGAAATTGGTCAAAATATGATTAACATTGATTGATATTTACTAAAGAAAACAAAGTTTGAAAACCACTTGACAAAGGTCATGGTTTTATTGTGAAAGCGGTTTTAAGTTTGAAAACAAGACGGTTTTTGAAAAAGGAATGAGATTTTGAAAATTTAAGAAGGGGAGGAGATGAAGTGACTTTCCTAGAAAGAAAAATAAAAGCTAGAGATAAGAAGGATCTAACCAAATTATAGCATACTTCATAGCAAGACAAATAAGAATTCCATCCATCTTGAAGCATAAGCAAATGAGCAAGCCAAATAAAGGCAAAGATCCATAATAATCCAAGCAAACGAAAAAAGACCTAATTCTAAGTCCAAGGGTCCAAAAATAGTCCAAGAGGTCCAAGGTCTAAGAATAGTCCAAGAGCATAACCACAAAGTTAAGAGCACCAAGTTTTTTTAAAGGTTTAATCATTTATTAGTGCTTTGAACAAGATATAGTCCAAATGGAAAAAAAGAAAAAAGAGTGGAAGTATAAGCAATAATATCATATGAGATGATAATAATGGAGCATAAACATAAAAGAGAGATAGGGAGCAAGAAGGAAACATAAACAAAATTAGTACAATAATATTGTTAGTGAGTTAGTAATTAGTTGTTAGAGCAAACAATCAACAATGGTTAACTCATGCACTTAGGCCAAAGTTAATGAAGACTCATTAGAGAATTGATAAAATCAAAGCCTCCTAACAACAAGTTTCATAAATGGTGGACCTAAGACAAATAATCAACCATACTTGAACTTTCAAACATAAGTTTGAGCCACGAATGATCATTTTCCGATTATGGGATAATTTTGTGCTATGTTAAGCAATCGTAATCGAGTTTATGTAGAAACCACGACTTTCTGAGGCCGGTCAATAATAATGTTAGTGCTAATGCATGCTAGAGAAGTGATATGTAAATCACTCTTCGAAAGAAATACCACACGAAAAGAAAATTGGAAACGATCTCATCTTCATTAAGAACTTGAAATAAGTTCAAATGACATCGAAGATTTTCATCGATCAAAAGAAAGAAAAAAAAAAAGAGGAGAGGGAATGCCAAATTGAATTACAATTTTAAGGTCCTTCCATCTTTAAGTTCATCCATTCATCTTGGTGTATTAAAGCACTAAACATATCATTAACTCAAAGCACCTAAAATAAATTGAACAATTCACTTTAAAGATATATTTGAATTAGTGACTGTTTATCCAACTTCATCTACACCCTAAGTCCAATGAATTTAAAGATGAAAAAAACATTTAAAAGTGCATTCCAAGAAAAAAATCAAAAGGAAATGGAAGAAGAAGAAGAAGAAAGAACCAAAACAGTCCCAAAACAAAGGCAAAATGGAAAAAATGCTCTTGTGTAATCAATTACCACCAAGAGGGTAATCGATTACCACTGCTAAAACAACAACAAGTCCACTTTTAAAATGTTCAAAACTTGATCAATCATTTCTTCAAACACCTCATGATCAAGGATGCAATTGAGTACGAAAATTCAAATAAAAAAGCAGCAATCAACACCAATAGAATACAATTTGCAAGATCCAAAGATCAAGCAATAAGAGTCAACAATAGACCATATTGTGAAGGATGTATCAAGAGCAACAATGGTGGATCAAGAAATTACCACTTCAAATATGAAAATTCTTCAAATCAACTCCACAAACCACACTTCAAAGCCTTTATCTACTGAAATTGATGATGAAAAAGTGAATGGATGAAGGTTTAGCTCAAAGATTAGTAATTTCTAGTGATGGAATTACTAACTTTCAAAGGAAGAAAGAGCTTTGGTGAATTTAGTAGTTGGAGAAAAAAGAGAGAGTCAAGAAAGAATTTGACAAAGTGAATTTGGCTATCAAAAGCTTGTGAAATAAGAGAAATGAAGCCTCTATTTATAGGAGTTAGGCTTGGAAAATTTGGTGGATTGGAGTTTAGTTTAGAAATAAAATTCGGCTTGGAATTTGAATTTGGAGGCAAATTAATGATCAAGCGGTGATTAGTGAAGGTGTATGGTGGGAATTAATTATGATGAGGTAGGGGAATTGAAATGAAGTGATCTAGAATATTATCATGATGAAAAATTTGAATTTGGTGCCAAAAATGCTGCCGAATTTGAATTTGGCCAATTTTCACAAAATGCGCACAGGGTAATCGATTACCCTAATACTGGTAATCGATTACCATAGGCAAAAATGGTGAAAAATTGCCTTTTGATGTGCTGTTTTGGCTTTGGCTAGATTCTTTTGCTTGTCAAAGAAGGTATGAAAATAAACACATGAACCTTGGAGTCTCTTGAATAATTATCAATCAAATCTTGGGAAACTCTTGATCAAATGATTTTGAATTGTTTGCATATCAACTTTGACTTTGTTCAGATGAAATTCATTCGAGTTGAGGGACTGGTATTTGATATCTTTGATCCAAATTCTTCCTAGAAAGGTTAGTAAAGGAAAAAAAATATTTTTTTTTTATATTTTGAATAATGGTTAGTAAACATAAACATAAACAAATATCAAACAAACAAGAAAACAAGGGTGTCCAGTGATCTCTCAAGAACAAATCTGCAGAGGAAGGCAAGAAAACCAAAACTTACGATCTTGTTTGTGGAATGAGATGCAAATGATATGTGGGATCTTATGGGTAAAAATTAGGGTATTATAGCTGGCACAAGCCAAAACCCTCAAAGAACTAGAGTTCGTCCAGCAAGACTTCAAGACTATGAAATGGTTGAAGATAATAAAGTTACAACAGATAGATAACTAGTTCATTTTACTTTACTTGTAGGTGTTGAACCAATCAACTATAGAGAAGCCTTCAATGATAAACAATTGAAGTCTACTATGGTCGAAGAGTTACAAGCAATTGAAAGAAATAACACATGGGAGTTGGTCGGATTGCCAGCTCATACAAAAACTATTGAAGTGAATTGGGTGTTCAAGTTAAAGCACAATGTTGATGGGTCGATAACAAGACATAAGGCAAGATTGGTAGCTTGAGAGTTTCTTCAAAGAGCAGGACTCGACTACTCTGAAGTATTTGCACATGTTGCAAGATTGGAAACTGCTCGACTAGTTGTAGCTTTGGCATGAAAGGACTTTTACATGAAGAGGTGTATGTCACACAACCTCCTAGGTTTGTGATTCAGGAGGATGCAAAGAAAGTATACAAGTTGCACAAATCGCTATATGCCTTAAGCAGGCACCTAGGGTATGGAACAAGAAGATTGACTCATACTTGATCGATTCGGGATTCATCAAATACAAAATTTAGTATGGTGTATGTGTTCAAGTTGTAGCACAAGATATAACAATCATCTACTTATATGTTGATGACTTGCTAGTAATTGGAAATAGTTTGAAGAACTTGTCAAAGTTCAAAGAGCTGATGAAGAAGGAATTTAAAATGTCAGATCTAGGAAAGTCGTCATACTTTCTAAGCATAAAATTTCAAATGTCGAATCAAGGTATGGTATTACATCAAAAAAAGTATGTCAAAGAGATACTCAAAAAATTCAGAATGGATGATTCAACTATGCATCCTTGCCTATCAAACCAAAATTAAAGTTGAAAAAGCATGGTAAAAAAGACAAAGTTGATGCAGTTTTATTTAAACTTTATTTTTAAGCTCTAAATTAATTGACTTAGCACCTATTTACTTTTAGGTTCTCTTTGTTATTTAGGCGTGTGAAAAGCTATATTATATATCATGGTGACCACTATAATATTAAAAAAAATAACTATAACCATTAAACACTATAATATATATATATATATGCTTCATAATCACAAATTCTAAAGGAAATACTAACCAAATAAATCCTACAACTTATTCCTTATTACAATCAATCAACATTAATAATTATATAGTCCTTGATCCATCTTTAACAGTGACATAGTTCATCCATATCCATCTATCTCACTTGGCTGATCATTTCCAATGTTTCCTTCTTGATAATCCTGAAAAGTAATATGCTCTAAAGAACTCCTCATTCTCCTTTTGCAACTCTCTCCACACTGCACACAAAAATACACATAATCATACTATGAGTCTATGATGTAGAAGAAATTGCAAGTGTAATGTTAAAAACTTGATAAATATACCTGTAAGAGTAACAAGTGGCTCAATCCCTGCATGTTCTTCTAATGTCTTTATGCATTGGTCTTGACTCATTTGAAACATCAAGCACCTCTCTATCAAATTTTGAACCTACATTACAATGCATGAAAGTTTTAAAGCTTATGATATTCAAAACAAATATCATAAAGTATTAAGATGTAAGTGGAATATATATGATAATATAAAAGAGTAGATTCTTTACCATCCTAATATAGCTATGTGGATGACAATGCAAACATGGAAGAGGGTATTGATGGGTGTGATTATGCATTGTGCTTAATTCTGTTGCTAATGGACAAAACAAATATAATAGAAGAAAGAAAACAAACCGAAAAGAAAAAGTACATGAAATGATAGATATTTTCGAGTAATATATGTTTTGTTTATATATAATATAATATATAGTATTTTGAGTATATAGCAATGAGTGTCACACTGTGTTATCCATACATATCTAGAGTGAAGGGCCAAAATAGCTTATGAAATCCAAATGTTAGATTCACCTCATCTTTTAAAGAGATAAGTGATTACTATATTATATAATGTGAGTGACATGTCACTTTCTTTTTTTTCTTTTTTTCTTTAAGGCTGAATATTTGTGTTGATTTAGATGAAAATGTGGACAAGGGTATAGCCACATGAGGTTTAATACTACCTAATGTATATTCAAAAGGGTCCTACATTCTTGAAATGCCATGAATATGGAGTGGTCCTACAAAACAAGAGGAGACACCTGTTCCCATAATAATTAATTTAGTGAAACAGGATATTATGTGGAAAGAAACATGGAGAAAGAAAAAGAAAAAGTGCCACTTTTCAGAGCAATTTCATTTGATATATACTGTACTAAATTGTACAATCGTCAATTATATAAAGAAAACGTTTGTTTAGAATACGACCATTGCATTGTATAGGCCCAAAACCTCCATAAAATATCAACCAAATTTATTTTTGGGGAATTTACTTGACACACCAAACTTGTATTTTGCCACCAACTTCAGTAAAACAAAGATTTCAGCGTCATTAAACATTGGATTGGGCTCATTTTTTGAAGGAAGGTTCGCAACACCTGTGTCTATCTTTTAGACGATCGGATCTTTGAAACGAATTGTAAACTAAGAGATATTGGCTTCGCAACGAAGCTACAATTTTGACTATTTTTTAACTTCTTATTTCTTATTTGTAAGCTAGTTTGCCTGTTATTAGCATTAGTTTGTGCATCACTTTGAGTCTCTTTTGTCCCCTTATTTTGTTATAATGAAGCTATTTTTTTGGTATGGACGACCCATGATTTTTCACTCTCACATTGAGAATTTTTCTAGTTAAAATATCAGTGTTCTCTTATGCCTTTGTTTGTTTAATTTGATGCCTTATATTTTTTGTTGATCATCATAAATTCTTACAAATTTGGAGAATTTTATTTTCGCTACGTATTGGTTAGTTATTGTGTGTTAATTTTCCATCTGAGTACGTATCATAACATTTGGTTAGGGGCTATTTTACCTGTTTGAATAATGGAGTCAAATACAAATATGAAGATGGTATTGTTGAATGGTTCTAATTATCATTTATGGAAGGCCAAGACGAAAGACTTAAAGAAATTGTATTTACCCATTTTTTAGCTCCAAAAAGCTTAATTTTATGTCTGATGAAGAATGGACGTTTAAAAATCTCCAAGTATGTGGTTTTATTCAGCAATATGTAGAAGATAATGTTTATAATTATATTGCTAATGAGATACAAGCAAAAAACTTGTAGGAGAAGATAAAGTCCTTGTATGCCCCTAAATTAGGGAATACTAAATTTTTCTTGTTAAATAGTTTCATAAGTTTGAAGTATAAGGTAGAAACGTGTATTTCATATCTCTTGAGTGAATTTCAAGGGCTCCTTGATCAAATGTCAAGAATGGGTATCAAATTTGATGATGAGATTTTAAGACTATTTTTATTGCTATCTTTACTCATCTTGGGAGATATTTCATTTTTCTATCACAAATTTTACTCTTATATGTGTTATTTTTTTTAGAAACAATTATGGGTGGTATTCTTAATGAGGAGATGAGAAGGAAGACACATGGTTCTTCATCTCAATATGAGGTACTTGTCACTAAAAATAGGAGAGAAATAAGAATAAAAAACCGAAGGGTGGTAGAGAGAATAGCAGAAGCAAGTTCAAGTAACGATATAAGAATTTGGAGGATCATTATTGTCACAAAACAAGATATATACATAATTATTGCTATCAGTGGAAAAGGAAAAAAAAAGGCAAGAAGGATAAGTCTAAACAAATAGGTCATGAAGATCATGATGATGGTCGTATTACTATTGCTACTATTGATGATCTTGTTTATCTTTGTGATCACGAGTTTGCTAATTTTGTATCAGATGAGAGCATGTGGATAACTCATAGTGGTACTACATTGCATGTTACACCGAGAAAGGAGTTCTTCACATATTATACTTCTGGTGACTTTTGAGTTTTGAAGATGTGTAATGATGGTGTATCTAAAGTGATTGGTGTTGGTGATGTTTTCTTGCAAAATAACATGAGAATGCAATTGTTGCTTAGAGGTGTCAAACATGCTCTAGATGCCGACTTTAATTTTATATCTATTCATATGCTTGATGATTGTGGTTATGAAAATCATTTTGTTTCTGAAAAGTGTAAACTAAGAAAATGTAACTTGATTATGGCTAGAGGGGAGAAACTTTCTAAATTATATTATACAAAAGCTTTGGTTGCTAGAGGTAGTGTGAATGCTATTGACATGGAAGCATCTTTTTGGAACCAAATACTTAGTCATATCAGTGGTAAGAATTGAGTTTTTTTGCAAAAAGAATGTGCTTCCAATATTTAAGAATTCAAATTTGAATATGTGTTCTCATTGCATGAATGGTAAACATACTAGAGTGTCCTTCAAGAGACATTCTCCCTCAAGGAAGTCAAAGTTGCTTCAAATGGTACCTTTTGATGTTTGTGGTCCATTAAAGGTAAAATCCTTTAGTCGTAGACTTTATTTTGTTACCATTATTGATGATTGCTCTAAGAAACTATAATATATACCTTGTAGACAAAAGAACAAGTGTTGGAGAAGTTCAAATAATTCCATGCTTTGGTTGAGAGGCAGACAGGCGAGAAGGTAAAATGCGTTCGTTTTGACAATAGTGGTGAGTATTGTGGACCCTTTAATGCATATTGAAAGAGGCATGGTATTACACATGAAAAGACCCCACCTAAAACTCCATAGTTGAATGGTTTAACAAAGACAATGAATCAAACACTAATTGGGAGAGTGAGGTGTATGCTCTCGGAAGTTAAGTTTCCCAATCATCATTGGGGTGAGGCGTTTTACACGGTGGAACATGTTCTTAATCTCATTCCTGTTATTGCTTAAAATAGTGAAGTTCCAAATAAAATTTGGTTTGGACAGAATGTCAAGTATGATTATTTGAGAGTCTTTAGTTGTAAGGATTTTGTGCATATTTTAAAGGATAAAAGATCCAAGTTGGATGCAAAGTCAAAATAATGTATATTCATCGGCTATGGGAAAGATGAGTTTGGTTATAGGTTGTGTCATACCCAAAATTTTACCCTTAGATTCTTTGATCTTTTATATATCATTATAGGTCAATCATTCATGCATGACTAACCAATTATCAAACTTTATTTTGTTTCAACTATGGACTAGGGTTTGCTTCAAGAGGCTTCAAAGGTTGATCAATCAAGGTTTTGGATAGATCACCAACCAATCAAGTTCTCATACTCCTAAAGTACCTCCCATCCTCATAATTCAGTGCAATATGACTTCATCACAAGTTCTTCGAGGCTCAGGTCTTGCAAGATTGAATCAAGGATCAGGCAAGGTCGTCAGGTCAAAGGTGTGCACTGTGGTTTGAAACTCAATGGAAGTTTGACCTAATCTTAGTTAAATAAGTGGTTTGCTTCAGTATCAGTCATCGGACTGTGGCAAAGGCAGATGTTTCAAGGTGGATAATCATCAGAGACAGTTTAGTTTCAATTAGGATTTTGGTACAGTGGCAGTATATTTCATATCTCAATTTATATGTGTCATGAGCTACTTTGAAGGCAAGTGTGGATTGAATTAGAGTACTTGTGTTTGAAGATCAAAATCAGGTTTTGTACAAAGTTTAAGTTACCTGGTGAAGTTAAGTTGAAGAGCTATCAAAGGTCAAGATATTTGGTCAAAATTTTCAACTCATTCACAAGTTCTGACTAGGTGTCATAAGAGAGTTCAAGCTTTCTACTCAATTCAAGATTATTTCAATACGGAATCAGGATGAGGTGGAATTGATTCAGAGTTTCAATGCCTGTCTGGTATGATTTTAATGAACATTTCAAGATGCTGAAAATTAGTGTCGAGAATGATTTGTTGGTTCAAGTCTGTAGTGTCACTTATTCAAGCTTTTGTTTCAAATGGTTCATTTTAGTCATTTTATCAAGATTTAAATCGAGATTTCAACTCATTTCCTAATGGATCCTTAAGGAGATTTCAGAGATATTTCATGGGGTTTTGCTTAGAATTATTTCAAAGAATTTTGGACGATTCAACCAAGTTGAACCATTTCATCAGTCCAAATATAAGAAAACAAAACCAAGTTCAGTCTCAACGGTTGCGTAACCGACTCCCGAACCCAGACAACGGTTGCGATGACCTTGTCTTACCCTTTTCGTCAGGTTTTTCCGATCGTTTCCTTTCCCGCTCCGAGGGATAAATAACGAAAGGTGGAGACTCTTCTGTTTTGCCGGCACCTTATTTTCGCGGAAGCGACAGCTGGAGACTCTGCTGGGGACTTGATAGTTTCCTGGGATCCAACGTCCCGAATGCGAGTCAGTTTGGGGATCCGACGTCCCCTGCGAGAGTCAATCCTAGCGCTTGTATGATTACTTGTTAGGTTGTGTTTATTTATCGCATTTTATTTCCCGCACTTTATCTTTCAGTATGATATGATTATCTGTGCTGTTGTGGGAGGGGCATTCTGATGAGTGAGAAGCCAGACCCAGGCTTGAGTGAACATAGCATTAGTTGTGGAAATTAGTGGGCGCGTGCTTGCTTGGCAGGCACTAGTGTCTCATGAAATCCACGCTCATACGAGGTTCTCCCGGTTGGCTTCTTTTTCAACCCTTTGGGTTGAGGGGGTTGTTGGTTTGGAGGATTGTCGACTCTGGGGACCGATCATTTGTGATTCAGCCGAGTGAGGCCGCTTCATGAGTTGGTGATGCCACACCTTCTGGGTATCCTATCACCCCTCTTGAATGTCTGTGACGCTGATGAACACATAGGATGTCGAACTTGAGTCAGTTTAGGTCCATACCTGTGAGCAGGGTTGGGTTTGTTGCAGGAAACTTTGACCTTCAGACTACCTGGTTTTCTTGACAGCAAATCAGTTTTGATTGGGATCAGAGGATCTCACTATCAGATGTATTTGTTCTTGACAGAGCAGGTTTATGATTGGGATCAGAGGATCTCATTACCAGATGGTTGTTCTTGACAGAGCAGGTTTATGACTGGGGTTTGAGGTCTTCATCATCAGATGTTTGTTCTTGATCGAGCAGAGTTTTGGTCCTGTATCAGAGGTCCTTATTATCAGATGTTTGTTCTTGATAGAGCAGAGTTTTGGTCCTGTATCAGAGGTCCTTATTATCAGATGTTTGTTCTTGATAGAGCAGAGTTTTGGTCCTGTATCAGAGGTCCTTATTATCAGACGTTTGTTCTTGACAGAGCAGAATTATGGTCTTATGTATGTGTGTTCTTGACAGAGCAGATTTGTGGTCCAAAACCAGGGTTTTCTTCTTATCAGAGATAGTGGTTGTTCTTGATAGAGCAGGATTATGGTTTTGTTGATGCAGAATCTCCACAGCACAGTTGCCTTGATCTCCTGCTGCATGATTGCATTTTACATTGCGTTGCATACTCATTTGCATTTCATTAACGTGTGTCTGTGTTGCAGGTACCGTTTTCCCCGATCCAGGATTTCTTGCCTCCTATTGTATTGTTATGGGTTCTCTGAGGAAGACCGTGTCTTACAAGCTCCCTGCCCCTGATGTGGTTCAGCTGACCAGTTTGATTGCTTTAGCAGATGATTCTGTGAGAGATGAGTTCAGAAAGTCGTACGACAAATTACTCAGTTTGGTTCACAAACCTTCTGCGTTCGAGTTGAATGGGTTGCACGCTCTGCTGCAGTTCTACGATCCTCCGTTGAGATGCTTTACTTTCCAGGATTTTGTTCTCGCGCCCACGCTAGAGGAATACGCTGATTTGTTAGGTGTGCCAATCAAGAGGCAGATGCCTTTTGTTCATATGGATGCTGAGCCTGATCTGGCTAGTCTAGCTCCTTCACTTCATCTGGAGGCCTCCGAGTTGGTAGTGTCTAGTTGGAACAAGGTTCCCGGTTTCTCCTTGCAGTTCTTAGTGGGTAAAGCTCAGCAGTGCGCCAAAGACGGATGTTGGGTCGTGTTCAACGCCATCCTCGCTCTGTGCATATATGGCATCATTCTATTCCCCAATATGCCCGACTTTGTAGACTTCGACGCCTTCTGCATCTTTGCTTCAGGGAATCCGGTCCCTACCTTGATAGGAGATGTCTACTATTCTATCCACTACAAAAAAGAGAACAGAAGGGGCAAGAATGTCTCGTGCTGTGTGTCCCTGCTTTATAAATGGCTTGATAGTCATCTACCCAAGAGGGGTCCCTTTGTTTCGTCTGCAGCCACAGCTGAGTGGTCCGAGCGTTTGATGAGTCTATCTGCAGAGGATATTGACTGGTTTGACAGAGACAGGTTGGGTACCGAGATTATCTTCAGCTGCAGCGGGTTTCTGAACGTGCCTTTGATAGGTAGGAAGGGTTGTATAAACTATAATCAATCTTTGTTGGTCCGACAGTTCGCGTATGCTTTGAGAGCTCCGCCGAAGGATGAAGAGGTGCAGGAATCTCTGTACCTCACTGGTCTTCTAGAGGGGGATCTGTTATCTAAGCTTCAGCGCGCCTGGAATGACATCAGTAAGAGGGGAAAACCATTGCTAGGGAGAAGCAATAATCAAGCCTACCCCCCGTATATGGCGTGGATCAGAGCCAGAGCAGATGCTATAGGGATGTCGTTTCTTCCTGCCAAGTCAGAAAGCCCTCCAGTGATTGAAGAGCCTACTACCGTACCCATTCAGCAGCATAATCGGGTGTTGGCCGAGCGAGACGAATTGAAGAGGGAAAATGAAGAACTGGAGAAAGAATTGGCTCAGCTTCGAAGCGAGAGAAACGAAGTTGTTCATTCCTTCAAAAGGCAAACAGAGCTGGTGAACCGGCTGGGGACAGACCTGACTAAGCAGATAGCCGAGCGTGAACGCATGGGTCAAGACTTCAAAGCTGTCAACGACGTACTAGCTACGAAGAAGCAACACTTGGACGAAGCGTATCGGAGGATATCCAAGTTCAACCAACACTGGAAGGCCTCCCTAGCCACCAGGAAAGAGCGGGAGGATAAGCTGATGCAACAGATTTCCAAGCTGAAAGCCCAGGTGAAGGATAGTGAGAAGAGGTTTGATGAAGAAACCGCTCGCAGATACGCCGCCGAAGGCCAGCTCAACAGAGCTCTCGCTAACCTGAAGGAGCGCAAACTGACGTTTGAATCCAAGAAACAGAAGTTAGAATATTGTTTCGGCGAAGGAGCATGGGAAGATTCGGTCGAAGGTCTTCAGTACACCATTGTGCAGAGGGAATTACTCGTCGAAGGGTTACTCACTCTGCCTGATCACCCAAAAACGAAGGAGTTGTTAGAAGAGTATCGCGCCCGTGGCCGTGCTTGACTGTTTGTATTCCTTTTATTTTGATCATTGTTGTATGCTGACCATCACCAGGCTTGTTGGCTGAGGTCACGCTGTTGATTCTGCTTGTACTCACTGATGTCGTGTACTGCCTTGATGGGCTTTCTATATGAGATTGTTATTTCCATGACTGGACTCGAACTTCTTCTTATTATCAGCACTGGCACTCAGGCACTAGGATAAGGGGAGATCTCCCTAAAGCACAGACACACGTTTGCATTTGCATGAAGCATTTGCATAACGAGCACTTTGTCATTTTTCCTAACCCTTTTGTGTTTCCAGGTTGTTTCAGGTTGTTCCAGGATTGATCAGAGACCTATTCACCGCTATCCGACCAGAGCTAATCAAACCAGGATCATGGAGCAAGTGCAAACTGATGTTCAGGAACTCCGCGAAAGAATGGATCGCTTCATGGAGCTCATGCAAGCGGTCGCCAATGGCCAAGACCAACTCAGAACCTTGGTCCAGCCTCTGATTTCAAGGGTCGATAGCAACGGCGTACTCCATGGTGGGACTGTGCCTACCCCTCCGCCAGTTGAAACTCCTCAGAATGGCGTCTCCGTGACTGGGGGGAATGGCAGTGCCAACGGCAATGTGATAGCTAACATGGGACTCAACGGCAATACGACGGGCGTCAGTAATGGGAGTCTGGAAGCTAATGTCAATGTTGGGCTGGGCAACGGCAATGTAGGTGCCGGGAATCTGTTTGGGCCTCAACCGTGGTTAGAAGATTGTCAGGACGATGTGTTCTCTCAGAGAGGTGCTGAAGGGGAGCTGACTGCTGAAGCATGTCTAAGGTTCAAGGCACTTGAGGATAAGATGAGAAACATCGAGAATCAGAACACCCTGGGCGTTGATATGTCCAAGTTGGGACTGATTGCTGATTTCAAGGTGCCCCCCAAGTTCAAGGTACCTGACTTTGAAAAGTATAAGGGCACCACTTGCCCTCGCGTCCACCTGAGATCGTATTACAGGAAAATTTCGGCTCATTCTGATGACGAGAAGTTGCTGATGCACTTCTTTCAAGACAGTCTGTCCGGACCATCCCTCGAATGGTACATGAGTCTGGAGCCTACCAGTGTGCGCACGTGGAAGGACCTTGCTGAAGCATTTGTGCACCACTACCAATACAATAACGACTTGGCCCCGAACCGAGTCCAACTGCAGAATTTGTCGCAAAGGAACAACGAAGGGTTCAAGGAATACGCCCACCGGTGGCGTGAGTTGGCAGCCAGGGTTCAGCCGCCGATGGTTGAACGTGAGCTTGTGCAGATGTTCGTAGCCACCCTCCCAGGGGTTTACTATGAGAAGTTGGTCAGCGGTATGTCTGGAACATTCTCAGATCTCATTATCACGGGTGAGCACATCGAAAATGGGATCAAGCTCGGGAAAATTCAAGGTGAGTCATCCTCAGCTGGAGGAGGCGGAAAGAAACCTTATAGTGGAAAAAGACGGGAAGGAGAAACGAGCGCTGTGACCAACGCTCGAAGGAAGGGTAAAGGCCTTCACCAACAGGTGGCCAGCATAACTATCCCGGCAGTTCAACAGCCACAGCAGCAGCAGCAGTAGCAGCAGCAACCGAATCAACAAGGGTACAGAAAGTATCAGAATCGGGCACCTCTGTCGAGCCGTCACCTCGAGACACCGCCCATGTCGTACGCGCAACTATTGCAAACTTTGCTTCAGCTACAGTTGATCCAGAAGAGAACGCTGGCTCCCTTGACAGGGGCACCTCCGCCAGGGTACGACGCAAATGCAACTTGTGACTTTCACTCAGGGGCACCAGGCCACACAATAGAGAACTGCAAAGCCTTCAAGCATAAGGTGCAGGACATGGTGGACGCTAAGATCATCAACTTCTCGGATAATGTGCCAAATGTCACGAAGAATCCTATGCCGAATCATAGGGGAGGTGGAGTAAACGCCATTATCGAAGACGAGAGCTTAGATTTGTTGACTGACGTCAGAGATCTGAAGACGCCGCTTAGCTTCGTTAAAGCTAAGTTGATGAAAAGAGGTTTCTTTCCAGGTTGCGGAGAGCTATGTATGGGTTGTGCTACTATTCCTGATGGATGTGACCAACTGATAGAGGGAATCCAAAGTCTGATGACTGAAGGGATTTTACAGTTTAGCCGGAGGGCCGAAAGTGGATCAGGACAGGTAGTGCTGAAGCAAGATGATGAGGTCGCCACCATCACCATCCCTCGCCAGACGATAACTATTTATGCGCCCAGACCGCCCACAATTACCATCACCAAGGCCGGGCCGATACCCTTTGAAAGCACTAATGCTGTCCCATGGCATTATGGGGCTGAAGTCTACTGCAACGGACATAAGTTGGAGCTAGAACCGTTTGGGTCGTCTGTGGAGAACCTTGCGGGAATCAGTGGTATTACTCGCAGCGGAAGAGTGTTTGCACCACCAGAGGTCGTGGTGGATAAAGCGGTCAGAGCTGATGCAGCTGATAAAGGTAAAAGTAAAGTCGTTGAAGAGATCCCGCGTGGGGCAGAAAAAGACTTACTTGTTAAAGACGCCGAGGAGTTTATGCGGTTGATTAAAAAGAGTGACTACAAGATTGTGGATCATCTCCATCAGACACCCTCAAAGATTTCCATCCTGAATTTGTTGCTGTGTTCTGAAGCACACCGCAACGCGCTGCTGAAGGTGTTGAACGCCGCATATGTACCGCAGGAAATATCGGTAAACCAGCTAGAAGAGGTCGTAACCCACGTGAATGCTTGAAATGGGTTAGGGTTCACTGACCTAGAGCTGACGCCGAAGGGGAGGAACCACAATAGCGCCCTGCACATCTCGATAGAGTGTAGGGGAACGATTATGTCTCACGTGTTGGTAGACATTGGTTCGTCACTTAATGTTCTTCCAAAGAAGGCATTAATGAAGTTGGATACTCGCGGAGTGATTTGCACACCCAGTGATCTGGTTGTGAAGGCGTTCGATGGAACCAAACGCCATGTTTTCGGGGAGGTGACGTTGCCGATCCAAGTCGGGCCGGAAACGTTCGACGCGATCTTTTACATTATGGACATCATGCCTGCCTACAGCTGTCTCTTGGGCCGGCCGTGGATCCATGTTGCTGGAGCCGTGACCTCCACGTTGCACCAGAAACTCAAGTATGCTGTCGGAGGTAGCATCGTAACCGTTTGTGGCGAGGAAGACATAATGGTGAGCCATTTGTCGTCCTTCAAGTATGTTGAAATGGATGGGGAAATCCATGAGACTCTATGCCAAGCGTTCGAAGCTGTCAAAGTGAAGGACGTAGCTCCTGTAGTCACCGAAAAGCCAGAGATGACTCTCTCCTCATTCAAGGAAGCTCGGGCCGTTGTCCAAGCCGGATCTACCCCAGGCTGGGGGCGAATTTTGGAGATACCTAACAAGCAAGATAAGTTTGGGTTGGGATATTCTCCTGGGGCTGAAGCCTCCTTTTCTTCTAGCAGTGCGTCACGAGGTAAAGGGCCGATCCAGTTTACTAGTGGCGGGGTTATATTTGAAAGCGTCAACACGGTGTCTGAAGACATCGGAGACAGCGACTGTGACCTCGACTCTTGGATCCAGCCAAGCAAGCCAGGCGAGGGCCTTACCAACTGGTCCGTCAAGGATATCATCCAGATGACAAGCGAAGAGTAATGATTTACTTTTTCCAATCATTGTACAACCCTATGTCCTACCCGGGGCATAGTGGTTTTATTGTCAGGGCCTTGTTGGATTATGTACATGCATTTTGTTAATAAATCAAAGGCGTTTTCTTCGTATTCAAATATTGTGATCTCTGTTATTCCTGTTTTATATTTGTTTCGAAAAACAATAAAATGGCAATGGGGTTTGTGCTAACCTGCATATCCTCGTTTTAAGCTTAACCCTTGTTATTGCAGGATCCACATAGCAGATGACATCGACTCTGGACCTTCTACGGCTCACTTCGACTTCGATTGCCCGATCTATCAAGCCGAAGAAGAGATTGATGAAGACGAAGACCTTCCTGAAGCGTTGGCCCGCTTGTTGAAACAAGAAGAGAAAGTTATTCTGCCTCATGAAGAGGAGATTGAGATCGTGAATCTGGGTTCTGAAGAACTCGTCAGAAATGTCAGGATAGGGGCTGCGTTGCAGAGTGATGTCAAGCAGAGATTGGTCGAGATGCTAAGAGAGTATAGTGACGTCTTTGCTTGGTCATACGAAGATATGCCCGGACTTGATACTGACATCGTGGTCCACCACTTGCCGCTGCGAGAAGATTGTCCTCCCGTTAAGCAGAAGCTTAGGAGGACGCGACCAGATATGGCCGTTAAGATCAAAGAAGAAGTGCAGAAACAGCTTGATGCTGGCTTCTTAGCGGTCACTACTTACCCTCCGTGGGTCGCCAACATAGTGCCTGTACCGAAGAAGGGCGGTAAGGTACGAATGTGCGTCGACTATCGGGATTTGAATAGGGCGAGCCCTAAAGATGATTTCCCGCTGCCTCATATTGATGTGTTGGTCGACAATACAGCTCAGTTCTCCGTGTTTTCGTTCATGGATGGCTTCTCCGGTTACAACCAGATCAAGATGGCGCCGGAGGACATGGATAAGACGACGTTTATCACTCCTTGGGGAACGTTTTGCTATAAGGTAATGCCTTTCGGTCTGAAGAACGCAGGGGCCACTTACCAACGAGCTATGGTTACTTTGTTTCATGACATGATTCATCATAAGATCGAAGTCTATGTTGATGACATGATTGCGAAGTCCCAAACGGAGGAGGGACATCTGGTCAATTTGCTGAAGCTTTTTGAGAGGCTTAGGAAGTTCAGGTTGAGGCTGAATCCTAACAAATGTACTTTCGGAGTACGGTCCGGAAACTTACTGGGGTTTATCGTGAGTGAAAGAGGCATCGAGGTTGATCCTGCGAAGATTAAAGCGATACAAGAAATGCCAGTGCCAAAAACAGAAAAAGAAGTTCGTGGTTTCTTGGGCAGAATAAACTACATTGCAAGGTTTATCTCTCAGCTCACGGCCACGTGTGAACCGATGTTCAAGCTGTTAAAGAAAGATCAGGAGATTATCTGGAATGAGGATTGCCAGAAGGCATTCAATAAGATAAAGCAGTATCTTCAGGAACCTCCGATCTTGATACCCCCAGTGACCGGACGGCCTCTAATCATGTACTTGACAGTTCTTGAGAATAGTATGGGGTATGTTCTCGGTCAGCACGACGAGACGGGCAGAAAGGAGCATGCCATTTACTACTTGAGTAAAAAGTTCACAAATTGTGAATCTCGTTACTCGATGCTGGAGAAAACGTGTTGTGCACTAGCCTGGGCTTCCAAATGTTTACGACAGTACATGCTCAATCACACCAATATGCTAATTTCGAAGATGGATCCGATCAAGTACGTCTTCGAGAAGCAGGCGCTTTCGGGCAGGATTGCCAGATGGCAAATGGTGTTGATGGAATATGACATTCAGTACGCTTCCCAGAAGGCCATCAAGGGCAGCGTATTGTCTGATTACCTGGCCGAACAGCCGATCGAGGATTACTAGCCGATGAAATTTGAATTCCCTGATGAGGATATCATCTTTCTCAAAGCGAAGGATTGCGATGAGCCGCTGCCCGACGAGGGGCCAGATAAGAAATCCAGTGGAAATTGATATTTGACGGGGCGGTTAATTCCTATGGAAGTGGCATTGGGGCGATCATCACGACTCCCCACGGATCCCACATCCCGTTCATTGCGAGACTGACGTTTCCGGTCACCAATAACGAAGCGGAGTACGAAGCATGCATCATGGGTCTAGAAGAAGCAATTGGTTTGAGAATCAAGAACCTAGATGTATATGGTGACTCGGCGCTTGTGATTAACCAGATTAAAGGGGAGTGGGAGACTCGTCAATCGAATTTGGTGTCGTACATGAACTATGCCAGAAGGCTGCTTCCTTTCTTTGATCGAGTGGAACTTCATCATGTGCCCAGAGCAGAAAATCAGATGGCCGATGCCTTAGCCACGTTGGCTTCGATGTATAAAGTCAATTTTTGGAATGAAGCCCCAAGAATTGTCCTTTCTCGTCTTGATAGACCTACATTCGTCTTTGCAATCGAGGAAGCCGCCGACGGCAAGCCATAGTTCCATGACATCCAGACCTTCCTTATGACTAAGGAGTATCCTGAGGGAGCGTCAACCCAGGATAAGAAGACTCTGAGGAGGCTGTCTGGAAATTTTTATCTCAATCCTGATGGAGTTTTGTATAAAAGAAACCTCGATCTCGTGCTACTCAGATGTGTAGATGAGAAAGAGGCGAGTATGCTCATGGAAGAAGTCCATGAAGGCATATTTGGTACGCACGCCGGCGGGCATGCCATGACGAGAAAGATCCTGAGAGCAGGATATTACTGGCTGACAATGGAATCAGATTGCTTTAAATTCGCGAAGAGATGTCATAAATGCCAGATTTATGCTGATAAAGTTCATGTGCCGCCGTACCCGTTGAACGTCATGTCCTCCCCGTGGTCGTTCTCCATGTGGGGCATCGACATGATAGGCAAGATCGAGCCCACTGCGTCTAACGGTCATCGCTTCATTCTAGTAGCTATCGACTACTTCACCAAGTGGGTAGAGGCAGCCTCATATGCTAATGTGTCCAAGCAGGTGGTGGCTAAATTCATAAAGAGGGACATCATCTGTCGTTACGTAATTTCCGAGCGGATCATTACCGATAATGGTTCGAATCTGAATAACAAGATGATGGATGAGTTGTGCCAGAGTTTCAAGATTGAACACCACAACTCATCTCCTTACCAACCGAAGATGAATGGCGCCGTTGAAGCGGCTAATAAGAACATCAAGAATATTGTTCAGAAGATGGTTGTGACCTACAAGGATTGGCACGAGATGCTGCCATTTGCATTGCACGGTTATCGTACGACGGTACGTACGTCAACCAGGGCAACTCCTTTCTCCTTAGTGTACGGTATGGAAGTTGTCCTACCGTTAGAAGTGGAGATCCCTTCTTTACGAGTTTTAGTTGACGTGAAGCTCGACGAGGCAGAATGGATTAAGAACCAACTGAACCAACTCAGCCTGATGGACGAGAAGAGGTTGGCATCGATTGCGTATGGTCGCCTGTACCAAAGCCGAATGAAGAAAGCTTATGATAAGAAGGTGCGTCCTAGAAGCTTTCAGACAGATGATCTCGTCCTGAAGAAGATTCTTCCTCCACACTCCGATCACCGGGGCAAGTGGACTCCCAATTACGAAGGTCCGTATGTCGTCAACAAGATCTTCTCGGGAGGAGCTTTGTTGTTATCCACGATGGATGGTGAAGATTTTGCATCCCCGGTGAACGCGGACGCAGTTAAAAAATACTTTGCTTAAAAATGACCCGCTGGAAAGAAAAAGAATATCCAGGCAAAAATGGGGCATCCTAGCGAACCATAAAAAGGGAAAAAGGTTCGGGCAAAAATTAGGGATATAAATTGAAAAAATGTACACCCGCAAAGTCGAAAACCCGGAAGGGCGACTTTGGCAAAAAAGGGTATCCCGGTGAACTGAAAACCCGCAAAGGGCGGTTCACACAAAAGTTAGGGATTTGAAAAAGCAAATGACTGCGTTCCGCATATGGACTTTCATTGTTTAGTGGTTTGGAGGACCTGAGGGCCGTTTATCTGAATCAATCTCTTCTGAAGCTGAAGCGTCGGAGAAGTATTGAAGTCGAGTGGGTCATAGAGGGATCAACTCATGGTGTTCGTCTACGCCCCGTTGCCGACATTTGTATATACTGATGTATATTTATGTTTTATTTTTGCGCGGCTTCCTCATTCCAGGAGCTTGCATCTGTTGTAAAACATTTTCACCCATTCAGGGGTTCGTTGTCAATAAAATGTATACTATTCAGCAATTCTGTTTGTTTGATTAGCATTTACCTGTTTTGTTTGCGAAAAAGAACGCCGATGTTTTTGACAAAATGCGCATACATAAACTTACTGGCCTAGGCCACTGATTGTTGAAACAATGAATTACTCGAACATTGTCGCAAGATGATAACCTCGATAGGTCCCTTTGAGAAGGGTATATTGTCTGTTTGTTTGTGTTGTTACAGGTGTAGCATATTCCGGACAGTACGCCGTACGCGTCCCCAAGCAGGATGATTCCTCCTTCTCCAGCAAGGTTGAGCAGTCTCTCCCTGCAGAGTCCGAACGTGAGATCGTAAACATTGATATGTTCCCCCAGGCAGAGAGGATTCTCTCCCCGGTCAGATGTATCCTGAAGGAATGTCATCTCCCTAGCTGAGTCATATACTGAAGTATGCGACAATTGATAGTTCCAGACTGAAGTCCCCAGCGGAAATAGGATTCCCCGCAGAGCCGTACTCTCCCCCGAGGCAGGATGATTCCTTCTTCCCCAGCCGAGTCTGCAGAACCCCAAGAGAGCCGAGTCCTCGGAAAGCAGTTCGGGCCATGATTGGTTGTCCCCAGTAGAGTGTTGAATAGCTGATGCCGTATTTCCCCGCCGGAGTCGTCATCTCCAGGAAGGTCGGCTGCGAATGCCGTGCAGTTTGTTTCCGAGATTGACATCACTTTCCTCAGCAGGTTCAAGTTCTCGTAGAGCTTCGTTCCCCTGCAGCAGTCAACTAAAGTTCATTCCCCCATGCAGAGTCCGATTGAGATCGGCGTGACCTTTTCTCCACCAGAGTGGTTCCGTCTCCTTGACAGGAAGATTCTCTCGTCGGCATTTATTTTGCTGACGGGATCGCAACATTTTGCATGATTGCATAGCATTTACCATAAACGCGTAGCATTGCCACCGTTTGGAACATTACGCCATTTCCGAAGCATATGCATACTAAACATGAGCTAGGTCGTTACCGTTCTTGTTTTGCAGGTGTTCCTCCGCAGGTCGGTTGCTCGAGATGATTCTTGAATTCTCCCCAACGGAGTCGCTTGCTCAAGATGAATCTTGAATTCTCCCCAGTAAAGTCGTTTGCATAAGATGATTCTTAAAATCCCCAGTGCAGTCGCCAGAGTTGGTTGCTCACGTTGATGCTTAGAGTTCCCGGCAGAGTGTTTGCTCAGGATGATTCCTGAAATCTCCCGCAGAGTTATTGGTTCAGGATGATTCTTGAAGTCCCCACGAAGCTATTTGTCCAAGATGATTCTTGATGTCCTCAGCAGAGTTGATTCACTCGGAATGATTTCTGGATCCCCGAAGCAGAGTTACTTGATAGTTCTCCAGAATCCCCAGCGGAGGTGTGCGTTATCCCCAGCAGGTTTCCGAACAGCGAAGTTGAAACTTCCCTCGAAGACTTGATGATTGAAGTCCAACCGTGTTAACGAAGCAGTTCCCTCAGCTGATGCAGAGTTCCCGGTGGCAAAAGTTCGGGTATCCCCAATTGGTTCATGACTGACCGAGAATTCTATTCCCGACTTACTGATGAAGTCCGGCTGACGCCCAAAGATTTCTTCGAATGCCCGACGGCATGATTAACCTGATTGTTGACCTGATGAGTCCCAAGGAGAACCGATGCCTGACGGCGTGATTGACCATGTATTACCGGTTACCACGTGACCAGTTCCCCAGCTAGTTGTCGTGCAGCTAGTATTTCAGTTTTCGAAGATTCGTTCCCATCAGAGTACCGTGTACTTGTGTAGTTGGCAAATTTCCGGGTTTGTCGGTATTCAACCGTCTCACACCTTGATTGGTTGAGAGCCGTTCGCTTCTCACCCAGTCAGGTTCAAGCCGTTTGAATAGGGGCAGCTGTTGCACCCCAAAATTTGACCAACATTTCTTTACTTAGCTTATGTTTCATTTCATTCACATTAGCATTATCATTTGCATTTCATTGACATGTGTGCCGGAGATCAAGAGGTGTGAGTACCAATCAAGATTTACACAAGACTATGAAGCTAGCCAAGAAGGTTATTCAAGTGTTCAAGGGTTGGTATCTTTGTCAGAGAAGTCAGAAGATTCTCAGAGAGAGTGGTTGAAACCACAGTTGTGTGCCTCCTAACTTGAGAGTTGTGGGAAGCTCCTCAGATGATTCTGAGGCTATGAAGAAGGACTTGAAGCCTTGAGAGAGCTTATGAGATGTCTTGAAAGCCATCATGAAGCCTAGATAGGTCATGGTGCAAGTTTAAGAAGACTCATCCAGGAGTGGTATAATTAGGGTTTGACTGGGTCAACCCTAGGTCAACTGAAGATTTGGAGAGGGTTGAGACCTAATTCAAAGGCCATGTGATTGTGGATTGATGCATTGAGATGCTATGAGGATGATTCCAAGGTCAACTCATCATGATTGAAGAGTTTGATAAGTTTCAAGCTAGGGTTTCTAAGGCTTGACAGTGTAAAATCCCCTAGTTTGACCCCTGTCTTCAGGGTAGTTTAGCTCAAGATGTAATTGTCATCTCATCTTGCCCCCAACATGAATGTTGTATAGCTTGTTCTTAGCTTCATAGAGAGTACTAGAAGTCCTTGATAGGATTTGTAGAACTCAAGTTATGGCTTTGACAAGTCAAGGGCATTTTGGTCATTTGGAGATTACAGGTCATTTCAAGCATAAGGCCATAACTCCTATTTCCAAGCTTCAAATGGAAAAATGTTCAACATCAAACTTGTTCAAAATGATGTTTTAAGGCTAGTAAGGAAGTCATGAGATGTTGAAAAGGCTTGTAGCTCAAAGTTGCAAAAATGACCTAAAATAAAGGCATAAGTTAAATAAACCAAGGTTGGAAATTGATATTTTCAACCTACACATCCAAACCATGGCATGTAATATATCATTTTGACTCTAGAAAACATTTTGAAAACATTGGTTTAGCCACATTTTTTATTTGAGGTCTAAACTGTGGACTTTCTTTGAAAAGCACTTACTTGCATATTAAGCAACATTTGCAAAACTCAAAATCAAGGCATGGGCAAGGGTTTTTGCAAGCTAAACACCTCTAATATCTCACTAGGGGAGAAATTAAGAGTGAATGGGATGAATTCCAAGCTGTTTGCAAGGGTTGTACATGTCATGATAAGTGATTCAAAATCTCATGACATGAGAAGTGTAAAATCTCATTGGAAGGGTCTAGAGGGTTCTAGATCATCCAAACTTCATCTATATAAGGAGTAGAGTGGATCCATTGCAGAGGTTGGTGATCATTGAAGGATTGAGCTTAGTTTGAGATTGAAATTTCATAGATTGCAATTGAAATCGGTTTCATCAAATTCCTCAACTTCCATTCATTTTCTTGATTGATACTCCTCCATGAGTGTTAAGGAGTGATTTCAGATCATTTTCAAGAAGAATTGGTGGCTAGATCGTGTGGGAGCAAGTGGTTTTCAGCACCTGCAACTCATCATCGTGTTTCAAGATTGAAGTACTTTCCATTGATTCTTTTGCATACATAAGCAAGGAGGAGGTTCAGTGATCGTGTCCAGAAGATTTGAGAGCTTGAAGTGAAGATTTGGGGCATCTGTTATTCAAGAATTTCCAGGTTGATAACCTTCTTCCTATAGCGTGATTTAGGTAGAATTAGGTTGAATTAGGATGCTAGATTGATTGTAGAATGTCCTAGGATGGATTTTAGATGGTTAATTGATCAATTAGAGACAAATTAAGTGAATCACCATTTTCGGTTGAGATTGGGAGATGATGATTCTTGAGGTTTCAGAAGAAACTAATGGTATGGTTGAGTTCGTGGCAAGATTTGGAATGAGTTTCATGTTTTGACCTCTTGGATTGGAGGCCTCTAGGAAGAACTAGGGTTGAAGGGGATGGCCGGAGTTCCACCGGTGGTGGCCGGAGCTGGGCGCGAAGCTCAGGCGTTTGAAATGGAGAAGATGAAGTTCTCACCATCAGATCATGGTCTGACCATTGACTAGAAGTTGATCCAACGGCTGTGTTTTAAAACTGAGTTGTGAAGGATTCTGAAGCATGAAACGATGCGTTTCATTTATTCAGGCGTTTGGGCTTAGTGATCTAAGTGTTATCCACACCCCCCAGCGAGCCCAACCCAGATTTTGAACTGAAAATGATTACTTCTTGCACCGTGTGTTTAATCTTTTTGTTTGATTTTCATTTAATTTCCATTTAATTCATGATTCTTGTAAAATTCATAATAAATTGAAGTTTAATCCAATTAAACCCATTCTTTTTGCATATTACTCATGATTGAGTCTATTATTTTTTAGAGAAAAAATATTTTTATTTCATGTAATTTCTGATTTAATTGGAATTTTTCATTTTAATTGATATTAAAATGATTATGTTTGATGCATATTTTTGTGGAATTTTGTTTGATCTCATGGTGATGATTTTAAGCCTAATTTTTGTGTGTGATTAGGTTAGACATGTATGATCCCATAGAATTTTTCTCACATTTTTGTGATGAAAATAGGTGTGCTTTCTAGATTGATGTTTAGATGCTTCCTTTTAGGGTTTTAGGTTTGATGCCTTAGAATGTAGGATTTAGTTCTAGGTCTAATTTGATGGTTTGATCTTTGAAACTAATGTGGTAGAGTCATGATTGACCTAGGTTCCCATAATAATTTTTGTAGGATTTTACAATTGATTTTAGTATCTTAGTTAGGACTAACTTTAGTGCTAGGTTTTAGGTGATCCTGATTTACTAATTCAACTAGTTGAACTTCCCCATTCCCCTTAGATTAGGGTTTGTGCTTGGTTTGCCTTTGATTGAGATTGAAGACAAGTTGAAGACAAGAGGAGGAGGATTGAAGTTGCTTGAAGTTGCTTGGAGCTTTGGATTTGTTGGTGCCTGAAGGTGTCTGATGAAGATTAGGAGATAGGACATAGGGAGAGCCTTGTAGTTAGAATGATTTCTTTCACAAACATGGAAAGCATCATGTGCTTCCATTCCTCCCAATGACTAAAAGTCCTTCTCAGATATTCACATCCCTCCTTTAGAAGGATGAGTGGCTTTATCTGGGAAGTAGAACTTTGAGGGAACCAGTCTCTCATAATGATGAACCCTTACAGGCTTTCTTTGGTTGTCAGTAAGCTGTTTATCATTTCCTCTCACTCTGTTAAATCAATTATCTTCTGGTTTGAGTTGGGTTTGAAGATGAGGACTTCATTGAAGAGTGTGGAAGAGGATGATTCCTTGAGCATTGCCATTACAGCTGAAGCTTGAAGAGCAAGAAGAACAAGTTGATACTTGAAGACCCAATAGAGATGGAGTGAAGAGCTGAGGCTTGAGCAAAGATTGAAGGATGAAGTTGACACTTCCAGGTGATTGAAGATTACTCTGAAAAGCTGAGGCTTGTAGAAGAGAGAAGACCAAGTTGAGACTGGTAAAGCAAAGAGAGCTGAAGCTTGAAGACTAAGTGGATACTTATGAAGAGGATTCAATTGAGATTGAGTGTGGAGCTGAGGCTTGAGGAATAAAAGATAAGTTGATACTTACATTAATGCATTGAGAGCCTGAAGGAGTCAAGTTGATACTTGTAGTTCAGAGTGAAGCCTGAGGGTGGAGTTAACTGGAAAGCTGAAGCTGGAAGAAGAAGATTAAGTTGAAACTTGTGTTGAAGGGTTGAGACCTGGAGAAGCAAATTGATATTTGTCATGAGAGATGATAGCCTTGAAGAGAGGTTGATGTCTGAAGACTGAGTTGCTGTTAGAAGAGCTGAGGCTTGGAATTGAGAGTTGTTGGTCTGCTTTCTTGTCTGTTTTCTTTTCTGTATTGTTGGTGTGACTTGTTTGATTTGCTTGATGCATTAGAATAAGTCCATGATTAGACTGACTTTAATTAGGAGCATGATTGCACTAGAGGTTGAGTTGCTCCCTCTGCTTGTATTTTTACTGTATGGCTTTGCTTACGGGTATTCGGTAGAGCCCATCTCCCTTGCCCATGTGGTTTATTTTGCTTGATAGCATTCCATTTTATCTGTATGATTGCAGTTTACTGTATTTTTGCTTGATAGCATGTTATTTCTTCAGTATGATTACTGTTACTCATATCTGGCTTGAGGTTGAGATGAGCTTGTGGAGGCTGATGCCCCACACACATTTCCTCCCTCACTTGCATTGCATACATTTTACAGTCGTTTATTGTTTACTGTTTAAGCTGACGCTTTATCTGTTTCTGTGTATCATTGACATGATCCCTTAGGAATCTCACTTCCTTTGATAAGGAAGTAATGATATAACTTTAGGTTGAAACCTATGCATGATAACTTCTAGGAGTTCCCTGTTTCAAACCTCAACTATAGGATGAATCCTTGGCATGACAACATTAGGACTTGATAGTCTCCCCTTAGTTGAGCCTTCTCTTCTCATCTCAAAACAGCTTAAGATACAGTAATCATGAATGATTTCTTTCGTACGTTACGAGCCTTAAGCCATCTGAGAAAGGATTGTTGGAGAGCTTCTTTTCAACAGTCTGGATGTTTAGTATGGTACCCTTTAGGTGACATGCGACGCATTCACTCTCAGGTCATAGTCTTTAGTGCGATTGAAATTGCAAACACAATAAAAAACACTTCTTCCGTAAAAAAGCAGAAAACAAACTTCAAACCTTTTGCCCCGTGGGCCCATAATTCAAAGGAAGCTTTTCTGAAGAAAAGAGTGTCGTTAAACTTCAGCGCCAACGCAAACAGGCTTTGTCCCTAACTGCTGGAACTGCTGTTTAACCCTACTCGATAAAACAGATGAATCTGAATTCCCGTAATCTGTAGTATCCCGAACTACGTAACCTCTGATCTCCCATACCTGTTGAGAGTACGTAGGCACAATACTGATGTATTGGCGAGCCACCTTCCCCGTACCCCTCGTAGGTCGAACTACGTTGACTCTGATTTCTCATTCTCTAATGAGAATACGTAGGCATAAAGCGCGACGCTTTGCCGAGTCATTTTCTTTTCTGTTTAAGCCAGCCTTGATAGGTAGATACATAAACCAACTCATCCAGTAAACACAACAAGCGTGGATCCCGTCGAGTACAGCGGACGTGAGGGGTGCTAATACCTTCCCCTTACGTAACCGACTCCCGAACCCAGACAACGGTTGCGATGACCCAGTCTTACCCTTTTCGTCAAGTTTTTCCGATCGTTTCCTTTCCCGCTCCGAGGGATAAATAACGAAAGGTGGCGACTCTTCTGTTTTGCCGGCACCTTATTTTCGCGGAAGCGACAAGAGTATGTGGATATAGCTCATGGAGTGCCTTGAGGGTCATGGTAGAGCTCAGTCAAGTCATTATGCCAAGTGTGAAGAGCCACAGTTGAAGGTGTTGCAATTAGAGTTTTTGTCTGGTCAACCTTGAGTCAACTGTGCAATTGAAGAGGATCAAAGCCTATTTCTAAGCATTTGTGATCATGGAGGGTTGTGTTGAGATACATGAGGTGATATTCCAAGATTAATCCAAGAAGAATTCCAAGTGTGAGGAGTTGCTAAACTAGGGTTCTCAGGGTAAAATCCCCTATTTAGTGCCTGACTCCAAGATCACTTATCTCAAGATACAAGTTTCATCTCAACTTTTGGCCAGTATGGAACTTTTACAACATGTTCTTAGCTTTAATTTGAGTACTAGAAGTCCTTGATTGGATTTATAGAACTCAAGTTATGAGCCAGACAAGTTACAGGTTATCAGATGAATGTGACATTTGTCTGCAAAAGTCAACCAACTTCCAAGGAACTTTTGACCTAGAAGGATGTTTCTCCTCAACTTTTTGACAACATGAAAGTTGTAGTTCTTGGTCTTAGCTTTCCAAATTATACTAGAAGTCTTCCATCTGATTTGTAGAACTCAAGTTATGAGGTTTACAACTCAGGGGTATTTTGGGAAAGTGAGATTATAGGTCATTTTGGATTATGGGTCATTTTCACTATCTTGCACACTCCAAATGAAGTTTTGTCCAACACAAAACTTGCTCAAAATGGGATTTTAAGGTCAACCATATGTCCATGAGGCATTGATTTGGCTTAGGGCAAGATTTGGTTTGAAGAAATTTGACAAAGGGGAAATTAAAAGGCATTTAAGTTGAAAAATTCATATTTAATCATGAGAGGTCAAGAAAATGCATATGGGTACTCATTTTGACTAGAAATACCATTTGGAACACTTTGGCATTAATGGAATTTCCTTTTGAGGCTTGCATCATGGCATTTCAACTTGTTACTTCATGGGTAAGTAACACATTCAATCTTGGCCCTTGGATGGAATTAAGAATTCAATCCTGTCCATACACTCTCAACAGGCCACAAGCAAGTCATGTGGAGCTTCTTAGAGCTAGGAGCAGAGCTAATTCGTGTACACCATGATTGAGTTTTTGAAGAAAATGTGAAAATTGGATATCTCAGTTTGGGCTTTCTTTGGGCCTTCAAATCACTCAATCCAATTCTATTTAAGTTCAGAAAGAGATTCAGATCAATTTTGGTGATCATTTGGTGCAAGAATCAGTTAGGGCAGTTTGAGTTTTCAAGAGCAAAACTGAAAATCGTGTTTCCATTTCAAGAGCATTTCAGAGCAAATCTTGGATTCTATCATCTTCAGCATAGATCATTGAAGAAATATGCACAAGATTGGAGCAAGAGTCACACCATAACTGCCTCAATTTCAAGCTACAACTCAGGTTGGTAACTTTCACGATTGCACTAGTTCTAGGTTGATCTAGTTAAAATTGAAATAAGGTTAAGCATTAGGAAGATGCCTAGAACGTTTTAGGATAGGAATTGTAGAGTTTGATGATGATTCAAGATGATGCACCATTTCTGTTGGAGTTCCTATAGGCCAGATCCTTGAGAGATATTTAGATTTGGATAGTACATGATGATTCTTGAACAATGAGGAAGAGATCTGTGGCTTTATTTCGAGGTTTGGTGATGATCCATGATTTGGCATATTTTCTGTTCTTGATCGTATTTGAGAATCCAGTGAGAATTGGGAGAAAATAATGTTGGATTTAGATTCAGGAGGAAAAAACAAGAAGATTGGTACAAGTTTCATTCAGTTTGGTTGAGGTTTGAGATATTTCATTGTTTGCCTCGCCGGAGAAGACGATTAGAGGTCTTCTCCGGCCACCGCTGGCAATTCACCCCCTTATCAGAATTCAAATGGAGACGATAAGTGAGGACCGTTAGATTAGGTCTGAGACTTGACTTTGTAAGCTGATCCAATGATCCACGTTTAATCTCAAAATGGTGTAGCTTCATTAATGCGCTGGTAGCCTTAGAGCGCGTTGGATTGTTTGACTGGTAGCATGATCCTGTGGCCTGTGATTTTTTTGAGAGTTAATTCATTTTTATTTTTTCTTTTATTCATTTAACTTGCAAAATCCATATTAAATTCACTTTTGATCAGAAAAATATAACAAAAATATGTGCATGATCCTGATTTAATTTCTGATTTCTTGGCATTCTTGGATTTTATTTTGATACAATTTCCAATTTATTTGCATTTTTTTTCCATTTTCTTGATTTCATTTAATTTGCAATTTTATTCTTGTTTCTTGCTATTTTTTGTATGCAATCTTGGTATAGAATTTAGACCTAATTTTTTTGCTGGCTGGTTGTAGACATATTAAGGAGCTTGTGTGTTTTTTAGGGTGATTTTTAGATAATTCTAAGTTCTGTTTTGGAGTAGGGTTTTAGAGGTTTCCCATCTTGGACCATCATTTGATACCTCTTGGTTTAGGATTTCTTTAGTGACCTTAGAGGTTGATTTAAGCTCTGATCCTTTTACCCTAGGTTCTCAACACCTTTAGGGTCCCTTAGAAAAATTAATAGGTTTTTAGAAGTTGATTTGGTGTTTTAATTAGATTTAATACTTAGGTAGCTTTTAGGGTGCTTATAGCATAGTTTTTCCCCTAGTTGAACTTCAATAATGACCATTAGATGATTCTAGGTCCCATATCCTTTCTTGATAGAATGGTGATTAGATAGATGCTTCTTTAGAGCTTTGAACCCTTAGTGTAGGTGTTCCTTAGGAGGTAATCTTTGAGGTTCTTTAGAAGTTCAAGTAGGTGGATGATTCTTCTTGTAGGGTTGGTTTCCCTCACAATTTTCCTTGCTTAACTGGAATCCTCCTTGTGAGCATGTTTCCTCCTGTGGAGGAATTCATTGCAATATCATAAAGGAGTTGAGTTTATGCAAGCTTTCTAAGGAAGTGGAGTTGGTTGAGTGCCTGTGGTAAGTTCCTGTGGACCTTACCTTGCTTCCCATCTTCATTATCCTAGTCCTCTCCATTCTTTTTAGGAACCTTCTTGGGGTAGCACAGTCCCTCCTGTGGGGGGAATTTTGCACATCTCTTGAAGGAGCCAAACCTCTAGGATTCTCCCAAATCTCTTTTAGTTGGTTGAGTGCCTGGGATAAGTTCCTGTGGGCCTTACCCTGACCTCCCAACTTTCAATTCCTTCCCTTAGGATAGAAGCCTTGTTTGAGTACTTGCGGAATGGATTCCTTATCTGTCATCAATCCTTGCCTTCATTCATGATTGAGTGGTGTGTTGCATTAGGATAGTTCATGTTTAGGATAGTCTAAGTGTAGGTGCATGACTGCATTAAGAGGTTGAGTGGGTCTCCCTCTGCTTATTTGCCTTAATGGTTGAGGTGGCCCTCCCCTTGCTTGTGTGTTGTTTTTCTTTTTCTAATTGACGTATTTGCATATAGAGGTTGAGTCTGTCTCCCTCTGCTTGTCTGTTTTGACTGTTTTCTTTTTTGCTTGATTGCTAAGAAGTTGAGTTTGTCTCCTTCTGCTTGTATTGTTGCATTGCATGCATTTTACTTATAGTTATTTCTTTATCGTTATGGCTTTGTCTGTTTATGTATACCATTGCCATGTTCCCCTAGGAACTCTGACTTCTCTTGTTCAAGAGAAGTTATGACAGACATTAGGGTTCTGACTATGCTGTCGCTACTGCGAAAATCGGCGCCGGCTGACAGAAGAGTCGCCACCGTGCGTTATTTATCCCAACGGAGGGAAAGGAAACGCTCGAAGTAAACCTCGCAAAAAACGGGAAAAGGTATGGTCATCGCAACCAAAACCTGGATTCGGGAGTCGGTTACGCAAGGGGAAGGTATTAGCACCCCTCACGTCCGTCGTACTCGATGGGATCCACGCTTGCTTGGGTTGTTTAAAGGATGCAAAAACAATCTATCTACGGCTGCTAAATCTAAACGGAAGGGAATTGACTCGATAGAGCGTCGCACTCTACGCCTACGTATTCTCAAGAGAGAAAGTCAGAGTCAACGTAGTTCGGGACTACGGGGAAAATTGGCTCGCCAAGACTTCGCGTCTTGTGCCTACGTACTTCCACACTGCATGGAAGATCAGAGCTTACGTAGTTCAGGCTAACTACGACTAGGTTGGGTGTTCTCACACAGCAGTGAGAAATTAATCTGGTTTTACAGGGTACGGGAACCTATGGGCAAAACTACGGTCTGGTCTCAAATGCACAAGGGCAAGAGAAAAGGGTAACAACAGGCGTCAGTGGGAAAGTCTCGATCGCACAGCAACGAGAAAACAAAAGGTTAGTTGTTAGTGTGCTCGCTAGGATATCGCATCCTATGCCTACATATTCTCGTCTGGTACGAGAAATCAGAGCAGCTATAGTTCGGCTACTTCGGGACCACAGCTCAAATCTCGTTTTATTAACATTCTGAAAAAATGGTTACAATGAGGGAATACTGAAAAATAAACCCCTAGGAAATACTATCCTATCCTATGAAGAATCAAATGGAAAATAGTCCCCTAACAAGTGGACTTCTAAACCTACCTCTAAAAAGTCCCCTAACAAATGGACATTTAAAACTATCCCTAAAAAGGTAACAAGTCCCCTAACAAATGGACATTTAAAACTATCCCTAAAAAGGTAAAAAGTCCCCTAACAAATGGACATTTAAAACTATCCCTAAAAAGGTAAAAAGTCCCCTAACAAATGGACTTATAAAACCACCTCTAAAATAAAACTCCATGAAGAAAATATACTCTAAAAAATATTAAATCTACCTTAATATTTTTTCCTCTTTTTTTTTCTCAATATTTCTTTTCCCTTTTCTTTTTCAAAATATTTTTCCTCTTTTTTCTATATTTTTTCACTATTTTTTTAATATTCTTTCTTTATTCTTTTTCTTCTTTCTTTTTTTTCAAAATACTTTTTCATATATTTTTTCTCTATATAAGGCAACAAAACTATGTAAAAAAATAGAAAAGAAAATATAAAGGGAGGGGGGTACACTGGTACAAGGGAGTGCTAACAGAAAAAACAAAAAAAAACACTGAGGGCCCAGCCCAACAGAACCCTTCAGCAAAACAAATGGAGAAAAGGGGGGGGTGCAGGAAGTGAGAACGGGGGGTACTGATAGCAGAAAGCCCAGCCCAATCCATAACAAAAACGGACGTATGGCAAAAATGAGGGGGTGTGTACGGATCAGAAAATGACTGGGCCTGGCCCAATCCACACCCGGTCCATCTCCCTCCTCTCCTTTCTCAGAAAACCCTAATTCACTCTTGGCACTGTTCACGGCGCCGTTTCCCTGAACTCTCTCTCTCGCTGCTTCTTCGTCTCAAACTCTCAGTCTCACTCTCCTTCAACCCTCGATCTCTATTTTGTTTCAAACTCTTCCTCAATGATCACTGATTCACAAACTCCACCTTCACAACCAAAACTCAACAGTTTTACTGAAGCTCTTGATGGAGAATCACGACGAAGACGGAGATACGTGTATCGCTCGTGTCAAATGAAGAACGTAATGCAAAACCTGGAGATTTGAGTGCATGCTCTTGATTAGCAATGGAGATCTGGAGAAGATTGACGAAGCTTCTTGATGGTGAACTGAAGGTTGAGTTGTCGAGACGATGAAGATGCTCTTCATGTTCTCTGGCGATTTTCTGATGATGAAGTTCTTGGAGCGTCTTGAAGAACTGTTGATGGAAACCTGAAGCAATCTCGTAACCTAACGAACTAGGTGATGAAGGTGACTCGATCTGGAAGCTCATGAAGATTCTTGAGATTTTGTTGAAAGATTTCTGGAAATTATTGAAAATTGATGATGCGAAGAACAACTCTTAATGATGAACTGTGATGAGATCTTGATGAAGCTCCTAAAAACCTTGTGGACGAATCTTTGGAGTTTTTGTTTTCTGGGAACTTGCAGGTGATGAGGAATGTTGAGATTCTTCCGTTGAAGGCGTTGCATGTGAACATTTCGATGTTGATGTTGGAGTTCTTGGAGAAATCTTGAAGCTGTGGACGAAGATCTGGAAATCTGTATGAAGTTTCTTGAAGTTTCTCGAATCTTGATGACGATTGTTGGTGAAAATCTGAAGGATCTGGATAAAGCTGATGACGATTATTGATGAATTTCGTATGAACGGATGATGAATCTCTGGAAATTGCTTGAAGGACACTTGAAGGTTCTATGAACTTGGACCGGAGAAGATGAATTTCTGGGGAAGAAGATGAATTTCTGGTGAAGGTTGATGAACAAGGTGGATGAGAAAGATGAAGATTGGAGGTTTTCTGGGCAAAAATGAGGTTTCCGGAGAAGTCTGCGGCGGAGGGCGGTGGTCGGAATCAGTTGGAGGTTAGTTAGGGTTGGCCGGAGTTGGTTGGTGGTGGCTGGCGAGGGTCAGGCGCGGTGGTTGCATGGCCGCCGGCCATGCAACCGGCAATGCTCAGTGGTAGACACGTGGCTGTGGGGAAGGCTGCATGTGAAACGCGTGGAACAGGGAGAGAGCTAGCGAGAAACGCGTGTCAGACTCTGGTGATAGTGGAAACTGAGGTGGGACCTCTGCAAAAGCACGCGTGGCATGACTTATAGGGTGACACATGGCCTTTTCTGGACTGAGATGGACAAAAACGACTGAAAGAAATGGGCCTCCAAAAATTATCTGCTGGGCCCAAACGAAAATGGCCAATTGGACTGAATAAAATGGACCAAGAAAATCTGAATTAAAAATGATTAAGAAATTCTGAATTAAAATGATTAAACCTAATTAAGAACTAATCAAAGATTAAATCTAATTAATTCTAAAAACAATTAACTAAATGAAAACTCAATTAACCCTAATTAAAATCTAAACAAAATATTAAATCCTAATTAAATCTAAAAGATGATTAAAATCTAATTAAACCTATATTAAACCTAATAAAAGAAATTAATATCTAACACAAGATTAAATCTATATTAAAAATAAACTCTATTAAATCCATATCTACAAACTATTAAATCCTATAATATCTATTAACTATTATTCTACTAATCTATTAAAACTCTATTTAAAACTAATAAAAGAAAAATCTATTATATTCTATTAAAACTATTAAAAACTATTAAAACCTATTAAAAATTCTATAAAATTCTAAAAAAAGATTTAAAGCTATTAAAAATATTAAAAAATCTATTTAAATTCTGAAAAATCTAAAAAGCCTATTAAAAATCTACAAAAGGCTATTAAATCCTAAAAAATGCAGACAAAGGCAAATAACCAATATAAAAGAGAGCACGAGACCAGATCGAAGCAAACGGTAACCCGGACACCAAAAATCTCAAAAATCACTGCATAAACTGAAAACACCCAGGAAGCGCGCGACTTCTCAAAATAACCTCCAATTATCCAAACCGGTCTGAGATACCCGAAAAGCGAAAACAGGGCTGCAATCCCGATAAAATCACCATGATTGATGAAATGCGCTATATGCAGTATGCAAATGCGAATGTGAGATGCGTCGAAGCATAAACCGAAAGCGGCACCGGTTGGTCAAATTTTAGGGTGCAATAGTTGCCCTTATTCAAGCGACTTGGACCTGAAGGGTTGAAGAGCGCGCAGCCTTCAAACATTCAGAGGTACGAGACGGTTGAATACCAATAAACCCGAAAATTTGCCAACCACAGAAATATACTGTAAAACTGCTTGGGGAGACATAATCCAGAACCGAACTTAGTCGTCACGGCAGCAAACTGATCGATCATCTGATAAAGAACTCCTGATTTTAACGCCAGTTACCTGTGTGATACCACAGATAACAAACCCGAGGGTTGCAACAAAACACCTGATCCTTTCACATCGCATACTGATAGCCAGGAAGAGAAATATACTCACATCGTCTAAAGATAGACGGAAAGACACCCAAAATCCATACTCACATCGTCTAAAGATAGACGGAAAGACACCCAAAATCCATACTCACATCGTCTAAGGATAGACGGAAATACACCCAAAATCCATACTCACATCGTCTAAAGATAGACAGAAAGACACCCAAAAATCCATACTCACATCGTCTAAAGATAGACGGGAAGACACCCTGATCCATACTCACATCGTCTAAAGATAGACGGAAAGACACCCAAATTGATACTCACATCGTCTAAGGATAGACCGAAAGACACCCAAAATTCAATACTCACATCGTCTAAAGATAGACGGAAAGACACCCAAATTGATACTCACATCGTCTAAGGATAGACAGAGAGACACCCAAAATTCAATACTCACATCGTCTAAAGATAGACGGAAAGACACCCAAATTGATACTCACATCGTCTAAGGATAGACGGAAAGACACCTAAATTGATACTCACATCGTCTAAGGATAGACGGAAAGACACCCAAAATCCATACTCACATCGTCTAAGGATAGACGGAAAGACACCCAAAATCCATACTCACATCGTCTAAGGATAGACGGAAAGACACCCAAAATCCATACTCACATCGTCTAAAGATAGACGGAAAGACACCCATACACACTTCAACACCATCCATCAAATTTCAGAATCCTTTCGTCTACGAGAATTGATGGAAAGAACAATATCCTTAAAGGGACCACATCATTAGTAAGGACCGACGGGAAGAAAACCACCTTCAAAGAGCCATGTCGTCAATAAGAATCGACAATCAGGAAAAACCCCTCTTGAAATGTCATCTCATCCAATAACCAGAAAGAAAACGACTATCCGAAAGATCGCTTTGAAACCCCTCAACATCTAAAGATAGCCGAAGAAGACTCGCTGGGGAGACACATCATCTGTATGAACTGACGATAAGAAACCCGCTGAAAAATCACCTGAAACTTCACATCGTCTACTGATAGACGGAAAGAAAGCCACTTGCTAGAGAAACCCCATCTTGAAACCCCACTGGAAAATCACCCGAAACTTCACATCGTCTACTGCTAGACGGAAAGAACCACTTCGAACTCAAGACGTCTAATGATAGACGGAGAAATCCACTTCATTGGAGGAACACATCGTCAATATGAATTGACGGGAAGAAAAGTCTGTCGATACCAGATGACTAATTGATCAAAGCATAACTGTCGGATGATCTGAAATACGAATAAACTGCTGAACTTCCTGAACACTGCTGCTGGATGAGTGCCCCTGAACTGATCACAGAGTAGTTCACGCGCCATACGAGGCTGATAGAAAACCTGGCTTATGCTTCGTATGCATATGCGTATGTTTGAATCTTTCTATGGCGTAATGCTCCATTCTGGATGGAAATGCTACGCATTTTGCAAATTAAATGCAAGTATGATGCAAACATGATGATATGCAACATGCTAATGCAGGCTCGGGCTGCTGGAGAAAGTCGGGTACAGAAAACCACTCCAGCAAAATAAATGCTGAAGATGAAGCCAACTCCGCTGGGGATAAACCGGATATCACAGAATTATTCCAGCAAAATAAATGCTGGAAAAGTGAGATCAACTCCGCTGGGGAAATTGGAAACTTAACCAAGCACCTCGTTGAAGTAACACCCTGCTGGGAAATATAACTCTGCTGGGGAATAGCAGATGTGCCAAGTATGATTGGACTTCCCTGGGGATAGCTTACCCGTGCCAATGAAAAATTGGACTTTGCTGGAGAAAATAGACGGAGTCTTCCTGCATACTGACGAAGATCGAATTTGGAAACTGATGCGCCAACACGGGTGGGCCTCACAGTGAACGCCAACATGGATTTGTGCTTTTAGGCTACCTGTGATGGGTCAGGTACAACTGACGCTGGAAAACATTCTGTCTGAATACACAGTCTTCTGGTTGAAGAGTCAAGGGATAGTAACACGACTTCCCAACATTCGCCTCGCACTCGAAAATTGGCTGAATCTGCTCGAATAGCTCTGAATAACCCTGATGATACGGAGAAGAACGATCCCTTCGCTTCTGATATGCCCCAGCCTGCGGGACCTCCGTGGGGATAGTCCTCGAAAGGAAATCTGAAAATCTATATCCTGATAGTCTGATATGAAATGCCCCAGCATTCTGATCTTCGGAGAGATACTTCACACCACATGCTTCTCGAATAAAGAACAACTTTTACGCTCTTAAGATGGCCTGCCCCTGACTGCAATGACTTTGCCCCTAATTATCTGATTCCGAGTAGTGCCCCTGACTACGAGATATTTACCGAATCTCAACCTGATTGCCCCAGGATAACTGACTTCGAAAGGCTGACCTGACTGGGGATCACGATAATAGCTTGCCCCTGCTCTCGGAACATTCGGGCGTTCTGTATTCTATCCTGACCATACCTTCCATTGTAGAAAACTTCCCTGCTGTCAAGCGCTTACTCGCGAGTAAAACAAGTTGTTCTGCATAAAAGACATATTAATGCAACACATATGACAGCTTTGACATCCAATCTGTTCACTGGGAATAGGAAAAAACAGTCTATGGCATATAATGCACAAAACATTTATCAAGAATATCAACATCAGTACCAACATGGTAAGAAGAACCCTTTTAGGAGTCAGAATCGACGCGACCTTTACCGAAGTATGCTTTCGAAATAACCTGCTTCAATTAGGACTTTTGAAGGTTGTAACGTGGTAAGGTTCACGGTTTTGAAGGAAAGGATAAAGGCTCAAAGTTTAATTTAACCCACCCATTCTCCTTGATGTTCTCCCATCCTACGTTCAGCTAATTTGGCCTTAGCGCTCACTTCTCAGAGGCTGAAAGATAGGAGTGATAGTTCGAGAAACCATGAGCTTTTGGAGTGACAACCACTCACTCTTCGTCCTTGACACTTAGGGCCACACGACTCGTATTTGCCCGAGGATTTTTATTTTGTCATCCTTTCATCCTTTTTTCTTATCCCTAACTTTTGCCTGGACTGACTCCTTTTGAGTTTCTTTTGATTTTTTAAGTCCAGCGGGATGCCCTCATTTTTGCCTAAGTCATTTGCTTTGAAGCTTTGACTTAGCGGGCTTTCGATTCTTTTTGCTTTCTCTTTTTCCGAACAAGTCGTGTGACACTGGTTGCCTGACTCATTGGAGAATGGCGTGACTGTCTCACTCTTGATTTAACCATTGTGGTTTTTAGGCACGACCTATGAAGGTGTGATTGATCCTCGAACGGACACTCCTTTTGAAACTCGGACGCTCGGCCAAATTAGCTAACACCTACCCTGCCCCAGGTTAAATATGGAGGGTTTTTCGTTTTCAGAAAGAACTCCTACTACTAGGCTCAAAAGGGTTGACAAGGGATTATCTTCCTTATATCACCGGTGTTTAGGGATTTGAAACAATGCCTGTACATCATCAGCAGGTTTTATCTCAAAAGCATACAATATCAGAAGTTGCCTGTCGTTCATTTTCGTCATCCTCCTCAGATCCTTCTTAACCAAGCATTGGACATTTGTAAAAACAATTAGTGAACACGACTGGATGTAATCAAAACATGCATATTTATTTCATTATCATCAATTGAATGAAAACAACAAGCTTTACGAACAAGATTGCAATTTAAACAGGAAAGAAACTACAAACGTAAAGAAATGACAAGATGAAACAAAGAAAAATGCCAGCTTCCGAGAACCGGGCTTTCACATCTGTCCTGCTGCTGAACCAGCCCTCTTCACAATCATTTATTAGAGGCAACTCAAAGTTGTCCCGATCTGCTTTCAGTGACCCAACCAAATTATAGAGCCCCTCCTCCTCATTCAGATGATTTTGGGCCCTCCCTGCCCGAAGTTGATTGCTGCACTATCAAGTAGGTCCTGCACCTTGTGCTTGAAGGCCAGACAATCTTCAATGTTGTGTCCCGGTGCTCCTGAATGGAAATCACAGTGCTCCTTGATATCATACCCTGCTAGAGGCGTACCTGTCAGCGGGGCTAACTTCCTCTTCTCAACCAACTGCAATCGTAGCAACACCTGAAGAAGTTCGGCATATGGCATCGGAGGCACCTCAAATACCCTCACCGGCCTCTGATTTTGAACTCTTCGCTGATTAGGATGTTGTTGCCTCTGCCACTGTTGAGATCGTTGCTGTCGTCGCTGGTATCGGGTTGACTGTTGAACAACCTTCGTAGCAAATACAACATCGGTTTCTTGACTTTCACCGTACTGATTAAGGCACTCCTTATTCTTAGCCATTTTCTTTCTCAGATCTGCCCCAGGAATAAGCAACAATTGCGGGCATGGAGATTCTGACACCATGGAGTCCAGGATACGTTTCTGACCCACTGCAGCTTTAGAAGCATCCATTATCTTAGCATCAACTGGGATAGGAGCAATACGTACAGCTACACCGCTTGGCATAAATTCAATATCTTGTGAGTCAATCAGGCCTTGAACATTGTGCTTAAAAGCTTGGCAACTCTCGATGTCGTGTCCGAGTGCCCCAGAATGAAATTCACATTGCTTACTGGTATCGTACCCATAAGGAAGCGCTCCTGTGGGTGGTTCCATTGTTCTCTTCTCAACCAGCTTAAACCTCAATAAAGTCTGCAAGAGCTCAGCATACGTCGAAGGTGGCGCCTCAAATACCCTCTTTGGCTTCCCCTCCTGAATCCTCTGTTGAACCGGATGCACCCCTTGTTGTACTTGCTCAGGTTCCACAGGCACATGTGGCACGAGCTCCTTCACTGCGGCTTCAAACAGCTGATCATCCCCTTTCCTCAGCACATTCTTGACTACTTCCATAATCAAGCTCATTTGGGTCTTCAGCTGACTATTTTCCTCTTTGAGGATCTTCTGCTCCAGGCGCATCTCTTGCATGTCTCTCATCATCTGCCCCAGATGGCTTCGGACTTCAATCAATTCAACCTGATTCTGTTCCATATCTCTGAAGGAATTCCTGCAACAAACTGGACGATGAGGAAATAAGACCCACGGTTCTGATGTACCTGCTAAATGATAATGCGATGCAGAAAGCAAACACATATTCTAGACAAGACAAAGAGAAACTCAAGCTATAAACACCCAGATGAACATCTCCCACACATGTACAACCAAAAAAACAGCACGTAAGCACAAATAAGTACAAATACGATGACCCCAGCCAACAATCCTGGTGGTGGTCAGCAAACACTAATGCACAAAAGCTAAACGGGTCAGCAGAGAAAACAGGTGTGACACCCGGCATAGAAACCTCTAGAAGCTTCTCCCATATTCAACTGAACTCTCCGTTTGACCTTCTTCAGAACACACACTCCCAGTGAAGTCTTCCATGATATTAACTGATGAACCCACACAACTAGATGATGGAGAATCGTTGATCTGAACAAAACCCTGAGGCGTGATGAAAATCCGGTTAGAGTCTAACAGGTCCTGAACCTGGCTTCTAAGCACCTTACAATCATTTGTTGAATGCCCCTGTGCCCCAACATGGTACTCACAGCGGGCGCTGGCATCAAAACCTGGAGGATATGGTGGAATCGCTGGATTAGTCTCTTTCGGCACTATCAATCCACTCCTGACCAGATCTGGCAACAACTGACTGTGCGACACCGGTAGCTGAGTAAACTGCCTTTCAGGTTTCCTTGGTCTTCGTTGAGCGTGCTGACGCGATCGACGACAGGATGACCGTTGACTTGAAGTGTCTGAAAACCGATCCTGAGATGCCAGAGATTCTGAGACGACGTCATTTCCTTCTTCCCACTCTTCTTGAGAACTGACGACTGGCTCATTCTTATCAACTGGGACGTAAGGAGCACCTCGAAGCTTTCCACTCTTGAGTCCTCTCTCAACAAGCTCTCCCATTCTCATCAGGCCCACAAAGCTTGTACAACCGAACAATTTGTCATAATAATGGCCTTTCAGAGTACCCAAGAAGATGTCAACCATTTCTCTTTCCTGAAGCGGTGGTTGAACACTAGCAGCCAACTCTTTCCATCTTTGCACATACCCTCTGAATGATTCATTCTCCGCCCGAGATAACTCTTGCAGATGTACGAGACTGGGAGCCATATCCAGGTTGTAATTGTACTGCTTCAGGAAATCTCTGGCTAAATCCACCCATGATCGAATCTGATTACTCTCTAACTGCACATACCACCTCAAAGATGCCCCAGTCAGACTATACTGAAAGCAATGGATCATCAATTTGTCATCTCGCACAAACGAAGTCATTCTTCGACAGAACATCATCAAGTGTTGCTTCGGACAGCTATCTCCCTTGTACTTTTCAAATTTTGGCACTTTGAACTTATAAGGCAACACCAGGTCAGGGACCAAACACATGTCTGCAGCATTCAGGTTAACAGCATCTTTGACCTCCAAAGCTTTAACTCTTTCTTCCAATACTCGGAACCTTCTATCACTTTCAAGAGCTCTTGAGTTTACAGTCCTGGCTACCGGGATATCTCTGCGGTAATTCCTCTCAGGGAAAACAGCACCTTGATTGTTAACAGGAGGAGGACGTTCATTTCGGGCAACAAACTGCTCATGTCGATCTCGGTTCTCAACAGTAGGCTCTACAACTTGGTCTGCAGTAACGTTGTTCGCTTGCGGGAAGTCTTCCATAGAATCATACGGAGGATGGGACGTCATAGTAAACCCTGTCAAGGTGTTAGGAGGCTGGAAATTGCCTTCAGACATAGCTATCAATTACCTTTAACTGACTACACTGCCTGATTCTCAAATCTGCTCAAGTCTGCTCCAACCCCTTGGTCGTCTTCTGACAATCAACAATTGCTCAATCCAAACTCCGGGTACTCACCTTCAGGAAACAAATGCTGGATCAGAACTCTGGCTAACTGGAGAAATGCGATGCAAAGATGCTTATGCAAATGCAATGCAATGCAGCAAACACGGGATCACAGCCCCCACACAACACACTGAGTGCCACTGCACTGCTGACGGAGTACGTTCTCTCTAAAAGAGAACGCCAGGATAGCTAGTAGTCTGGAAGTCAAGGTTTCGCAAAAAAGAAACCCCCCCCCCCCTCACTCACGGGTATGGACCTAAGATACGGCATCCTATGCGGTCGTCAGCGTCACAGACTTTCATGAGGAATGATACGATTCCCAGAAGGAGTGGCATCGTCATCTCATGAAGAGGCCTCACTTAGCTGACTTCCAATTGATCAGTCCCCAGAGTCGACAATCCTCACGTCTGGACTCCCCTATGATCCTCAGGAACTTAGAGAAGCACCTCAGAGAGAACCTCGTGTGAGCGTGAATTTCGTGGGGACGCTCTGCCTGCTCAGCAGACAGGTTCGCCCACTAATCTCCACAACTACATCTAAATGCATACTCAAGCAGCCCAGGTCCGGCTATCACTCAAAATATCACCCTCTCCAGCACTACGGCAACAGATAAAAGCGATGAAAAAAAACACCCAAAAGACAAGCAAACAAGCGCTAGGATTGACTCTCTTAGGGGACGTTGGATCCCACATGCGTAAGGAACTATCGCAGTCCTTAGCAGCCAGGGGACGTTGGGTCCCCAGCAGAGTCGCCAGCTGTCGCTACTGCGAAAAGCGGCGCCGGCTGACAGAAGAGTCGCCACCATGCATTATTTATCCCAATGGAGGGAAAGGAAACGCTCGAAGTAAACCTCGCAAAAAACGGGAAAAGGTATGGTCATCGCAACCAAAACCTGAATTCGGGAGTCGGTTACGCAAGGGGAAGGTATTAGCACCCCTCACGTCCGTCGTACTCGACGGGATCCACGCTTGCTTGGGTTGTTTAAAGGATGCAAAAACAATCTATCTACGGCTGCTAAATCTAAACGGAAGGGAATTGACTCGATAGAGCGTCGCACTCTACGCCTACGTATTCTCAAGAGAGAAAGTCAGAGTCAACGTAGTTCGGGACTACGGGGAAAATTGGCTCGCCAAGACTTCGCGTCTTGTGCCTACGTACTTCCACACTGCATGGAAGATCAGAGCTTACGTAGTTCAGGCTAACTACGGCTAGGCTGGGTGTTCTCACACAGCAGTGAGAAATTAATCTGGTTTTACAGGGTACGGGAACCTATGGGCAAAACTACGGTCTGGTCTCAAATGCACAAGGGCAAGAGAAAAGGGTAACAACAGGCGTCAGCGGGAAAGTCTCGATCGCACAGCAACGAGAGAACAAAAGGTTAGTTGTTAGTGTGCTCGCTAGGATATCGCATCCTATGCCTACATATTCTCGTCTGGTACGAGAAATCAGAGCAGCTGTAGTTCGGCTACTTCGGGACCACAGCTCAAATCTCGTTTTATTAACATTCTGAAAAAATGGTTACAATGAGGGAATACTGAAAAATAAACCCCTAGGAAATACTATCCTATCCTATGAAGAATCAAATGGAAAATAGTCCCCTAACAAGTGGACTTCTAAACCTACCTCTAAAAAGTCCCCTAACAAATGGACATTTAAAACTATCCCTAAAAAGGTAACAAGTCCCCTAACAAATGGACATTTAAAACTATCCCTAAAAAGGTAAAAAAGTCCCCTAACAAATGGACATTTAAAACTATCCCTAAAAAGGTAAAAAGTCCCCTAACAAATGGACTTATAAAACCACCTCTAAAATAAAACTCCATGAAGAAAATATACTCTAAAAAATATTAAATCTACCTTAATATTTTTTCCTCTTTTTTTTTCTCAATATTTCTTTTCCCTTTTCTTTTTCAAAATATTTTTCCTCTTTTTTCTATATTTTTTCACTATTTTTTTAATATTCTTTCTTTATTCTTTTTCTTCTTTCTTTTTTTTCAAAATACTTTTTCATATATTTTTTCTCTATATAAAGCAACAAAACTATGTAAAAAAATAGAAAAGAAAATATAAAGGGAGGGTACACTGGTACAAGGGAGTGCTAACAGAAAAAACAAAAAAAACACTGAGGGCCCAGCCCAACAAAACCCTTCAGCAAAACAAATGGAGAAAAGGGGGGGGGGGGTGCAGGAAGTGAGAACGGGGGGTACTGATAGCAGAAAGCCCAGCCCAATCCATAACAAAAACGGACGTATGGCAAAAATGAGGGGGTGTGTACGGATCAGAAAATGATTGGGCCTGGCCCAATCCACACCCGGTCCATCTCCCTCCTCTCCTTTCTCAGAAAACCCTAATTCACTCTTGGCACTGTTCACGACGCCGTTTCCCTGAACTCTCTCTCTCTCGCTGCTTCTTCGTCTCAAACTCTCAGTCTCACTCTCCTTCAACCCTCGATCTCTATTCTGTTTCAAACTCTTCCTCAATGATCACTGATTCACAAACTCCACCTTCACAACCAAAACTCAACAGTTTTACTGAAGCTCTTGATGGAGAATCACGACGAAGACGGAGATACGTGTATCGCTCGTGTCAAATGAAGAACGTAATGCAAAACCTGGAGATCTGAGTGCATGCTCTTGATTAGCAATGGAGATCTGGAGAAGATTGACGAAGCTTCTTGATGGTGAACTGAAGGTTGAGTTGTCGAGACGATGAAGATGCTCTTCATGTTCTCTGGCGATTTTCTGATGATGGAGTTCTTGGAGCGTCTTGAAGAACTGTTGATGGAAACCTGAAGCAATCTCGTAACCTAACGAACTAGGTGATGAAGGTGACTCGATCTGGAAGCTCATGAAGATTCTTGAGATTTTGTTGAAAGATTTCTGGAAATTATTGAAAATTGATGATGCGAAGAACAACTCTTAATGATGAACTGTGATGAGATCTTGATGAAGCTCCTAAAAACCTTGTGGACGAATCTTTGGAGTTTTTGTTTTCTGGGAACTTGCAGGTGATGAGGAATGCTGAGATTCTTCCGTTGAAGGCGTTGCATGTGAACATTTCGATGTTGATGTTGGAGTTCTTGGAGAAATCTTGAAGCTGTGGACGAAGATCTGGAAATCTGTATGAAGTTTCTTGAAGTTTCTCGAATCTTGATGACGATTGTTGGTGAAAATCTGAAGGATCTGGATAAAGCTGATGACGATTATTGATGAATTTCGTATGAACGGATGATGAATCTCTGGAAATTGCTTGAAGGACACTTGAAGGTTCTATGAACTTGGACCGGAGAAGATGAATTTCTGGGGAAGAAGATGAATTTCTGGTGAAGGTTGATGAACAAGGTGGATGAGGAAGATGAAGATTGGAGGTTTTCTGGGCAAAAATGAGGTTTCCGGAGAAGTCTGGGGCGGAGGGCGGTGGTCGGAATCAGTTGGAGGTTAGTTAGGGTTGGCCGGAGTTGGTTGGTGGTGGCCGGCGAGGGTCAGGCGCGGTGGTTGCATGGCCGCCGACCATGCAACCGGCGATGCTCAGTGGTAGACACGTGGCTGTGGGGAAGGCTGCATGCGAAACACGTGGAACAGGGAGAGAGCTAGCGAGAAACGCGTGTCAGACTCTGGTGATAGTGGAAACTGAGGTGGGACCTCTGCAGAAGCACGCGTGGCATGACTTATAGGGTGACACATGGCCTTTTCTGGACTGAGATGGACAAAAACGACTGAAAGAAATGGGCCTCCAAAAACTATCTGCTGGGCCCAAACGAAAATGGCCAATTGGACTGAATAAAATGGACCAAGAAAATCTGAATTAAAAATGATTAAGAAATTCTGAATTAAAATGATTAAACCTAATTAAGAACTAATCAAAGATTAAATCTAATTAATTCTAAAAACAATTAACTAAATGAAAACTCAATTAACCCTAATTAAAATCTAAACAAAATATTAAATCCTAATTAAATCTAAAAGATGATTAAAATCTAATTAAACCTAATAAAATAAATTAATATCTAACACAAGATTAAATCTATATTAAAAATAAACTCTATTAAATCCATATCTACAAACTATTAAATCCTATAATATCTATTAACTATTATTCTACTAATCTATTAAAACTCTATTTAAAACTAATAAAAGAAAAATCTATTATATTCTATTAAAACTATTAAAAACTATTAAAACCTATTAAAAATTCTATAAAATTCTAAAAAATGATTTAAAGCTATTAAAAATATTAAAAAATCTATTTAAATTCTGAAAAATCTAAAAAGCCTATTAAAAATCTACAAAAGGCTATTAAATCCTAAAAAATGCAGACAAAGGCAAATAACCAATATAAAAGAGAGCACGAGACCAGATCGAAGCAAACGGTAACCCGGACACCAAAAATCTCAAAAATCACTACATAAACTGAAAACACCCAGGAAGCGCGCGACTTCTCAAAATAACCTCCGATTATCCAAACCGGTCTGAGATACCCGAAAAGCGAAAACAGGGCTGCAATCCCGATAAAATCACCATGATTGATGAAATGCGCTATATGCAGTATGCAAATGCGAGATGCGAGATGCGTCGAAGCATAAACCGAAAGCGGCACCGGTTGGTCAAATTTTAGGGTGCAACATATGCATGATAGCATTAGGTAGCTCCCTCCTAACCTTAATCATAGGATCAACTTTGCATGACAACTTTAGGATTGGATTAGTTCCCCTTTAGTGCGTCCTTTCTCTTCTCATCTCTAAAACAACAATAAAAAATGTAATAAAGGCAAGTTAGTACAAGTGCGTTACGAGCCTTAAGCTACTTGGGAAATGATAATTGAGCGGTCTCCTCTCAATCATCTAGGGTGTTTAGTATATGTCCTTTGGACGATATGCGATGCATTCGCTCCTAAGTCATAGTCTCTAGGGTTGTACAAACTACAAACAACTATAAAAAAACACTTCTTCCGTAAAAGACAGAAAACAAACTTCAAACCTTTTGCCCCGTGGGCCCATAACTCAAGAAAAACTTTTTTGAAGTAAAGAGTGTCGTTAACTCCCAGTTCTGCCGCAAACGGTAAACGCCTAAGTCTCCAAAGGTCGAGCTGCATACACCAAACTGCTGGAACTGTTTGTTAACCCTACTCGGAAAAACAGAGGAATTTAACCCCTCCCGTAATCCGTAGTATCCCGAACTACGTTCGCTCTGATCTTTCACGCCGTGTGAAAGTACGTAGGCACGAGATGAGATATCTCGGCGAGCAACCTTCCCCCTTTTTTCACCCGTAGTTAGGCGAACTACGTAGACTCTGATTTCTCGTTCCAGACGGGAATACGTAGGCATAGAACTGTTGTGTTCTGCCGAGTCATTTTCTTTTCTTTTCAGACCAGACTTTTAGCGTAGATAGTAAAACCAACCCGTCAGATAAACACAACAAGCGTGGATCCCATCGATTACGATGGACGTGAGGGGTGTTAATACCTTCCCCTTGCGTAACCGACTCTCGAACCCAGACATGGTTGCGATTACCTTGTCTTATACCTTTTTATCAGGTTTTTCCGATCGTTTCCTTTCCCTTTCTGTGGGATAAATAACGAAAGGTGGCGAATCTTCTGTTTTGCCGACACCTTATTTTCGTAGTAGCGGCAACTGGCGAATCTGCTGGGGACTCCAATGGTTCCCTATGCGAGTCAATCCTAGCGCTTGCGTGTTTACCTGTTGGGTTGTGTTTATTTATCGCATTTTTACCTTCTGCATTTTATTTTCAGTATGATATTATTATTGTTGTGTTGTGGGAGGAGTTTTCACTTTGAGAGATAAGCCAGACCCAGGCTTGAGTATGTACATAGCTTTAGAAGCGGATTAGTGGTGAACCTGTATGTTAGGCATACACTAGTTCCTACAAAATCTGCTCTCAGACGAGATTCTTTGAGATGATTTTCATTTCCAGCCCAGTGGGCCGTTGAAAGGATTTCAGATCTAAGGATTGTCGACACTGGGGACCGATCATTTGTGATTCAGCTGAGTGAGGCCACTTCAAGAGATGATGATGCCACACCTTCCTGGGTATCGTATCACCGTTTCTTGAAAGTCTGTGACGCTGATGAACGCATAGGATGCCATGCCTTGTCAGTGATTAGGTTCATACCTGTGAGCGGGGTCAGGTTATTGCAGGAAACTATAACCTTCAGACAACCTGGTTTTCTTGATAGCGAATCAGTATTGTGGGTATCAGTAGGCCTTTATTATCAGAGTGTGTTATGTTCTCGCCAAAGCGAAATTATGACTTATCACTTCACAACACATCACTCTTGATCTCCTGCTGCATTTTGCATTTACATTTTGATATTGCATTACATTTAACACGTATATATGTTGCAGGTGTGCAGTTCCTTCTCGATTCTAGCAATCTTGTCCCTTTTGTGTCCATCATGGAGCCCACCTTGAGAAGAACTTTGGCTTATAAGTTTTCTACTCCAGATATTACTACTCTGAGGGGTTTGATTTCTTTTCCTGGTAAGGAGGTGATGAGGGATTTCAGGGGAACCTATGGGAAGCTGCTCAGTGTTGTGTGCAAGCCATCTGTATATGAGTTGAACGGACTTCAGACTCTGCTTCAGTTTTATGATCCCCAATTGTGTTGCTTCACGTTCCCAAGCTATGTGTTGGCCCCTACTTTGGAAGAGTTTTCTGTCATATTGGAAATACCCATTCTTGCTCAGGTACCTTTTTGTCCTATTGACCAGGAGCCAGATCTGGCTAGTATTGCTACAGCTTTGCATATTGAGGTTTCTGAGTTGAAAGGGAAAACAGCCAGGAGAAATGGAGCCTGGGGATTCCCATTACCTTTTCTAGCTGAGAAAGCCCGACACTTCGCCAAGAAGGAATGTTGGGTGGCGTTCAAAGCTATTTTGGCATTGTGCATATATGGTATCATGTTATTCCCCAATATTCCAGATTTTATGGATGTGGACGCTCTTCGTATTTTCGTCTCAAAGAATCCCATCCCTACCTTGCTCGGAGACGTGTATCATACGGTGCACTACAAGAACGAGAATAGAAGAGGCAAGGGTGTGTACTGTTGTGTTTCACTATTTTACAGATGGTTTGTTACTCATTTACCTAAGGCTGGTTCTTTTATAGAGACTGCAGAGACGAAGGAATGGTCTGAGCGCCTGATGAGTTTGTCTGCCGAAGACATTGATTGGTTTGATAGAGATCGCTTGGGGAGTGAAATCATTTACAGCTGTGGGAACTTTCCTAATGTCCCTCTGGTGGGTAGGAAAGGCTGCATCAATTACAATCCGTCTATCGATATTAGACAGTTCGGGTCTTGAGGGGCCCTCCTAAGGATGAAGAGGTACAAGAATCTTTGTACCTCACTGGTGCATTAGAAGGGGATGATTTGGTCAGATTTGAACATGCCTAGAATAACATTCACCGAAAAGGAAAGACCTTATTGGGGAAGAGCAATAGTCAGGCTTATCCTCCTTATGTGGACTGGATTCACAGCAGAGCAGAAAAAGTGTTGATGCATTGTCCTCCTGTCAAGCCGGACTGCCCTTCAGAGCCTACCATGATCGAAATCCAGAAGTATAATCAGCTTCAAGCTAAGAATGAAGAGCTAATCAAAGCCAACGAAGAACTGGAAAACAAGATCGCTCAACTCCAAAGAGAAAAGAACGAAGCCGTACACACCTGCAAGAAGAAGACAGAGTTGATCAACCACCTGAGCGCTAATTTGACCAAGGAGACTGATTCTAGAGAGCGTCTTGGGTTGGACCTGAAGGCAGTGCACGGGGTATTGACCACCAAGAAGTAGGATCTGGATAGGGCATACCGAAAGTTGACCGAGTACGAGAAGTTGTGGAACAACATTTTGACTAGCCACAAAGAGCGGGAAGAAAAACTGAAGCAACAGATAGCCCAGTTGGAAGCTCAGATTGAGGCCAAAGACAAGAAGATAGAGGTTGAAGCCTCACTATGATGAGACGTCCAGTATAGGTTGGTTGCGACCAAGGCAAACCTAATGGATTGTCAACTCCGGGCTGATCCTAAGAGGAGTAGGGTGGAAAACCGTTCTGAAGAAGGTGTTTGTAGGAGCATTGCTGAGAACCTCCCAGATGCCATCAGGCAAAGGAATTTGTTGATCCAGAGCCTGCTCACTCAGCCTGACCATCCCACTACGAAGAATTTACTAGAGGATTTCCGTGCCCGTAGCCGCACTTGATTTCTTTGTATTTCTTTGTACCTTTTATACATTGATTTGTTGATCACCACCAGGCTTGTTGGTTGGGGTCATGCTTGTTGATTCAGTTGTATTCAGTTACTGTTGTACGCTACCCACGTGGGTTTTTCATATATATATGAGGGTTTCTTTCCATGATTAAACGATAGACTTTATTTGTCTTGGAGCTAGAATCGAGGGGGACTTCCTCCTAATGCATGGATACGTGTTTGCATTTGCATAAATCATTTGCATGACAGGTACCTTGAGATGTTTCCTAACCCTTTGCTGATGCAGATTTCAGGATTTCCGATCAGCAAATTCATCGCTACTCTACAAGAGGTAATTGCAAGAAAGCTATGGATCAAATGCAAACTGAGATACAGGAGATGCGCGACAGGATGTCGCAGTTCATGCAGGTTATGGAAATTGTGGCCAAGAGGCAAGAGCAGCTTCAGACTCTGGTGCAGCCTCTGATTGCACGGGTTGACGGTCATGGTGTGCTACATGGCGGGGTTGCTACTAATCCTTCTCAAGTCGGGACTCCTCGAGCGGGTAATGCTGTACCGGTGGTCGTCCTCAATACGACTGAGAACGGTAATGGGGCTGGGAATGGGAATGTAGCTGGTAATGGTAACGGGCATGTGGAAACCAATGGAAATGTTGGAGCTGGAAATGCTGGTTTTAATATTGGAACTGGGAATGCTGGTTTTGGTGTTGATGCTGGAAACACTGGTGTAGGTATTGGTGGTAATCAGGGCTATGGCAATCAGGGCTTTGGTAATGCAGGTTTTGGCAACACAAGTAACAATGGTGTTGGGATGGGTGCCTACAACGCTGGTTTTGGGTCGGGTGTTGCTAATCAGGGCTTTGGTAATGTGGGGTATGGTCCCAGGTTCAATCAGAATGGCTTTGGTCCTAATGCTGCTTATGCTGGGTATGATAATGGGGATTCTCATTGGGGCTAGGATCGTCAAGAAGATGTTTTCCCTCCGCCGGGCAGGGATCTTGAGATGCCCACAGACAATGACCAAAGGTTCAAGATGTTAAAGGAACAAGTGAGAGGTCTTTCCAATCAGAATTCCATGGGATTGGACATGGCTAATATGGGGTTAGTTCCTGGCTTGAGGGTGTCGCTCAAGTTCAAAGAGCCTACTTTCGACAAGTATAAGGGGGATACTTGCCCAAGAGTTCATGTACGGTCTTATTATCGGAGAATGTCTGCTTATTCTGATGACGAAAAGATGCTGATGCATTTTTTCCAGGATAGCTTGTCTGGACCGTCATTGGAATGGTATATGGGGTTAGAGCCCACTCAGATTGGTAGCTGGAAAGAGTTTGCGGAAGCCTTTGTAAGGCATTATCAATATAACAGCGACCTTGCTCCAAACAGGGTCCAACTTCAAAATCTTTCTCAGAAGAAGGGCGAGAATTTTAAAGAGTACGCCCAGAGGTGGCGTGAGCTTGCAGCTAGGGTGCACCCACCCATGGTAGAGCGTGAGTTGGTGGATCTTTTTGTGGGCACTTTCTCTGGTTTGTATTATGACAGGCTTCTCAATTGTACGACAGATAGTTTTTCTGATATGATACTCTTGAGAGAACATATAGAGAACGACATCAAGATTGGTAAGATTCAAGCAGGAGAATCAACCTCAGCTGGAGGAGGGAAAAGGGTCTTTGGAAATAAAAATCAAGGAGACACTAATTCGGTATATAGTGCTCGGAAAAAAGATAGAAGTCAGAATTATCACAGGCAGCAAGTCGCTAGTGTGACGATTCCTGTACCTCAACAGCAATAACACCAACCACAACAGCAACAGGGACAACAGGATTCTGGTCCGCAAAGGTTCCAAGGTCGTGATAGGGCCGTGAAAAGAGTATTTGATGTGCCTCCAGTACCGTATGCTCAACTCTTTCAAACTCTACTACAATTGCAACTTGTTGAGAAAAGGACGCTAGCTCCGCCGAAGGGCACGCCTCCTCTTAGTTATGATGCCAATGCACATTGTGAATTCCACTCCGGGGCACCCGGTCACAGCATAGAGAATTGTCAAGCATTCAAGCACAAAGTGCAAGGTTTGATAGATAGTAAGGCTATAAACTTTGGTAATGAGGCACCCAATATTGAGAAAAATCTGATACCACCTCACGGATCTGCAAAGGTGGGTGTGATCTTGGAAGATACCAGTCTGAATTTGGTTATGAATGTAGATGAATTGAAGACGCCTCTGGGTTGTGTAAAGAGCAGGTTGCTGAAAGGGGGACTTTTCCCTGGTTGTGATGCAGATTGTGTTGACTGTTTAGCCTGGCCTGAGGGGTGTGATAGTTTAAGAAGAGGTATTCAAGGTCTGATTGATGAAGGAATGCTGTAATTCGACCGTACTGCTGAAGAAAAGCCTGTTGAGGCAATAGCTGAAAAGCAGGGTGAAGTTGCAACGGTCACAATCCCGTTTAAGATTGTCACGATATCGGCGCCTCCCAAGCGGCCGACTATCACCATAACCAGAGCTGGACCCGTTCCATATGAAAGCACTAAAGCCATCCCTTGGAACTATGGGGTGGAGGTTTACTGCAATGGAGAAAAGATTAACCTGGAAAGCCCGTCGGTAGGGTCAGTTGATAACCTTGTGGGAGCGGGGGGCATAACCCGCAGCGGTATAATTTTTACGTCACCAGAAGTAGAAGCTGAGAGAATTGCCAAAGGGAAAGGTAAAGTCAATGAATGAGGACCTTCTCAAGAGAAGGAAAAAGAGTCTTTGACTAAAGATGTGGAAGAATTTATGAGACTAATCCGGAAGAGTGATTATAAAATTGTTGATCATCTGCAGCAAATGCCTTCCAAAATCTCGATTTTGTCATTGTTGCTTTGTTTCGAAGCTCATCGGAACGCTTTGCTGAAAGCACTTGACACTGCTTATGTACCCCAGGAGATATCCGTTAATCAGCTCGAAGGAGTGATTGCGCACCTGAATGCAGGGCATGGCCTTGGATTTACAGATTTTGATTTAACACCCAGGGGCCGCAACCACAACAGTGTGTTGCATATTTCAGTTGAGTGTAGGGGCACTGTCATGTCTCATGTCCTCGTTGACACTGGTTCGTCCTTGAATGTGTTTCCCAAGAAGGCAATGTTGAAGCTGGATACCCGAGGTATAATATGCACGCCAAGTGACTTGGTGGTGAGAGCTTTTGACGGGACTAGAAGGTCCGTGTTTGGAGAATTGACGTTACCCATACAGGTCGGTCCAGAGGTGTTTGATACTATGTTTTACATTATGGACATACAGCCAGCTTATAGCTGTTTGCTTGGACGACCTTGGATTCACTCTATAGGGGCTGTAACGTCTACGTTGCACCAAAAGCTCAAATATATGGTCGGTGGTAGCATTGTCATCGTGTGTGGGGAAGAAGATATCCTGGTAAGTCACCTGTCGTCATTCAAATATGTCAAAGTGGATGGGGAGATCCATGAGACATTGTGCCAAGCTTTTGAAGGGGTGTAGATCAAAGACCAATCTCTTGTCATAAGCAATGGACCAGTGGTGGCTATATCTTCATACAGAGAAGCCCAAGCGGTAGTTCAGGCCGGGGAGACTAAAGGTTGGGGTCAAGTTCTGGAGATTCCTATTAAACAGGACAACTTTGGTTTGGGTTATCGCCCGTTGTCGTCATCTTCATCACAGAGCGCACCACAGTTCAAGGGGCCGATTGTGTTTACTCTAGGAGGAGTCAGTTTTGAAACGATTAATGTTGTGTCTGACAGTGAAGATGGAGATAGCGACTATGACATGGATTCATGGATCAAGCCCAGCGATCCAGGACAAAGCCTATGCAACTGGTCTATTCAGGACTTTATTCAAGTGACGACTAAACAGTAATGCCTTATTTTTTCAATTATTGTACAATCCTATGTCCTACCCGGGGCATAGTGGTTTTATTTCAGGGCCTACTTGTTTATGTGTATGCTTTGCTTTAATCATCAAATAAAGGCGTTTTTCTCATGCAAATTTTGTGATCCTTGTTTTTCTACTTTTATTTTTTTCAATAAAATGGCAACGTGGCTGTGTGTTTTGTTTGCACATCATTTGAAGCATTTAACCATTTCTCTTGCAGGATCCATATTTCAGATGACACCGATCGAGAACTCCCTATGACTCGCTTCGACTTTGAGCACCCGATATTTCAAGCCGAAGAAGAGATTGTTGAGGACGACGACTTACCAGAAGAGCTGACTCAACTTTTGAGACTAGAAGAGAAAATCATTCTGCCTCATTAGGAGGAAATTGAGGTCGTTAATTTGGGTTCGGAAGAAGTTGTCAGGAATGTCCGGATAGGGGCTGCGCTGCAAAGCTATATCAAGCAAAGACTGGTCGAGATGCTTCGAGAGTATAGTGACATCTTTGCTTGGTCTTATGATGATATGCCTGGGTTAGACACTGATATTGTGGTCCACCGCTTGCCATTGCATGAAGAGTGTCCGCCGATCAAGCAAAAGCTTAGAAGAACGACACCAGATATGGCCGTAAAAATTAAAGAGGAAGTACAGAAACAGCGGGACGCTGGTTTTGTAGCTGTTACAACTTACCCTCCTTGGATCGCCAATATAGTACCTGTACCAAAGAAAGATGGTAAGGTACAGATGTGCGTCGACTATCGGGATCTGAACAAGGCGAGCCCTAAGGATGACTTCCTGTTTCCTCATATTGACGTATTGGTCAACAATACCGCTCAATTCTCTGTGTTTTCCTTCATGGACGACTTTTCGGGCTATAATCAGATTAAGATGGCGCCGAAGGATATGGAGAAAACAACTTTCATTACCCCGTGGGGAACTTTCTGCTACAAAGTGATGCCCTTTGGTTTGAAGAACACTGGGGCAACATATCAGCGTGCTATGATGATGCTCTTTCATGACATGATGCATAAAGAGATTGAGGTCTATGTTGACGATATGATTGACAAATCCCAGACGGAGGAAGAGCATCTGGTGAATCTTCTGAAATTGTTTGAGAGGCTTAGGAAGTTCAGGCTGAGGCTGAATCCTAATAAGTGCACCTTTGGGGTGAGATCTGGAAAGCTATTGGGGTTCATTGTTAGTGAAAGAGGAATTGAGGTTGATCCTGCAAAAATAAAATCTATACAAGACATGCCAGCGCCAAAAACAGAGAAAGAGGTTCGCGGCTTTTTGGGGAGGTTGAACTACATTGCTCGGTTCATATCTCATCTCACAGCCACGTGTGAACCAATGTTTAAATTGTTGAAAAAGGATCAGGCGATTGTCTGGGATTAAAGCTGTCAAAAGGCATTTGAGAAAATAAAAGAATACTTGCAGGAGCCTCCGATATTGATACCCCCAGTAGCCGGAAGACCACTGATCATGTACTTGACGGTTCTGGAGAACAGCATGGGTTTTGTTCTCGGTCAACATGACGAGACTGGACGAAAAGAGCATGCGATATATTACTTGAGTAAAAAGTTCACAGATTGTGAGTCCCGTTACTCAATGCTCGAAAAGACGTGTTGTGCACTTGCTTGGGCTGCCAAACGTTTGAGACAATACATGCTAAATCATACAACCATGCTGATTTCGAAGATGGATCCGATCAAGTATGTCTTCGAAAAGCAGGCGCTTTCAGGAAGGATTTCCCGATGGCAGATGGTACTGACGGAGTACGGCATTCAGTATGTTTCGCAAAAGGCTATCAAAGGTAGCGTTCTGTTAGAGTACCTTGCCGAGCAGCCAATCGATGATTACCAACCAATGAAGTTTGATTTTCCTAACGAGGATATTATGTACCTAAAGATGAAAGACTGCGAGGAGTCGTTGCATGGTGAAGGTCCTGAACGGAGTTCCCAATGGCAATTGATTTTTGACGGAGCTGTTAATTCATACGGAAGTGGAATTGGGGCAATCATCACTACTCCCCATGGGACTCACATCCTGTTCACTGCCAGATTGACATTTCCAGTTACCAATAATGAGGCTGAATATGAGGCGTGTATCATGGGTCTCGAGGAGGCTATTGATTTGAGGATTAAAAATCTTGACGTGTATGGAGACTCCGCGCTAGTCGTGAACCAGATCAAGGGAGAATGGGAGACTCGTCAACCTAATTTGATACCGTACATGAATTATGCAAGGAGGTTGTTGCCCTTCTTTGACAGAGTAGAGTTTCACCAGGTGCCACGGGCAGAAAATCAGATGGCAGACGCTCTTGCGACGTTGTCTTCAATGTACAAAGTTAACCTCTGGAATGATGCTCCCAGAATAGTTATCTCTTGCCTTGATAGGCCCGCTTTCATATTCACCATTGAGGAAGCTCCCGATGGCAAGCCGTGGTATTTCGATATCCAGAATTTCCTGAAGAATCAAGAGTATCCGACTAGGGCATCCAGCCGCGATAAGAAGACTCTTAGGAGATTGGCTGGCAACTTCTACTTGAATCCAGATGGTGTTCTGTACCGGAGAAACCACGATTTGGTGTTATTGTGATATGTGGATGAGAAAGAAGCTAATCTGCTTATGGAGGAAGTCCACGAAGGAACTTTTGGCACGCATGCCGGCGGACATGCTATGTCTCGAAAGTTATTACGAGCAGGGTATTATTGGCTGACGATGGAAACAGATTGTTTCAAGTTTGCAAAGAAGTGCCATAAATGGCAGATTTATGCAGACAAGATTCATGTGCCGCCAAGCCCTTTGAATGTTATGGCGTCCCCATGGCCTTTCTCCATGTGGGGCATAGATATGATTAGTAATATTGAGCCCACTGCCTTCAGCGGACACCGGTTTATCCTGGTAGCTATCGATTACTTCACCAAATGGGTCGAAGCAACGTCTTACGCTAATGTTACCAAGCAAGTAGTAGCCCAGTTTATTAAAAAGGACATCATCTGCAGATACGAAATTCCCGAAAGAATCATTAATAACAATGGTTCGAACTTGAATAATAAGATGATGAAGGAATTGTGCCAGAATTTCAAGATTGAGCACCATAACTCATCTCCCTATCGGCCCAAGATGAATGGCGTTGTCGAAGCGGCCAATAAGAACATCAAGAAGATAGTTCAAAAGATGGTTGTAACATACAAAGACTGGCACGAGATGTTGCCCTTCGCATTACACGGTTATCGTACGACGGTACGCACATCAATTGAGGCAACACCTTTCTCACTGGTGTATGGTATGGAAGTTGTCCTACCATTGGAAGTTGAGATTCCTTCTTTGAGATTTTTGCTCGATGTCCAACTACATGAGGCAGAGTGGATAAAGAATAGACTAAATCAACTCAGTTTGATGGATGAGAAAAGACTTGCATCTATCGCATATGGTCGGTTATATCAGAGTCGGATGAAGAAGGCTTTTGACAAGAAGGTGCGCCCTCGAAGCTTTCAGACGGGCGATCTTGTGCTGAAGAATATTCTCCCACCATAATCAGATCACAGGGGCAAATGGACTCCCAACTATGAAAGTCCATATGTCGTTCGAAAGGTCTTCTCTGGAGGAGCCTTATTGTTATCCACCATGGATGGAGAGGATTTTACATCCCCTGTGAACTCGGACGCAGTTAAAAAATACTTTGCTTAAAGAGACCCGCTGGACAGAAGAAAGAAAGTCCAGGCAAAATGGGGCATCCCGGCGAACCAAGAAAAAAAGAGAAAAAAGGTTCGGGCAAACATTAGGGACAAAATTGAAAAGATATACACCCGCGAAGTCGAAAACCTGAAAAGGCGACTTCGGCAAAAAAGGGTATCTCAGTGAATTGAAAACCCGAAAGGGCGATTCAGGAAAAAGTTAGGGATTGAAAAAGCAAATGACTGCGGTCCGAGTTTGATACTGCATTGCTTAGTGGGTTGGGAGCACCTGAGGATTGATTATCTAAGTCAATCTCTTCCGAAGATAGAGTATCGGGAAAGCGTCGGAGTCAGGCGAGTCATAGGAGGATCAGCTCATGATGTTTGTCTGCACCACGTCGCCAACATGTATACAAATTTCTTTGTGCCTCTGTACATATTTGTATTTGTTTTTGTAGCTTCCTCTTTTCAGGAGTTGCATCCACTGTAAAAACTTTGCCTATTTACAGGCCCATTATCAATAAACGCATACTATTCAGTACTTGATGTTTGTTTCTTGTTTTAACTCTTGCTGTTTTGTTTGTGGAAAACGCCGATGTTTTTGATAAACTTGCACGTGCATAAACTTGCAGGCCTAGGCCAATAATTGTTAAAACTTTGAATTAACTGAACAATTGTCACGGATATTGACCAAGATAGTTCCTTTTGTGTAGAATTGTCTTGTTTTGTTCATATTTTGCAGGGTCGTTACCTTCGAAGCAAATAGCCAAGGGGTCGTGTTTCCCCAGCCGGAGTTCCTTAACGTAGGGGCAGGCTCTAGATGATCTTATTCCTCCCCAGCAGATGGAAGTCGCATTTTTATCCCCAGAAGAGTTGGATGTGGGCTAGTAAGCGGTCAAGCAGTTATGTACATTCGCAGCAGTTGGTCGTGTGTACATTTAATCCCCAGTGAGGTCCTCACAGGGTACAACTAGGTTGTCAATGGTTTGAAAGGCTATCCACACGCAGGACCGTCCTGTCGGTCCCCCAGAAGGTTGTCTTTCCTCCAATAGGTTGATCATCCTCTGTAGAGTTCGTAACTCCAGATTTGTTAAGCTATCCCCCAGCAGGATTGTTTCTTCCCCCAGCAGAAGTTTGGCTTCGTTCCTCCAGCGTTTATTTTGTTGGAACGCCTCGTTGCATTTGCATCGTGCATAGCATTTACCCAAACGCGTAGCATTTCCATTCCGTATGGAGCATTACGCCATTTTTCAAACATGTGCATTTTGAAACATAAGCCAGGTTGGTTACCTCTTTGTTTTCAGGTGTTGTTCCCTGCAGGTAATTGGAATTCTTGTTCAGGATGGTTTCCGAATATTCAAATTTTTGGCATGAGATATGTGATGATAACGTTCGTCCTATCATGTGTTCCCTCATCAGAGTTGCTTGGTTAAGTTTCTCTTCTTCCCTAGCGGATTTTTCCTCAGATTGTCGTTGCGTCAGTGTTTTAAAAGGAAAGATTTCATGATTATACCTTCGAAGTTGTTACCCATTTTTGTTCAAGATGGATGTCTGGAAGCTGACGTTAGAATTTCCCCGCAGAGTTGTTTGTTCAAGTCTTCGGATGCTCAGTTCGCACTTTTATTTAGTGCATGCCCGTTTCTTCGGAAATGGAAGGTCAAAACCGTAATGTTGACGATTCGCGCTTTTATTTAGTGCATGCCCGTTTCTGCGGAAATGGAAGGTCAATATCGTAATATTGACGTTTCACATTTTTATTTAGTGTATGCCCGTTTCTGCGGAAATGGAAGGTCAATACCGTAATATTGACAGTTCACACTTTTATTTAGTGCATGCCCGTTTCTACGGAAATGGAAGGTCAATACCGTAATATTGACGTTTCACACTTTTATTTAGTGTATGTCCGTTTCTGCGGAAATGGAAGGTCAATATCGTAATATTGACAGTTCATACTTTTATTTAGTGTATGCCCGTTTCTGCGGAAATGGAAGGTCAATACCGTCATATTGACAGTTCACACTTTTATTGAGTGTATGCCTATTTCTGCGGAAATGGAAGGTCAATACCGTCATATTGATGATTCGCGCTTTTATCTAGTGCATGCCTGTTTCTGCAAAAATAGAAGGTCAAGGGTAGTACATTGACGATTCGCGCTTTACGTAGTGCGTGCCCGTTTCTGCGAAAATGGAAGGTCAATACCGTAATATTGACGATTCACACTTTTATTTAGTGTATGCCCGTTTCTGCGGAAATGGAAGGTCAATACCGTAATATTGGCAGTTCACACTTTTATTTAGTGTATGCCCGTTTCTGCGGAAATGGAAGGTCAATACCGTCATATTGACAGTTCACACTTTTATTGAGTGTATGCCCATTTCTGCGGAAATGGAAGGTCAAGGATAGTACATTGACGATTCGCGCTTTACGTAGTGCATGCTCGTTTCTTCGAAAGGGGGAGGTCAAGGTTAATATTTTGATATGATCCTATGGCTCGGTGCCAGCTTTTTGTAGCATGGTGCCCACTTATTGTAACGTACTTGAAGATTTATTGTTGTTGATCTAGTATGTGGATTCAATGCCTGGGGTGTCACACAGATGGTTGATGTTGAAATCAGGTTCAGTATCAGATGATTGATCAGTTTGTATTCGTGACAACCGGATTCAATTTTCTGGATATTTTTCCCCAAGCAGTTTTTGCAGATTATTTCTTTGGTTAGAAAATTTCCGGGTTCTTTGGTATTTAACCGTCTTTTATCTTGATTGTCTGAAAGCCGTTTGCTTTTCATCCAGTCAGGTCGCTTGAATAGGGGCAGCTGTTGCACCCCAAAATTTGCCTAACCTTTTTCTTACTTGGCTTTTGTTTCATTGCATTAGCATATCATTGGTCTAGCATTTGTATAGCATAGCATTATTCATTTAGCAGGGGATCAAGTGTGGTTTGTATCAAGAGGAGCCTATCTAGAGGTTTTATTCAAGCTTGAGAGGTCACCAAAGTCATCAGAAAGTGGGTTGTGTTCTTGAGAAGTTTGGATGCTGGTATGGGGTTCATCTCCTAACTTGGGGGCCAATTGAAGACCATCAATGGGTTGTGAAGCCTTGACCATGTATAGAGTATGTGGATATATCTCATGGAGTGCCTTGAGGGTCATGGTGGAGTTCAGTCAAGTCATTATGCCAAGTGTGAAGAGCCACAGTTGAAGGTGTTGCAATTAGGGTTTTTGTCAGGTCAACCTTGAGTCAACTGTGCAATTGAAGAGGATCAAAGCCTATTTCTAAGCATTTGTGATCATGGAGGGTTGTGTTGAGATACATGAGGTGATATTCCAAGATTAATCCAAGAATAATTCCAAGTGTGAGGAGTTGCTAAACTAGGGTTCTCAGGGTAAAATCCCCTATTTAGTGCCTGACTCCAAGATCACTTATCTCAAGATACAAGTTTCATCTCAACTTTTGGCCAATATGGAACTTGTAGAGCATGTTCTTATCTTTAATTTTAGTACTAGAAGTCCTTGATTGGATTTATAGAACTCAAGTTATGAGCCAGACAAGTTACAAGTTATCACATGAATGTGAAATTTGTCTGCAAAAGTCAACCAACTTCCAAGGAACGTTTGACCTAGAAGGATGTTTCTCCTAAACTTTTTGACAACATGAAAGTTGTAGTTCTTGGTCTTAGCTTTCCAAATTATACTAGAAGTCTTCCATCTGATTTGTAGAACTCAAGTTATGAGGTTTACAACTCAGGGGTATTTTGGGAAAGTGAGATTATAGGTCATTTTGGATTATGGGTCATTTTCACTATCTTGCACACTCCAAATGAAGTTTTGTCCAACACAAAACTTGCTCAAAATGGGGTTTTAAGGTCAACCATGTGTCCATGAGGCATTGATTTGGCTTAGGGCAAGATTTGGTTTGAAGAAATTTGACAAAGGGGAAATTAAAAGGCATTTAAGTTGAAAAATTCATATTTAATCATGAGAGGTCAAGAAAATGCATATGGGTACTCATTTTGACTAGAAGTACCATTTGGAACACTTTGGCATTAATGGAATTTCCTTTTGAGGCTTGCATCATGGCATTTCAACTTGTTACTTCATGGGTAAGTAACACATTCAATCTTGGCCCTTGGATGGAATTAAGCATTCAATCCTGTCCATACACTCTCAACAGGCCACAAGCAAGTCATGTGGAGCTTCTTAGAGCTAGGAGCAGAGTTAATTCGTGTACACCATGATTGAGTTTTTGAAGAAAATGTGAAAATTGGATATCTCAGTTTGGGCTTTCTTTGGGCCTTCAAATCACTCAATTCAATTCTATTTAAGTTCAGAAAGAGATTCAGATCAATTTTGATGATCATTTGGTGCAAGAATCAGTTATGGCAGTTTGAGTTTTCAAGAGCAAAACTGAAAATCGTGTTTCCATTTCAAGAGCATTTCAGAGCAAATCTTGGATTCTATCATCTTCAGCATAGATCATTGAAGAAATCTGCACAAGATTGGAGCAAGAGTCACGCCATAACTGCCTCAATTTCAAGCTACAACTCAGGTTGGTAACTTTCACGATTGCACTAGTTCTAGGTTGATCTAGTTAAAATTGAAATAAGGTTAAGCATTCGGAAGATGCCTAGAACGTTTTAGGATAGGAATTGTAGAGTTTGATGATGATTCAAGATGATGCACCATTTCTGTTGGAGTTCCTATAGGCCTGATCCTTGAGAGATATTTAGATTTGGATAGTACATGATGATCCTTGAACAATGAGGAAGAGATCTGTGGCTTTATTTCGAGGTTTGGTGATGATCCATAATTTGGCATATTTTCTGTTCTTGATCGTATTTGAGAATCCAGTGAGAATTGGGAGAAAATAATGTTGGATTTGGATTCAGGAGGAAAAAACAAGAAGATTGGTACAAGTTTCATTCAGTTTGGTTGAGGTTTAAGATTTTTCACTGTTTGCCTCGCCGGAGAAGACGATCGGAGGTCTTCTCCGGCCACCGCTGGCAATTGCCCCCTTATCAGAATTCAAATGGAGACGATGAGTGAGGACCGTTAGATTAGGTCTGAGACTTGACTTTGTAAGCTGATCCAATGATCCACATTTAATCTCAAAACGGTGTAGCTTCATTAATGCGCTGGCAGCCTTAGAACGCGTTGGATTGTTTGACTGGTAGCATGATCCTGTGGCCTGTGATTTTTTTGAGAGTTAATTCATTTTTAATTCTTTTTTCTTTTTTCTTTTTTCTTTTATTCATTTAACTTGCAAAATCCATATTAAATTCATTTTTTATCAGAAAAATATAACAAAAATATGTGCATGATCCTGGTTTAATTTTTGATTTTTTTGCATTCTTGGATTTTATTTTGATGCAATTTCCAATTTATTTGCATTTTTTTTCCATTTTCTTGATTTCATTTAATTTGCAATTTTATTCTTGTTTCTTGCTATTTTTTGTATGCAATCTTGGTATAGAATTTAGACCTAATTTTTTTGCTGGCTGGTTGTAGACATATTAAGGAGCTTGTGTGTTTTTTAGGGTGATTTTTAGATAATTCTAAGTTCTGTTTTGGAGTAGGGTTTTAGAGGTTTCCCATCTTGGACCATCATTTGATACCTCTTGGTTTAGGATTTCTTTAGTGACCTTAGAGGTTGATTTAGGCTCTGATCCTTTTACCCTAGGTTCTCAACACCTTTAGGGCCCCTTAGAAAAATTAATAGGTTTTTAGAAGTTGATTTGGTGTTTTAATTGTTAGAACACATATTGGTTCTTAATAATATCTCTATGTTTTGATGATAACTATTATGAAATTTTGTATTTAAGAATTATATACTCTAAAATTTGCTTGAGAGTTTTTACTGCAGATAGTAAAGGAATTATCACTCTAGAAGCAAATCAGAACTGAACATAAGAAATTTGCTAGACTCCGAAGTGCCAGATGCATCCATTAGAAGATTCTGAATGCTACCAACAGAAGATCCTGAGCGTAGCCTCCAGAAGGATCTGAAGCAGAAGCTCCAGAAGAATCTGAAGCAAGTCAGAAGCATCTGAACCAAAGAAGAATTTTGTATGAAGAGTTTTCAAAGCATAGTTACTACAGAAGATTTTGAAAGTACTAAAGCTGCCAGTACTGAGGATCTGACTCAAATATGCTCTGATCTTAAACACGCTAAAAGCACACCTACTGCAGAAGACTCTGATTTAGCAAAACTCTGATCAACATCAGAAGGCTCTGATTAATTTAGACTCTGATGGAACTTGCTGAAAATTGAAGAAGAATTATTCAAAGATTATATCTGTTGGAATAATCCAAACGACTTTTTCCTTATTTATGCTAGACACAAGAACACAGACAAAAAGGATTTATCTGTGCTTTCTTCTTCTAGGAAAGGTCACTTGATGTGAAGACAAAAAGGCTCAAACCTTTTGGACACTCTTCTCAACGTGAAGCTCTCCTTGGATCAGCTGCCTATAAAAGCAAGTCTTCACCCATCTTCTTTGCTTGACGTTTTATCAAAAGAATTTAATATTCAAAGCTCTCATACTATTCACATTCTTTCAAGAATTAATTTCTTTGTTCTTAATATTTAAGTGAAAAATCACAGTTGTGATAAAGCTTTTTAGAAGCAATTTAAACACTTGTATTTGTATTACATTTGATTGTAAACTTTAAGAAGATCCAGTTAGGATCAGTAGTTCTTGAGAAGACTATGAACAGTTGTTCTTAGTGCTTACTATTGTAATCAGTTGATTAAATAGTGGATTAAGTCCTTGATTGAGAAAGGCAAATCACTCTAGGAAGGGTGGACTGGAGTAGTTGAGTTCAACGAACCATGATAAAAGTACTTGAGTTTTATTTCTAAGTTTTAATCTTCATACTTATTCACCCCCCCCCCCCCCCCTTCTAAGTATTTTCTCACCTTCAGTTGGCAACAGAGCTTTGGTTCTGTGTGTGTTACTACTCCATAGTGACAGTAAAGATCCAGTGAGAAAAACTTTTATATATATTTGGTTGTTACTATGGCTGATAATACAATGTCTAACACTAACAACAAATATGAAGAAAGGGACAGAATCAGCACCAAACCCCCTATGTTTGATGGGGAGAAATTTGATTATTGGAAAGACAGGATTGAATGTTTTTTCCTTGGATATGATGTTGATTTATGGGATCTGGTCATAGATGGATATGTTCATCCCACTGATGGGAATGGCAAGAAAATAGACAGAAAATCTATGACAGATTCTCAGAAGAAAGAATTTAGAAATCACCACAAGGCCAGAACAATATTGTTGAATGCAATATCTCACACTGAGTATGAAAAAATTACAAACAGGGAAACTGCATTTGACATGTTTGAATCTTTAAAGATGACTCATGAGGGAAACTCTCAAGTCAAGGAAACAAAGGCTCTGGCTATGATCCAGAAGTATGAAGCCTTCAAGATGGAAGACTCTGAATCTGTTGAAGTTATGTTCTCTAGATTTCAAATACTTACAACTGAACTAAAGGTTCTGGATAAAGGATACTCTACTGCTGATCATGTGAAAAAGATCATCAGAAGCTTACCTACCAGATGGAGACCTATGGTGACAGCGCTGAAAATGGCTAAAGATCTGAACAAGATCTCCTTGGAGGAACTGATCAGTTTACTAAGAACTCATGAAATTGAACTTGAGGAAGATGAACCTCAAAAGAAAGGTAAATATATTGCTTTAAAATCTAATAAATCTGCTAAAGCATTGCAGGTAATAGAGGAAAGCTCTGAAGAATCCTCATCTGAAGATGAAGATGAACTATCCATGCTGTCAGAAGAATAAACAAACTCTGGAAGCATAAAGGAAAGAAGTTCAGAAACTTCAGGAAGCCTGACCAAAGAAAAGAATCTTCTGGACACAGAAGATCTGGCAAAAAGGAGGTTGTCTGTTATGAATGTAAAGAACCTGGACATTACAAAAATGAATGTCCAAAGGTGCTGAAAGAAAAGCCTAAAAGAAAATTTGATAAGAAGAAAAAGGTTCTGATGGCCACCTGGGATGATTCAGATACATCTGAATCTGAGTCAGAAGAAGAATGTACCAATGTAGCTTTGATGGCAGACATAGAAGATTAGGAGGAAGGAACTTCAGGATCTGAATCTGACTCTGACGCTGAAGAGGTAATGACTAAACTCACTAAAGAAGAACTTATCAAAGTGTTATCAGAAGTTCTGAAAAGCTATAACAATATTAAGCTCAAATACAAGAAGCGTCAAAGCAATCTTGTATCTGAGAATAATATTCTCAAATCAGAAGTAGCTGAGCTAAATGAAAAGAACTTAAAATTGAAAAATGATTCTGAATTAGCTCAACAAAATTCTGATTCTGAAACTGAATCTGAATGCAAAAATATTTTGGAAAAATATGATTATAGCTTTCAGAAGTTTCTTGCTAAAAGCATAGACAGAAGAAAAATGGCTTCTATGATCTATGGAGTTAGCAGAAATAACAGAAAAGGAATTGGATATGAATCCTCCTCTGGAAAGGATTTAAATCCAAAACCTGTTGATAAAATTATCATCAAGAAAACTCCTTTATATTCACACTTTAAATTTGGTCACTTGAATGATATTGAACAAACACGCTCTGAAAAGAATATTCATGTGTTTAAATCTAAGGCTAGTCAGAATAAACATGTTGAAAAACAGAAGTTTAGACAAACCTTCAGAACAACTAACCCTAAAGTACCCAAGAAGATCTGGGTACCTAAAAGTAAAATAATTCCTGTTGCAGATGTTCTTAGCAGCAAGGTCAGGACGCCAATCAGGGTACCTGGACTCTGGATGCTCACGACACATGACAGGAGAAAGGTCTATGTTCCAAAGCCTGGAGCTTAGATTTGGAGGTGATGTGAAATTTGGAGGGAACCAGAAGGGCAAGATCATTGGATCTGGCACCATCGGAAATGGTAAACTTCCCTCTATTACTAATGTTTTACTTGTTGAAGGGTTAAAGCATAACTTATTGTCCATAAGTCAATTAAGTGACAATGGTTATGATATTACCTTTAATCAAAAATGTTGTAAAGCTATTAGTCAAAAGGATTGCTCTATCCTATTTAGTGGTAAGAGGAAAAACAACATTTATAAAATAAATCTTTCAGAACTTAAGGTTCAGAATGTTAAATGCCTCTTGTCTGTTAATGAAGAGCAATGGGTCTGGCACAGAAGATTGGGGCATATTAATATGAGACGTATATCTCAGATTAATAAACTTAATCTTGTCAGAGGACTTCCTAATCTGAAGTTCACCTCAGATGCTCTTTGTGAAGCATGCCAAAAAGGGAAGTTTTCAAAATCATCTTTTAAATCAAAAAATGTTGTTTCTACTTCCAGACCACTAGAATTACTTCATGTTGATCTGTTTGGACCAGTGAAAACTGCATCCATCAGAGGTAAGAAGTACGGATTAGTCATTGTTGATGACTATAGTAGATGGACATGGGTAAAGTTCTTAAAACACAAGGATGAGTCACATTCTGTGTTCTTTGACTTCTGTAAACAAGTCCAGAATGAAAAGGATTTCAAAATTATAAAAGTCAGAAGTGATCATGGTGGTGAATTTGAAAATAAATATTTTGAAAAGTATTTTAATGAAAATGGCATTGCTCATGGTTTTTCCTGTCCTAGAACTCCACAACAAAATGGGGTTGTAGAGAGGGAAAACAGAACTCTGCAAGAAATGGCCAGAACCATGATCAATGAGACTAATCTGGAAAAACACTTTTGGGCAGAAGCAATCAACACAGCCTGTTACATTCAGAACAGAGTGTCTGTAAGACCTCTTCTGGAGAAGACTCCATATGAACTGTGGAAGAACAGAAAGCCCAACATTTCATATTTTCATCCTTTTGGATGTATTTGTTATGTGTTAAATACTAAAGAAAATCTGAACAAGTTTGATTCCAAAGCACAGAAGTGTTTCATGCTTGGATATTCTGAACGCTCTAAAGGCTACAGAGTATACAACACTGAGACACAGATTGTGGAAGAATCTATTCATGTTAGATTTGATGATAAGCTTGGCAATAAAAAGCCAAAGCAGTCTGAAAACTCTGCAGATAGAGAAGGAGTTTTCACAGACTCTGAAGGCCCAAAGGCAGACAAAGCTCAAGTGAAGGAACCATAAGCAACGCCAGATGCTATTCCTTTAACTTCTCAGATGAACAATCTAAACATTTCTGAAGAATCAACTGTTAGAGGATCATCATCCAGAATTAAAGCTTCTCATCCAGAAAATGTTATTATTGGAAAGAAGGATGATCCTATCAGAACAAGATCCTTCCTAAGATCATCTGAAGCATCATTATTTGGACTGATGTCAGTAATTGAACCAACTTCTGTAGATGAAGCTCTGCAAGACAATGATTGGATTATTGCCATGCAAGAAGAGTTAAATCAATTCACCAGAAATGATGTGCGGGATTTAGTTCAAAGACCAAAAGGATTCAATATAATTGGAACTAAATGGGTCTTCAGAAATAAGCTTAATGAGAAAGGAGAAGTTGAAAGAAATAAGGCAAGGCTTGTTGCTCAAGGGTACAGTCAACAAGGTATTGATTACACTGAAACTTATGCTCCAGTGGCAAGGTTAGAATCTATATGCCTTCTTATTTCATTTGCTGCACAAAATAACATCACTCTGTATCAGATGGATGTTAAAAGTTCCTTTCTAAATGGTATTATAGAAGAAGAAGTTTATGTCCACCAGCCTCCTGGTTTTGAAAGTGAAAATTTTCCAGATTATGTTTTCAAACTAAAGAAATCTCTGTATGGTTTAAAACAAGCTCCCAGAGCTTGGTATGAGAGATTGAGCAATTTTCTTCTGGAGAAAAATTTCATCAGAGGCAAAGTGGACACAACACTCTTTTGTAAATCATTTAAGAAAGATCTTCTAATTTGTCAAATTTATGTGGATGATATAATATTTGGATCTACCAATACTATGTTGGGAAAGGAGTTTGCTCAATGTATGCAGGCAGAATTTGAAATGAGCATGATGGGAGAACTGAGATTCTTTCTAGGAATTCAAGTCAATCAAACTCCAGAGTGCACTTACATACATCAAACCAAATATGTTAAAGAACTTCTGAAGAAATTTAACATGACTGATAGTAAGCTGGCAAAGACTCCCATGCATCCAACTAGCTCACTTGGCAAGGAAGAGGTAAGTAAGAAAGTAGATCAGAAACTCTACAGAGGTATGATAGGATCTCTTCTTTATTTAACTGCTTCTAGACCTGACATATTGTTCAGCGTATGCCTGTGTGCTAGATTCCAATCAGATCCTAGAGAATCACACTTGACAACTGTCAAGAGGATTCTAAGGTATCTGAAAGGTACTTCTAATGTGGGTTTGTGCTACAGAAAATCTGATGATTTCAAATTAGTTGGATTCTGTGATGCTGACTACGCTGGAGACAGAGTGGAAAGGAAAAGTACTTCTGGAAGTTGTCAATTTCTAGGAAGAAATCTAATCTCTTGGTACAGCAAGAAGCAACCCACAATTGCACTTTCAACCACAGAGGCAGAATATATTGCTGCTGCTGGATGTAGCACGTAGATGCTCTGGATGAAAAGTCAGCTAGAAGATTATCAAATATTTGAAAGTAACATTTCTATCTTCTGTGATAATACTTCTGCTATATGTTTGTCTAAAAATCCCATTTTACACTCTAAGGCAAAACATATAGAAATTAAGCATCATTTCATCAGAGACTATGTTCAGAAGGGAATCATAAATTTAGCCTTTGTTGATACAGATCATCAATGGGCAGATATTTTCACAAAACCCCTTGTTGAATATAGATTCAAATTTATTCTGAAAAATATTAGTATGGATTTTTGTCCAGAATGATATTTGTCAGAAGCAAATTTTACAGATGCAAAAATGCCTAATACTCTGAAGTATTTCTTCTGATTACTTATTTACTTTCTTTAATTATTTTCTTGTGAAACTCTGAACTAACAATCCTCAGAGGATCTGAACGTTGGTTAACATTTCATTTCTCAAGAGAATTCAGAAGCACATGCTAGCAAACACGTGTCACTCCAAATCTGCAAAGGTGGCGTGTACACTACTGAAGAGACGTTTGAGGTGAAGTTTGAATAGTGAAAATCTTGATTTTCCCCCCAAATTGTCAGAATCAATAAATGCTTGAAATGATTTTATTCTTTTTCATTAAATGCTTTGTGTGAACGTGCTTTCTTCTGACTATTTGTATGCCTAAGTGTTTAGTATAAATACATCATTTCTTACCATTTTCACACTTTTCACATCTCAAACTTTTTATGCATTTCTGTCTTCTCTTCTCTCTTCACAAAAACCCTAAGCGTTTGACAAACTCATCTTCAATGGCAACTTCATCATCAACTGCTGCACAATTTCAATCAACCATGGTTGCAGTCACTTCTGCTAATATGGGTGTAACTCCTTATAGACCACCAAAGAGAACATTGCTAACACCTGTTGAAAAACTGGAGGTTCTCTGTGAATCAATGGTGGAATTTGATTCACTTGCTGAGAATGGGTTTGAGTTTCGCTCCATTATAGATGCTCAAGGATGGGTGAAGTATTTTGACAGACTTTTTGGACCAGTCTACCCCCTTCTGGTAAAAGAATTCTGGATACATGCTTCTGTATACCCTAAGTTCATTTTATCTTCTGTTCTGGGAAAAGAGATAATCATAACAGAAGATCTGATTAGAAAACTCATTGGATATGAGGAAATAGATAGAGTATCACACTTGCCAGCTGGGCGTGTAGATATGGATGAAGTATATGAGGAAGTGATGACTGCTGGACAAGCTTCTAATAAGTTCAAAGGTCTGAAGCCTGACTACAAGATCTGGGCTAAGATTTTCATGGGATGCATTCATCACAGAAAGTCTACAAACTCTCCAGACTATGTCAATAATGAACAGCTCTACTTTATGTATTGCTTAAGTCAGAGCACCAAGGTAGATCTTCCATATATTTTGTTTATGCACCTATGGAATCATATAAATGCCTCTAGAGAATATGTGAAAGAAAAAGGTCAGAAGATCAGAACCTGGATTCCTTTTGGAAGGTTAATCTCAGATCTTCTAACAGAAAATGGACTTGTAACTGCTCTGTATGCTGCTGGAGTCACAGAAGAACTGGAATTCATTCTTGGAAAGCCTCTGAATGCCAAAAGTTTTCAGAGACTAAAAATAGTAGAAGAACTCACAACAGCACCCAAGAAGCTGAACATTACTGAACTTAGTCAGAAGAGAACCCCTGTAGATGACTACCCTTTGTTCTATGCTGAAGAACTAAGGGAAATTATAGTAAGATATATTGATGATTGCAAGGCAGAAGGAAAGCCTATTCCTGCTGATATTATAAAGAGAGCAAGGGAACCATTTCCTGTTGTAGTAGAAGAGACACCAAGAAAGAGAACTCAATCAAAAGCAAAAGCTGCACCTGTTCAGAAGAAGCCCAAGGTTGCTGAGAAGCCACAGAAGCTGCTAAAGAGGAAAGAATCTGGAGACACTCCTTATGTTCCTGCTAAACGCATCAAAATTAAAGGTACCAAATCTTCTATATCTTCTGCAAATACTATTGTTATAAATGATTCAACTATTAAGTCTATTCCAAAACCACCCCCTACACAAAAACAATATGTTACTGCTCCACCTCATGTTTCTGTTCCATCCCCACAAAAATCATCTAATCCTATTTCAATCTCACCTATAAAACAATCATCTGTACCTAAAACATCAACAACAAAACCAAAAATTCAGACTCCACAACCAGAAATTCCAACCAAACAATCTGTACCACAGCAACAACCATCAGAAAAACAACCCACAGAACAACAACAACCAGAAAAACCATCTGCACAACAAAAACCATATGAACAACTCATAGAAAAGCCATCTGAACAACAACAACAACAACCACAAGAAACCAACCACAAAAACAATCTGAACCTCAAAAACCATCTGAACCTCAAACACAACAACAAGAGAAACAACCTCAGTCAGAAAATCCACCATCCAAAACATCTGAACCCAATGCATCTGTACCAGTTACTTCTGAACCAATCACATCAGAACCACCTACATTTGAACCCTCATCAAAACCTTCTGAAAATCCTTCAGAATCAACCAACCCATCTGGAACCAACATCCCCGAGACAGAAGTTCTTGATGTTACACCACTCAAAACTGTGTTTCAAGTGTCTTCTACCTCTTGCACACCAACCACATCATCCAATTCCTCAGAATCTGATATACACCCAGATTTTCTGATATCCCCCTCTCACAGAGACTCTGAGGTAAACCAACCAGAACCCCCTGTATCTTCTAAAGTTCTTATTCCAGATCCTACTCCCACACCTAAACCATCATCTGAAATCCTCATTCCAAATCCTATCCCAACATCTACACAAAGAACATCTGCCTCGTGCGATCAATTCTCATCTTATTTTCACAACCTTTCCTATGGTTTCAAACTCAAAGATTTCTATGACAGAGTTGAACCATCTGACCCTATCACTCCCTTAAAACCCAAACTTACAATCATACTACCATCTGTGCTTCTAACCTATATTAAATCAATGTCAGAAGTAGGTTCATTAGATACAATATCATACTCTGCTAAATCTGCAAAAGCTGTTACTTCTGCTAAACCTGTTTCATCTGATAAACCTGCTGCTTCTGCTGAACCTGCAAAATCTGCTTTCCAACCTTACTCTAATAAACCCTTTGATGTGGTTTCCTATCACACCAAAGCAAAACCAAATCTGTTGAATGCCTTAAACAGATCAAAACCTGCCAAATCCCCTGAAATTCCTTTCATACCATACTACCCTCCTCCTCTGATCTCCATTCACAAATCCATATTTCCACCTACTCCCCAACCAAAACCAATAACATTGGAGACTCTGTTACACCCCAGACCTAGACTAAATGTTGATCATTTATTTACATGTTTTTTGTAAGAAATACAAAAGTATTTAGGTACTGTACAGAGGAAGTGTTCAGCAACAATGGATGCAATAGAATCTGATGTCATCTGGAATGGCTTCATCAACAGATTCAACACTGTAGCATCAAATCTGAAGAACATATGTTCTGATGATGCGAAGCTCAGATTTGCTGAAGCTGCAAGAAGTCTGTTCTGGACTGTTAAGAGATCTGGACCACTGCTTCTTACAGATGCTCCTTCATCATCAGAAGAGAATGTTGAATCTACATCTGAAGATAACCCTTTGGATATGACTCTGATAGAACATCCTTCTGGCTCTAATGCTCCAAGCTCCAAAGACCCTATGGAAATTGACTCTGTTCAAGCTTCAGAAACTATTCAACCTTCTTCATCTGAGATTAAGAAAGAACATCCAGATCTTGAGGATAAGATTGCTGTTCTGGAAGCTGGTCAATCAGAAATCAAGTCATGGATGGCAAAACAGGATAAGAAGTCTGAAGACATGACTCAGTGGATGTCTCAATAGGATCAGAAGAATGAAACAATGGCTAAGTGGATGTCAAAGCAAGAACAGTCCTCTTCTGAGATCACAGATCTGTTGAAGATGCTTTTGTCAAAACACTCTTAGTTTTTCATTTTTTTCATTCTGATGTTTTGCATCTGATGTTTGCTTATGTATTTTGAATATCTTCTGATGCATGTACTCTTGCTCTGAACTGAATTGAATGAATGTTTCAAAGTTTTCCCCACTTGATCTATCTCTTTTACTGTTTCCTTTTATTTGTCTTTTCAAAGTTTTAATTTTTGCTTATGACAAAAAAGGGGGAGAAAATATAGATCTGAACTGTTTAATTAAACTTCACCAGAATGAAACTTCAGACATATCTATTTTATCTAACATTAAATCTGAGTATTTCAGAACATTTGATAAGTACACTCCGAAAAAGAAACTCTAAGACTCTCAGATCATTTGAAAATTTGCAAGACACTCTGACTCTCAAATGTTAAAGAACAATCAAGCTCTAACTCTGAAAATTACTCAAGACAAAAGGGAAGTTTCTATTCCTTATTTGTATTTAATTCAGGGGGAGATTCATCATCTCAGGGGGAGTTATAATTATCATATTTTCAATTAAACAAAATTTCTGATGTTTTTGTCATCATCAAAAAGGGGGAGATTGTTAGAACACAGATTGGTTCTTAATAATATCTCTATGTTTTGATGATAACTATTATGAAATTTTGTATTTAAGAATATATACTCTAAAATTTGCTTGAGAGTTTTTACTGCAGATAGTAAAGGAATTATCACTCTAGAAGCAAATCAGAACTGAACATAAGAAATTTGCTAGACTCTGAAGTGCCAGATGCATCCATTAGAAGATTCTGAATGCTGCCAACAGAAGATCCTGAGCGTAGCCTCCAGAAGGATCTGAAGCAGAAGCTCCAGAAGGATCTGAAGCAGAAGCTCCAGAAGAATCTAAAGCAAGTCAGAAGCATCTGAACCAAAGAAGAATTCTGTATGAAGAGTTTTCAAAGCATAGTTACTACAGAAGATTCTGAAAGTACTAAAGCTGCCAGTACTGAGGATCTGACTCAAATATGCTCTGATCTTAAACACGCTAAAAGCACACCTGCTGTAGAAGACTCTGATTCAGCAAAACTCTGATCAACATCAGAAGGCTCTGATTAATTTAGACTCTGATGGAACTTGCTAAAAATTGAAGAAGAATTATTCAAAGATTATATCCGTTGGAATAATCCAAACGACTCTTTCCTTATTTATGCTAGACACAAGAACACAGACAAAAAGGATTTATCTGTGCTTTCTTCTTCTAGGAAAGGTCACTTGATGTGAAGACAAAAAGGCTCAGACCTTTTGGACACTCTTCTCAACGTGAAGCTCTCCTTGGATCAGCTGCCTATAAAAGCAAGACTTCACCCATCTTCTTCACTTGACGTTTTATCTAAAAGAATTCAATATTCAAAGCTCTCATACTATTCACATTCTTTCAAGAATTAATTTCTTTGTTCTTAATATTTAAGTGAAAAATCACAGTTGTGATAAAGCTTTTTAGAAGCAATTTAAACACTTGTATTTGTATTACATTTGATTGTAAACCTTAAGAAGATCCAGTTAGGATCAGTAGTTCTTGAGAAGACTTTGAACAGTTGTTCTTAGTGCTTACTATTGTAATCAGTTGATTAAATAGTGGATTAAGTCCTTGATTGAGAAAGGCAAATCACTCTAGAAAGGGTGGACTGGAGTAATTGAGTTCAACGAACCAGGATAAAAATACTTGAGTTTTATTTCTAAGTTTTAATCTTCATACTTATTCAACCCCCCCTTCTAAGTATTTTATCACATTCATTAATTAGATTTAATACTTAGGTAGCTTTTAGGGTGCTTATAGCATAGTTTTTCCCCTAGTTGAACTTCAATAATGACCATTAGATGATTCTAGGTCCCATATCCTTTCTTGATAGAATGGTGATTTGATAGATGCTTCTTTAGAGCTTTGAACCCTTAGTGTAGGTGTTCCTTAGGAGGTAATCTTTGAGGTTCTAGAAGTTCAAGTAGGTGGATGATTCTTCCTGTAGGGTTGGTTTCCCTCACAATTTTCCTTGCTTAATTGGAATCCTCCTTGTGAGCATGTTTCCTCCTGTGGAGGAATTCATTGCAATATCATAAAGGAGTTGAGTTTATGCAAGCTTTCTAAGGAAGTGGAGTTGGTTGAGTGCCTGTGGTAAGTTCCTGTGGACCTTACCTTGCTTCCCATCTTCATTCTCCTAGTCCTCTCCATTCTTTTTAGGAACCTTCTTGGGGTAGCACAGTCCCTCCTGTGGGGGGAATTTTGCACATCTCTTGAAGGAGCCAAACCTCTAGGATTCTCCCAAATCTCTTTTAGTTGGTTGAGTGCCTGGGATAAGTTCCTGTGGACCTTACTCTGGCCTCCCAACTTTCAATTCCTTCCCTTAGGATAGAAGCCTTGTTTGAGTACTTCTGGAATGGATTCCTTATCTGTCATCAATCATTGCCTTCATTCATGATTGAGTGGTGTGTTGCATTAGGATAGTTCATGTTTAGGATAGTCTAAGTGTAGGTGCATGACTGCATTAAGAGGTTGAGTGGGTCTCCCACTGCTTGTTTGCCTTAAGGGTTGAGGTGGTCCTCCCCTTGCTTGTGTGTTGTTTTTCTTTTTCTAATTGACGTATTTTCATATAGAGGTTGAGTCTGTCTCCCTCTGCTTGTCTGTTTTGACTGTTTTCTTTTTTGCTTGATTGCTAAGAAGTTGAGTTTGTCTCCTTCTGCTTGTATTGCTGCATTGCATGCATTTTACTTACAATTATTTCTTTACCGTTATGGCTTTCTCTGTTTCTGTATACCGTTGCCATGTTCCCCTAGGAACTCTGACTTCTCTTGTTCAAGAGAAGTTATGACAAACATTAGGGTTCTGACTATGCATGATAGCATTAGGTAGCTCCCTCCTAACCTCAATCATAGGATCAACTTTGCATGACAACTTTAGGATTGGATTAGTTCCCCTTTAGTGCATCCTTTCTCTTCTCATCTCTAAAACAACAGTAAAAAACGTAATAAAGGCAAGTTAGTACAAGCGCGTTACGAGCCTTAAGCTACTTGGGAAATGATAATTGAGTGGTCTCCTCTCAATCATCTAGGGTGTTTAGTATATGTCCTTTGGACGATATGCGATGTATTCGCTCCTAAGTCATAGTCTCTAGGGCTGTACAAACTACAGACAACTATAAAAAACACTTCTTCCGTAAAAGACAGAAAACAAACTTCAAACCTTTTGCCCCGTGGGCCCATAACTCAAGAAAAACTTTTCTGAAGTAAAGAGTGTCGCTAACTCCCAGTTCTGCCGCAAACGGTAAACGCCTAAGTCTCCAAAGGTCGAGCTGCATACACCAAACTGCTGGAACTGTTTGTTAACCCTACTCGGAAAAACAGAGGAATTTGACCCCTCCCGTAATCCGTAGTATCCCGAACTACGTTCGCTCTGATCTTTCACGCCGTGTGAAAGTACGTAGGCACGAGATGCGATATCTCGGCGAGCAACCTTCCCCCTTTTTTCACCCGTAGTTAGGTGAACTACGTAGACTCTGATTTCTCGTTCCAGAGGGGAATACGTAGGCATAGAACTGTTGTGTTCTGCCGAGTCATTTTCTTTTCTTTTCAGACCAGACTTTTAGTGTAGATAGTAAAACCAACCCGTCAGATAAACACAACAAGCATGGATCCCATCGAGTACGATGGACGTGAGGGGTGCTAATACCTTCCCCTTGCGTAACCGACTCCCGAACCCAGACATGGTTGCGATGACCTTGTCTTATACCTTTTCGTCTGGTTTTTCCGATCGTTTCCTTTCCCTTTCTGTGGGATAAATAACGAAAGGTGGCGACTCTTCTGTTTTGTCGGCACCTTATTTTCGCAGTAGCGACAATTATGTTTGTTCAAGTGTTGTATATATTTTGTTCTCGTAACGCTTGTTCAAGTTTTTGGTTAGGACACTTTCTTTAGGTTGGCGCTTTGACAAAACATCTACGTTTATGTGAGGAAGTTTCTAGCAAAGAACAATAAAAGTGTCGAGCTAACGACGTGAAATAAGCACTTGTTGGGAGGCAACCCAACGATTTTTGAGTTTTATAGTTTTATATTTAGTAGTATAGTTAATATAAAGTGAAAATGGATGGACCACATATGATAAAAAAATATGAAAATCAAAGTTTTCCTGCCCGCGCTTAGCGCGCCTTGTTTTGCAAAGACAAATCTCTCATTTTCCATCCACTTTCACCAATTTTGGTTTTTGTGTTTAGTTAAGTTTAATTCAATTTTGTTAGTTTGTTAGAATAATGTTTGTGTTTGCTCTCAAGTTTGCTTTTGATTAGCTTGAGGATGCGTTTTGTGACTTTCCAAGTTTGATCGTTTCAACTGCCGAATGTATGGTTTTGATATCGTTTGAAGTTGGTACTTTGCAAAGTACTCGTTTATCTCTTTCTAGAACATAGCATGATTAGGAGACTTTTCATTTGTACAATTTTCATGTCATTCATTCTTTTTCCATACTTGTTCAATTTTGAATCACTTTAGAACAAAACCTTTTTGTGAGGAGCTTTCCATTGTTTACTATATGCAGGAGACCAACATTCTAGTTTAACTCGATTTTATTATGTCTAATCTTGTATTTATGTTGATTTGTATGATAGCACTAAAATGATCAAGGCATTTTATTCGATTTTGAGCATACCCACTTGACCAAATAGTCAATCTACCTTGTGAGTGAGTGAGAATTTGCTTACCCCCATTGAGCCTTTGTTAGAATTCATATTGGTGTTATGTTCATTTTTGTATGGATTCTAATACTTTTTCATGAACTATAATCATGACTTGTTATTTGAGTTTTTACCATTGCCTAATAAGTTTGGGAGCATTCATAACACTATGTGTGGTTGTATTCAAGTTGGGGAGAATAGGTTGGTTGTTAAGAGGTTGAGAAAAAGAAAAAGTTTGAAAAAGAAAAAAAAGAAAAAAAATGAAAAAGAAAAAGAAAAAAAAGGAAAGAATTGAAAAAAAGAAAACAAAATAGAATAAAGTTATGCTAATAAGTTGTGTGGAATGGTGTAACAATTTGGAAAAGAGGAAAAGGTGATTGAAATTTGTGAGTGCTTGAGATTGTAAGAAATGATCACTCTCATTTGATTAGGCAAGTTTTTGTTTCTTTTACCTTGAGAAAAATAATTGTTTGTTACCCAAGCCACATTACAACCCTTAAAGCCCTTGCGATTTTTACTTTTATATTGTTCAATATGAGTTTTTTCTTTATGAATGCATAATTCAACTTGTTGTTAGCTTGAGTGTTGGGTGAGAGTTAAGTCCCTCGTGTTTTTTTATTCATCTATCGATGAAGTGTGTGCTAGGTGTGATTCATTTTTGAATATTGTATTGTCTTAGAAATTTTGACATGTGTTTTGTATTTAGGAGTTGTTTGGTTTTCATGTTATCGTTGTAGTTTAGTGGTATATTTTGTTTTGCATGTGCGTTTTTGTGTTGAACCATACATTTGTTTTTTGTTTTTCAAAACTTGTTGAGTCGTGATTGCTTGATTGTTACTTTTGTTTCCTTGAGTTGATCGATTCTTGTTTGAGGACAAACAAGTTTAAGTTGGGGAGAGTTTATAAGTGCTAAATTGTATTGATTTTAAGTCTAAATAATTGGCACTCATTGGTTTAATTCAACCAATAAACCTCAACTTTTGTGCATATGTTGTATAGTTTACGTTGTAACGTATATATTGTGTATCATGTAAATATGATTGAGTTTAATTGTTTTTCTCTCATTTTTGTATGTATATAAGCAATGATATTTTTTAATTGTCTTATAGAGCATTGAATAAGCTTTCCAACGCTTCCGACCGCGCGTAAAACAGAGTTACGGTTTAAACGTTATGGTCAAAACAAATGTTGGTTCTGCTGTCATATTTGCTAAGCAAAAAAAAGTTCGCAGTGCGAACATGAATTTCTAAAATGCGTGAAAAATATTGTTTTGTCAGTAGAAAATGAGGCATAAGTTCGTTGTGCGAACGAGACTTCGGTAGGCGAACATTGGAACCTATTTTTTCCTATTTAAGTGATTTTTCAGCATTTTTTAGGTTATGTTGTTGGGGAACTTTTTACCCCAACTTCATCAAACACATTCTTGAGTAGATTTAGCTTAGAAACAACATTGGAGGGTGCATCTTGATGATTCGGAGTCGAATCCACTTCAATCGGAGTTGACAGACCATGAGATTTGTGTTCTTCTTCCTTCCTCTCTATATATTTTTCATTTGTTGGGGTTTTGTATGTAAGTTTATCTTGATTGTATGTATATTTATGGATCTTTGTATAAAATCTCTTTTACAACTCTTTATCGATGGTTATCTTGATTTTTTACTTAATGGGTTTGGATTGCTATAGACATATACGGTTCGAACTCGATCTAAGATGAACATCTGTTAGATTCTAAACTCTAGACATAGATTTAGGATTAATATTCACGTGGGTATCGATTCTTAATGCTTCGTGTTGTCGAGTTGCGTGAGACATCACCGATGAGACGATACGGTTGATCTCTCGACTTTGCGTTATACATAACCTTTGTTGTGATAGATACGTGATGATATTGACGAGCGATTTAGGTTGCGTGCATTTGATCCATATATTTTTTAGTGCATGATGGGTAGAACGAAATACAATTCCTTACGAGTTTTCTCATTTCTTAAGAATGTATTTATTTTCTTGCTTTATGTTTTTCCTTTTGCATTTTTATCCCAAACCATTTAAACCCAAGCTTAGAGACGTAGAGATTGTCGAACGAAATTCTTTCCCTCACACTGATCCCTGTGGAGACGATATAAATCCCAGAGGAAATTATTCCAAAAATAATATTTTTGCTTGCTGCTTTACCGCTCCAACAGTGCCCAATTCTTTATCTCAAAAGATTTATTGTGAAAATGGTGTGGCGAATATAGTCACGTCTTTGTATTGAAAGACGAGTATCGAGACCACACACTCTAAAGTGAGTATCCTAATACTCGGAGAAGAATAATTCTTCACCCAATCCCCTCTCTTTAATTCAATACAAAGAGAACCTTATTTTCTTATTTAAAGTGTTTTATTTTGGATGGTAAGTGCTTAACGACAGTAAACTCTAAAGGTAATGTCAAGCACTCAGGATAGGAGAAGGCATTCACTTAACCACTCCACAACCATCCAAGTTTATTAGGAAAAGAGTTTGAAAATGCACTTGGTAAAAGACCAAGGTTTTTAGACTCAAGGATACAAAATACATATAGAAAAGGTCTTAAAAAGAATGGGTGGTTAATAGAGCAAGGTAGGTTGATGGTGATGCACAAGGTAATCGACTTACGAGGGTGAAATACATATAAGGTTAGTATGGGGTTTAATGGAAGAGAATGAGAAGAGAAGAGAATATGAGAGAAACCCTAAGGTGATTCAAGTAAATGAGTTTGAAAAATGACTTGACGTTGGATCAAGTTTTACTTGTTCTTTATTGAAAAGGTGTTCTAGCCTAATTCAATTTTATCTTTCTTAACAAGCAAAAAGCAAGCATAGAAGCAAAAGGAACTAGACTATTACATTGTAATGGAGGAGTGGGATACATAATGCCCACCAAGGGGGAAATGAGATGCAAGGTACGAAGAAGTAATAGGAGTGCATCAAGTATGAAGGAAAATATCATCAAGAATCAACTTAAGTAACAAAGGTAAGAAGACTCAACCAAAACCAAATAAGAAAAGGTAAATAATTAAGCAAGACAAAAAATGTTTCCAACTTAAATCAAAGCATCAAAGAGGCATACAAGTAAACACTTATGCACATTTCAATCATCTAAACATGCACAAAGGATTCACACAACACAACTCAAACAATTAGGCAAAGTCAAATGATTAAGCACAAGCATATATGCCTTGAAAAGTTAACCACATATTAATAAATGAACAAACCAACACAATGTGAATCAAGCAAGATAAAATCAAGCAAGGTCAGAACCTAAATCACATCATGGTCAATAAATTTTAGAGATGAGAAAAGATTCACAAGAGCATTCATCAAAGAATCAAAGCAAAGATTAGGCACATGTAAACATTTATCTCATGAAAACAAAGCAACAATGGTCAAACTTATGCAATTAGAACATGTGAACATGGGAGGTCATAAGAAAAAACAAACATTTCAATGCATATTCAACACCAAGACATCAAATAAATTCAATATGAATCATCCTCAAAACATGAGCAAAGAAGTAGGCATGTGTCATTCCTTATCAACCTCAAAAGGATTCAAACATCCACATACAAGCATATGAGTTCAAAAGGCAAGAAATAAACAATGAGTCAAAGGATATCAGAAGCTTAAACATAGCCTTTCATGTCAATTAAAATCATCAAACATCAAATTAATTCATACAAAAGCATAAGCTTACAAACTAGGTCAAATATGCAAGCCATATGATCAAAACATCATTAACATAAAAGCAACATTCAAAAATAGAAAAATAATAAAATAAATTCCAATTAAATGCTCAAGATCAAGGCAAAGTATTAAAGAATAAGTGAGGAAGAGATCCCCAAAATAAATGTATAAAGGCATCCTCAAAACAAATCAACAAGGCAAGCAAGTTTCACAAATCGAGCACAAATCGAGGGCCAATTTAATCCATAAGAAAACAAATAAAAATACATCATTCAAGTATCAAACCAACACCTAAACATTCCTCACTTATGTGTTAAAAGATGATCAAAAGCATGGCTCAAGAAATCTCACAAAAGGCCTCAACAACATAAACTCTAATTCATGGTATTCAAACAAAACACCCTTCACAAATAATTAAAAATAAAAAATAAAAAATAATTAAAAAATAAAACATAAAATATGAAAAATATCTCAAGTCATAAAAGTATTTAAAAATGATTTTTGTGGATTTTTAAAGTAATAGGAACAATAAAATAAAATCAAAATCAAAGGAAAGAAAATAAAAATAAAAATGAAAAGAAATAAAGGAAGGGGGTGTTGAAGTAAAACTTAAGTGAACTAAGTTTATGTTATAAGCGCTAATGGGCCAAATCTAGGTGGTGTGAAAAGAAAAAGGGCTAGGCCCATAACCAGAACAAAGTTCAGACTCCAAACAAAAAAGGCCATGCAAGCTTCATTAAACAAGGTGGCTCCTTGTCAGCGTCACACAAGTGCCATGCAAGTTAAGGTCAAAGATTCACCGCGCCACATCACAAATCATTATCAGATGCCAAATCTAGGGCTCTGGTCGTCTTCTCTAGCACGAACTCGCTGGAGCTAACTAAAACCTCATCAAAAACCACAAAACCTAAGACTATTCCAAAGCATTTTTCACGTAGGTTCCAAATATGGCATTAAAAATCAATAATGTGCATTTAAAGCAATAAAAACTTAGCACAAATTTTGAATGCACAAACTGAAAGTTCGGCAAACCAAAACAACAAGCATTCAAACATTTCATATATGTGTGAAGGGTTTCAAATACAACCACCATGAACCTAAAACATGCCTAAAATGGGAGAAAAAGATTGAGAAAGAGTTACCAAAGTGTAGCACTTTGAGGGTTCTATTTCTGCTTTAAAGTTCCACCAAACCTCTCCTTTTGCTTCTCACAACTCAAATGATGATGATGGTGGCTTGGAAAAGAAGAAATGAACCTTGAAATATGATATTCGAAGAAGAACAGTTTTGAGAGTGAGAGAAATTTTTCTTTCCTCTGGCTGCAGAATGAGGTGTGTGTCCTTCTAGGGTTTGTTTTTAGTTTATATATAAGGGTTTGAGTGAGTAAAAACACTTGTTATTATGGAGAAACTTATGGTTAGTCTTTTTTTGAAATTTGAAATGGAGAGTGAATGAGAAGGTGGTGGTACGAATGGCCTTGTGTGAGGATTTGTTTTGGTTATTTTTGAGTGGTAGGAGAGGATCAAAATGGTTTGAGTGAGTAGCACACCCTTGGGGAGCAAGTTTGTTCATTTGTCATTTCCTTCTTTTTTTGGCAAAATGTGAAACATGTGGTACAAGTGATGTTTCGCTAGAAAAGGCAAAGTTTTGGCAAGAAGAATGAAGCATGATGTGTGTGAAATATGTAACACCCTTCTAACCCCACGGAAAATATATGAATAATCAGAGTAAATAATCATGCATTCACAAAGGGTGTCACAAATAACTTTCAAACATCAAAACCACATGTCATGCTCCTTAACACTTCAATAAATAATCATGCTTTTCAAGGTTTCACTTTGCATGTAGCAGCGGATTCAATTATATCATAACCTTCGTAAAAGAAACATTTGAATTCACCACCTAAATTAACATCATTAGACACTGGGGCCAACATCATAATAATTCGATAAATATAAAAACATAGTATAGAGTATATAATGTATCTCTAAAATATATAAACCAAGCAATCCCAGTGTTACATGACCAGAGCATGACTCGACCCAACGGCTAGATACATATACAATGTATCACAAAAGAATCCTATACATCCTAGTTAACCGACCAAAAGATGAAGGCATGCTTCACAAAAAGGACCTCCAGCCAACCTACTCTGCAATGCCTCATAGAGCATCATAAAACAGTAGAAGGGTGAGAAATATTATCATAATAATCAATGCATATATATATATATATATATATATATATATATATATATATATATATATATATATATATATATATATATATATATATATATATATATATATATATATATATATATATATATATATATATATATATATATATATATATATATATATATATATATATATATATATATATATATATATATATATATACATATACACATATTCCACATTTTTCATCCAATTCATCATACACATCACAAGGTATATACAAATGTATGCATAATCACCAAACACATTCATCATGCATACATTCACAATTCACTCATTCCACATAAACATTTACAATTATGTTTATTCACCAATTCACAATCTCAGTTCAACAATTCATACACATATGCATACTTCAATACAACAATCATCTATGCCATGAGACTCAATGCAACTCATGTCATGTGGTACTAACACTTGTTATTATTTTTCGGTTTTTATATTTAAATCGGGTCTGCCCTCTAGACCAATAACAAACAAAAGCCTGTCCTCTAAGCTTTCAAATCCACCCTTCTAGGTTTGGGACAAGTCACTAGTCTCCACGAAACTAGCAAGCATTGCCTCTTGACAACAAATGATGCGTATGCAATCAACAACCAATGCACTCAAGACCGTTCTCGCATCTTAATCCCATGCATTATCAAATAATTCATCACACAAGAATTATATCATGATTGCACACACAACACATTTCATCAAAGTATTCATACTTTCAACATCATCACTACATTCATCAAGTAGTATACAAGAATCAAATAGATTCATTCACAAATACAATCGCATACAATTAATATGCATTCACAACATCGTGCCAAACGGCAACGAACCCTATCACAATTATTCATACACTTTTAAATCAATTTAAACAATGTATATTTGCCAAAAGGCCACATTTCACAATCGATCCACAATCTAGGATTCACGCCATACGGCTACCCACAGCATAACATATCACAGCATACAACTATGCATTCATAAAGATCGATCATAATCGAGCCAAACAATCAACATTGGATGGAAACACAACAAGAAAATCAAACAATGTCACGCTCGCTGAACCACTTGCCTAGTGAGGTCATAGCGAACACTCGCTGCTGGTTCGCCTAGCGAACAAGCTCGCGAAGACAAACAGAAGCTACTGGAAGGATTCGCTACTGGCTCGCTGGAGCCTCTCCTAGCGAACAACTCGCTACATCACTCGCTACTAGCGAAAAGGATCATTTCCATTCTGCCCAAGTCTGGGGACGTTCGCTGGCAGCTCGCTACCAGCTCGCTTAGCGAACACTCGCCACCCTGCTCGCCTAGCGAACGTGCTAGCGAGCGTCTGCGTACTCCAAAACCCCAACTGTCCAAAAACCTCAGAAACTCCCGAAATCACTCGATTCAATTCCAACAAGTTCCAGTAGTCTTAGCCTAATATTCCTCGACTAAACTATACCATTAATTCCGGATTCTAACCGTTAAATCTTTGATACCTACCGATTAAACCATTTCTGACCTAAAATGGGAAAAGATGGAAAACATCCAAACAATCCAAACACACACATACATAATCACACACACATTGATAGAATAATAAGATTTCACACCCTTACCCGATTAAATCGACTCCTAAGGGTTGATCTTGATGAATCCAAGCTTTTCCTCTATTCTCCTTCTCTTTTCTCTTCTTCCTCTTTCTTTCTCCTTTCCTTCTTTTCTTTCTATCCTTTCTTTTCTCTCCTCTTTCTCTTATATCTCTTTCTATTGTATTCATCCCATCATATTTTCTTCTCTCAAAATATCTACCCATTCATTTAAATTAAAGAAATCACATAAATCAATTAATTAACATAAATAATTAATTATTAAAAATTGGGTTGTTACAAAATAGTGTGGAGATATTGATACATGATGACTTCGTGTTACATGAATTTAAAACTCACGAATAAGGCATTAGAAACCAATTCACATGTCCAACTTGGAACAACAATAACTTGATGAATTTTGATCCAAATAATGAGATTCTTTGCTCAAATGAAACAAGGAAATGTAATGAACAACTTTCATGTTCAAAACTAGATGAGATGAAGCTTGGAAGCATTAGGAAAATTGAATGGAAGTTGGATGCAAAATTTGTCCCAAGTAAAACTTAGAAAAATTTCTAAGTTATGAGCTTTGGACAACTTTGAGACCTCATCTTTGCAAGAACATATCTTGAGATTGCTTGATCTAATGAAGGAGCTCTCGGTATGCATGGAAAGCTTGAAACAATAGGAACAATATTCATGTTGAAAGGAAATTTATTTGAGACTTGGAAGATCAAGAAAATTGGCCTTGAAGTTGGCTCCAAAATTTTGCCTAATGACTTGCCCAACTTGACAACTTCATGAGCCTATCTTTTTAGCATCATGACTTGAGCTCCAAGCATCCCACCGATGAGTTTTTGGCATCAAAAGAAATCTTGGAAGATGCCTAAAAACTTTCATGTTGCAAGAATTTTGAGTTGAATCCTAGAACCATGAGAAAGAAAGCCTTGAAAACTCATCCTCCAAGTTAAGATCCCATACTTAGAAAAATTCCAAGTATAAAGTTTCAAAACCTTGTTTTTCATAACTTCATGCCTTCATAAATTGAAAACCATGCACTTTTTGGGAATTCACCTACATTGACAAAGTTGTAGTATGGGAAATGATCTTCAAATTGATCTTTGGATCAAGGAAAATAGATGTCTAGATTGTGAGTTATGCCCTTGACAAGTTAGCACCAAATTAGGTTTTTTTTACATGACTTAGAACAAATTCAAACCCTAATCTTGGTAATTTTTACTGATTAAATGCTACCAATCACTTTCTCTTGATTAAAATTCATGAGATAATAGATGATAACTTGAGAATCTCATGTTTGACTTAGAATCCCAAGGGATGACCTTTGTACAGGCAACTGTTGACTTTTGGCAAGATGAATCCATAGCTTCCTTTATGCACTTGAGAAACTTTTGACATGACTTGTGATGAATCAAGATGCTTGTATGGATGTCTTGAGGTGACATTTAGGTCATGAAGACATATTTTTCCCAAGAGTTCCTCTTTAGGTTTCTTTGCCAAGAAACCCTAGTCTAGAGCCACAAGATATGAGCATTGATTAATCTTCAATCTCTTGACACCCTTGTTGCAAGTTGAGCATTTAACCTTGTTGAAACACTTTGAGGTGTGTGAGGACCTTGTAGCTTGAGAAATCCATTGTGTTGAGAAAAGCCTCTTGTCTATTACCTTGAAAGATCAACTTCTTCCTTGATTGATGATACTCAAAATGCCTTGACCCCCAAGCTTTAGAACCAAAGCAAATCATAAATGATATATGACATATAGGGATGCCTAAATGATGGAAATGTTATGATAGGAAAGGTTTGGGTTAGGATCAAAATGAGGGTGTGACAGCTATTACAAAGTGCATTATCAAATTCTCTTTAACATATTTATACTTTCTCATTATCTACTTCACAACCAATTCGGATTCACCAATGATTTCGACTCTAGTTGCCCCCAATTCCAACAAAATTTCAAGACCAGCTATTAAAGCCTCATATTCAGCCTCGTTATTCGAACAAGGCCCTTCGATTCTGTACTTGAATCTTGTTGGAATTTTATCATGAGAGATAATCAATATCCCAATTCTTGTTCCATCTTTATGACTCGAACCATCAAAATATAATTTCCAAGGTTCAAGTTCGAGATGATTTTGGGGACTTTCGACTACAGAGTGGTCGACTATAAAGTCTGCTACCACTTGTCCCTTCATGGCCTTTAAAGGCACATAAGTTAATGAGTACTCTGTTAAAGCGAGTACCCATTTTCCAATTCGACTATGAAGAATTGGCTTAAAAAGCATATGTTTAATGACATCATAATGGGAAGAAACATAAACTGGTTTTATGTAATATTTTATTTTTTATATGAGAAATACAGACAAAGACATAACTTTTCAATCATGCTATACCTAGTTTATGCGTCATTAAGAACTCGACTAAAATAGTAAATGGCTCTTTTGACACCATTTTCATCTTCTTGAGCCAACATAATCCTTATGGTTACATTCGACGCAGAAATATACAATCCCATACTTCTACTCCTACAAGGTGGCGACAAAATTGGAGGATGAACATGATACTCCCTGATTTTGTTAAAAGCTTCTTGTTATGCTTACCCCCATTTGAAATCTCCATTCTTTAGTAAAAGTAGAGGATAGAAGGTTTGAGTCTTGCCGCTCAAATTCAAAATAAATCTCCTTAAGAAGTTAATCTTTCCAAGCAGCGACTGCAATTCCTTCTTTGTTGACGGTGCCTTCACCTCCTAAATGGCCTTTGTCTTATTCTGGTTTATTTCAATTTCCTTCTTGTGAACTACAAATCCTAAGAAATCTCCATCCTGTACACAAAAGCACACTTTAGTAGATTCATCTTTAGACCATGCTTCCCCATTCTTTCGAATGCCTGTCGAAGATGGTATATGTGACTGGCTCCTAAAACAGACTTAACAACAATATCATCAATATAAATCTGCATAAAAGTTTCTATGAAATCATGAAAGATCAAATTCATTTCCCTTTGGTAAGTTGCCCCAGCATTTTTTAAGCCCAAAGGCATCACCACCCGTTCATAGGTGCCTAAGGCTCTAAGGCATCAAAATGTCATTTTTGGCACATCTTCGTCAGCAGTAAAGATTTTATTATACCTATAGTATTCGTCGAGCACACTAAGATACTCGTAACCTTCAGCGGAGTCGAAAAGCATCTCTGCCACAAGTATTGGGTACTCATCCTTTGGGGTCGCAGCACTCAGATATCTGAAGTCGATGCAAACCCGCAAAGTCCCATTCTTTTTAATAATAGGGACTATGTTAGCAATCCACTCAGCATATCTAGTTGTACGAATAAACTTACATTTAAGAAGTCTTTCGACTTCCTACTTGATCTTTGACAAAATCTTTATTGCAAATCTTCTTGGATTTTGCTTGATTGGTTTCCTTTTAGGTTTGATGGGATGCTTTAGTTTGACCAACTCCCTACTCAATCTCAGAATTTCATCGTAATCCCAAGCAAAGCAGTCTTTATACTCTTTCAAAAGCCATATCACTTCGACCTTGAGTTATGGGCCAAGGTTAACACTTATGTATGTTGGCCTTTTTTGTACCTTCTCCTAAATCAATTTCTTCCAAAGGATCCTGCACTAGCATATTTATGTTGGGCGCCAGCGAGTCCCTTAGAGTCCCAAAGGCTCTTCGTCATATATAGGTCGAGCCTCTGGCCTTGCACTTCTTGTTTATCCTTATCAGGTGGCTCTGGTTCAAAGTCTATGATAGTCCCCTTAAGGTGTGTATCATCTTCTTTGGCTTCGACAGTCATGTATTTTAACTTTGGCCTCTTAGGCCAATTTTAATGTGTTTTCGGCTACATAAGCCGAAATCCTTTCCATTGTCTTGGATTCAGACATATCCATCAAACTCATCTCCCTAGCCAGTTGGATAGATGTATGATGTCCTTTAAAACTCTAGGTCCTCACATATCACCTCTTTATCCCACTGGAACCCATAAGTTAGGTGTAAGTGAAGGGAATAATATGTTGCATCCGTAGGGTTGAATGCAAAATCTGCAGGTCGACAAGGGATAATATTTGCCAAGTTCCTGTCGAAATTTCGTCTATCCACATGATTTAATTCAGCTAAGGAATAACTTTGATCTGCCTTGATGTTCTCCATTATGTCGTCATTTCGCCATATGGTAATCCTCTGATACATCGAGGATGTTACCGCTCCAATACCATGGATTCACTCACGACCCAACAGCAAATTATAGTTAGCTTTCGACTCGATAACCATAAATATCGTCAGTCTAGTAATTGTTCCAACAATTAACTCCACCTGAATCACACCCAAAGTGCGTCCAGTCTTTCCTTCATAGTTTGACAAGACCATATTGTGGGGCTTAAGGTCCGTGTCAAACTTTCCCACTTTTATAACATAAAGCATGACATCAGATTAACTGCCACTCCACCATCCATAAGAATATTACTAACTACCACATTCTCAACCTTTCCTATAATAAAAAGAGGCTTAAGGTGACTCCTCATAGCTTCATCTAGCCTTTCTAAGAATTCATTTTTCTCTTCAATACAACCATCATTTATAACATAACAACAAACTGGCATATTCCTGGCCATTTCGACTTACATCACATCTTCAGGTTCTTCGACCTTAGTAATATGGTCGTACTCGCTAGGTAGGACAAAAACCACATTACAGGTTATGTCCAAATAAGGTTCTGATTATATATCTTCAAAGTTGTCAATTAACATGTCTTCATCATCTACTAGCAACTTCAACTTGCTTTTGAGATCTTCTTGTTGATTGGGGAATAGCTTCCTTCCCACACGTTTCTTTTCTTCAAATCCATTTTTCTCTGAAGGTTTATTAGCAATTGATTCAGCCATTGCCTTTTCATTGGCCTCCCTCTCATCTTTCCTCCTCCTTTGCTGTCTTCGCCATTGCGACCTCGACATAGGGTTCTTCCTTTTATAATTTTCAGATATGTAGGCTTGTTGCTTCGATACATGTAACTCTTTCCTATAAGCCATTGAAGAGCCTCTTCCTACCTCAAAGCTTTGCCACTTTTCCTAGACTCTTTCACTTTTTGCAGCAGGCCTTACCCATTTCCCTTTGGGTCCATCAGCAGTTAGCTTAAAAGTAAAAGGCCTATTTAGTTTAAGACTTGAGTCTCCTTGCTCCATCCTTCGAGGGACCCCCTCTTGTCAAAGGTGAAATGACTGTGAGTGTCTCTCTAATTCCCTCTCCGATTGGGGCACATCATAACCTCAGGTTTCTTCCTCTAGCAGTAGTGCAGGAATTATACTAAGGTTTCATCACCTTTAGGGTAGGCCACCCCTATTTGTTGCTCACTTTGATTATCACTCTCTTTATCAGCTTGCCTCTCACTGCTCACTTGGACCATGTGGACTTCCATGTTGGCTCCATCATTGATCTTCAGCTTCTCCAACTTAACCCTAAGGCCCTCAGTAGGCTCCTTCATGTCTTTGATCTTAAGGCCCTCAATGGCCTCAATTTTCTTCTTACTCTTAAATCCTTCGGCAGCCTCAGTATTATTTTCGAATTTAAGGCCTTTAATAACCTTACTCACGGCCTTGACCAAAATACCTTCAGTAGTCTTATTCTAGTCCATCTCTTTCTTGAAACCTTCAGTAGTTTCGACCATCTTATTAATTTCGTTATAACTTTCAGATGCCTCGACCATGTTAATTATGACTAGTTCAATATAGTGGGTGTCTCCCACTTGAAGGGGATCTGAATCAATCTTCATTTGACACTTCGTCTTGTCTCCACATTTCAGCCTTCCATCCTTGATAGCATTTGCACCAAATCCCTGAAAAGGAAACCTTGTAAGATTTTATGGCCAAGAAAGTTATGATATTTACAAAAACCTCGTTTCTTTTGTTGTTCTAACGGAGACATTTTAGCGTCGGGAGGCACTATCATTTGGCTATCTTTGACTAATAAGTCAAAAATCTCGTCACATTTAGTGACGCCAAAAGTGTACTTTCTCTTAGGGGGAACTTATCATTCTTTTCTGGTTCAACGGTATTTTCCCCATTCAAAGGTACAAGGACCTTGCACGTATAAGGTGGTCCTTGCTTTAATTCATCCAGGTCAATCTCGTCTTCGTCGAATTCTAAAGGGTCAACATACACTTCTTGATCATTTTCGTATATGTCAACATACGCTACCCTTTCTCTCCTATTGTTCTTAGTTGCTCTAGATTTTTCAGCCTTCAAACGTTCTAATTGTCGAACCTTATCAGCCAACTGGGCCATATCCCTCAAATACTAGGTATCTAACTTCTTTCTGATGGAATAGTCTAACCCACCAGCGGCTATTTCGACCAATTCATGCTCAGGAACTTGTGTAAAACACCTTGCCTTTAGAAAACAAAACCTATTTAGATAGTCGTCGATTGACTTAGAAATTTTACGCTTTAAGCTAGTCAATTCTTCGATTGCCCCATGTAAAATTGCTCATGGAATAATCTTTCTAAATGAGTCCAATCATGAATCAAACTCGCTGGGAGGGTAGTGAACCATGTGAAGGTGTTTTTAGTGAGTGGACTAGGGAAGTACTTTATTCTTAAGTTTTCGTCATTTGTAAGAAGTCCTGCTTCGGTCAGATATCTCGTCACATGTTCAACAGTTGACTCACTAGTATCCCATGAAAACTTTGTGAATTTTAGGACTATTAATCCCCTAGGCAATGAAGTTTGCAGAATATAATCAGACAATGGGTAATATAATTTGGCCTATGAAGGCCAACATTTACCCCATTTCGTGTCATAATCCTTTCGACCATGCCGGCTAAATTATTATCCTCAGCCATACCATCATTTCGAACTTGATGCACGACTTTGTTCGCGTCCTGATTCCTATTAACTATCACCACCTTTGGTTCATATTCCATTGGAACTAGTTCTTCGACCCTAATTCCTTGATCAACCACATCAACACGAGGTACCTTTCGCTGGACTTGGTTAATTGTAGGGTCTTCTTCAAGGATTGCCCTCTAGTTTTTGACTATCACATCCCTTCGAATCTGTCAAGGGGTTTGTGGAACTCTAAAAAAATCTACATTTCGAATCATTTCTGCTGCCAATTGTTGATTCATTTGAGTGGTGTTTTAGATCAACAGATTAAATATAGTGCCCATTTGTTGGGCCAGCATATGGACCATATCATGGTTACTTTCGTCCATTTGCTGCCTCAACACTGCTATAGAATTCGTAGTAAAATTGGGCATTTGGATAGAGAATCCCATCCCTGGGGGTGGGTTATTTTGACCCATATTATTTACAGCAAAACCAGACCCTTGGACAGGCAAAAACGTATTCACCACTGGATAGTCGAACACTGCAATTGCATTATGTAAATTAGCCATCATTGGAGTTGGCATACTATATGGTTGTTCTCAACCGTTTAAGGGCATTGTGAATCCAGACACAAAAGGCTTGAATGAACTATTTCACATTGGATGAGGGGTCAATGGCTGCCCTTGGGTCCTCACGGGGGACAAGATAGGTCCATTATAAGCATTCGATAGTACTGTCGTCATACTTGTTGTAGATAGAACCACTTCGGACATAGACATTGTGGTTGTAGTCTCTCCCGTCGAAAGAGGGGGTGGTTCATTATTATTTGGCAGATTCGCCATTGTTACACGTACATGTCTCATTCTTGATATCGCTTCGTTATTAGTGGTTACTTTACCACTTCTTAATCTCATAGAGCGAAAACTAAAGAAAACCAAAAATGAAGAACTTTCTAAATATTTCTATAAATCCTAACTAACAACACCAGTCCCACTAGGCGTGCCAATTTGTTTACCGTCGAAATTGGTAAACAATCGCTAGTCCTCAAAGTTATTAAATCTTTGGTCACTTAGAGAATCAACTAGATTGATCCTAGGATATGTGTTGTTATTTAGTTTTTAGTTTTTGTTGATTATGAACATTTGGACAATGTTCTTCAAATATTCTTCAAAGTTGTTAAGGGAATGTTATGATTTCTTTTAAGTAAGTACATAAATGTAAATTGCAAGAGGTAAATTACTTGAAGATAAATGACAAGTAATAATGATCGAAAATGACTTTAAATAAATTACAATTAAAGATTAATGACTAGAATTTAAATCAATTTAATAACAAGGTATGGTATTCAAACGTACATTTTCTCTCAAGAGCACTATTTTCTCACACGCAGGTACTGGGAGTAAAGTTTAGAGTGTTTGTACAATTGTTGAACACACTTATTCTAAATGCTAAGTGTTCTATTTATACTAAATTGAAAATAACCTCCATCTAACGGTCTCCTTGCCAAAAAACGCCACGTCTTCAGTTTGCATGTGTTTCGTCGCTTGAAAGCTCTCCACGTGTCTTGAGAAACGGATAAGGTCAAAAGGTAGTTATCAGCCTCATTTGAATTACATCTGTCGAATGCTTCTCAATACTAAACTAAAAATACTTCTAAGTCCTAAACCATAGCGCCCTCTATGTAAATATTTCTTCAACTAGATCTTTAATATTTCATTGTCAAAAATAATGTATTCTCCCTCAAAGTAATTCTTCAAACTCCAGCGACCCATTTCAAATCTTCACATTCAACAAAATGTCCTTGTCACTGTTTGTTGTCGAAATCATCATGTTCTTCTTAAGAATATGGCCTTGGAACCTCCTAACTTACTTCCAACATTAATGAGTGTTAAAATCTCAGCCAACAGGTTGACAATACTTATTATAGATAATTTGTAGTATATGCAAAACCTAATTAGCATGTATATGGAGAATCCTACAGAACCGCATTTAATAGTGGCCGAGATGGTGATGATACAATTAAGGGGAACAACTGAGTTTGGAATTTTTACATGAAGGAAAGAAATAGTAAGCTTTTCGCTTACACTAACAACGATTATGTAGGGGACTTAGATGATTGGAAGAGTACTTGAGATTATATTTTTTATTTTGTTTAGATGATGTTTCTTGGCAAACATTGAAACAACCAATTGTGAGTCTATCAACTACAAAAAGCAACGTTTATAGGTGCAACTTCATGTATATGTCAAGCCATATGACTGAAAAGAGTGATGGGAAAACTGTATAAAAATCAAAGCAAATCAATTGAGATTCATTATGATAGTTTTTTTTCTATTAAGCTTTTGAAGAATACAGTACTCCATGGTTGTTTTAGGCATATCAATGTTCGTTTTCACTTCCTTTGAGATCTCACAAAAGCGGGAACTGTTGAATTTGTGCACTATGGCACACAAAAACAATTGGCTTTTATTATGACCAAACAACTCAAGATGGATGTTTTATTAAATTTATGCATGCCTCTAAGAGTTTGCTCGTATAATGATATAAATTGATTGTGTGTAGCATTCAGTATAAGGGAGGATTTTTTAATCAGCTCATGATTTTTCTATTTTTTAGGAGTAGTTATTTCCTTTGGTATAGTCTACAATATTATTAGGAAGTGTTAGTAATGGGTTGAAAATGTGGGTTCTTTTTTATTTCAGTTTCTCATATGTGTAAGGCTATATATAGGGGTAGAAATAGGTTGGGCCGAGTTAGACTTTGCCAAGCCAAAGTCTGGTCTGCTAAAATAATAAAAACCTAAGTCTGGCATATGGCCTATCAGATGCTCATTTTTCGGCCTGAGTCTGGCCTTTTTGAAGGCCTGATTAGCCTATTAGCCTACTTAAAAAGCATATATCATTTGAACATATGTAAATAAGCAATTCAATTAATGTTTAAATATACTAGAAAATCAAAAGTACAATGAGACTAAATGTATATATATAGCTTAATAGGCTTAAAAGGATTTTTTATAGCATATGGCCTGACCTATTTAATTAAATAGACTTATAAAAAAGCATAGGCATTTTCTATTTTTAAAAAAAGTCTTGTCTGACCTTGGCCTGTGTAGGTCAAACCGTAGGCCCCTGATAGTTGGTGTAGATATATGAGATAAATTCCTTCTTTCAATAAACTAAATCGTTCATGTTGTTTCCTTATCTTACATATACATGTTTTGGATCGTAACACAAACACAAAGTTAATGTTACCAAATTCTTTGATAGATTTAATATCTATTGTAAAGTGTCATTCGTCTTATTAAAATTCGGATATGTGATGTAAGGGTGTGATGAATTTTTTGATAGATTCAATAGGCTATTTTTTTTACAACTATTTAAACAACACAAAGTTAACATTACGAAACTTATGATAAATTCAATTTATATTGCAGTTGTGTCTAATTTTTTTTAAAAAACTAGTATAAACTTATTATTTTTTTCCTAAAACTTATCATTTTAAACTAACTTTTTAAAATTTTAGTATAAATTATAAATTTTAAAAAAATAGTAATAATTTATGTCAGAATTTTTAAAAATCCAACATAAAATATAATTTTTTTTTATTTAAAAGACAAAATAGTTATTTCAAATGAATGTGGGTCAATTGCAACTCTGGGAGTGTAAAGTAAACTTTTCATGCTTTTGACATGATTCTTGATCCATTTTGTATTTAGAAACTCTCAAAGTATTAGATTAAAATCAAATCGAATCGGTGTTTGTTTGAAAGAAAAATAAGTAAGGGCTATTTTTCAAGGGAATTACTTTTCTCACCCTTAGGGGTGCTCTCTCACGACTGTGAAAAGTCACAACTACCCCCTAGCGTCTGGAGATGCATCTTTTAACACATATTTTTATACACTTCTCGATGCAAATTTATGAGGCATCATATTTTACTAAAATTTAATCCGGAGATACATCTTTGTATGCATATCTGTAAACACCCTTAATTTAAAATTCAATTAATAATTAAGGAGTTGTATGAAGATGCATCTCCGGACGCTTTTACTTCATATACTTGTGTCAAACCCTTTCCTCTTCCTCCTTCATTTTCTGCAAAGTCACTAACTCCAAAAATACCATTTGAGATCTTTCTCATTCATTCAAGCTTCTCATTTATTCAACTGTCTACCATTTGAGCTTTTTCTCATCCATCAAAGCTTCTCTTTCTCATCCATTGATTTGGTAAGTTTTTTTGTGTTTCGAATGAGTTTTTCAGTAACATAATGGGTATAAGGTACATTAGATAGTAGTGCAATCAAAATAGGTAACCTAAATGGACATGCATTTCCATTGTTGATATGTATATATAGAAAGAGAATATTCTCTAGAGAATATTCCTCAGGATATTCTTAGAATAGAATAGGATAACTATGTAATTAATAGTATGAGTTGTACTTTTTTCCTATATAATACATCTTCTGGTGTGCTATTCAAACACAGTTTTATCCTAAATGTCTCTTAGTCTCTCCTAATTCTATATGGTATCTAGAGCCTACTAAGAGGCAAAGAAAATTTACTGTGTTTTAGCCGATTGACCAATTGTCTTCCAGTGAGAATTTTTTTTGCAAAGCATATTATAACTCCGGTTTGCCTCTCACTTCTCAAAATTTTCTGGTAGTCACCTTACCACTACTGTTGTCGTCACTGTTCCGACGACGTTTCAGAAAACTGACCCCACCATCCAACTCGCCGACCTCTGATTCGTCCACCACACTTTCACCCGCCGCCAGCAGAAGCTCCATGCGCCGTCATTATTCCTGTGTTTGGGCTTCACGCGTCGTCCTCCTCACTGCAAGTGGTCACGCATCCGCCGCCTGATCCGGTCGTTTTTCCGTCCGCCCCACTCGGTTTTTTCTACCGGTCTCAGATCTAGTCTCTATTTTTTATTTCGACTCTCATAAACTTGTACTCCAGTTTAAACATCCTCGTTTTTTTTGTGTCATTAAGCCATGGGAGATGCATATTCTATCTCGTTTACTAAACTTTTGCTTATCCCATGTGAAAAACTAACTGGATCAACAAACTATAACATATGGGCTCGTGCTGTTAATATGTGGTTTCATAGTCAGGGATATGAAGATCACCTAACAACATAATTGACTGATTTTGTTGCCGCCAAACTGGCTAAATGGAAGAAAACTTATGCCTCTCTTCTTACTGTGTTATAGATCTCCATATCACCTAACTGCCAAGCGCAATATCAAGCTTTCTCCACTTGCTATGAGATTTAGGAAAAGGCTAAGAAAGTCTTCTCCAATGACGTTCATGGTCTATACAGTGTCATCCTCAAACTCGGCACACCAAAGTTGGAGAATATGGATATGCAAACCTGTGTGAGTAAACTAGATGCCTTGAAAGCAAGTTATGTAACCCACATGTCGTACACAAAAGATGCAATAACTCATGCCAAATAACAGAGTAAATTTTTCATGGTCATCGCACTTAAAGGACTACCATCAGATCTTAAGATCGTTCGTAACCAAATTTTATCAGGTACTATTGTTCCTAACTATGATACAGTTAGTAAACAATGGTTGCACTTGGTTACACCTCATGCATTGGTCTGGTTTCCGCTACATCTATTATTGCTCCGACACTAGGTGACATTGTTGCCCTTGCATCTCTTGGCAACAAACAAAATCTCCCTCGATGAGGGTCATCCAACTCCAAACCTCGTCCCAAGTGTGATCATTGTAACCGGCTTGGGCATAATTTCGAATGTTGTTAGAAGCTACATGGAAAACCCCGACGCCAGGTAAATGTAGCTCAAAGTGATAACCCAGACACTATGTAGACTTCACCTTCTATTTAAATCCCTACGCCAAACTACAAGGATTTTCTCAAGTGGTGACAGACTAATCAGCCCTCTGGTTCCACGGCTTTTATTGCATACACTGGTAATTCATCTATTTTCTTCTCTCAATCATCTCCTATTGGTCCTTAGGTCCTCGATTCTGGTGCGTCTGGTCATGTTACTAGCAATAAAGGTCTTTTTTCCTCCCTCTCTACCTCTGGTTTCTTACCCACTATAACTACCCCAAATGGTTCTCAAACTTGATCCCAAGAGATTGGTACTTTTCAAAATTTACCATATCTCTTTGTTACTTATGTCTTATATGTACCTAATTTTCCATTTAATTTACCTTCAGTCAGTCCTTTAACTCACTCATTCTCTTAATTGTTCTATCACCTTTACTAATAGTAATGTTACTCTGCAGGATCAGAGTTCGGGACAGACGAATGGCGTCAGATGTGAGTCTCAAGGCCTCTACTACTTCTCTACGTCATCTATCACATGCTCCACCACAGGTTCTCCACTCATTATGCATTCGTAGTTAGGTCATCCAGGTCTTCCCAAGCTATAAAAATTGGTGCCTAGTTTATCTAAATTATCCATTTTACATTGTGAGTCTTGTCAGTTAGAGGAACATAATCATAGTCATTTTCCTGATCAAGTCAATAAATGGGTTGCATCCCTTTTTGCTTTAGTTCACTATAACTTCCGCAAATGGTTCTCAAACCCGATCTCAAGGGATTTGTACTATTTAAATTTTACCATCTCTCTCTGTTACTTTTGTCCTATATGTACTTAATTGTCCATTTAATTTACTGTCAGTCGTTCATTTAACTTGTTCTCTTAATTGTTCTATCACCTTTACTAATAATAATATTACTATGCAGGATCGGAGTTTGAGACAGACGATTGGCGTCGGATGTGAGTCTCAAGGCCTCTACTACTCTAAGTCATCTACCACATGCTCCACCACAGATTATCCACTCATTATACATGCGCGGTTAGGTCATTCAGGTCTTCCCAAGCTAAAAAGTTAGAACCCAGTTTATCTAAATTATACATTTTACATTGTGAGTCTTTGTCAGTTAGAGAAAAATACTCGTAGTCACTTTCCGGATTGAGTCAATAAACGAGTTACGCCCCCTTTTGCTTTAGTTCACTCTGATGTTTGAGGTACCTCGCGTACCGTGTCTACTTTTGAGTCTAGGTATTTTGTAACTTTTATTGATGATTTTTTACGTTGCACGTGGCTACTTTTAATGAAGAACATGTTTGAATTGTTTTCCATTTTTGAACAATTTTATCGAGAAATAAGAACCCAATTTGCTTTGTCTATTTGTACCTTAAGAAGTGACAATTCACATGAATATTTATCCCAACAATTTCAAACCTTTATGTCATCCAATGGTATTATGCACCAAACATCTTTCCCTCATACACCCTAACAAAACGGGGTAGCTGAACGCAAAAATCGGTACCTCGTAGAAACCACTCGGACCTTACTTATCCATGGTAATGTTCCTCTCCGATTTTGGGGAGATGCGATGCTCAAAGCATGTTACCTCATAAATCGCATGCCCTCATCTGTCCTTAATAATAAAATCTCTCATTCAATCATGTTTCCAAACTCTTCACTCCATCCAATTCATCCTTGAGTCTTTGGGTCTACGTGTTTTGTACATAATCTTTCCCCTAGTCTTGATAAACTAGCAGCTCGATCACTAAAGTGTGTCTTTCTTGGTTATCATCAATCCCAAAAGGGTTATCGTTGCTACTCACACACTCTACAATGATACCTCGTATATGTTGATGTTACCTTCTTTGAGTCTGTTTTATATTTCGAGTCCAGCCAAGTAACTCTGGAACCTCTACAGGAAAGTATTCTCGCACCTCTTTCGGAGTACCATCTATAATTATCCCCAATCATTCAAGAGAACCTGACCCACTAGATACCTCTAGGGTTAACCCTCACCCCCTCTCCTCGCCCACTTCAAACATATCAACACCGTCGCCCAACGGCTGTTGTTCATGTCCCTAAGGTCAATACAGACTCTCCTTTGACGCTCTCGCCATCACCGGATCCAATCCTGTAACCTGAGTCTGATCTTCCGATTTCCTTTCGAAATGGTATACGTCATACACAAAATCCTTCTCCATATTATATTGATTTATATTATCATCGTCTTTCCCATTTGCAGTATACATGTTTGCCTTCTTTGTCTTCTATTTCTATTTCTAAAACTCCTGGTGAAGCATTATCTCACCCCTGAGTGGAGGCACACAATGATTAATGAAATGTGGGCTTTTCAAAGCAGGGGTACCTGGGAGTTGGTTCCTCTACCCCATGGGAAATCTTTAGTAGGTTGTCGTTGGCTTTATACATTAAAGGTTGGTCTAGATGGTAAGATTGATCTATTTTAAGCTCCCTTGATATCCAAAGGATACATTCAGATTTTTGGGTTGGATTATAGTGATACCTTTTCGCCTGTAGCCAAGATGGCATCCGTTGGACTTCTTCTAGCCATTGCAGCCATTCGACATTAGCCTCTTCATCAACTTGACATCAAAAATGCATTCTTACATGGTGATCTTGAAGAGGAAGTATATATGGAGCAACCACCTAGGTTTGTTGCTCGGGAGGAGTAATCGAATATGGTTTGTAGGCTACACAAGTCTTTTTATGGTCTTAAGTAATATCCAAGAGCTTGGTTTGGAAGATTCAGCACTGTAGAGCACAACAATTTGGTATGGTCCATAGTAAAGCTGACCATTCTATTTTTTATCGTCACTCACCCCAAAGGTGTATTTGTCTTATTATGTATGTATATGACATTGTCATAACTGGTAGTGATCAGCATGGAATACTCTAGTTGAAACAACATCTCTGGAAACAATTTCAGACAAAAGATCTTGGTAAACTCTGTTATTTCTTGGGTATTGAAGTAGCTCAAACTAAAGATGGTTTGGTGATTTCTCAGCGGAAACATGCTATAGATATTTTGGAAGAAACGATTTTGTCAAATGCTAAACCAACTGATACTTCTATGGATCAAAGTTTCAAACTAATACCCAATCAGGGGGAGCCTCTAGTTAACTCAAGAAGGTATAGGAGATTGGTTGGAAAGTTGAATTATATCACAGTCACTCGTCCGGACATTTCTTTGCAGCCAGTGTGGTAAGCTAGTTCTTAAATTTCCCTTGTCAGGAACACATGGATGATGTTATCCGGATTCTGAGATACATCAAATGTACTCCAGAAAAAGGTCTTATGTATGAGGATAAATAACATACCCAGATAATTGGATACTCTGATGCTGATTGGGCAGGGTCACCCATTGACAGACGATCCACCTCTAAGTATTGTGTACTTGTTGGAGGAAACCTTATATCTTGGAAAAGTAAGAAACAAAGTGTAGTTGCAAGATCAAGCGTCGAGGCAGAGTACATGGCCATAGCAATGACAATATGTGAACTTATTTGGTTAAAAAAATACTCAAGGAACTTTAAATTGAAGAAGCAAGACCAATGACACTTATTTGTGATAATCAAGTTGTATTGCACATTGCTTCAAATTCAGTCTTCCATGAGAGGACCAAACATATTGAGATAGACACTCACTTTTTCAAAGAGAAGATTGAATCAAGTTGTAGTTGTAAGATCAAGCGTCGAGGCAGAGTACATGGCCATAGCAATGACAATATGTGAACTTATTTGGTTAAAAAAATACTCAAGGAACTTTAAATTGAAGAAGCAAGACCAATGACACTTATTTGTGATAATCAAGTTGTATTGCACATTGCTTCAAATTCAGTCTTCCATGAGAGGACCAAACATATTGAGATAGACACTCACTTTGTCAAAGAGAAGATCGAGTCAAGCAACATCGCCACAAGCTTTGTTAACTCTAATGATCAATTGGCAGACGTGTTTACAAAATCCCAGTGGAGCCCCAAAACTAATTATATATGTAACAAGCTTGGTGCATTTGACTTATATGCTCAAACTTGAGGGGGGTGTTGATATATAGAAAGAGAATATTCCTTAGTATATTCTAAGAATAGAATAGGATAGTTATGTAAGTAATAGTATGAGTTGTACTTTTTTTCTATATAATACATCTTTCGGTGTGTTTTTCAAACACAAGATTTTATCCTAAATATCTCTTAGTCTCTCCTAATTCAATATCCATTTTGTTGGATGTTAGGGAAGAAATGGGGTATCTTTCATAGTTGAAAATCATAACTTCATCCAGAGATGCATCTCCGGATTTGTCTGAACTATTCTCGAAAATGTATTTCCCAATTTATACCTGGATGAATATTGGATAAATTTGTGACGTGATAAGACCGCGGCTAGGACCACGAGGCCGCAAGTCGATGATAACTTGTTTGATGGCTCATAACGTCGAGGTTTGCAACCATCTGGTTCTATTTTCCATAGTCTTCTGTCTCATGCCTCTACTTCAGGTGGCCACGAGTCCCCATATGATGAAGCAACACCTAAAGCCCCAGAAGTCTAGGAGGAACATGTTGTTAATTCCCTTGTAGAAAGTTATCCATGAGGCCCATGGACATCTCCTTACTTCATCTCTATGGAAAGCATGTTGTTGGGAATGTCTGGGAAAACGAGGTATATTTATTTACTTTTGCATTACATATGTTTTAAACTAATAAAATCTCAACTGATGGTGCTATGTTTTTTTATAAAAGCGTTCGTTTTTAAAATCGGTAAACCACGACAGGAAGATATTAAATTTGGCACTGCCCAGACTCTGATTAGTTCAAGAATGTTATATGTTATTTTGGTCTTGTCGTTTTATGTGTTATTGTGTACATGACTATAAGTCATAGCATGTAGGCGGAATTTGCAAAGAGGTGATATTTAGAGATGTCATCTTTTAACCTTCATATTAGCAAGATGACGTCTCATGCCTTCTACATCTTCTAATCAGGGGGAAACTATTATGTCGTGGAAGGCTCGGTCGAGAGGAAGTCGTCGAGATGATGGTCACTCATTTGAGAGTTGACCCAACTAAGGTCACCTATGAGGTAGTAGACACTATAGGTGTTAATGATAGGTTTAAATTCTTGGAACAATTTTATAAAGACTAGTTGTAGTGGGGTGAGGATGTTGATGGTGATGATATGCAAGTTGAGTACTAGCAGCACCATACATTTAGGTATTACCTCTTGTTCTTGGTTGGCACACCCATTTTTATGGAAAAAAATGCAACCTATATCGATGTGTTCTACCTGAAATAATTCATCGACTTGATGGCGGTTCATGAGTACAAATGAGGGGTCGTCTGTTTGGTTTACCTATACTCGAAGTTGAGTGAGGGTTGTCTTTGGAAGACAAAGTAGATGCCAGGAAGTTGCACGTTGTTTACAATAATTTAGTGTTACTAATATTTTCATAATTATTTTATTGCACTTGTTATTAATATTTTATTTGAACCAACCACCAAGGGTTTGTCTAATGGTGGAGGATTGGATCTTGAGAGTGTATTTCTCTCAAGATCCTGAGTTCAAATCCTACTAGGTGCTAACAATCCTTTTGTTGGGGCAGTCCATACAGAGTTTTGCTCTGACTATAAACAGGGTCCCCGCTAGTGGACGGTGGGATTGGTCCTCTTGGGTTGGTCACATGGTCGGATACCAAGATTTCAAAAAAAAATCATTTTATTTGAACTATTTTCAAGGATGGATCATCTATCACTTTCCTCACATCACAGCGTGGGAACCTGTGCCTACCTACATTGAGGATTGGCCACGTGTTGTCTCTTTTGCACCGTACATAGGGAATAATGAAATCGAGCCATTCCAGGTATATCTTAGTCGTCATGTAGCATATTACATTGCCTTGTTCCCATACCACGATCACTGCCAGATGCGTCTATTTGACCTCATTTCTTTATATTTCGGATGGTTGATAAGTGGGCCAGGTCTGATGTATCAGTATTTTCCCGAGCGAGTGGTGTGCCAGTTTGGGTATATGTAAATTATTTTGAGACCCGTCTCAGAGTTCGCTTCTCCCACAGATTTTGAGAGCCACTTTGTACCATAGGAGTATCGCATAGTGTCAACTCTTGTTCAGTGGGCTTATATTGACGGCTACATGACATGGTTCTATAAGATGTCACCTCTATGATGACACCAAACGCTCTTGGAAGAGCACCTAGGCCTTGAAATCAGGAGGCACTGAAGGTTAGGGATAACCACACCTCAGACGTGAGCAACATTTGTTGGCGTATTATGGATATGACAAAATTGAGCATAGAGGCAGGACTTTTTTAGTAAGGCATACTCTACATAGCCCTCGTAGAACATTATTGCAAAGGCCCAGAATGCCTTGTAGTACATGCAAAGAAGTCGGAGTTAGGCGTACACAGTAGTTTATGTTTGATTGTATTTTTTTTTCATTTTTAGACAAACATTATGTACAATTTTGACTTAATAAATTTACTATAATTAATGTATAATTTATTACTTTTATTTTACTTTATTATAACTTGATTTTAATTTAATTTTACTTTAATATAAATTGGCCTTAAAAAATTACAATGTGTAATGTTGAGACTATGTTGCTGCCTTGAAACCAATCAGGGGGATTTTCAAAGATGTATTTTCCAAATATTCATTTTGTCCAATACCTTTTAAATGTCTTCATAGTGTATTTCGAATATGCATGTCCTGATACACCCTAGAAAAATTAGGGAGATGCATCTCCAGACGATATTTTGAAAAAAAATGTGGTATGTGGCTTAATTATGAAAGCTGGTATGATTTTAGGTGCGTTCGGTGATACATTTTCGGACACAGAAAGGACATTTTCAAAATTTTCAGAAGTGTGAGTTGCACCCCTAAGAATGGAAAGAGCATTTCTCATTTTTCAAACTCCGCGTTTCTAAGAAATGGTACATCTCTTGAAGCTTCTAACAAAATAAAATGTGTATCTCTTTAAGATAAGTAAGCAGGGGTATACACATATTAGATTGAACCGGGTTTGACATAATTTATTACCTAATATGTTCAAATTTCAATGGGTTGGAGGTTTTAACTTGTCACTTAACACTTGTACACTTGTACTTGACAACCTAAGGTGATAGCCTCACCCGCCTTGCGCTTAGGTCGGCCCTACAAGTTAAACTACTGGAAATTTCACTTTGGGTTGAAATTTCCAGTATAACATGGTACTTTAAAATTTTAGATAATTTTGCAAACTCAGAAAATTCAGAATGGTACTTTAAAATTTTAGATAATTTTGCAAACTCACAGAAAATTCAGAAATTCTGGTATAGCAAAAATTCTGAATACAATATCAAAAATTTAAGTTGTACCAAAATCTTTATACGCAAATATGTTTCAAATTTTTGTCAAGGGCGATTATAGAATTATGAAATTATAGGAAGGTGTTAAGTATAGAATTATGAAATTATAGGAAGGTGTTAAGTACAAGTGTAGGGTGGCAAAGTTAAAATTTCAATGGGTTTAGTTCATCATCCACACTGTTTTTGTTTCAAAAAAAAATTTATATATAAAAATTGATTAATCTGATTTTTATTTTGGATATGAATATCCAAATTATGGATTTGGTTAAAACCATATTAATAATTATCCAAAATATGGATTTGGTTAAAACCATACTAATAATTAACCGGTTTTTAATAACCGAATTTGAATATGAATAATTTGAATAACCAGTTTATTTGAGCATCCTTACACTTACCAACCTTGTTCATTTATGGATTGAATTTGTAGGTTATGCTTCAAATAGAAAATATTTTTTTTGATAATTTTTTTATTATATAAAAATAGTAACACAATTTAATAGAATTACAGTTCATTTCTAACACTCAAATTAGATTAAATACATTATTTAATATTTAATAAAATTCATCCACATGACATAACATTTGATAATAGTAAAACAATTCTCAAGAGAGATTATTTCTATAAAATGAATAAGTTAGAAATTATACAAAAATAAATAAAAAACAACGCTTGGTCTTAGAATTACGTAAACCTATTGATGTAGTAGTAGTGTTGGCGTTGAATACATTTTTTTTGGGCAAAATTGTGGTTAGTTAAGTATTAATTTTATATTTACATTTAAAATAATAAAAAAAATCACTAATGTCATATCAAAAGGTGGTTAACGAATCCGCAAGTTGAGAAATTCAAACCTAATACCTGAACCAAAACTATACATGTTGTTGCGGATTGGATTAGATATGCATGTAAATAAACGGGTTCATATAATTTGAGTTAGTTCGGTTTGAGTAAACAGATTCATAGATCGACCTACACTCATAAACACCCCTAGTCAAAGTCATATAGTGAAGAACTTGCAACATTACTAACTATGCACAACTAAGCAAGTGCCATATGGGTGTGCCATGAAATATTTCAAACATTGCTCCCTCAGTACCATATACTCTATCCTTCCTCAAAGTAACTATTTAAGATAGCATTTTCTAAATAAAATTTTAAAAATTAAAACATGCGAAAAAACATGCATGGTTATGTGTCATAATTTTTATAACTTGATCATCCTATTGGACAACATACTTTCTATTTCTACAGTCTTGTTATGAATTGTTTCAATGCAGCAATGACAGCAAGAGGATTCTCCAAATGGGCAGCATGCCCGCAGTTAGGAATCTCAACAACCTCGTGTGTGTAGTTCCCTTTCTCATGATTGCTCCTCAAGTCAGAGCATAACGTATTCATCATTGCTTGAGCAATTTTCTTAAATTTTGTATCTTTTTCTCCATGTATGATAAGAAGAGGTACTCTACAATTCGGTAAATCTTCCCACAAAGGCCTGCCATGCAGAGAAATATCAAAAGTTAAAGAGAAAAACCCTGTCTCCAGAAAAAGGTCACTGGACAAGTTTAACATTTAAGAAATCTTTAAAGTCAGAGAAAACAGAACTATCAGAGGAAATGGATGTAAAAAATTCACATAGGTAATATACGTTATTCGTGTTTTAATTTATTTTGTTGTGATCGTGCATGGATCAATCGATTTAAGCTCCATATAATATACGTTATTTTAATGCCTTCAATTTTTTGATGCATATTGTTTTAACAAATTTATGATACTAAAGGCTAAGAATGAACAGTTCATTAAAGGTTAATTAGCTTACTGATGCCTTCCTATGCTTAATCCAGATAGCATCTGTGCAAGATTCTGTATGTCATTATGCTGCAAGCGACTGGCAAAGATTCGGTTGAAATGAGGATGGCTTCTTAAGCTGTTTGATAAAAAAATAGGCGAGACAATACAGAAGAAATAAATTATATAAGTATAGTAAAATAAGCAAAAATCACTAAACGATCCAAAGGTAACGAACAGACAGATAACCTTTTCCAAAGCTCTCCTGCATACCAGGAGCTGAGAAAAAGCTGTAAACCATGTGCAATGACAGAGCGTGCTCTGGAATCATCTTTAGCTGCACGAATTTTTCTTGCCAATTTATCTTTTAGTCCAGGGCTTGCAGATATTAACACAGCTCCCTTTATCTGCATCATAAATGTTCAAATTGTTTGATCAGTGGTCATATAAACATCAAAGCAATAACATTGAATCTCACCACTATACCTGACTGCTAAATCTCAGTGCCATATACAATGCGATCCTTGCTCCCATTGAATACCCAACTAGTGTAACTTTAGCTGGTGCTACATGATGAATTACTTTATGTAATATATCGGCAACTATCTCCAGAGACAACCATGGTTCCTCAGCAGCATGTTCTAAACCATGCAGTACTGATTTTCCATGACCAGGAAGGTCAATTGAAATGCATCTTGCTGATTCCGAAAAGGTCTTCATGATAGTAATCCAGTCTTCACCATTTCCAAGAAAGCCATGAAGAAACACTAGTATATTATCCTACATTAACCAAATCTGGCTAAGTCAGATCTGTATGTAGGAATCAAATTTTGAAAACATTCAAGATGGAGTATTCTACATATCTATGCCGTAAACATGCCTTAATGACTAATGTGAAAGAGAAGGTAAAATGTCTAGATTTAAAATCTAGCCGTACTACTCCATTCATTACAACAACAACATATCATATGCTCATTTAGCATACAACATTGAGCTTGTATATAAAAATTAATCTTTTGCAGTATATGGTAATATAATCTAATAACAGGAATAGAAAAGTAGTGTTTTCACCCATCCTTATTTGCGGTCTCAATAACTATTGTATCCCATCTTATATGACATTTAAGAGTGTAATTTATGCTCTTGAAACATATTAGGAAT